>CANSZD010002945.1:1302500-2512500 GCA_947648045.1 Beta corolliflora | reverse complement strand
AGAATACTCAAAGAAGGACTTATTTGATAGATATTTTTCTTTGATAAGGGTTGCCCAAAAGGTTTGTTTTTGAGATAGCAAATTCCAACCAAGCTTAGCTAAGAAAGCTTTATTGAGCGGTAAAGTTCGTCTTAGTTCTAGTCCACCTTGAGACTTAGGAGAACAAATGGTAGTCCATGCTATAAGCGGGGTGCTATTTTTATCTTTGTTTTGACGCCAGAAAAACTGACGATGCATTGAGTCGATAGTTTTGCAGATATCAGAGGGGATGCGAGTTGAGGAGCGAATATAAGCTGGAAGAGCTTCCAGATTAGACTGAATCAGGGTATGACGACCAGCTTTTGAGAGAAAGCCAGATTCCCAATGTTGAATCCTCTGGAGAGAGAATTAGCCAAGATATGACTGTAATCACTTTTTGTGGGATAATAGGAGCTAAAAAAGACTCCTAAAACCTACCAAGGCAAGACTTGGGGGTCATATTGAAGTAGCCAGCAAGAGACACTTTTCTAGCATTTGGGATGTTCTTTGACAGGACCGAGAGCCGATTTGTGAAAGTTCACCGCTGACCGCACATGAGGCGTAAATCATCAAGGATACTTTTGAGCTTGTTGCAAGCTGTAGATGTAGCTTTGCAGAACACCAGTCTATCATCGGCAAACATTAAACAAGGGATTTGGGAACCCCTCGGACAAATCTTAAAGCCCAACCCTGATTTAGGTTTGGCACTCTCACTAACTAACTTTTGTATGAGAACATCCATACAAATAATAATCAGATACGGAGAAAGAGGATCTCCTTGACGGAGACCTCTTGAAGGCTTGAACCAACATGGTGCTACCATTAACTTTAAGGGAGTAAGAGACTGTAGTAACACATTGTTTTACCCATTGAATCCATTTGGATGGAAAGCCCAATTTGATTAACGTTTGCCATAAAAAATCCCATTCAATGCGATCATAAGCTTTTTCGATATCGAGTTTAAGCGCACACCATCCTACTTTACTAGTGGACTTTTGGAAGGAGTTCAGAATCTCCTGAACAATAAGGATATTATCATAAATTGATCTGTCAGGTGTGAAAGCGTTTTGTAGCGGGCTAATATTTGTTTTGAGAATAGGACATAATCTTTGAACAAGTAGTTTAGAAATGTCTTTATAAATTGTATTAATTAAGCTTATTGGCCGAAAATGGTTAGGCGTTTCCGGAGTGCTTATTTTGGGGATAAGTATAATGATCGTATGATTTAAAGACGGAGGTAAACAACCATGGTAAAAGAAACCATGAATAGCAAGACAGATTTGAGGGCCCACAATTGGCCAATAAGCTTGAAAAAATTTTGCTCCAAATCCATCAGATCCTGGTGCTTTATGAGGATTTATCTAAAAAAAGACTGATTTAATGTCTTCATCCGTAAAAGGAGCTATGAGGTTAGCTGCATCTTCATCGGTGACAAAAGGATTGATAAAGGAGAGATCAAACTCCCGGCTTGAGATGGAAGAAGAAGTAAATCGTTCTTTAAAAGAATCAGTGAGAAGAGAATTAATGCCAGACGGCGAATCAACCCATTGATTAAGATCATTCTTTAGACGAAAAATGGTAGTGTTGACAGTTCTTTTTCGCATTTTGTTGTGGAAAAATCGTGAATTACGATCTCTTGAGTAAGCCACTGTTTGCGACTAAACTTGCCCCAATTAGATTGGCCAAACAGAAGCAATTGTTCTCTTTGCCTAATGAGACGATTAATTTGATGAACTAGGAAAGGGTTAAAAGGTTGAACCCATAATCTCGGTTTTAAAGCAATAATTTTCTCACTATTTACAGTTAATTTATTATTCATGTGACCATATCGATGCTTTGCCCAATTCTTAAGATGGACCTTAATTTGCGAAAGTTTGTGCTGTATTCTAAAAAATCGCGAGCCACGGATGGAGTGAGCCCACACTTTTTTGACAATTTGATGCGATTGATGATCAATTGTCCAAGCATTTTGAAACCTAAAACTGGGGGCTTTGGGCACAGCATTAAATTTGAAATCAAAGATAAGAGGAGCATGGTCTGAAACAGTGAAGGCACCATAAGATGCTTGACAGTGCGGGAAGGCATTTAAAAAAGATAGACTGGCTATTGCACGGTCCAACCGTTCAAAAATGCACTGATTGTAAAGCACTTTTTTCCAAGAAAACGAATTTTGCAGTGAGGGGATATCTTGAGCATTAGCGTTAGAGAGTAGATTTGATAGTCTTATTAGTTGGTTGGGGGATAGCGGACGACCACCTAACTTGTCATCAAAAGATAGCATTTCATTAAAATCGCCAAGAGCAAGCCAAGGCAAAGTACAAGATTGAATAAAAGTTGTTAAATATTGCCAAAACTCAGGTTTATCTTGTTCTTGAGCTGGTCCATAAAGACCAGTAATTACAAACGATTGATTCAAAGGCTTGAAAGTAACATTCAAATGGGCACACCTATTCGTGGTGGAATGGCTAGTAACATCAATATTATTATTATTCCAAATGATCCAAAGACCACCACAGTGATTAATGGGTTCAATAATTAAATTATTATCAAAATGTAAAGCTTTTAGAATTTTTTGACTATTTTGGCGCGAAGTCATAGTTTCAATAATGAACATGATGTCCTGGTTTAACTTTGTTTCTTAGAAACACAAGCTCGGCAAGGGCTTCGGGTTTCTTGCCGCCTTGAATATTCCAACTAATGATCTTCATAAGATAACTATTGTGACAAGATGGGTGCAAAGAGCACCAAAGGGCCATAGCGGATGATTAACATCCGGTTCATAAGGGATTGAAACAATCCAAGCAGGATATACAAAGAGAAGACAAAATAAGCAAGAAAGATGGTGCAATGCGAATAGCAAAACGAAATACATAAGTGAAAAACAAGAGCCGATTTAGCAAAAACCATCGTCTCACAAAGGAAAACCTGGGCCAGCAGTAAAATCCTGCAAATTAGAGTTTTTACTAAGTACCTGCAGCAAGAGCAAGAGTCATTAACGGGTGTGAAAATACCCCAATTCTTTTGCAAGTGATGGAGCACTCGAGTCCATAGAGTTTTGGAAACCCAATCCATATAAGAATCCGAAAATGAAAGAAGATAGAAGTTCCAATAAATAAAGAAAGGCGAGTGGATTAAATAGATAAGGAACCATAATGCAGAAAAAGAAATTTTTTCCTCGAATCTGTAATCTATGGGGAAAATTGCTTGCTTAACAATCCTGCACCCAAGCAACACACGATTAGAGGGTGTGAAAACAACCCTGTTCTTTAGCGAGTGCCGAAGTACTCGATTCCATATGGGACTGCAATCCCGTTCCATAATAATAGTAAAAATACATTGTTGTAGAAAATGAATCAGAACAATATATAACATGTTATGATTGCAATGAAGGATATTAAAATGGTCTTGATCTGGAGTAGACGCGATATTAGAGAGACAGAAAGTTGTGCCCACTTTGATTGGATGAAGTCCAAAGACGATTATTGACCTGTAAAACTTGAACAAGTTGTGAGGGGGTGAAAATTCAACCCTGTTCCATAGCGAGTAACAAAGCACTCGGTTCCATTGGGTTATGAAAACCCGTTTCCTCTTCAATTTGGAACTAAGCTTTTTAACAATCGCAAAAGGAGTGAATTCCAAGAAGGTGCAAATCATCCTAGTAATAAGAGGTGTTCTAGCTACCGAAACAAACTGTAATGGAATGAAGAAAACAACAAGGTGTTTCCAGACCACATGGCTATTTATCCGGTTCATTACAGGTTTTAACATCCATTCCATAACTAAAATATTATAGTTTTCAATAACAATATCAAGAGTAATAGAAAATTGAAAAGCATGGAAGGTATTGAATACAGGTTTGAAGCGGTGAAAACAAGTAAAAATAAACATTGTGAATGAAGAAATATGGCCGCGAATTGAGCTAAAGAATGCGATTTTAAGTAAGCAGAAGTTCCGAATATAATTCATAATAGGCACAGTAATAGAAGAGCTACCATCGTAATAAGAAAAAATGCATCTAGTTTGAGGGAAAATCATGGTGCACAAATAACTCGTAGCATAATTTATATCATGAAAAAGTCTTTTTTTAGAAGTGAGAAACATCACAGATCCAATCAGTAGTCTCATACAAAAAAACGTATATGTACATATATATGTATATGTACATATATATATATGTACCAATGTTATCAAGATCATGATCCTACTTTGGATCGTAGTAGTTGGTAGGATGGAATCGGTGGGATCGGATCGTAAGATCCTACAATTAGGTAAAATAGAGATAATTATGCTAGAATACGGTGAGAACCTCATCTTAAAAATTTACACATATTAATTATGACTTATTTCATTAGCAAATGGTGATAGTTTTTTCAGTACTATAAGAAGGAAGTAACATGCAACCAGATCTAATTGGAGAAATGTAATATGTGCAATTACTTTATGAATTTTTTTTACGATAGGATCGGATCGTAGAGTCGTAGGATCATAGAAATCGTATTAAGATCCTACCATGTGATTTTTTGTGGTTGGGTAAGATCGAAAGATCCTACAAAATTAAGATCCTATGTAGGATCGGGATCGGTGAGGTCCTTCCGGATTGTAGAATCGTAGGATCGTAAGATCCGGATCGGGATTTTAACAACAATGATATGTACACACACACAGATATATATATATATAACCATGTAATATATGGATTACTATATCTTAAAGCATAAGTCGAACACATTTCAATAGTACAAAGATTCTAATATTGTAAAGTATATATGTAGCAAAAATTATGCTTACTTTTTAGATATTATTTTTCTCTTATTCCTAATATTATATATTTATTATAATCAGTTAAAAACTTTATTAAATTTATTTTATGATATATGATACCTATATGACACTATTTATACACTTCAAACTTCCATCTCCCATAAAGACTTAGAATTATGAAATTACGAAAACATAATAACCAAATTTTTCTAATTACAAGAATTATCTAATTTTGCTACCTATATTGGTACAACCCATCTTCATATTTCTATTTTTTTTCTAGGAATGACGAACAAAAAATAGCAGAGTTGTTTAACATCCTCGAAAAAATGAAAGTAGAATTTGAATCCATGGAAAGACCAAATTTGCAATATCAATCACAAAAAGAATTAACATGGCATGGAAGCCTCCTAAAATTGAAGCCTAAAGAAGGCTTAATGAAGACCAATTGGAATTTGTTAGAATTCGAAGACGGAACACCGGAGTGCAGCTCAACAAAGCTTAGCAAAAGCCACAAAATAGAGGACATTATTGATTGGGAGTTTGATGCTTTAGGAAACTGATTATGATTTGACATTAACTGGTGAAGTAACATTGTTTACATTAAATGCAAAGTTATTTATTTTTGTTTAGTTATATCTTTCCGTGTAACAAGTACGGAGAACAATCTCTGCCTTATACATCACCCATTTTTATTTACTTGCTATAGAGAAAGTTAAAGAGAGAAAGAATGGACCACAAAAAGTATGTGTAAATCCCCTTTGAAAAAAAAAACAAAAAAAAAACTGAGGTCCCCATCACATATTCAATCATAAATGAAGATAAATTTGTACTTTTTTAAGTTTGGAAAACAAGTACAATGTAGCAAATATTATGACATTTCCTTTGCAAGAAAGTGTATCAAGTATTTCTGAAATAGAGGAAGTATATTTTAAGGGTCTTGTATTAATTATAAAAATTGGGCCCTTTAGTATGAAATTCCCAATATTAAATGTAAAATCATACTCCCTCTGTTTTTTATCATTCACTTTCCTATGTGCGTCTCCCAATGTACTTCTTTGAACATAAATATCTTTCATTATATATTAGTAAAAATTATACTGATTGAATATTAATAAAGTACTAATTGAGACGAATCAAACAAGACCCCACATGATTATATATGTTTCTTATAAATTGAGAAGATTCTCTAAGTATGAATAGTGTCAAGATTCCAAGTGAGAAAGATAAAAAACAGAGTGAGTACTACACTATAAATAATAAAGTACTATTATTTCTTATGTAAAATAATAAACATCAGATTTTCCCAAAGTATTTTTACTTTGACGGAGCTTGATTTGCAATAATACCTTACCTTGTCATGTTTGGCTCTCAATAAAAAAAAGTAATAAACGTAAGAAATCAAACAAGTCATCATCCTAAAACTAATTCACAAACTGGTATCATATTTTGTCATCACCCTCAAATTAGTTAGTCAAAATAACAAATAACAATAATAATAATAACGGTTTTTTCACCATAAATCCCTGACAAATTTTTTTTTTCACCATATACCCTTTCAACTTTCCAAATTCACCATATACCCTCCACTTTTCAAAAAATACATCTATTTACCCTTTTGACTAACGGTGTTAGACTTCTGTTAGTCATTAGGCCCTAATCCTACCCTAACCCTAATTAACTAACCTAAATCAAACCCTAATCCTAACTCTAACCCTAATCTAATACACGAATCCTAACCCTAACCACCCCTCCCCCACCCCCTCACCCCCACTGCCCCACCACCCCGTCACCACCACCACCCCCCACCCCCACCCCTGACCCCCATCCCCCTACCCTTCATCCGTTGAACCCCCTCCCCCTGCCGTCGGCTGTCCCCTTCCCCGTGACCCCCCTCCCCTTCCCCCGCAGATCCCGTCGTGCTTTGCCCCCCACCACCGACGAGCTTGCTGCCCACAAACGGAACTCAAACCACGAGCCCGGGAAATCAAACGGAACTCAAACCACGAGCTTGCTTGCCTCGTCGTCCTTCCCCTCTTGAATCGTGCAACCCCCCTCCCCTTCCCCCGCCGTCGCGCAACCCCCTTCCCTAATTTCGTGTCGACAAATAATTAGGGTTTCGATTTCTAGTAATTTCTGCAATTCCTCTTCTTATGTATGGAGGAGAGAGAAAGAGTGCAAACAATATACTGATTCTACACCTAGTTCTTCTTCTTCATCGGAGAAGAAGAAATACGTGAAACAGGTGAGCAAAGGCGGTTCTTCGAATTCGAACTCGTCGTCGTCTTCTTCACCGAGGAGAGAGAAAGAGGGGAAGAGTTGGTTTAGAGGTGCTGGGGGAAAATGGCGGTGGCGACCCATGGATACAAGCTCAAGAAATGGGGGAGGGAGGTTGCGCGACGGCGGGGAAGGGGAAGGGGATGGGGAGGGGGGGCAGGGAGGTGTTGCGGGTGTGATGGGGGAGGGGGTTGCGAGGGGCTGCGGGTTGGTGGGGGCAGTGGGGGAGGGGGTGGTTAGGGTTAGGGTATTAGGGTTAGGCTTAGGCTTAGGTTTAGGTTAGTTAATTAGGGTTAGAGGGGGATTAGGGGTTAATGACTAACGGAGTTTAACACCGTTAGTCATTAAGGGTAAGTGGATATATTTTTTCAAAAGTGAAGGGTATATGGTGAATTTCAAAAGTCGAAAGGGTATATGGTGCAAAAAAAAAATTTGTCAGGGATATATGGTGAAAAAACCGTAATAATAATAATAATATGGGTCTGGGTGTATAAAATGGGTCTGGGTCTGATATACATATATATATATGTATATACATATATACACCAAATGATACATATCGCTTAAGTTCATGAGAGCATTAGTTAAAAGAGATTAAAGAATCGGTATCAAGAAGAACAAAGAAACAAACCCGGTTTGTCTAAGACAAACAACCACCACTTCCACAACCCAAAATACCACCAATCAAGGCTAAAAAATGGTGAAACAACTTGTTTTACAATAAACATTACTTGCTTAGCTCTAACCTTAATGAATGACAAGCAAACAACAAAGATTTTTAATAAACAAAACCGAACCCGGTTTTGGACTGAAAACACACTTGTTTTCGAATAGAGAGAACTCTCTGGTTTTTCATTAATCAGACTTTAGGGTTAAAATTCTGGTAGTTTTCCGGCGGTTTTGTGTTTAAGGCTTTAGGAAAATGGTTTAGGGATGTGTTTAGGATTTTAAGATTGCTCTCATACAACCATGAGCTCCAATACCAAATGGTACATATTGATTAAGCACTTAATAGCACTAGATTAGAGAAGGGAAGTTTTGGATTTTAGGAAGAACAAAGAACACTCACCCGGTGTGTCTAGGACAAACAACCACCACCAACACCAACCCAAATACCACCGAACAAAGGTAATAATAAGGTGAAACAGCTTATTATTCAACCTACTTTGAAGTTTATCTCTCAATTCAACGAAAGACTAGCATACAATCAAAGATTTAGAAAATAAACAAAACCTTCCCGATTTTGGGCAGAAAGCACAGCTGTTTCCTAAAAGAGATAACTCTCTCCATTTGCATTCAACATATCCAAAAATCACGGTAAACTAAGAAGTACAAATATATTAAAAATGTCCTGAAAGATGACTAAGCAGCTGGAATCTCGGACAAAGAGACCTTTCTCTATTCCTTTGGCTGTAACTTTTGATTGGCTGCGAATTCAACTATGAAACCAATTGAAGAGTTTCCTACACTTGAAGATCTTTCCAACCATAGGTCATATGCCTCAATATGATGACGGAAAGTGACTACCCAAAGCAAAATAAACAGCAGCAGCTGCAGTGCCTTAACTGGCATGGAAACAAAACCTCCAATGGGAATCTTTCCTTACTAGGTAAACAAACTTGTAACTAGACCAAATTAAGCAACTAGCTCAAGCAGCTCAATGAACAAGTTGGGTGCTTCTTGTTGCTAGCTCACAAAACCGGTTGTGCACAAACCGCAAAACTTCTGCTAAAACACGTTCCAATGTAGAAGCTGTTGTGACTTCGTTTCTTGATAAAATATCACCAAATTTTACAGGTTGAAACTTCAAGATGTTTTCAATCCAACAAAACAAGAATCGCCGAAAACTTCCATGTATATTGCTCATGATCACCAAAAACATTTTGTTGCGCCAGAAACTTCTGACAACTTGAACTTCTTTACTTTTTAATCTATTTTCTACTTAATCCAACTATTACAGAAAAGACTCTAATTAGCTTAAAACATGTATAATATATATCCTAAGTAGAATAAACCAATGGGCTAGTAACCTCTCGTTGGGCTTATTATATGGGACGGCCACACGGAAGCTTATATATGTGGTCGGCTACAAATGTGTGAACAATGAACCTTAGATACAACAACACATGTGGATGCCAACTAACTTATTAGTTGGTTATAGTCTTAGGAAGTGGTATCTTTGAAAAGTCCAAAGTCCTATTTAGTCCAGTCTAAACTTGTCGTACTGGACTGGTCTGAAAAAATTATGGACTGGACTCGGACTCAAATTTTCGAGTCCAAATATTTTTGGACTAGATATGGACTCACCCCTTTGTAGTCCAAAAAGTCCAATCCAATCCAAAAATATTTATCATATAATATATATATATATGTTTTTAAAATTTTGGACTATTCAACATTGTCGCTTTAAACTTTGTTAGCTGGCGCCTGATCTTTCAATGACCCTCCAAAGTGAAAAGTTTAATTTGTTATCTTGTTGATTGTTAAGAACTTAAGATTTTAAGAAGGCTTTGTAATTATTATTTTATGTTGGATCTTGTATTTTGGAATTTGCATTTAATTATAGACTTTAAAGGTGTATGTAACTTTCTTTAAGGAATGGATGTATTGAGTTTAATTTTTCGAATTTTCATCATCAGAAAACATTGTGAACCTTAATTTAGAAAAAGAAAATATTTCGACTGGACTGGATTCTAACTCAAGAAAAAAGTTTCAGAATAAACTGATAAAAACTTTGGATTCGATTTTGGATTCAACTTCTCGAGTCAAAAAAAAAATTGGGCTAGATTTGAATTTGGCAAATTCTAATATAGTCCAAAAAAATTTACACCCCTAGTCTTAGGAGGTGGTATTTAAGATTCGGGATGAAATTTCGTCTACATCCATTTACCCCTATGGCTTTCTACAACCAAATTAAAAGTACAATAACATATAATAAAATACTAAACTATTACAATTGTTTTTGTCGCTTTCTTACTTTTAGGACTCGTTCGATATCATTGTCATTTTTTAGTTTTTAGATTTATGAATGAAAAAATCATATCATATAAACAAAATCTTGAACGAGACGAGTGCAAAAATTTATTGTAAAACACGAGTAACTTTCTAACCTAAATGAGTCAGTTCTATATAAGTGACTGTAGACACATAATCATGTATCCCCATTTAAGGATCCAATGATGAAACGTACCCGTGATCTTAATTGGTCCGACCCCAAGGGGAGAGCAATCCGAAAAGCCAAGCCCAAAACTATTTTAAAGTATAAAGCATATTTATTAGCATTAATGATCCAAAATCTTATTTTAAAGCCTAATTATATTTTGACCCCATAAGAATAATATTTTGAGCCAAATCCTTGGAAAAGCCCGTTTAATTATTCATGATAATTAAATGTTTTTGTTTATTATTTTAAGAAATAAATAAATATTTTCAAAGATATTTAAAAATTAAAATCAGATTGTATCTCGTAAAATCAGATTTCCGGATTTAAAGGATAAAAAAATCCTTTAAAAAAGCGTTTAAGAAAAGGTTGTCAAAGCGTGTCTGACGCAGGCGGTGCGCCTGGCGCACCACGTGCGCTCAGCGCGTTGGCTGAGATACGTTAGGCGTACCTCTCTGCGCCTGACACGTGTCTCTGTGCGTCACACAGAGACGTGCGCCTAGCGCACTCTCTGCATGACGTGCAGTCTACTTTTCTATCTTTTTTTAATATTTTCCTATAAATGCGCAATGGTTTTCTAGATCTAAAGGGGGACTTTTTGTGAACAAACTTTTACGAACACTCTCCATACTCGAATACTTACGAATTCTCTCAAAAACACTCATACTTTCATATTTACAAACACACAAACACACATACAAATCTACAAACATACTTTGATTGATCTTCACAAGCGTTCTTTTTAAAAGCTTCACGATTGCTCTTCCCAAAGGTCGTTTTTCTCTCAGACCCAAGCCACGGTATATTCCTGAGGGTCCTTGAATAAATTTCTTATTTTTATATTGAAGTTACTAACTGTTTCTTTCATGATGTAATCTTTAATATAAAAATCGTTCCTTTGTACATTCTAACCTATTATTCTTCTTTATTCTTTTATACATTGTTGTGATTGTCCTGCTTGCACGTTCGTCACCTCACATGTTATTATCGCTATTCAAGACCTAAAGAATTGTTCTAATATTAATCAGATAATTTGGACAACCTGTTAGGAACCTTGTAATTTTGATTGACTAATAACATACCACTAAAAATTGTATTTTTGATGTGTTTAATCAACCAACTTAGACTAATATTTTTATGGTGCTTGAAAATATTATTTGGTTGTTCTTTTGCATAAAACTTGACATGAATCGATATTAAGTAGAGGCTAGCAATGGGCGAACGTGGTTCATTATGACCGTGTTTGTACCCTCACCCCCGAACTCAATTCATGGTTCATTGACCAAGGAGTCATGACGGGGAAATCTACATAGGATAAGTCCCGAAGTTGTCCCTTCGATTTCCAAATATCCAATCAGATATATGAGTCTTCCTTTAAGGACTTGTTGGCGACTTCAAAACGTTTTCAATAAAACCTTTACAATGAGGTAGTCAAATACGCGCTCACACCGCATAGGCGAAATAAAAACATGCCTACAATTTGGTTACTCCACTGGGGAGGATCTTATAAGAATTATTTTTTTTAAATGAGTGGGTGAAACTCGAAAAATACGATTCATTCTCTTTTTATGCCATAGAATAACATATTGTTTTGCATATGCGTGGCTATTGTTTAATCCACCATAAGGACAATCATCCTTGCCTCATTAGCGTATGTTCTATGTGTGAGGCCACCCCCGGGGGGTTTGCGCTTTGTCCTTCAGAAAGCTTCCTGAGCGATAGTGTTGGATCTTAGTCATAAGCAAACCTACCCAACCATGGCATTGTTCTCTTGTTCTTGACTTGAGAACTGGAGTGCGTTTTACACGTGACCACCTTTTTAAGCAAAGGTATGTGGGATCAATCTCTTAGTCATGAACCTTTTCAGCTTTAACCTAAACATGACCATAGTTTCAAACGTAGAACTGGACTTTAGGTTGAGAACTTTTACATCCATGTTATATGACATTTGCTTGTGATTGCAATGGCCTACTATTATTTTGTCAAAACCGTTGTTATCTGTTGCACCTAAATCGCGTCTAAAAAACATCGTCAAAATAGTCCGAACCTTCTTCGAATTGCCAAATTGCATGCCGGGGGTTAGTGCGTCAAACGCACCAAGGTCAGTCTGGCGCACAGCTCCTGCGCCAAACGCAAAGGCTTCGAGCCGAGCGCATGAAGTTGTGTGGCGCGCAGCCTTTATGTCTCATGCTATTACCAATTCGACTATCGTTGAAGTCCTAAAACGCTGTCAATAAGTCTGTCGTCATGTCATGTTTGTCGTTGCATCCCGAAAATATGTGGGGTTAACTAAAACCTCGCCTAAATCGCCAAAAACATGCCGGGGAACAGTGCGCCAAACACAATAATTTGCACCTGGCGCACCGCTTTTGCTCCCGGCGCACAGGCTCCGTGCCGCGCGCACTACGCTGCATGACACGCAACCTGTGTTTCTCATGTCTTTGTCGATTTAGTCGTCGTGGTGGTCGATCCTACATTCTTTCCGTCTGCATTCGCGTAGAGTTATGATCGTCCTAGGAGTCCTTTTGTCTAAAACGAATCTCACCTAATTCAAACATAAAAATCGATCTTTTCATTTATATCTCCTAAGGTTGAGTCTATCCTAAAAAAGTGCATCTACAAAAGTAATCATGGTAGAGTTAGAGTCGTCGTGCATGTCTACCTCCTCTCAAATCTTACTTATCATCTATCCTATCATGTTCCACCTTTTTAAAAAAAAAACATTTATTTCAAAATCAATCCTACAACCTCTTCTATTCTACCTTTTTCGAAAATATTTACTAATCATCATCATGCTACATATTCAAAGACAATCTTTTCAAATTTAATCCATTATCTTTTCCCAATAAAAGATAAAAACAAGGGGTCCTTTTCAAAAATGAATTTCGAAAATTCTAAGCCAATCCAAATACCTATAATCCATTCCAATCAACCCAATCCCAATTCATTTGCATTCATCCTAGGTCCATCTGAGTTTGAGTCCTTGCATTCATTTTAGGCCCATGTGCATTAGAGTCCAATTTGCATTCATCCTAGGCCCATCTAAATTTGAGTCCCTGCATTCATATTAGGCCCACTAGCATTAGAGTCCATCTTAGGCCCCATATAAGTCTAATTCATGTCAAAATCTAGGCCCATTTATATTTTTATGTGAACCCTAGTCTATGTCAAGCCCATTCCAAGTATAATCCTAGTCCATTTCAATCTAAGTCCAAACCTAGTCCATTTTTAATGTCAAGCCCATGTGTATCCTCAAGTTTAACTTTAAACCACTAGTGGAAAAAACCTTAAATGACACAACCTAACTGATCCGGTTTCTCCCAAAATCGAATCAGTTTGTTTGAATTTTTTTGTCGTAATTTTTTGGGCCACAAACTGGTCTGTTTGGAGGAGAACCGGATCAGTTCGGATCAGTTAACAAACTGATCCGGTTCTCCCTCAAACCGGATCAGTTTGTGGCCCAAAAAACTTTTAAGCCCAACCTCATGAGCCTCGAATGTTTGGCCCAAACCAGCCGTTTTAGATGTGAGCCCTCCCAAACCTCTCGCATTCTCTCACTCCTCAAACCCTAAGCCCTCCTCGAATTTCCCTCTCGCAATTCCCTCTGATCTCCTCTCACTCCTCAAACCCTAAGCCCTCCCAAACCCTAAACACAGTCTCCTCCTTCCACCATCTTTTCTCTGTCCTCCTCTCTCACTAAGTTCGCATCACCGCCATCTTCGCAGCGCCAACCAAGCACCACCGCCACCTTCACTGCACCACCGCCTTCGCTGTGCCAACCAAGCAAGCACCACCGCCTTCGCTGCGCCAACCAAGCACCACCGCCAACTTTGTTGCACCTTCGCTGCACCACCGCCACCTTCGCTGCGCCAACCAAGCACCACTGCCACCTTCGCTACGCCAACCAACCAGCCATCAACCACGACCAACGACGAAGTGCTGTCGCTTCATTTTCCACTGCGCCAACCAACCATCCACAAACCACAAAGTTCCAGATCTAATTTCATGTAATTTCGATTTAATTTTTTCTTTTTTTAGTTCAAGATCACGTCTTTCCCTCATTTCATCTCTTTTTTTTCATTTTTTAGTTCCAAATCTGATATCATTTTTTTGTTTTTTAGTTCAAGATTTAATTAATTTCGTGTTTTAGTTCAGATGTAAATCATTTTGTTTTTTCGTGTTTTTAGGGTTTGGGGTTGTAATTTGTTTTTTATTTTCGTTTTCGGTTGTATTTGAGTTAAAGCTCGTTGTTGTGGTTGTATTTTCGTGAAAGCTCGTTGTTGTTGTGGGTGATGATGGCGAAACTTTGTTGGACTGCTATCATATTGGACTTCGGAGTGTGGACTTGTGGGCTATGGAATATGGATGTTGGAATTATTATAATTAATTTTTTTATGCATTTAATTATTTATGCCTCAATTAAGCGTAATAAAATGAGTATTGATATATAATATTGATTTTGTATCGATTAAGAAGGAAAAAATGCAAAAAAAAAATTAATATTCTGGGGACCTTAACTGATCTGGTTTTGGGTGAAAACCGGATCAAGTACTGTAATAGCCCATGTTTTTAAGCATGTTTTAGTTAAAGTTAATTATGTCTATTAGTTACTAAGTTTTAATATTAATAGGAAATTGCTTTGAAAATCATTATTTATTGTCTAAAGTAAGTTTCAAGCACAATTATGTTATTGTAGGTTTTATTGAAATGAGATACTGAATAAAAGATTTTTAAGCTCAAAAAGAGGAAAAAAATCATTTCCTCACTTCTCTCTCGTGTCTCCATGTACAAATGATACACTTATTCTTTGTTGTCAATTGTTCAAGCTCCACCAAATGAGATTAAAAGCCCTTAATCATCCTAAAATGGAATGCTAGTATTTTCACCAAGAAAACCCACCAAAGATTGAATCTTTACTGATTTGGAACTTACACAAATGCCTCTTTACCATGTAATCAATGGAAAGAAACTCCAACTCTTATTTTCTTTCTCCTCCGTTTTCATCATAAAGTGTTGCACGAGCTCTGTTTCTTCAAAATCTCACTCATGCAGTACGTTTTTGCCTATAGTTGTTGCATCAAAGTTGTAGATCTCTTCGAGTTATTGAATTTAGGCTCAAAAATTTCTTCAATTGGAGTTCGAAGCTATGAGTTATGCTCTCTGGAAGTTTATAGCTGCTGCTGCCCTGTTCTTTGCGTTGCTGCAGCGTGTTGGAGTTGTTGTTGTTGTTGTATTAATATTGGTGTTCTCTTGTTCTTCTTCCAGTTTGTTTCATGTTTCAAAAGAAATCGATCCTAATTTGTGGAGGTACAACTCAATTTCTCATCTTTCTCTCGTTCGATTTAAATAACTCAAGCTCTAGTGTTATGGATATTATTGTTGGATTTCACAAATACATTCAGTTCTAAATCTTTTGTTGTTTAGCAAAATTAGTTGAGATAATAGTTTGTTAAACCCGAAGTTTGAATCTTGAAGTCTTTATTTGATGGATTGAAGCTGTAATATAAATTGAACCTTCTTAAGTTAAGTTTATAAAATCTGATTTTTATAAATTATGTTATTTGATAATATTCTCTATGGGGTTAGTTGGAGTTATGTGAGATTGATAATGTGAGTTAGATTAGTGAATGGTTGTTTGCATATAAGAGTTGTCGTTGGTTCATGGAAGAGCTTAGAAAGTATGATCAAGTCAATTTGTTTATATGAATTGTTGTGAGGATGAATACTAATTGTTGCTATTGTTGTTGAGGTGAATCATTGTGGAATTCAAGATCATTTAAGCGAAAATAATGGATTATTAGAATCAATTTCGGGACTTGAGCAATATTTGAATGTTAAGTAAAGGTACACATTGTCCTTCTACCTTCCAACTTAGAAATTGTGTTTTAAATATGACTTGTATAAAAGAGTATTTTTTTTGTTCTTGACTTGAGTTAATACGCGATTCTAATCCTAAGTCTGTGAATAGTTACTCTTTTATGAGTTTACTTGAATTTTTAAATGTGGGTATCAAGGCCAAATGGTATATTGTGTATATCTTAAGTGTTTATTAAGTTGAGTTATGAGTTGTGATAAGTTTATCTTGTTTTTAAGATCTGGTAGTATAACATGTTTAATGAACTAGGATATAAGAGTTCATATGAGTATTGAAGTATGATTTTTCGACATATTTTTCAATGTATCTATAAATATGGTTTTCAAATTCAGAAACTTCATACGCTTGTATTGGTGGATGATATTAGGAATATATATTGTTCTTCTATTTGAACACCTATGTAGTTAAAGATAGGATTTGAGTATCATGATTATGTTTTGTGAAATGCAGAAATGTTCAGATTAAAAGTTTAAAAAGTTTCTTTTTAAGATACCTTTGAGGAATCCTTAGGAGGAATTGGATTGTTTAAATTAGGAATCTTTGTTGGAGCAGCTGAGGAATATAATAGTTGATTTGAGTAATTCATACATGCCTGCAATTATTGATTATGGGAGTTAAGTTGTGATTATTGCAAGGTTGGAGTTCAAATATCACTTAATGGGTTTATGTGAATTTCTATGAATCCCAAAGATGAGAATATGAAACAAGTAAAGCGGGAACGAGAGTTATTCAATATTGGGAATTAAAACTGGATATGTAAGTCTCACATTAGTAGTATAGATACTAAGAGTCGAGAAATGGTTCGAAGGAGTATCACATCATAACATTGTAATTTATAACATTGAAGTTCTGAGAAGGAGTATATGAACTGTGGGATAGGAAAAAGATTTTAGAGTTGTCATCTTCTGATTGGAAGAGTAAGATTATATAATGGACGTATGGGGAAATATAAGACTCGTGTAATAGAGTGCGTAGGAATTGGTGTTGTTATTTTTCTGTTTATGAAATGAATATGAAGTAAGACTAGTGTGAGCATTGAGTTCATGTATTCTGGGAAGCATTGTTATGGGTTATAGATGTAAGATTAATAAAGTCATTGAGCTAAATATTTGGGATTATTAATTACAAGTGACTATTTGAGTCGTTGAATAGGAAATCATGGCAAAGGATTCAGAGTAAGATGTTATAGAGTTGTGAGAATTACATATATTTAAGAGAACATAGTTTTTTTTTTTTTTTTGACAATGAGGGAATACAAAAAACTAAAGCATACAATCCACCATATTCTGAACACAAAACTTTGCTAGATTGTGAGCATCTTGAACACTAGGACGATCCACTTTAACAATCATGCACCAATTCATTCCAGATGCATAATGCTTGATCTCCTTCATCGTCCAAATTAGATGAATGCTTGTGTGTTTAGTACCCTGCAACATAGCAACCAGGTTAATAGAATCAGTTTGTAAAAGAACGTTATACATTTACTGATTTCGAGCCCACTTAAGTCCATTCAAGCAGGCCAAGGACTCTGCTTGCAACGCATCTTGCGCTAGACCAAAAGATCTTCCACCTTTACAAGACTGTTGAGAGTTTCCTTGTAAAACCCATGCCATGCCCATTTTTTTTGATATCTTATTCCAAGCACCATCAATTTGGATTATATGATGTGGACTCCCGTATTTTTGTTGTCCTAGATTAACAGACATGAACCCAGGTGGATGAATGAGGTTATTTTCTGGAGGATGCAAAAAACGAAGGTCTAAACCAGCCAGCTCCTGAACAACGTCACAATGATATCTATGTTGGTTGTAAACCCTGGTGACAATATTTTGTGGACGTGCAGAAGCATTTCTGAAAACTCTCTCATTGCGATGAATCCAGATGTTCCATAAGATGGAAATAAACCGATGGATTCTAATACTCGCAGGACCATCCTTACTATAAAAAAGTAGGATATTGTGAATAATCCATTCTGAGCAAGACATAGGATTATTACTAGCACTTTGAATAACAAAAGGAAAGGTACGCCAAACAGTTTGAGCTATCATGCAAAATCTGAATAGGTGGTTCGAAGTCTCAGAAGCATTAGAGCACAGATCACAACACTCTGAATGAGATAGTGTTCTTAAGTATAATTGTTGACGAGTAGGCAACCGATCATACAACAATTTCCATATGAAGAATTTCCATTTTGGAATAATGGGAAGGTGCCAGAGAACTTTAAATAACATACTAGGTATATCTTGTGGTAAAGAGTGAGAATTTTGCGACATAAGAAACGCATAACCTGTTTTTGTGGTGTAATTACCCGAACAATGATGTGTCCAATAGACAAAATCATCCACCTCCCTAGATGGAAGCTCCATTGCCAAATCCTTTGAGCATCCGAGAAAGAAAAAAATTCTCTAACAAGGGAAGTTTTCCACACTTGATGATTTAGATCAATAAAATCATGAACCTTCATAATCCTAGCTTGTCTTAGTGTTATATTAGAAGCAGCCACTGGAATGGAATTATTAATCCATCTTTGAGTGAAAGCATTTATAGATTGACCATTACCAACTTTCCAAGCACACCCTTGGAGAAGAATTTTCTTAGCATGAAACATACTTTTCCATCCCCAAGATTTATTAGGAGGAAGCTTTGATGTACACGAGCAAATAGAGAGTGAAATCTTACACTCAACCTTCAACACCCTAGCAACCAACGAATTAGGCTGAGACAAGAGTTTCCAACCTTGCTTCATAAGCAATGCTTGATTCAATAAATTAATGATTCTCACACCAAGACCACCCATACCTCTAGGTAGAGTAGTAATTTGCTTCTTGACCCAATGAATACCTCTCCTAGCTCCGGAACCCCACAAGAAATTCATCATCATGGAATCAATCTTGTTAGCAGTTGTAATAGGAATAGCCATAACCGCAAGAATGTGTGCTATCATAGCTACCACTATGGTATTTAACAATATAACTTTTGTGGCTTGAGATAATCTAAGTGTATTCCAACTGCATAATTTCTTTGAAATTTTATCTATAAGAAACTGGAAGGCAGGAACCTTAGGACCTGAAATATCAATTGGAACCCCTAGGTGAGAACCCATAGAATCAGCTTGAGACATTTGAAGGATAGCCTTGAAATCATCCATGTTTTGAGTAGATGTATTAGGACTAAATTTCACATACGATTTCTGAAAGTTTAGTTGTTGACCCGAGCATAAACAGAATCTATCAACAACTTGTTTCAACGAGCTACAGGATGAATGTGAGGCTTTAAAGAAAAGAAGAGCATCATCCGTGAAGAATAGATGTGAAATTGCTGAACTTCCTCTAGTGACTTTAATTCCTTGAAATTGGTGTAGATCTTCAGCAAGACTAATCATCCTTGAGAAAATATCCATACAAAAGAGAAATAAGTATGGAGAGATGGGATCACCTTGTCTTAATCCACACATTGGTTGAAAACTATTAGATAGGCCTCCATTGAAAATTACTTTGTACGAAACTGTAGAAATGCATTGCCAAATCCAAATTCTCCAAATAGGTGGAAAGCCAAAGCTTTTGAGTGTTTTCAGAATGAAGTTCCAATGAACTCTATCGTAAGCTTTGTTCATATCAATCTTGATTGCAGCATAAGAAACATTACTTTTCTTTTTTTGATTGATAAAATGGATTAATTCATGCGACACTAGAATATTATCAGCCATACTTCGACCAGGATAAAAAACATGCTGAAAATCTTTGATTATATGAGGAAGAACACGCTTCATTCGCAAAGACAGACACTTGGCAATGCATTTATAAATAGGATTGCAAAGGCTTATTGGCCGAAGATGAGAAGCTTGAGTAGGAGGGGACACTTTATGAAGCATCACAAGCAGAGAATTATTCCATTCTTTAAGTAAAAAACCGGAAGAAAAGAAAGATTGAACCGCTAAGATAACATCTTTACTAACTGTACTCAAATGTGTTGTGAAAAATTCTGTAGTAATACCATCTGGTCCAGGAGATTTGTCCTTCCCCATTGAGAACATAGCTGCCTTAATCTCTATTTCATAGAAGGGAGCTTGAAGCATTTCAACATCCTCATTATTAAGTTGGGGTAAGTCTAACTCTCTCAAAACTACATCAGTTTCTTCATCCGAGATATTAGTACTTGAAGAACTATAAATATGTTGGAAGAAATTCTTAACATAGTCCGCAATCACATTGTCATTTGTCATCCATCTACCCTCTTGATCTTGTAACATAGAAATACTTTTATTAGACTTCCTTTGTTTGATTTTTGAGTATAGAAGAGGGCCAGGAGTGTCTCCAATCATATACCACATATTCTTGAGTCTTTGTTTCCAAAATTGGAGTCCCATAATCATTGTAGGAAGAGCATCTCTAGTTGCTTGGATGTAGTTGTAGGCAGAATCCAGAGAGTTTACTTCATGTCCTATAGTTCCCAAATCATTACAGATTGCTTTCCAATTGACACCTTGATATTTTTTGTGAGACAGACACCATTTTTTACACTCATTTTTTATCTTTTGAAGCTTTCAACACACTACAAACATAGGGGAGCCAATGAGCAATTGTTGCCAACAATCACTTATAATGTCTTTAATTTCTTGAAATAACAAGCACCAAGTCTTTAGTTGGTAGGGACGTTTTGAAAGTGTGTTTAAATTGTCACAAGAGTAAATGATTGCGGCATGATCTAAACATAAAATAGGTTCATGAAGAACAAATTGGTGGTCGAACTTGGTGAACCATTCTTGAGACACATAAACTCTATCTAAACGTTCTAGGATAAGATTGGGAGGGAGTTGTTTGTTTGTCCATGTAAATCTAGGACCTATAAACGGAATTGACACTAATTAACGGGAGCTGTAATCTCCAGTTTAAAAACTCATCCCACCCTCTAATGTGATGAGAGCCCCCTATCTTGTCCTCGTAAAACTCTACTTGGTTAAAATCACCGAGTAAAACACAATGCTCCAAACCATAAACTAAGTTGAAAATATCATTCCACACTTGAGGTCTTGCCTCTACAACTGGTGCCCCATACACAAAGCAAATATACCAAACAGACCTATACAGCTCCTCTACTTTACAAAAAACAAAATTAAAGGAACAAGCTAGACAAACAACCACACTACTAGTCCAGCCTAAAACAACTAATCCACCACTAAGACCCACAGCATCAACACCGAAAACAAAATTTGGTTGTGTAGATTGGAACAACAGGGTAACATCATTAACATTAGATTTTGTTTCAGAGAGAAAAAGGAACCTAGGGTGATGACACATAATTAGCCAGCGAGCATAAGCTAACGCAAGAGAGGTGTCATCTTTTAATCCTCTTGCGTTCCAACTGATTAGCTTCATGGATAATCTGGAAGCTGTGAGAGGCCAGCTTCATCACCTGTGTAATGAGAAAGAGACAGAACCAACGAAAAATTCATCTCCATATCTTCACTAGAGTTTTCAGTAGGCACATTCTGAGCATAGCTTGTAGAAGCTTCATCATACTTTACCCTTTTCGAAGTACCCATAGGATAATGCACATTCATTATTTTGTTCACCATCTTCGAAGTAATTTCTTCCTCCACTTCTACATCAAAATCTCTTGCCATAGACACATCAGTTATAGCTTTAGAGATAAATTTCTTACCCCCTGCTGAATCAACCCAAACATTGAAGCCACCTTTACTTTCCCAACCTTCCCATTTTAATTTACGTCTCTTAAGTGCCCAGTCAGTTGCCACATACCTAGGGTGTATATCGGGGATAGGAAAGTGATAAGCATAAATACTTCTTGATAATTGAGAACGAGCTCGCTTGTTAGGCCAGGACACTGTCGAGATATGGAGCCCAGACAGAAAAACATTAGATTGAGTCGCTGCGGGAGGCGTTTGGGGAGAATTTGGTGGGTCATGCTCCCTTGGAGAAGTTCTATCCGAAGAAGCTGGAGAAATACGATTGAACGGAGATATTGGAGATCCAATTCTGCCCACAGGATGTACTCTTGACGACTGATTATGAGAAGAGAGAAAACGACGAAGCCTAAGCCCCGCTTGCCCTATGAAACCAGCATTAGGCACAATTCCCGATGGTTGTACAATACTGTCCTGAGCACGAACTGGATAGGGAATAACCAGATTCGATAGAGATGAGAAATCAGGGAGAGGAGGTACATTTGACCTTGCAACCACATCTTGAAGTAGACCTGTTCTTTCTTCAGAAACTTGGACTGAAGGATTAGCAACAGAGCTATTCAAATTCGAACTTAAATTAACATTGTTAGCCCAGTCCGAAATACCTAACGTTTCGAGCAACGTTGGCCTAGTGGCTCTTGGACCAGAACCATCAACATTAGAGTCATTCAAATGAGACTCAGCTTGACTAGAGAACTCAGAATTGACGCTATTCAAGTTGGATCTAGCAGGAGGATAAAATTCAGCATACGAGTCAACAGATAAACCAAATCGAGTACCTGGGGATTGACGAAGTTGATTGTCATCTTGTCTTGCATGAGAATCATCAGATTGATGTTGCATGTTACCAGAAGGTGGGATATTTTCAGTATTATCCCTAAATTCTTCCTCTCCCGAGAAAAATTCATCTTCTTCCACGATTGAGTGAGGTTGATCAAAGCCAAAATCGTCATAGTCATCATTGTCACCATCAGAATCGTACTCATCACTCGAAGTTGGAAATCTTCTCCTTAGAGGAGGATCTTCAATTTCAATTCGCTGGTATAAATCCACATTCGTGTTTCGATACCTGAACCTATCAGGTAGACCTTCAATACGATTCGTGTAGTACGCTAAATTCATTGGACCATACAGCACACGAAGACCATTTGATTCTAGATCTGCAACACGGCTTCGAATTCGCCTATGAGCTTCGTAATCTGAGATCGAACATGCACTTGTGTAGTGACCAACACATCCGCATTTCTTACAAAAACAAAACACTCCTTCATAACAGAAGTAAACCCAAATTACTTGTGTTTCATCTAAAGGCAGAAAACAACCCGGGATAAGAGGTTTCGACAGATCCACTAGCATCTTAGCTCTTATTTCAGTATCAGCAGGAAGAGAAGAAGCTTCAGCTTCCATTTCCTCAATAAAACCCACATGATGCAAGGCTTGCCAAGCCCATGCATGTGATAAAAAACCCAAAGGCAACCTAGATACACGTACCCAAATTCTTGCATTAGAGAAATTAATGGACTGAGGAACCACAGACCAGTGGCACCTACGAAAAGAGATAATTCGGCCATCAATTATAGCCGAAAATTGCTGCACCAGAGCTTCAACGTCTTCATTGTGAGAGCAAGTGAAAATAAAAAAGTCGCCAGTCCTTTGGACTTCAATTGTACCCCTTTTATACCACTGAGAATTAACTAACCCTTGCACTAAATGAAGGTAAGGCGGGTTAGGACCAAAGAACTTCCCTATAACAGACATTCCCCAATTAATATTTGGAGTTACAGCAGCGGAAGAAGGTAGATTTACTAACGCACCCATGCGGAAATTCCGGTATTCATTGCTATGAGGCATTTTGAGAATATATTTGAGAATGAAGAAATAAATGTAACTTCTTCCTAAATAGCAGCGAAGAACTAGAAGATTTAACCTAAAGAGAGAGATTCACAACCTGCCAAGTGGATAATTTTGCTTTTTCAATGAATGCATGCAGCCCATTTGCTGCAGCTATTGCTTTGACCAAGAAAACCTAGATTTAGGTACACTAAGGAACGTACAAAACAGAAGGGTATTGGTTGATACTAAAAGTTAATGCAGTAACTTTGAGAAACTCGATAAATGGTGCATGCAAATAGGAAAAGTTGGATCAGAAAACTAAGAGTTTTAGCTCTAGAACTTGGAATGAACACACGTTAAACTACCCTAGGAAGAAAAGCGAACTCACTTTTTGTGTCAGAGAAACTCTCAAAATTTTAGAGAGAGAAACATAGTATGGGTATTAAAGTATGAAATTCTAATGGTATAAAATTGAAAATGCAAACACTATTTTGGCAATGCGGAGTTGATGTGTTGAATATGAACCCAATCATGATTGGAAAGTTATATGATAGAACATATGGTTGGATTGCTTTTAGTATGAAAAACTTAAATATGTTCTGAACAACAATTTGTTCAATGTCCAATGACTTTAAGGAGATGAAGATAATTCAAGATTTCGGATTTTGAATAATACTAAGTAATTTAGAATTGTGTAATGGATTTGGCATATGACTTCTAAGTCAAATTTCCATCATTTCCAAAATATGTTTCCAAAAATGTTATGAACATGGATTTGTCATCCTATTATAAGATATGGATATATGTTATATGAATTTTCAGAACCATGTATATGAGTTTCGAAAAATATGAGTTTGTGAAATTAATAATTGAGTATTGTGGTTATGTTTTGTTTTATAAGGGAAGTAGCTGCGAAAGCAGTGACGAACAACATTCGTAGAGCGGGTATTGCTCATTATATGTTAGAGCGGGTATTGCTCCGGAGCGGGTATTGCTCCGTAGTGTAGGGTCATGACCTAAAAGTCTTGCAAGCAGAGTATAAGAAAGGTGGGGAGACGTCCCTTAAAAGTTTTGAGACGTGGTTTACCCCTCTCCATTCGTGTTCCTTCCCTGAGTTAAATATTTTGATGCTAAAGTATTGAGAAAAATTTGAGTTATAATTGATAATGATGCCGATATAGCAAGATAATTTATGGAATGCATTTGGGAAGTTACTCAATATATTCTTTGATATATTACATTTGCATCCTTGGTATCGTATAAAGGAGTATCTCTTTACTCTGAGCAAGTATAAAAACTTTTGACAAATATAAATGTATTTTATGCGGAATCTTTGATTTCTTTGACGGAAAGATATTCTTTCGTGATTTTGTTTTAATTAAGTACATTGATCTGAGGTATAAAAGTTCACATGTTAAGGCCATTTCTTTATTACGCATTTATTTTCTATAAGGTCACACTTAACAACTCGAATATGTTTTAAGCCGACAAAGAGAGAATTTTTGGTTGGACAGTGTGTACTCAGTTTCGCTGATTTTATTCTTGGAACCTGTCCTGGTGGGAGCAGCGTTCAATGTTAGTGACTTTTGCAGGAAATATGGAAGCTAGCTCCGGTGTGGATTAAGGATCATGAGTGTTATAAGAGATGCTTTACGGATGAGCTATGGTGGAGATTATATAGTGTTATAAAAAAGAATGTTATAATGTTTTATTGTATTAGATCGGAGATTCGATTGATCATTTCATGTAATTATATTTATATTTTGGGATATTGTTGTGGGCCATAACCCATAGGTCCCAAGATCGATTTGTTGATTATATTTCCGCTGCAAGATAATATAATTCAAGGTTTATTAAGTGTAAATTGTGATTAGTAAATCTTAAGTGTGATTAGCTAGTAGCTCGGAAGTGCGGGCAGTTACAAGTACCCCATTAATTGATCTGGTTTTCACCTAAAACCGGATCAGTTAATAGGTTAAATAATCCAGTTTTTGTGAAAACCTGATCAGATAATGGGGAAACTAATCCAGTTTTCGACCGGACCAGTTGACTTTTGTCAACCGCTTCGAGCCCAATCGCTTTGGACCAAAAACCGGATCTGTAAGGCCTATTTTGACCGGAGCGGTTGAACTTTTTTTCCATTAGTGAACCAATATAGGACTAAGTCCAAAGTTAGGCTCATATAAGTCTCAACTTATACCCTAAGTCTAATCAAGTCCAATTCCAAACCCATATAGGACGAAGTCCAAATTCTAAAACTCAAAACCTCTAAGCCTAGCGAAGCTAGCACTTCTTAAAGATCCCATAGGCAAATCCTGAGTTTAGCAAAGCTACTCACCCTTTAAGACCATAATGGCACCCTTTAGACCTAACGAAGCTAGTCATCCCTAAGACCATAAAGGCACCCTCAGAGTTTAGCGAAGCTACTCACGCTTTAAGACCATAATGGCACCCTTCGAACCTAGCGAAGCTAGTTATCCTTAAGACCACAAAGGCACCCCTTGAGTTTAGCGAGGCTACTCACCTTTAAGACCATAACGGCACCCTTTGACCTAGCGAAGCTAGTCATCCTTAAGACCCTATCGACGCCCTTTGACCTAGCGAAGCTAGTTATCCTTAAGACCATATCGGCACCCTTTGACCTATGAAAGCTAGTTATCCTTAAGACCATATCGGCACCCTTTTACCTAGCGAAGCTAGTTATCCTTAAGACCATAATGACACCCTTTGACCTAGCGAAGCTAGTCATCCCTAAGACCATAAAGGCACCTTTTGAGTTTAGCAAGGCTACTCATCCCTTAAGACCATAACGGCAACCCCTAAGTCTAGCGATGCTAGCATTCCCTAAGTCTACATAGGTAATTTTGGAGTCTAGCCTACTTAGTATAATGTAACTTCCAAAATCTAGTTGTTCAGTCTGCTTGCTCACCTGTAAGTTCAAAGTCTATTTGCCTAGCCTGCTTGCCTTAAGCTAAGAGTCGAGTCTCCCTTAGTGTACAACCTTCCTTAAAGTCTAGCCTACTTACTCACCCATAAATTCAAAGTCTAGTCTCTCCTATCAACACCAAAGCCCAATCATCGAGTCTATTCTGCTTGCATAGTCCATTCTAGTCCAATCCATATTTTCATTTGCATACAATCAAGCCCATACTAGTCCAAAATCCATAACCATTTCTAATCCTCCATTTCAAAATCATTTCTCATCTCCTTTTCCCATCTCCATTTCCCATTTCAAATTTTCATTTCCCATTTCTCCATTCCTAATTTCCATTTCTCATTTCGAAATTTATTTCTCAAAATTTACGAGGTCCATTCGACTTCTGTTTAGGACAGGTCGCGAGATTATAACTTGGAAACGTCCGACAAAGAGGAAACAAGGTCACCTACTCCCAGACTTGTCAAACGAGTTCTCCCTTTTTTAGACGAATCTTCCGAAACTTCTAAATCATCGTCTGAGATGGGAGACACTTCTGAACAACTCAATGCAATCATGGCTCAGCTCCAACTGATGAACTTACGTCTTGAGGGACAAGACAAAGAGATCAAGGCGCTGAGAGAATAGCTGATAATTGAGGAAGAAGCACAAGATGACACTCCGCCGCCACCACCTCCTATCAAGTCCAAGACAGATTTGAGGTTCGAAAAACTCGAGCAATTGATTTAGTCAATTCCTGCACTCGAGGGTCAGGCTCATGGCCATGACATCATTGATCCTGAACTGAGGGAAAAGCTTCCTAAGAAGGTAGCATTGGGTGACCTCCCAAAATTCAAGATGGTCGAAGACCCAGATGATCACTTGAGAGCTTTCTCCATTTCTATGGCTCTCAAAGATATGAGTTTGGACCTGTTTGCTTATGTTTTTCCCTTAACCTTGGATGCACATCCATCCAAGTGGTTAAGATCATTGAACAAAACAAAGCTGAATGACTGGGACTACATCAAAGAAGAGTTCCGCAAGCAGTACATATACAATACTTAGCTTCCAATTGGTCTTCGTGAATTAAAATTGACTAAACAAAATTCCAACGAAGATTTTATTACCTTCCTTAAAAGGTGGAGGGAAAAGGCCGCACAAATGACTAACAGGCCAACTGAAGAGGATCAAGTCCGACTGGTGATCCGTAACTTGCATCCCAAGTATGGAGATCACATCAAATTCCAACCTATAGAGTCTTTCACGAAACTCTACAAGGTAGGTCTGCTGATCGAAGAGGATGTTCAAGCCTCAAAGAATAAGGGTTCTAATAACAACAACTCTTTCAAGAAGAGTAACAACAACCCTTCTAGAGCCAAAACCAATGACGTCAATGCCCTAACTACTGAAAAGAGAAGTTATCAAAAGCCTCAAAGAACATTTACTCCTTTAGGCATGTCTCTAGAAGAAGCCTTCACTAGGCTTCATGCAAAGGGAGTACTTCAGCCTATTGGTCCCACTCCATACCCTACACTTGAGAATAGGTCCAAGAAGTGAAATTCTAATGCCTACTGCAAGTATCACCAAGGAAATGGGCATCCAACATCCGTGTGTTGGGTCTTAAAGAATCCGCTACAGGATATGGTTGATAATGGTAGACTTCCAATCCCTCCTGCAGCAAAAGTCAGCAACAACAGTAACCCTTTGGGCAGTGCTTAAATAATGCCGAGGCATAGTCATTTAACGCTAGTTTTCTAGGTTGAGTCGGAGAGTCCCTCCCCTAGATTCTTCATTTATTTTCCAGTCCAGTCTATGTCATTTAGGACTTTAGTATTATAAGCCTTGTTTTATTTATTTCTAATCAATAAAATAATTGCATTTTATTTTCATTTTCATTGGCCTTCCATCATTTTATATATGCTTCTAATTCAAAAATGAAACTTAAATCACCTAATAATCTGGAATAATAAAAAGAAAAGAATCATATATATATATATATATATATATATATATATATATATATATATATATATATATATATATATATATATATATATATATATATATATATAATGGACATACTTTGGATTAGGAGTTTATTCCCCTCTTCCCTTCATAAATCGTCATCTATAAACCATCTTTATGCAACCGGGAATAAAAAAAAACATCCCTTAAGCCATCATTTTTTTTTTTTTTGGCAATTCAAAATTTTTATTGAAAACCAAAAAAAAGAAGTATACAACCAACACAAGCACCAACCATGGGGATAAAAAGCATCAGTTTCTCCTACAATCCCCACCTTCTAGGAAGGGTTGGAAAGAGGAGCACTTCATGTGCTACCCACGGCAACACCAAACAGGCCAGCAGGGACAGACCCCAGCCAAAGCCAAAGACTAGAAACTAGCCGAACAGGCTCAGTCTAGCTTAGACAGCAAAAACTAAACCAGCTAATACTAAACACCCATCCTATTACAATAGAAGCTGCTGATTCAATTTTATGTCCCCCCTACAAGCAATACTAAAAATAATACTCCTAAATACTTGCTTGTGTAGTCATGAGATTATCATCAAATATCTTTCTGTTTCTTTACAACCATATATGATAGACGCTTTCCACAAAGAGCATGGTGAATAGTTGATTTTCTCCCTGGTCCCTCTACTTTGAGCAGCAGTAATAGCTATAACCTCAGCAAGATCATAACTTACTCTAGTAGTATGAGTCAAATTAAGGCATTCAGACCAGACCCTTTGACTATAACTGCATTGAAAGAACAGGTGTTCTTTTGTCTCCTGAGCTGCATTGCATAGGACACAAGTAGCATCAGTCACCACACCCCACTGCATTAGTCTTTCTTTAGTACTCAGTCTGCCATGAAGAAGCCAAACAATAGAATTAGCTTTGGGGCTAGCTTTACTATTACATATGATCCTCATCCAAGGAACCCTAGGTTTATCTCCTCTCAAAAACCAATAAATCTTTTAATGGAGAACTTTCCACTGTAAATAAATTGCACACAGTTATCAGAATTTTCCAATTGAGTTCTGGCATCCAAGATTTTCTTCATTGCCCAGGAGAGTCTCGTAGGAATTTGCATAGACCAGACATCACCTCTTTTAATGTAATATGCATGGAGCCATTTAATCCATAATTTATCTTGCTTTTGAGCCAAAGCCCAAAATTCTTTCCCAATAGCAGCCTTATTCCAAATTGTGATCTCTTTGAAATTGAGACCCCTACAAACTTTTTTGTTGCACATATCATCCCAAGAGACATGAGACTTTCTGGAAGCAGCCATACCTGTCTACAAAAAGCTCCTCAGAATAGACTGAATTTCCCTAAGAACTTTTTTAGGTAACAAGAAAATCTGACACCAGAACAGTTGTATTCCTTGCAGCACAGAAGTAATCAACTGGGATCTACCAGCATAGGATAACTTTTTAGCAGTCCACAATTGAATCCTAGCCACCACCTTAGAAATAAGTGGCTTGCATTGAGTGTAAAAAAGCTTCCTAGAGTGGAGAGGGACCCCAAGATACCTGAATGGAAAGCTGCCAGTAGGAATTTGCAGAATATTTTGAAGATTGAGGCTTTCACCAATACTAATGCGGTAATGCCAGCATAATACACATTACTCTTGTCCAGATTTGCATCCAAGCCAGAAGCAGCAGAAAATTTATGAAACATTTCAAACATTAAAGCAACTGAACTTGTATCAGCTCTAGCAAATAACAACAATTCATCAGCAAACATTAAGTGTGTTATGCTGAGTAACTCACATCTTGGGTGATAATTAAAATCAGGCACACTCTTCAAAGTCCCCAAACACCTTGACAGATATTCCATACTAATGGCAAACAAGAAAGGAGACAAAGGGTCTCCTTGTCTAAGGCCTTTTTTAGCAGGAAATGGAATACAAGGAGCACCATTAATAAGAATAGTGTATGAAACTGTAGTGACACACAATCTTATCCAATGCACAAACTTAGGAGGAAACCCTAACTCAGATAACATAGTAAATAAGAAAGGCCATTCCACTGAGTCATAAGCCTTCCTTAAGTCAATCTTCACCATACACCTAGGGCTAACATTTTTAGTAGAGTAGCCCTTAATGAGCCATATTACCTTAGCCATATTACCTTTCAAAGTCAAAGCTCCACAAATAACCTTCAAGCCTTCCAATATCCTAAACCAAAAAACTTGTGTGCAAGCCTTGTACATAAAAAAAAAAGTCAATGTCAGGCAGAAAAATATAGTGAAAAATTCAAAGTGCGTAAAAAAAAGTAAAGCAAAAGCAAAAGAAAACACACATGACAAAAAGAAAATAATGCAAAAGCAAAAAAAAAAAAAAAGGAAAAATTGATAGAAATAATCTCACCTATGGCCGATCTGCTCAAAATAGTCCCACCTTTTGAAAATCTGGCAATAATCCCAACTATGACCCATGTTTTCCGAAATTAAGCTATTTTAACCGGTGACTTGGTTGATCGGTTAAATAGTTACTTGTTGACCTTTTATTTCCTTTCAAAGTCAATTATGGACTCAATTAAAATAATATTACTCCCCAGCCTCCCACCCCTTCGGCCCTTCCCTAAAACCACCCCCACCTCTAGCTACATCAGAAACAGACCCCCTCCCCCTTTTTCTTTTTTTCGTTATTCTCCATAACTGGAGAGTGAGGATTTGAAAGGGACAAAGAGAAAGGAGAGTTAGTGGAGGCGGGATTGATCTCGGTGGTGTATGAGATTGGATTATGGACGGCGTTAGAGTGAGCGTTGCCTTCCGTGGAGTGGGTCATCTTTGTGCTACTTGACCATAGTGCCTTTGTTGACGGGTTGCTCCATTTTTCGTTTTTTTAGGTTGACGACGGTGGGGAATGTCCCCGATATAATAACCCACCAAGCATTGAAATACCTGTGTAAAAGTCTATCATTCCCCCATTACTCGTTCTACACACTTGGAAACATCCAATTATTATAAACCACTAAACCAGTACTATTCTAACAAGATGACATATTTTCCCCCAAACATCCCAAAATTGATATTTGGCAAGTAGTATAACACTGGTAAACAATCCCACATTCAAGCAAACAATATATTTTCTATTAATTTGGTCGATCAAAATTCACACACAAGACAAAATCATGATAAAATGCAACAAAAGAAAATCATATTCATAATGTATAATGAATAAAAGCTTACACCAAAACCAGTTGCCATCAAGCAAGCCCGAAACGTCAGTCGGTTTCGGACTCCAGTTCATCGCCTCAAGCTGATTAAGAAGCTCCGACACCTCAGCACGCACCTCAGTGGAGGCTCGGAAACCCAAATCCGAACCATAAACCGAATCCAACAAGCACCTCTTCAATTCCCAATTCTTGTTTTGGAGGGGAGGGGGAAGGGGGTGGCAGGTGGCTGTTGGTGACAAGGGTGAGGGAAGAAAGGAGGGAGGGGGTGGTGGAGGGAGGTTTAGGTTTTTCTAGTGAATTTACAATTAAGTAATTAAATTTAAGTTTTTTTTAGGAAAATTTAATTTTAATAATCCAACCTTTGGGCCATTCACTCAAATTAATCCCACCTTTTGATTATTTTTTAATAATCCAACCTTTTAGCTGTATCTGCTCATAATGAATCGTGACATGTTGAAACAAGTTGGTGACTAGTAGAATGGGTTAATTGTAACACGTGTCTTTTTCTAATTCGTTGTCACTTAATTAATCAATTTTAATTTTATTTAACCCAACCGAAACTAATTTAATCACTAACCACTAAACTAACCCACCAACCATACCACCAACACAACCAAAAACACCACTAAGGCCAACACCACCACCCCTACTGTCAACAACACCACCAGTCCACCACCACTTCCACCTCTCTCTGACTCAACCACCAAGAAACCACCTTCTCCAGCCTCCATTTCTCTCTTCTCCCCACCATAAACCAACACCCAACCCCACCCAACTACTAAGCAGTGCATCAACTCCACCACTAAACTCATGGGCCCTGAATCACACCAATTCAGGAGCATCCATTTCCTCTTCCCCGGATCACAAACCATCCATCTCTCAGTTTAAGCGAACGGCCTCATGTCAAATTTTGGGTCGGGTTCGAGGTTGTTGACGAAGAGTGGGTTGGGTGTAAGAGAGAGAGAGAGAGTGGTTGATGAAGAAGAGGAGGAGAGTGTGACGTGGAGAAGAGAGAGTGTGAGTGGGCCCGGAATTCACACCAATTATGTAAGGTGCTCGCAGGCGGCGGAGAAAGGTGCTCGCAGGCGGCGGAGTAGGGTGCTCGCGGGCAGCGGTGTAGGGCGCTCACCGGGGGTAGGGTGGGGAGGGGAGGGGGTGCGTGCGGGCGACGGAGTTGAGTGCTCACAAGGGGTTGGTGGGGGGTGGGGTGGGGTAGGGAGGGGGTGCTCGCAGGGCGTGGGTGGGGGTGCTCACGGTAGGGGTAGGGGAGGGCGGGGGGAGGGGGGGGGGTGCCGGTGAGTACGAAGGATGGTAAGGGGGAGGAAGAGAGATAGGGACGGAGGGGTTAGAGAAAAAAAGAGATATGGAAAAAAAATTAATTTTACAATTTCAACAGGTTATCGGTTTCATGGTTCAATATGAGCAGATACAGTTAAAAGATTGGATTATTAAAAAATAATCAAAAGGTGGGATTAATTTGAGCGAACGGTCCAAAGGTTGGATTATCATAATCAATTTTTCCTTTTTTTTATTAACAATTTAGTTTTTTGTTTAAAGCAATTAACAATTTAGTTTTAAACATATTCAAATAATAATTAATCACACAATTATGATATAAACCTGCATTTACAGGTTACCAACAGATAATGACCCATTTTGAGCAGACATACTCAAAAGTTGGGATTATTTCGAGATTTTCAAATGGTGGGACTGTTTTTGAGCAGATCGACCAAAGGTGGAATTATTCCTATTAATTATTCCAAAAGAAAAAGCCAAAGGCAAAGAAATAAATAATCAATCTAGGGGGTTTGCACACAAGTTCTATTCCTTATTAACATCCTTCAATCTATCAAAACCTTAATCATGTAATCCAAATCTGTGATCCTTACTTTAGCCCAACCAATTAAACCTTTATCATCTAATCCTCAAGCCTTAAACCTTTCAACATTTCATCAACCTTAACTTCTTATTCAAGGTATGTCCAAGCCCGCTAGGTTGAAAACCCAAAGGGCGGCCTAGGAAAAAGTTAGGGCACAAAAAAAAAGAAGTTCAATCAGATCCAGAACTGCGAATGGTCTGATTCCGCAAGGATACGTACGAATCCTCATCTCGAGGTCCGACCACTTCAATAAAAAAATTTAATCAAGGTCTCATGATTTGATTTTCTATAGTTTAGGAGCATACTCTTTTCTAGATCCCGACATAGACTCGAGTCTAAACCTAGCTAAGTCAATGCCTTTTCCTACCTACCTCTATTTGAGTCGCAAATTTAAACTTTTTATTTTTCAATCCAAACTCTCATTGTCCCTGAAGGACTCTCCGACAATTCCATGGTCTCTAGTGATATCTGACTTTGCCTATATCAACTCCCCAAAGAAGAATCCCCAATGAAGAACTCTGAATACTCAATACATATCAAGGCTTAAAATGCCTAATTCAAGACAAGCTTACCCAAAGTGGGGGCATCCTATATGTGGTGATTACTCTAAATCAAACTTGCGAATAGTTGTAATGTGCGGACCACACTTGCGGACCCCGATTATTTACCGAAGCAGTTTTCGAAAATCAGTATATTTCTTCCAGATCTCCTAACCTTGCAAAATCCTGACCTTGCATTATACTCCCTCTGTTTTTTTATCTTTCTCACTTGGAATATTAACACTATTCATACTTAGAGAGAATCTTCTTAATTTTTCTTAATTTATAATATAAAAAATATAGTCATGTGGGGTCTGGTTTGATTCGTCTTAATTAGTACTTTATTAATATTCAGTGGTTATAATTTTTACTAATATATAATAAAAGATATTTAAGTTCAAAGAGGTGCACTGGGAGACGCGCACACGAAATTGAGAAGGATAAAAAACGGATGGAGTATTTCATATCTCCTAATCTCACATAACCCTGACCTTGCATAACATTTCATCTTTCTTAGCCTTGCATAACCCTGACCTTGCATGTCGTTTCATCTTCCTTAGCTTTGCATAACCTTAATCCTTGCATAATGTCTCATGCATCCTTAGATAGTCTAAGTTTGCATTTTTGCATCATTATGTGCATTATTATGTGAGTTGTTTGCACCTATCTGCTAACATCTTCTCCTGCAGATAATCAGATTATTTGTAGTTATTGTCCTGCATACTAACTTTGTTTTGCAGAGACTGGCGATTAATAGATCAGTTCTAAACTGCAAAGCGTTTAGAATCGTTCTTCGTCCCGACACCATATACTTTATCTATCGGTTTCCTGAACCTCGGTCAAAGTGGGGGCTTCTGTAGACACATAATTGTGTCTCCCCATTTAAGGATCCAATGATGAAACATAACATGGTCTTAATTAGTCCGACCCAAGAGGAGAGCAGTCCGAATAGCCAATCCCGCAACTATTTTAAAGTATAAAGCTTATCTATTAGCATTAATGATCCAAAATCCTATTTTAAAGCTAATTCATTATTCCTAATAATTAATTGAATTTTGAGCCCACAAAAAATATTATTTTGAGCCCAATCCTTTGAAAAGCCCGTTTAATTATTCATGATAATTAATTGTTTTTGTTTATTATTGTCATAAATAAATAAATATTTTCAAAGATATTTTTGGAATTAAAATCAGATTTTATCTCGTAAAATCAGATTTCCGGATTTAAAGGATAAAAGAAAATCATTTAAAACGCATTTAAGAAAAGGCTATCAAAGCGTGTCTGATGCAGGCGGTGCGCCTGGCGCACCACGTACGCTCAGTGCATTGGTTGAGATGCGTCAGGCGCGCCTCTCTGCGCCTGACACGTGTCTCTGTGCGTCACACAGAGACGTGCGCCTAGCGCACTCTCTGCGTGACGTGCAGTCTGCTTTTCTATCTTTTTTTAATATTTTCCTATAAATACGCAATGGTTTTTCAGATCTAAAGGGGGACTTTTTACGGATACACTTTTACAAACACTCTCCACACTCGAATACTTACGAATTCTCTCAAAAACTCTCATACTTTCATATTTACAATCACACAAACACATACACACATATCTACATACATACTTTGATTGATCTTCACAAGCGTTCTTTTTAAGGCTTCACGATTGCTCTTTCCGAAGGTTGTTATTCTCTCAGACCCAAGCCACGGTATATTCCTGAGGGTTCTTGAATAAATTTCTTATTTTTATATCGAAGTTACTAACTGTTTCTTTCATGATGTAGATCTTTAATATAAAAATCGTTCCTTTGTACATTATAACCTCTTATTCTTCTTTATTATTTTATACATTGTTATGATTGTCCTACTTGCATGTTCGTCACCTCACATGTTATTATCGCTAATCAAGACCAAAAGAATTGTTCTAATATTAATCAGATAATTTGTACAACCTGTTAGTAACCTTGTAATTTTGATTGCCTAATAACATACCACTAAAAATAGTCCTTTTGATGTGTTTAATCAACCAACTTAAACTAACATTTTTATGGTGCTTGAAAATATTACCTGGTTATTCTTTTGCATAAAACTTGACATGAATCGATACAAAGTAGAGGCCAGTAATGGGCGAACATGGTTCATTATGACTGTGTTGGTACCCTCACCCTCGAACTCAATCTATGGTTCATTGACCATTAATGGAGTCATGACGGGGAAATCTACATTGGATAAGTCCATAAGTACTTGTCCCTATGATTTTCCAATATCCAATTAGGTTTATGAGTCTTCCTTTAAAGACTTGTTGGTGACTTCAAAACGTTTTCAATAAAACCTTTACAATGAAGTAGTCAAAGACGCGCTCACACCGCGTAAGCGAAATAAAAACACGCCAACATTGACCCTTTAAAATGAAAAGTTGTCTGTCAAACGATGTAACTTTTGGCCTTAAATTGTTCAATTTCACTTATATAGAAGTAACTCATTTAAAGGAAAAGTTACCCTTTGATTTTAAAGCGACCCCTTTTGACATGAAAAAGGACCTAATTTGACTTAAAAGTAACCCAGTATACATCATACTTTTTTTTGAGGGGTAGTATACATAATACTAATTATACTTCTTCCGCTCCAAAATTAATGCAACACTTGCCTTTTTTAGTAGTTCTTTAATTAATGCAGCACTTGTACATGAAAGAAAGATATATCTACACATAAAGAGGTGTGCGGGCCTAACTAGACCCAACCCTGACCCAGTCAGTAGGAAGCACGACCCGGACCTGAACCGTGGAAAAACACGAATTATTGGTGGGTCAGATTCTTAAGAAAGCAAACCAGCGACCCAACCGTAAAATAGAACCGTGAATTGGCCCTGAACCATGGGCTGGACCGTCTACTAACCATGGGCTAAGTTTCCCATTGAAAAAAAAGGTTGAACTGCCTAATAAATAGGACCTGAACCGTGAACCGTGGCTGAACCGTGGACACTCTGAACCGTGAACCGCGGCTGAACCATGGACACTACTGCCTGTTCTTTACCTTCATGTAGTAGGCTAGCTAGACATTATCATGGAAAATCTACAGCTTGATGATGGATCTTATAATGTTCATTGAAGAGTTCCATATTGGCTTATTCTTCTAACCTTCTTAGTTGTTTAGCTTTCGTGCTTCACTTTTTGCGTGATAAGAAATTTGGTTTCTTTTTTTTTTAAGGGAAAGAAATTTGGTTTCTTTTGTATATGAGAATTTGAAAGCAAATATTTAGCAACTAGGAGTAAATATTACCTAATTACCTTATTTTTTATGAGCTTTTAGTGATTATTATAAAAATAAACTGGATAGCAGTTAGTGAGGGGAAAGGAGATGAAGAATCTGTCGAAGGGAGGAGAGACAGAAAGTGAGAAAAAGAGAAGAGGAGGGTATTTTGGGATTTTAATTTTACTTTTGAAACTATAGATTTTATTAAGAAGAAAATGTAATTTTGAAAGTTGTATTTAGCCTACCAACAACTAGCAAAGGAAGCAACAGTGCTTCACTGTCGAATTCTATCAGCATGGGTGGTCTGTCATATGCTTTCTTGCTTTCAATCTTCTTCTATCACTACTATTGCATTTTGTAGCTTTTGCTCCCTATCTGATGAAATTCGACGAATCAATAATCACCGTTTACTCCATTTCATCAATTATCACCCATTTTCAGCCCTATTCAACTTCAAAATCAAAGTTTTTCCCTCCCAAAAAATCCTATAAATACCCCTTTCACCAGTCTTATTCTTCACAACTCTCATATTTTCTCAATCTCTTGCATTCACACTCTCTCAATCTCTGATACTCAAGCTTCTCTCTATTTCTTTCTCTAAATTCTTATAATTCTTAATATTTTTTTTCTTCCTATTGTCTAATTAGCAAAAGTTTTAATTCTTCAATATATTAGTTTACTAATTTATTACTTTATTATTTGTCATAATATCATTTAATTTAATCCTTTAGTTTCCATCTCCAAAAAAATGTCTAAATTTTTCAAAAAAATAAAAGGAAGAGGTAAGGGTGGTGGTTGAAGTAGCCGGGGGGTGGTTCTTCTAATTCACCGTCCATCGACAATAGCGATTTTGTCGAAGAATTAGATCAGTAGTTGTTAGATGATGGAAGTAGAAATTCTTGTGCAGCCACCCAACCGACAACCACCAGCTTCAAACATGCAACAACCAGGTTAGTGTTTAATAATTATTTATAATAATTATGTAAATCAACTATAACTTAGCTATTTAATTGAGACTATATTAATCGTCAACGAGTAAGACAATTAATGATGATTATGTTCAATTATGTTGTTTTAGCAATAATAATTAGGTAAATCAACTATCACTTATTCGTGATTATATAAATAGACAATGGTTAATCATAATTATGTTAAATTAATGTTGTTTTAACAATAATATTTATGTATAATAATTATGTAAATCAAGTATCATTTAGCTAGTGCTTTTATGATTATATAAAAAGACAATGATTAAGATAATTAATCATAATTACGTTAAATTAATGTTGTTTTAGCACTAATAATTATGTAATTTAACTATCACTTAGCTAATTAATTGCGATTAAGTTTATCGTTGATAATTAAGATAATTAATCTCCTGGGCGGTTAATTACTGATAATGTTCTGGTGGCGTTTGAATTATTTCATTATATGAAAAATATGAAGCAGGTTGGGGGTGTATGGCTTTGAAGCTAGACATGTCCAAGGCTTATGATAGGATTGAATGGGACTTTTAAGAGGTTATGTTGTTGAAATTTAGGTTGGATGGAGCTTGGTGGAATAGAGTAATGGAGTGTGTGAAATATGTGTCCTTCCCTGTGTTGATTAATAGTCACCCTCTGAGACTTTTCATCCGAAGCGGGGTATTAGACAGGGTGACCCGCTATCTACATATCTCTTTATTTTGTGTGCTGAGGTATCTCATTTGTTATTTGCGGATGACTGTATTATTTTTTCAGGAGCTACTGTGCAAGAAGTGGAGGTTATGAAGGATATTCTGATTACTTATGAATTAGCCTCGGGTCAAAAAGTGAATTTGGAGAAAACGGATGTTTGTTTTAGTTCGGGAGTTGTGGAGAGTAGGCGTAGGAACCTGGCTGATATATTGGGTGTGCGTGTGGTGAATAAGCATGAGAAATATTTGGGGTTGCCTACGATGGTAGGGAGATCAAAGAAGGTCATAACTAAGGGTGTGAAGGAGAAGTTATGGAAAAGGCTACAGGGGTGGAAGGGGATGTTACTTTCTAAGGCGGGTAGGGAGGTATTGATAAAGGCAATTGCCCAATCTATCCCTACATATGTGATGAGTGTGTTTAAGTTACCGTCCTCTTTTTTTGATGAGCTGAGATCTCTTGTAACGCAGTTTTGGTGGGGGCGAAAGAGTGGAGAGAGAAAGATCCATTGGGTAGCTTGGAAGAAAATGTGCTTACCTAAGTTGGAGGGGGGCTTAGGTTTTCGGGACTTTAAGTTGTTCAACTGGGCGCTACTGGGCAAGCAAGCGTAGCATTTGTTGAGTTGTGGAGATTCACTGCTGTACAAAATTCTTAAAGCAAGGTACTTTCCTAACTCCTCTTTTATGGATGCTCACCTTGGCTCCTCGCCGAGTTATACGTGGAGAGGGATTTGGGAGGCTAGATCGGTGGTGAGAAGGGGTATGTGTTGGCGTATTGGTGATGGTGAAAGTGTGAAGGTGTGGAAAGATGCATGGGTCCCAGGCAATCAATCTCGACGCGTTATTTCTCCTATGGGTGACTTTAATCCGGATCTTAATGTTGGCACTCTTATTCATCCGATCACGCGAACGTGGAATTCTGCTCTTATCAAGGACATGTTCCTTCCTTTTGAACAAGCTAGAATATTGAGTATCCCGTTGAGTCACCGATTTCCTATGGATATTATTTTCTGGGCTATTGAGAAGGATAGGATATATTCAGTTCGTACTGCTTACAGGGCTATATTTGGCGATGAGTTTCGTTCGTCCAACCCAACAGCTTCTTCTCCGCACCGTGCTTGGAAAAAAATCTGGAACACGTCGCTGCTGCCGCGGGTTAAGCTATTTGTTTGGAGAGTGTGTCACAATGCTCTTCCAACTAGAGTGGGCCTTAGGCATCGTATCCCGGGTTTTGATTCGAAGTGTGGGCTGTGTGGTAGTGTTGAGGAATCAATGCTCCACGCATTGAAGGAGTGCATCTTGGCGAGGACGATATGGAGTGAGAGCTGTTGGGGTGAGTCAGTGGCGAGGAGAGACTGTTCGGTATTGGATTGGCTCGAGAGAATGTATAAGGAGGTAGACATCGAGGGGTGGGAGGGCTTCCTTACGTTGCTGTGGGAAATTTGGGGGGCTCGAAACCGCTGGGTGATGATGGAGGAGAGAGGCGACCCGAGAGAAGTATGTGCTTACACGGAGAAGATTTGCGGTGAGGCGAGGGGAGTTAAGGTGCAGCAGGTTTCGAAGACTAGTGGGGGGTTCATCTGATGCTGCGGAGGCCTTGTGTTGTCCTGAGGTTGGGTGGGTCAAGTGCAATGTTGATGCAGGGGTTAAGGAGGAGTAGGGGACTGGTTTGGGTGCGGTTTGTAGAGATTCTGAGGGAGGTGTGCTATGGTGTGCTTCGGAGTTCTCTTTGAGTGTTCGGGACAGCAAGATTGCGGAGGCCATGGCTATGCGGTGGGGGTTGTTGCTGGCCAGGTCTAATGGAGCTAGAAAAGTGGTGATGGAGGGGGATAACATGAACGTGATCAATGCATTGAAGAATCGAGAAAGTGGAGTGAGTACTTTTTCTCTTATTTTAGAAGACATTTTTTGTTTAGTTAATTCTTTTGATTCTGTTGTTTGGTCTTTTGTTAATCGTATTGGTAATAAGGTTGCTCATTCTTTGGCTCACCTTCATCCTGCGGAGGTGGGTGAAAGTTTTTGGGACCATGACTTTCCTTTAGATGTTGTTGTTGGTGCTCGCTCTGATGTAACATAATTCCCCTCTTTTGGGTAAAGATAATTAATCATGATTATGTTAAATTAATGTTGTTTCAGCAATAATTATTATTATGTAAATCAACTATCACTGAGCTAATTGATTGTGATTATGTTAATCGACAATGACTAAGATTTGTTTACTTGAATATTGTAGATGATGTTGGTGAAACCGAGGAGGGTAACGACGATGAAGCTAGTGGCTCACAACCTCAGGGCACCAAAAAGGTGTCATGGGTGTGGCCATTCTTTGAAAAGGTTCCAACCAATGAACCCAGACACTGGAATTGCGTTCGTCAACTTTCCAAGAACGCATGCGTCTACCCACCTCCAACTTACAACTAGAGGAACGGTGGTGGAACGAGACCTTGGGTCGTCATTTGACCAACAAACATGGGCTTATGGCAGAGAATGTTAGCGGGGGCAGGATCAGAAACACCCAACCACAACTCCACGGGGATGCTAGTGAGATGCCCGACGCAGGTATGCCATTCTCCTATAACAGAGATCGTATGATTGATGAATTTGCCAAATATGTTATCACAGATAAATTATCATTCAATCATGGGTAAATTTCAATTAAACTGCTTTGCAACCAGCATTTTGGAAAGTCCCTAGGAACACACTTAAGCGCCACACCCAAACTGCATTTCATCTTTATAGAAGTCATGTGATGGAGATGTTTCTTACCTTTAACGGACGCATTAGCCTGACGACGGTCACATGGACCTCATGTTTTGGTGAACCATTTATGTGTATTACTGCTCATTGGATTGATGATGAGTTGTTTTTGCAGAAATAATGTATTATTAGTTTTGAACTTAAAGATAAGACTCATACTGGCTACAACATAAAAAGTCGCTTAATCGAGTGTTGCAAGAAGTATTATTTGCTTGATAAAGTATTCTCTACATCCGTTGATAATGCAACGGCCAACACTAAGGAGTAAGGCCATTGATTGCTTGAAGCAGGTATATTTAAGCTTCTACTACCTCTGTTTCACAATACATGCACCATTTCTCATTCGGGCACTATTCATCAATCAACTTTGATAATGTTTCTCCCACTATTATTTAAGAAGAAACATAGTCAAGTGGGATCGCTAAGAAGGTGTGATCGCTTGATACACCGACACGGTGGAACTCTACTTATATACTGTTGGATGATGCAATCAAGTATCGTGATGTTATGACTCCTTTATATAATGAAGTTGTTTGTAAAAGAAGATATGTTGATCACTGATTACCATTAGATTGTTGTCATGCTTGTCCATGATGTTCTTAAATCATTTCACAATGCGACTAACACATTTTCATTGGTTTTTGAACCCAACATTCATTTGGTAATTTTATAATGCATTAAGGTGGTAAATGTCATCAACAAGAAATTGAATGTGATTGAAATCAAAGTTACACTTGATAGCATGAAGGTAAAGTGGTTTGCATATTTTAGTGCATTTCCTTATATTTATGGTGTTGTTTGTATACTAGATTCGGTTGTTAACCTTGATGGTCTATCATACTTGTTAAATTTACATTATCAATGTTTAGGTGTTACTTACGATGTTGATACTTATGTTTTGAAGTGTAGACGTCTTTTGGAGGAACTTCATAATCATTATGTCTTGATTTATGACCCTGAATTCATTTTAACTTCCGAACATACATCTAGTAGTCGCTTTGATTCTTTAATTACTAACATATTGAAGAAACAAAAAAAAAACTAGTGTCTTCGAATCTGTAGACAATTATTTGTCCTATCAATTTGAAACAGCTACATATTTCCACATTATTAAATGGTGGAAACTTAAAGAAAATCAGTTCCCCATTTTACCTAGAATTGTAAGCGACGTACTTGCAGTTCCGGTGTCAACTATTGCTTCCAAGTTTGCTTTTAGTGCAGGGAGAAGAGTGCTTGATGAAAAAATCTCGTCTTTCTCCATAAAGCATCGAGATATGTGTTTGCAAGAAAGATTTGGATCAAGCCGAAAAAAGAACGCAAGGAATAAGGGAAGAGGAGACAAGAAGATTAGACTCATTTGTACACTTATTTGGCAATTGACTGGGTTGAAGGGTAGTGAAATGAGGGTGAAGGTAAAATAGCCCCAAAAACTTTGCCAAAAATAAAAATTATGCAATTAAAAGAAAACACCCAAAATGGAAAATGGCACAATTAAAAAAAAAGAAAAAATATATAGTAAAATAAAGAAAATACCAAAAAAAAATCAATTCATGTGGACACAACGCTTAAGATTGGTATTACACAGACGTAAGCATCCAACTTCAAGCGACACTTAGAATGAATGTCACCACTCACTTCAGCATCTATATTTCAACAGATAAGGGAATAAACCTGTTTGAAATATCTTCAATACAAGAGCCTTACAATACAAACTTCAATATGAACTCCATTAACGAATACTACTGCCTCAAGGTCTCCACAACGTAGTTTGCATAAAGATCCCTGCAAGACAAACAATAGACATGAAATCATTCTTGTTCAATATCATAGCAAATACAACACATAGTAAATAAAATTTTCACCAATTGATGGTAATATAAGAATATGTATAATTAGCAAACTACTAGTTCTTGTTCAACAATTAGCCTTTCAGATGTCTAAAACAAACACAGAGCAAGTCTTTACAATAATTTACAGTTTCATCAGGTAAAGGTTGGCAGACTGCTGATACAAGAATCCTTTCCTCACCGAACATGTCATGAAGTAGTTTGAACGGTTAAAAACTCTAAAAGCCTTGATCCGCTAATTAGGGCTAGTTCAGTATTACGACTAGATTCAAGCTTTTGTTTTTAAATTTTTAAGTGAAGAATGGACTGGCACAAAATACTGTCTAGTAGTCAACTATTTTTCCTATGTTTCATGTTTCTGTATGTTACATGTATCTAGGGCACTAATGGTGAACAAAAGCACTTGGAGAGAAAGGAGCAAGCATACATCGAGTACTGTATTGCCTCATGGGCCATAGAAGCAGGGAGAAACTCGTCAACTGCTACTTCCTTGTTTTCATTTTTCTTGTCTGAAAAAAATTGTCAGGGAAAAACACGATGAAGTACAAGATACTCAAAAATAGCTATTCGTTCCAGCAGAGAGCAAAAAAAAAGAACAAAATGCCATGACATCTGCTGGAATTTGAGGCGAAAACGGAAGACTGAATATTGAGGTGGCAACATATATGCTTGAATGCCATTTTTTTTTAGGAATTGGAAACAAACAAATAGTAAAAGCAAGGATACAATCTTCAAAAAAGCGACGTATCTCAGCCAAACGATGAGGTGGGAGCTCTTTGATGTCATTGAAATGCCGGTACTCAGGATCATCAGCACAAACAGCGATTATCTTGTCATCTTTCTCACCCTGAACAAATTAAAGTTAGCATTCCTGAATGAGATTAATATTTACTTCCGTATGAATATACATACCTGGTCTATCATAGGCATCAATCCTATGGCTTTGGCCCGCAAGAAGCATCCCGGAAGAACAGGCTCCTGCAAGTTTGGAAAACCATAAGATTATACATGTATAGAAGTTCTACATGTGAGCAGTAAATTCACAAACAAAATTTACAGGACACGTAACAGAAAACACAAACTCTAAAAAAACACGCAGTTAAAACTTAAAAAATTAAACATGGAGTTAATCATGAAAATGAAAAAGGACAGATTCATGTGATATGAAAATGACAAAAAGGTCAACATCAACAGGAAACCATGAACACAAGCATCTAGTGTACTTTGAGCCAGTATTAAGGACAATCCAGTTTTTAATACAGAATGCAGCATCTTTACAAATATTGGACAACATCAATTTTGATAGCACAACTTTTTCTCAACTCGACATCTCCACTTGAGAATCTATCTTTTGTTGTCTAATAGAACAATTGACACTAAATTGGTTGTGAAAACACTTTATAATGAACATTTTCATGCATAATATTTGATCTAAATACTACCTGCATGATAACCAAGACATCCATGGGGTCACTGTCTTCACAAAGAGTTCGAGGGATGAACCCGTAGTTGTGGGGATAGACAACTGATGAATAAAGAATACGATCAACCTGAACAAGAACATTTATCATGTTAGTTTACAATATCAATCTCAAATGATTGGTCACAAGAAGCAATTATGACCAAGCTCACTTTCATACCTTAATTAAACCAGTCTTTTTGTCAAGTTCATATTTCACCTTACTCCCTCTAGCTATTTCAATGACCTGCACGCGTCAAACAAGCTTTAATGGTCGGAAATACTCGAGTTAGCAACATAAAACTCATGTTCCTCATCATCAATAGTTATCTAGTGAACACCGGCTTCAAGAATTGGAGCTTTAATAAACATACTAATTTTTCGATTGTGTTTGTTGACAAACACATGGAATACGACTTTCTGCAAAGTTCTACTTCCCATCTATGGGAGGGAGTTGCTTACCTAGTACCCCAAAATAAGTAGAATTTCTACTTCTGTGCTTAACCAAAAAAAATATGGCACTTTCCAACGTTGTTACTCTATGGGAATTACAGCTTCATAGGAGTCATTTTCCAATGTCTAACCAAACAACTTATACTTCTCCCATTAGAGTGAATAAATCTCATACTCCAAAAGAAATCTCATGCCAGAAGCCCTTAAAAAAGATTTACATAAAAAATTTCCACAAGGTTTTTCACTCTGAAATAGCTCTGGTAAAATAGTTGTGGCAGGAGCCAGGGCCATAGAGAATAAAACTATTCTTATAGCAGAATCCGTGGCTTTAAGTGGAGTTAAAGCTGTTGATTTTCAGCATTAAATGTGTGCCAATCACAAATTTTAATTTAGATAAAAAGTTGAACTTGTCCTATATGGTTTACCTTGCTATTAAGTGTTAACCATTGTTTCAAGGAGGAAAGCAAATATATTTCATGGTTTATCATGATTTTGATGTTATCTTTGTTACTATCATCCACAAGGATAATTAGGTTGGTCCTTTCGAAAATATTATCCACAAGGACGATGAGGTTGATTCTTCCTAAAGCGGTGCCCTACTTCCCTCTCTAAATTAGAAACTCTAAATTAGAAACAAGGGCAGAATGGTTACAGTCAAATTAATCATTGGCTAAAGAACAGAGGACATTTGTTGTTTTCTTTTTTCCTTTGTTTATTTTTTACCTTCAAAAAGAAACAGGTTGATGTAAGCTCATGTCAACAACAAGTAAATTTAGCTATGAACCTTCTTACAAGATCTTAGAACCATAAGATAACAAGATCACAAGATAGCTTCAGGTAGTTCAGTTCTATTTCGTTGGCAGATGACAATATAAACATGACATGGGGAAAGCCCAATATTAACATGTTAAATAATATTTCACCAAATAAACGGATATTTCAAATTCTCAGTCCTATGCGCTTGGGTTGCTTGGCGAGCAATGCAGAAGAAAAACATGAATATTCTTAAGGGTCTAAATGTGCAATACAAGATACAATAAGCTAGAGGGCAATCACTAAGCGCACAAGTAATGTGAATCTTTGGAGAGAAATAGATGAAGAAAAAAGAAATACAAACACTAAACCAAGAACTGGCACAAGTGGAGCTTATAAAGATATTACTATTACACTGTTTTCCCTTTGAAGGAAGGTATATGCTCATATATATACCCTACCAGCTATTCAGTATGTACACAATAGACAAAGTCAATGAGTTAAACCATGATATCATGACAACTAATTAACTTTTGACTACTTGATAATGCACTTTTCCATCAATTAGGAGAGTGGGGTGGGAAAAATGACTATTTCGAAATCAAGGAAGATGTCCAAAATATTTTTGTTTCTACCACTACAATTTTCTATTTCCCCGTCTTCACAACCCTAAAAATAAAACTTTTTCCTACAATCTCCATCATGACCTATTTGTGCGGTCAAAACATTCAATATCGAATACCAATTATCCAAGAGGTTTATCATGGGTGGGGAAAGAGGGTCATGTGGAAGTGGAACGCAAACCATTGGTTTGTTAATTACTCTTGATCTAATATGCAACTATTATGCCACTTCAAAATAAGCAAATATAGCTCGTTTAACATCTTTCGCGTCGAACAACTATCCACCAAAAATACGTAATTAACATAAAAATGATCTATACAGAAACTAGCATATGCATGCCAAACAAAGTTAAGGGTTCTTACACAGTTGAAAATTACAGGAGCTCCAGGACCTACATAAGCATCAACATCGAAAAACCAAAAACCAAATAATTAAGAAAAACAAAACATAACAGTACAAAGTGTCTAAGAATGAAACTGATAACACACAAATAAAATGATCATCTATAAGAATGGGATACCTATCTCCAGATCATGCCATGGGTGTGCAGCAACTGATCTTCTAGTCATGGACGAAAGTATTCTTTCATTTAAACGTGGATGTCTGGGATACTTTGAATATCCAACATCCTTTTTCTCAGTCTCATTCTCAATCTCAACGGGAGAAACCATGTTTTCTAGCTGCAGATAGATACCTCCACTCCTTAAGAAGTTAAAACAAGAAAAGTTTTACAATAATAAAATGAAAAACTCAAAAGGTATAATTAGAACAGTGCTCCCAGTAAAAGTCATAATTTCAAGATCAAACATTAAAAGGAAAATTCTCAAATGAGACGATCTTATCGTGATCGTTAGAGTGGCTGACTATACATTTAAAAGGGGTCAGTTTTTGTTTACTCTACTTTTCAAGTGAGTTATCTAGCTAAAAGAGCAAGGTAAAACAGTCTATTTATAAACCAACTAAATATTAGATGCATAAAAAAAACCCTTATGGAAAAATAAAGGAACTATATTACTAAAGTATTACTAATCATGAAATTAAACAATATATATAGTATTATAATAATATCATATTGTTTGTAGCATAGACATTCGCATCACCCAATTCAACTTCATCAAGTTTATATAATATATTCGATATATGCACTATTTGGCTATTTGCATATCTTAATGGCATGCATTACAAACTTTTTTCTCCAAACTCTCTAAGATACCCTCATCACCTAGAGAATTCTCAACTTTACGAAAGTGATATGCATATCTGGGAGACGAGAAATGCCTAAATCGTAACCAATTTGAACATTTTTTGTTCAGAACAATTTTTAATGGTATACTAGTTATTAGGCCCGGGCCAGGGTAAGGAAAATTTTCATTTATTAATATTATAATTTAAGATGATAAAACTAAACTTCATTTGGTCTAGTGGTTAAGACTTTAATATATTAACTTGAAGTCGCGGGATCAAACCCTATACTATGCAATTTCTATTTTTTTTAATTGAATGTGGATTCATCTGATGAAGAGAGAGTGGAAAGTAAGTATCAAATAGAATATGCCTAAAATGATAAGTGTTTCATTTATTTTTTTTAATAGAGGAAATACACTTTTCTAGTTTTCTTGATGATATGAACAAAAAATGTATAGAAGGATCCTGAATTGGGCAAAGCTACCTGGGAGTCTGGGAGACAAACTCTGCATCACTCATTGAGTTTTAACAACATGCACAAAATTTCATCTAAAATCCAACAAAATAACCCAAATGACGCCTAAATCAAGTTTTATACCTCAAAAAATGAAACCCGGAATTTGAAATAGGGTGACAATCTCTTTAAAAAGACTCCAAACTAAAAGCAATTAAAATTGAAAAAAGCAATTAATATGTATATGAACTGATCTATACAGACAAACGATAGCAGCAAAAAAGATTCGACTAGTTTTAAAGAGAATTGACAAAGGAGAGCACAAATAAAAAGACATAATTAAGCCTGAAAAGGAAAGAAATTTACCTGAGAAGAGGAAAATTAAGGAGGAAGATTGAAAGGAACAGAAACAAAAATAAATGAAAGTCAGATCTCAAAAAAAACTCGCAGATCGCGTGGTATTTAAGCTTATGAAAGAAGCAAAGGGATGGAGAAGAAAAAGAAAAAGGAGAAAGAAGGGAGATGACTGTCAGCTCAAGGTAAGCCAAAGCAGAGAGGGGAGAGAGAGAGAGAGAGAGAGAGAGAGAGAGAGAGAGAGAGTAGCAAGGCCTTCCCGCTCTGTGTCACTTTCTTTCTTAACCATTTTAAAAGCAACAGCAAAAATCAACAAATATCCCCCTCCTCAAAATAATATTCCTTTTTTTTTTATTTCTCATATCAAATATTACAACTAGGAATGGCAACGGGGCGGATCCGGTCGTGTTTTACAAACTACTTATTCGACCCAACTTTATTTGGATTGAGTTAGTTTTGAGCTCGGATTTTATTTGTCTGATTTATATCGGATTATTTTGTATCGCATTGAGTCGAATTTTAACTACTAACCTTCGTTTATTTTTTAAGTGCAACATTTTTCAAAAATGGAAAGTTTTTTTCTTTTATTTACAGAAATGTCACTACTTAATTTCCCCAACAACTTAATTAATTTATCATCTACCAACCTAAACAACATTGATTTATCAACCCACCCAACTCCCTTCTCTCATCTCTCATCTCAGCCACCTCTCTCTCAACCCACCCACCCCTCCCTCTCTCCTCAACTCAATCCACCCAACCTCCTTCCTCAACTCAATCCACCAACCCGACACCACTAGCACCAACCCAACACCACCACCAGTACCACCAATCCGGCACCATCACCAGCCCAACACCACCACCATCCTGACACCACCATGCCATCGTCGGTCTGACACCACCACGTCCACACCTCTCTCATCTCCAGATCTTTCATCTCCAGCCACCATCGGCGTTCGATTTCAAAAATCTTTTTCCTACTATCACCAACATCATCTTCTCTAGATTTTTCCTACTATCACCAACATCATCTTCTCTAGATTTTTCCTACTATCTCCTCCTCCTCTCCTTCTTTTCCTCCAACTCCTCCACCTCTCCTTCTCTCGCCTCCTCCATCACGCCTTTCTCCATCTCCAACAGTTGTAGATCTGGCGTTCGATTTCAAAAACTCGATGGTTGTGTTAGATCTGGTGCTCGATTTTATGAAAGAATATGATGGCGCACGGTGGTGGTATTGGTGAAACAATGGTAGTGATGTTGGTGAAACAAGGGTTAGGGTTTTGAAGGTCGTGTTTTTTGAACGATGGTGGTTGGTGTGTTGCTGCGATGGTGGTGGTGGGAAAAGATAGAAGATGCCGGTGGTGGTGGTGGAAATGGTGGTTGGGCTAGGGAAGGGGAGGTGTTGGTTTTGAGGGTGGGGGTAGGGGATGGTTTACAATTTAACACAATACCAATTGCTTTATAATGGATCTCATTCATTGTTATGGACGAAAAATTATTCAGTATTGATATATGCACAAGAAAGGTACTAATCCATTAGTTATAAAGCAATTGGTATAAAATAAAATTGTTTAAGCCAAAAACTTCATATATTAGAAGTTATTTAGGTCTATAATTTTATAAATAATTGTGTCATGCTTTAGAATAAAATCAAATCTAGAACTATGTAATGAATCATTGTTTTTCCGCCTTAATGGAATTAATATTTTGATAGTTGCGTGGTTCTCACGGTTCTCACCATAAAGGTGGCTCTCATATGAACTTAAACCTATATATATGGGTTGGATATATATATATATATATATATAGGTTTAAGTTCATATGAGAACCGTGAGAACCACTCATTTTTTATCATTTTACGAAAATTTTGCTCATTTCACAACGTTTTTTCTCATCTTATGTTTGGCTTATCTTATGATTTTACTCATTTACCATTTTTATGCTCATTTCGCAACGTTTTTGCTCATTTTACGTTTTGCTCTTTTTACGTTTTTTCTCATTTTACTTTTTTACGCTCAATTTATGCTTTTGCTCATTTTTTAACTTTTTGTGCTCATTTTATGAAATTTTTGCTCATTTTAAGTGGTTCTCACTGTTCTCACCATAATAGGGTTCTCACTCAACCTTACACACACACACACACACACACACACACACACACACACACACACACACACACACACACACACACACACACACACACACAACACACAATATATATAACTCAAGGCAAAAAATTATCATGTTGCCACAACAACTTATTTGAACTTATTGAGTCTTATTAAAACGTGTCTGAACTTATTAATTTCAAACATATTTTTATTAGATTGAACATAATACACCTTAAAGTATTTATTTGACACAAAAAATACTAACTTGTGAAAAAATTTACAATTAATTAAAATACTTTTAAATAATAAACCTAACAATAATGTATTTGTAGTCCTTTTTTCTTGACTGTGTAACAGGGTATATCACCAAAACAAAAACTACTTCATTTGTTTCTTAATAGATGTCTCACATTGACTTTATATACTATTTATATACAAACTTTGACTATAACTAATTACTAATATGTAAAGATATATGTCCTTTATTTATTTCTTCTAGAATTAATTTCAACGCATATTTGAAAATATTAATTTTTTAATTTCTAATAATATATAATTAAAGATATTAGTTGTCCAAGCTGTATATTGACAATTATAGCTAGTCCATCTCATTCATCTATTAAACAGTAGAGGAATTAGCCCCCGCACTTTTGGACGAAACTGAACTTATATTTCATGAATTGGGTAATATTAACAATAACAAGTAGAATAATATTTTTAGTATTACTAATAATAATTGTAGACACATAATCGTGTCTCCCCATTTAAGGATCCAATGATGAAACATATCGCGGTCTTAATTGGTCCGACCCAAGGCGAGAGCAGTCCGAATAGCCAGGCCCAAAACTGTTATAAGAATGTAAAGCGTATTTGCATTAAAAGATCCAAAATCCTATTTTAAACCCCAATTAATTATTCCTAATAATTAATTGTATTTTGAGCCCATGAAAATAATATTTTGAGCCCAATCCTTTGATAAAGCCCCATTTAATTATTCATGATAATTAATTGTTTTTATTTTCAGAAAATAAATATTTTTAAAGATATTTTCAAAGTTAAAATCGGATTTTATCTCGTAAATTTGATTTTCGGATTTAAAGGATAAAAGAAAATCATCAATAACGCGTTTAAAAGAAAGCTGTCAAAACGTATCTGACGCAAGGCGGTGCACCTGTCGCACCACGTGCGCGCAGCGCACAGGTCAAGCCGCGTCAGGCGCACCAATCTGCGCCTGACACGTGGCTCTGTGCGTCAAGCAGAGACGTGCGCCTAGCGCACTCCCTGCGTGACGCGCAGTTAACTTTTTTTATTATCTTTTTTCAATATTTTCTTATAAATAAGTCGCGGTTTTCCGAATTAAAACACACTTCGAATATACACTTTTACGAATACACTTTCACGAACTTTCCACTTACAAATTCTCTCATACTTTCGTATCTTCAAACACAAACAAACACATAAACACATACATACATACATACATACATACATACATACATACATACATACATACATACATACATACATACATACATACATACATACATACATACATACATACATACATGCATACATGCATGCATGCATGCATGCATGCATACATACATATATACATATATACACACATACACACATACACACATACACACATACACACATACATACACACATACATACATACATACATACACACATACACACATATACATACATACATACATACACACATACACACATACATATACATACATACATACATACATACATACATACATACATACATACATACATACATACATGCATACATACATGCATGCATACATACATACAACATACATACATACATACATACATACATACATACATACATACATACATACATACATACATACATACATACATACATACATACATACATACATACATACATACATACATACATACATACATACATACATACATACATACATACATACATACATACATACATACATACATACATACATACATACATACATGTTCATATTTTCAGGCTTCACGATTGTTCTTCTCGAATGTCGTTATTCTCTTAGACCCAAGCCACGATATACTCCTGAGAGTCCTTGAATTTTTATTGAAGTTACTAACGATTTCTTTCATGATGTAGATCTATAATATAAAAATCGTTCCTTTGTAAATTCTAACCTTCTTTCCTTCTTTTTATTACTATATATATTTTCTATGATTGTCCTGCTTGCATGTTCATCACCCCACATGTTGTTATTGCTAATCAAGGCCTAAAAAATTATTCTAATATTATTCAGATAATTTGGACAACCTGTTAGTGACCTTGTAATTTTGATTGTTTAATAACATATCACTAAAAAATAGTGTTTTATGTGTTTCATGAACCAACCTAGACTAATTTATTTTTAGGGTGTATGAAAATATTATCTGGTTATTCTTTTGCATAAAACTTGACATGAATCGATATTTAGTGGAGATTTGAAAATTTACAGATTTGAAGAAATGTGGATCCGGAACGAAAATTGTGGGGAGATCATCAAAAATACATGGGGTGCGAGTGGGGTGCTGTCCACAAAAATCAGTCAAACAGCGCGACAGCTGGGTGCTTGGAGCAAGGAAACTTTCGGAGAATTTGCGAAGGAGTATAAAGCTTGTAAGACCCGAATGGATGAGCCGATGAGAGAGAGTCAAACAGATGATAATATAGCACAGATGAAGGCAATAGATGACCGGTTAAATGAACTTGAAGTTCGAGAAGAGTTGTATTGGAAACAACGGAGTAGACAAGAATGGCTAAAAAGTGGTGACAAGAACACATCTTTTTTCCACGCAAAGGCAAAACAGCGAACCAGGAGGAATCAGATTGAGTCTATTCAGGATGAAGCAGGCAACGCTTTTGATGATGAGGCTCAAATATCGGAAGTTATTGCTAGCTTCTATGAGGGGTTGTTTACGTCTAGCTTCAACATTGATCCTGGACCAGTGCTTGACAAAGTTGCTAAGGTGGTAACGGAGGAGATGTCTGAGATGCTTAGTGCCCCTTATTACGGGGAGGAAATAAAAGAAGCTTTGGCCCAAATGCATCCAACAAAGGCCCCGGGTCCCGATGGCATGTCTGCAATATTTTATCAAAAGTTTTGGAGTATAGTTGGGGAGGATGTTATTAAGACGGCGCTCATACAGTGGAGGTGATATTGGTGCTTTCAATCAAACTCATGTTGTGTTTATTCCGAAAAGAAAAAAATGTGAGTCTCCCGTTGATTATAGGCCCATTAGCCTGTGCAATGTTGTCTATAAAATTGTTTCAAAAGCGATTGAAAACCGTCTAAAAAAAGTTCTCCCTACTATCATTCATGAGTCTCAAAGTGGATTTGTCCCTGGTCGACTGATTACTGATAATATTTTGGTGACTTATGAGTGTTTTCATTATCTCCGAAAGAAGAAAAAGGGTAAGAAAGGGGCTTTGGGTCTCAAGTTAGACATGAGCAAGGCATACGATAGAATTGAATGGTTGTTCATGGAACAAATGATGCTCAAACTGGGATTTCCGGAAAAATATGTTGCTAACATAATGCGTTGTGTGTCATCTGCTTCTTTGTCGGTTTTGGTGAATGGTCAACCGTCTAGATCTTTCACCTCCAGTAGAGGGCTCAGACAGGGAGACTCTCTATCTCCTTTATTATTCATTATATGTGCTGAGGGTTTGTCGGTGCTGTCGAGAGATGCAGAAGAAAAGAAGATGATTCATGGGGTGAAGATACGTAGAAGAGTTGAGCCTATAAGTCACCTATTTTTTGCAGACGATAGTTTGTTGTTTGTTCGTGCTAGTGAGGAAGAAGTTGAGAAGGTGTTGGAGGTTCTTTCTATTTATGAAGTTGCTTCCGGACATAAACTGAATATGGAAAAATCCAAAGTCTCTTTTAGTCGAAATGTAGAGCTTGCAAAGAGAAATTTGCTTCAGACGAAGTTATCCTTTAAGGCCGTCGAGGGACATGACAAATATCTTGGGTTGCCTTCATACATAGGAAGCTCAAGGAAGAAGATTTTTCAGATTATTCAGGATAGAGTTTGGGAAAAGTTGAAAGGATGGAAATCAAAATACCTTTCTCAAGTAGGTCGTGAAGTGTTGATCAAATCTATAGCATAAGCGATTCCATCTCACGCTATGGAATGCTTTGCATTGCCTCATGGGATTCTTAATGCTATTGAAAATGCTTGTAGGAAGTTTTTTTGCGGCCAAAAAGGCGAGGAGCGGAGAGTTGCTTGGGTAGCGTGGGAGAAGTTGTACGATGCTAAGAGAGATGGAGGCTTGGGGTTTCGCAATATGAAAATGTTCAATGATGCATTGTTGGCGAAGTAAGGATGGCGCATACTTACCAATGGGGAGTCCCTTATGGCGAAGGTTTTGAAAGGTAAATATTTCCCATATTCTCCCTTCATGGAAGCAAAGGAGAGCCCACAAGCAAGCTTTACATGGAAGTCAATTTTAAAGGCGAGAAGTGTGATATCAAAAGGGTTGACGAGGGTGGTTGACGATGGAAATTCAACACAAGTCTGGGAGAACCCGTGGGTTCTAACTCTTCCGGATTACAAGGTTCGTGGGCTGCAGGGTGTGAGAAGAAATGCATTTAGGCATGTTAGTGAGCTGATTGAGAATGGTAGATGGCAGCAGGGGAGGTTGGAGCATTCTTTCAAAAAGAAAAGGTTGAAGCTATCCTAAAAATTCCACTCCCACGTTATGATGTGATAGATGAAATAGCTGAAGCATTGGCGTTGCGGCATGCTCTAACTATCACTCTTGAAGCTGGTTTTCGAGACTTGGAGGTGGAAACTGATAATATGAAGTTGTTCTCCCTCTTGAAGAAAGGTGTTCATGAAGCTACTATGTTTAAGAAGATTACGAGTAACATTTTGGATCTAAGTAAAAGTTGTAATGTGTGTGTTTTTTCTTTTGTTAAGTAGGGGTGCTAATCGAGCGAGTCGATCGCGAGCAGGGCCCTGCTCGACTCGACTCGAAAACTCGCAAACCCTGCTCGACTCGACTCGAAAACTCGTTAAGCTCGCCAAGCTATTGCTCGACTCGTGCTCGTTAATTTTTTTACAGCTCGACTCGAAACTCGACTCGACTTGAGCTCGATTAGCTCGACTTGACTGCTCGGTTTGCTCGATAAGCTCGACTCGAGTTCAGTTTGCTCGTTTAGCTCAACTTGCTCGTTAGCTTGACTGGCTCGTTTTGCTCGTTGGCTCAACTCGATTAGATAATGTAAACTTAGTTTTAAATAAATTTTCTTTTTTTTAGAGGAAAAACATTAGAATTGACACAACAATTACCAAAACATTCTTCCATGCCTCCATTTGAACATTTTAAACAAACAAATGATAGAAATTATCTCTAATACAGTAATATGATCCAAAATTCCAAAGATATGAATACATAACTCTTATGTAACAAACAGCCTATTACAAGACAATCTCAAAACTTCTAAACATTTTCTTCTACAAGTTGTTGCTTCAATCTTCTCCAAAAGTCCAAAGAACCTACAAATATTCATGTACCAAATAATTAGTAAAAATTAAAAATAAAGCTAACAAGTATTATAAATAAAAATCAAAAATTAAAAATAAAGCTACCAAGTATTTAACTTTCATGAACAGCGAGGAAGGGAAAATAATAAACGAAATGCTAGCAAAGAAGATACCTCCCTTTAAACGAGAATCAAAATCTTTGCTCATGTGTAATCGAGCATGCTCATAAAGTCATAACAATGTAACAACAAAACTTCAAAAGGCAAACTCAATTTTTATCAATCAACAACAACAATACATTTAATAGTCAACAATATTAATCAACAAACGAAATCAACAACAATAAAGATTGCCAAGCCCAAAACAAAAATTATACGAAATTATAAATCGAAATTAACAAACAAAATCTGCCTAGAACAACGAAATTAATCAACAAAAAAAAATTATAACTTAAATCAAAACAACCGAAAAGAAAAAAAAAGAAAAGGATGAGAACCTGTCGAATATGATATATCTGCCGGAAAATACTTCTAGTTTGCCGGAAAAATACCCGAAAAACCGCAGTAATTAAACACCCTTGAGCTGCCGCCTTGAGACGCTGTCTTGAGTTGCCGGAAAAACCCCCAAAATCTGCCGCCGTTAGCTACTGGGAATGGGGATGCTTGAGTAATAGGGATGTTTGAAGTGAGAGAGAATAAGAAACGGCTGGGGGCTTGGGGGAATGGTGCTTGACTCAAGTCAAGTGTAGGGTTTTCCCCCTAAAATCTATCCCCTTTCATATTAAGAAAAATCTATTTTTTTTTATTTCTTTTTTCATATTACTACTTACTAGTTTATGAATATGACCATGGTCCATGGACCATAAGGTAAATTTTTTTAATGGGCTTAGTGACTTGGTCCATAATTCCATATATTTTTTTAAATCAAATTTTTAATAAACTTTTTATATCAAATAAAATAAAATATGAAAAATATTACCGAGCTGCTCGCGAGCTTAACGAGTCGAGCAGGATCATGCTCAACTCGTGCTCGTTAAGCTTTCGAGTCGAGCCGAGTTCGAGTCGAGCCAACTCGAGTCGAGTTTTGACCGAGCGTTGACCGAGTCGAGCTCGAGTTGCTTGCGAGCTGCTCGACTCGATTAGCACCCCTAAGTTAAGAGAGGTGGAAATAGTGTAGCTCATAATCTTGCTAGATATTGTAGGGAGCTCTTGGAGATGCTAGTGTGGCTTGAGGAATACCCCAAGGAAGTAGAACATGCTGTATTACTTGATACTTGATATGAATTTGTTGAATGAATAAATGGCTTAAATTTTCCCGTCAAAAAAAAAAGAAGAACTTACTTAAATATTTTAAAAAACTTTAAAATTTAATTTGAAATATTAAGAATAATGATAAGGATGATAATAAAAGTATTGAAAATAATAATAAATTGATCTGGACTAAACTCAACAAGTCAACAGAACTAAAATTCCATTGAATCAGTTTAAAAGCACATATACGAGTAGTTATCAATATTTGAGCAATGAGCAGTACTAATCTAGAAATAGTATTTTCCCCCCTAAAAAAGATCTAGTAAAATTTTTTAGCAAAAAATCTTTTTATACAAAGATGAATCATGGACAAAGTTTGAATATGAATGACAGTGAACTATACTAATGTCTATTGGCTAATGATACTTATTACTTGGGTTTACGTAACCTTTTGATAGAGTCGAAGAGAAAATGCGGATATAATATGGAGATTCCGTTACGGGGCATTTGTGTAATCAGCAAAGCAAAATCCAGCTGGAAATGGTTACCCACGTCAGCACCAAATGTTTCCTTCGTTTTAGCAAAGATGGGTCCACAGATCGAAAGCAACGTTGTCGTTAGTGGATTCGTGCCAAGCAGTTGGAGACTTGGAGTATCACTCTACAGACACTCACTCACTCTACCTTATCATGATTTCTCTGGAATGGACCGCAACAGGACAAAGCTTCGTAGTTAAGATTACCGACTTGAAGCATCTCCACAACTTGTGAAAGATTGTTGTGTTGTTCGGTAAAGAGAAGTTTGGGGGTAAAATTAGAGATTTGAACTTATTAATTTGAGTATTTAATAAAGAGAGTTTTTTAATAATTGATAGAGTCCAAAAAACTCTTTTTGAAAAAAACTAGGGGGTAAGAGTTTTTTTTGACATTAGAGGTTTGGAGATGAGCAGGAAAAATTACATTTATGTCCTAAATTTTTTGAAAATTACATTAATAAACAATAAAAAGTACAACAATGGATTATGCACATGTCCTTGATCATCATTTTACAAAATTATATAGCAATCAACTGACAGCTACTTACCAAACACCTTTACACAAACAACTAATACAATCAATTACTCAAATCAGCTAATACAATAAGCTAACAACTACCCGCTAATTGCCAAACAGGGCTTGTACCCAGCTAAGTTTAGTCTAATAAAATTGTAGCAAAGGAGAGATCTTTCCAGCTTAAATAAGGTCAGGGGTTGAGAGTTTAATTCCCACTAGGGGCACTATGAGAAATGAGAATCTCCTTATGCTTCCCCCCACTTTTAAAGTGTCTAGCCTCATAACCATGGTCGAATTAATGTGATAACTCTTTTACATAGGTTGGTAAAGAAGTTTCATAACTTGATAAAGAATTTTCACATTAGAATTCATTAATATGATTCTCCCTACACTAATAAGAAAGTATGATAAGCTCATACTAGCTCAGTTTCTTTCACTGAAAGATGATTCTCATAAACTAATAAAAATATTCATTAACATATATGTCATTCTTATAAACTGAAATATGATTCTCATTACACTGATGAAGAAAAATCATAAACTGATAGCTCATTTGAATATAATTCTCATAAACTAATAAATAAATTTCATGAACAAATTATTCATTCATATAAACTGATATATGATTCATAAACAAGTTCGATTAATTGATAAGTCATTTTCATAGTATAAAAGATGATTATCATAAACAAAAGAAAAAAATTCATAAACATATAATTCATTCATATGAACTGTTATGTGATTCTACACTAATAAATAATTTTCATAAACTGATAACTCATTTTGATAAACTGAAAGATGATTCTCACAAGCTAATAATGAAATTTCATAAATTGATAAAACATTAGAATAAAATGATATATGATTCTTATACACTGACAAACAAATTTTATAAACTAATAACTCAATTTTATAATCTGAAAGATGATTCTCATAAGCTCATAATAAAATTTCATAAACTGATAAAAACATTAAAATAAACTGATATACGATTCTCATACACCGATAAACAAATTTTATAAACTAATAACTCATTTTTCTAAATTGAAAGATGATTATCATAAGCTAATAATGAAATTTCATAAATTGATAGTTCATTTAAAAAATAAATTAAACGACGATGATTCTCATAAGCTGATAATGAAATTTCATAAACTGATAAACTCATTTAAATAAAGTGAAAGATGACTCTCATAGTCTCATAAGTTGATAGTAAAATTTCATAGCTGCTAACTCATTGATTTGAAATTTCATAGCTGCTAACTCATTCATATAAATTGATTTGTAATTGACTAATTCTCATACAACTGATAGACAAAATTTCATAGATTGATAACTCATCTCCATTATTGTAAGATAATTCTCATTAGGTGATAATAAAATTTCCTAAATATATGCAACATTTTTATAATTCATAACTAATATACGAGATCTCATCCACTAGTAAACAAATTTGATAAACTACTAATGTATTTCCATAAACTAAAAGATGGCTCTCATTAGTTAATAAAATTTCATAAACATATTCTCATTAGTTGATGCTATTTCATAAACATATATTTCATTCATATAAATAGAAAAAAGATTGTCATACACTAACAAACAAATTGTATAAACTAATAACTCATATTTATAATCCGGAAGATGATTATTATTAGTCATAACTCGTTATATTCTCATAAATTCACAAATTCATAAACTGAGAACTAAGTTCATAATCATATATAATCAATTTTAAACTTATTTTCTTTCTCAAATTCTTTACTAAAAGTTGTTAATGAATTGAAAAAAATACACAAACTGAGAATAATATATGCGAATTGATAATTAATTTCGTAAAGAAAGAGCACTTATTAGTTTTTCAGTTTTACAAAAAAAACTTGGATTTTGAGAAACTCAATTCATCAACGTTTACACGTCCGTCTATTCTTTAGTACATGTACGTGCTGATGTTCTTGGTTTATAATAGATTTAATCGAACCTAATTTGTATCTGAATGCGACTTTTTTTTTGTCGTTGTCGGAAAATTGATCCTCCGCTGACGCATATAGTAGCTATTTTGAATTTTCTTAAAATTTTTACTATAATCAGACGTTGAATCTATGAGATAAAGTACGTTTTCATAAGTTTTTGTGTTGGATCTTGTGTTTTTCGAATTTTTCATAGCTCACCAATGTGTTTCTTTTCGTAATTGATTGCATCTCTCCTTATTTCCGTGTGTGAATTCAATCATCTAGATTGAATTACAGAGAAAATCAAGGGAAAAATTTAGAGAGTAAAATTGAAGAAAGAATGTGAAATCTTATTTCTCCAAAATCTGACTATTACAAAGCTATATTGTGGTATATATACAACTACTGTTCTAACAAACTTGTAACTAACTTTTTACATCTCTAACAAACTCAATAACAGGAAATAAGAGGGTTGAACTGAGTTGTCAATCATCCAAAACTCTCATAGCAGCGCACAACAGCTAAACCACATAACTTAATTGTAATACCCCGAACCTTAATATCGTTTTATTAGATACTAATTATGTTTATTAGTTTAATTGCGTCCTAAAATTTTCCGAGTTATGGTTAAGGTTATTATTTTAAAATAAATATATTTACTTTAGATAAGTGATATTTTTGGTAATGGTTTAACTAAAATAATAATATTTAATAATATAAGAAGAAAAGAATAAGGATGTAGTAGTCAAGATGAACTCAAGTTTGACTTTCACTTCTCCCTCCATTATCCTTCCTTCATCTCTTTCCATGGCAAACCAAGTCACTTCAAAATTTTCTTCCCAACAACCATTAAATGGCTGCCACAACAAGAGAACAATTGAAACACAAATTCTCTTCATCAACCTCCATAGTTATCTTCAACCTATAGTTTTCAAGTTGTATAGAAACTTCTCAAGTTATAAATAGCCATAGATACCCCACAAGATCACACCACACCACCCTCTTTCTCTCTCCTCTAGCCACCATCAACACCACCTGAAAACCACCATTGTGCGCTGCACAACAACCACCAGTCTTCTGTCGCCATAAACGCCGGCAGACGTTGCCGCTCGCCGGAGCCCCGAGCCTTTCTCTCTCACGCACCCGTTCTCCCCTGCTCATGTTCGTTGCTTCTGTTTGTTGCTCCACCGACGAATGCAGCCGGCTTTCTACTGCCGTGCGTTGCTGCTTCTTCTCGCCGGTATTCCGTGACTTCCGTCACCACTGCCGGAGCTTTGCTCCCCTCCCCTGTTTTGTTCGTCCCTGCTCAGTAGAGCAGAGGTACACTCTTTGCTTATAAATTCTGAATTTTGACCTAAGCTCAATTATAACTTTGATGATTAGATTAAGTTAAGCCCAAGTCTATTATTAGTTAGTTAAACTATTGGGCCTAAATCTGATTTCTTTAAAAGTTAGCTAATGTTATTTTGTTAATTAAATATAACTATTGGGCCTAATTACTTTTGTTATGTTGAATTTTGTTTTCTAAACCCCAACTATTAGTTCATAAAATGGAACTTATTTTTTTTCAAGTTTATGTATGAAAGTGGTTTTTGTTCTACTAGTCCTGCCTACGTTAAGATAACTAATGACTTAATTTTTAAACCCTATAAATTGAGGTGATTTAAGCAAGAATCGTTTAGTTGCTTAGTGGGTAACCTCTAATTATGGATTATGTTGTCACAATTTGAGGAGGTTATATATGATGATTCTTGGAGGTCAAGTTATGATGATACTTAAGGAGTAAGAAAAGGAGCAGCGTATGAGGTAATGTTCATGTCTAGCTATCATGCTTGCCCGTACGTGTTATGTGTAACCATCATTATGTCCATCTATTATGCTTGCCTGTAAATGCTGTGTGTAATGATATGCTTGAATGTGCTAATAAGACTATATGATGATATGATTATGTGTTACAATCTGTATGTCGCATGATGAGATACATCATGATGTGACGATGTTTATGCATGTTATGAAATATCATGTTTATGACTCTGTTAACGAATTATGATTATACGATTTATGGATGGTTCAGAATAAGAATATATGATGTCTGATAAGTGATGATAATAAGTAGTGGATGCATCTGTTGGCTTGGAGTCATGAACTGATTTGGTAAATGGGCGAGTTACAGGTGGAGGAATTCTGTTTACGATGTACGATACGGACCAAAATGGTCATATGTTAATGTTACGAATTACATAAGTTACGCTCTGTCCAAAGCCTGTACTTGCCAATGAGCTAAAGTCACGTAAATGGTCCTTGCCAGCAGACTATTCAATGCCAACGATAATGCTCTCTGTTAATAATTACTAAAGTGTTATAATGTATGCTTATATGTGAGAATGTTTACGAACTAAAACCGTTTTTACGGGCTGGAATGAAGTTACTGAGTTTTCAACTCATTTTAGTTTATTTTCTATGTTTTCCCTTTTCCTGGTTTTATGAAATTATTCAGGTATTACGAAGATGGCGAAGGATAAGTTAGGACAAGGATGTTCCGGAAAGATTAAGTTGAAGCAACTCTCTGTAAATTTGGGTTATTTAGAATACTTTGTATTAAGGGATAATAATTATTGCTTTAAGATAATCATTTGTATGTTTAAGAGGCCGTTTTAGGCTATGATTTTATTTGTGGGCCATAACCCACAGGCTTAAGTTATGTTTCCGCTGATGATTAAGGTTATGTAATTTCTGGGGCGTTACATTAATACCCCCTCCTCAAGTTGGAATGCCAATCAGAAACAACTATTCCAAGCTTGACGGTGAGAAATCTATGTTGAACTGAACAAAGAGCATTTGTCATAATGTCAGCAATTTGCATTTGAGAGCTGACATGCTGAGTTTGTATAAAACCATATTGTACATTTTCTCTAACATAATGACAATCAATTTTGAGATGTTTAGTCTTACCATGAAACTCTGCATTAGCAGCAATGTGTTGAGCATCAAAATATAGTGTAATAGGAAGAGTAGGAAAAACTTGCAAATCATTGAGAAGACCAACTAACCAAACCAACTCACTTGTAGTATGGCTCATGCTTCTGTATTCAACTTCAATATAAATTTTAGAGACTACTTTTTGTTTCTCGGTTTTCCAAGAAATAAGAGAAGATCCAAGAAATATGCAATAACCAGTTAAAGATCTGCGAGAGTAATGACAAGTACCCCAATCTGCATCACAGTATGCAGCTAATTACAAATCATTTGAAGAAGAATAAAACAGACCATGATGAAGAGTGCCTTTGAGATACTTGAGAACATGCTAAGCAGCTAAAAAATGAGGCACCTTAGGATCTGAAAGAAATTGACTAAGTTGTTGAACAACATAGCTAATGTCAAGTCTGGTCATGTTCAAATAAAGAAGTTTGCCAATAATCCTTCTATAAGATTCTGGATCTGAAAGTTTTTCACCATCATAAATGCTAAGCTTCAAGCCCTTCGGAAGAGGAAAGGTAGCTGGAGAACAACTTTCCATGGAGCAATTTTTTAGCAAATCAAGGATATATTTCCTTTGATTGAGAAGAATACCATATGAATCCCTAGATACTTCAATGCCAAGGAAGTATCTAAGATGACCAAGGTCCTCAATAGTAAAAGCCTGATGAAGTTTATCTTTGACAGATTGAATGACTGCCAAATTATTTACAGCCAGCAACAAATCAACAACATATGCAACTACCACTGTAAACTCTGAGCCTTGGTGAAGAGTAAACATAGAATAATCCAGCTTAGACTGTGTAAAACCGAAATTTAAAAAAAATTTGGTCAATTCTAAGTTCAATTGTCTAGAGGCTTATCTCAATCCATACAAAGACCTCTTTAATTTGAAAACTTGACCAGGAAGAGCCTTGGTATAGCCTTGAGTAGGTTGCATGTAAAGCTCTTCATCAATGTAACCATGAAGAAAAACATTATTAATGTCTAATTGATGCAACTCCAGGTTGTGAGCAGCAGCTAAAGCCATTAAAATCCTCAGAGTGCTGAACTTAGCAACATGACTGAATGTGTGCTTGAAGTCTTTGCCTTCAATTTGCCTATCACCCCTACACTAGTATAATATTCTTGTATTACTGTGGTCTTTTAGAGGCCTATTGCTGGCTGCTGCGTTTTTCGCGCCGCCGCAAATCAAGGCGCAACAATAGGTTTTTCTATTGTTGCGGTTTTTAAACCGCAGCAATAGGAAACCCTATTGCTGCGGTTGTGGGGCAAACCCGCAGCAATAGGTGCAGGTGAAAAAAAATTCATAATTTTTAGAATTAAAATCTTGTACTAGTTCTCTAAAGCAACACAAAAAATAACAACAGACGAAGGAAACCCATTCTTACCACAAGCTTTTAATAATATGGCAGTGATATGTCATTACGTGCGGCTATCTCCACTATAGAAAGAAAAAGGAAGACAAAATTTTCTAGTAAATACTAAAAAAAAGGCTCGCTACAAATGCATCGTCCAAAACGATGATTTCTTTGAGCTGTAGCAAAGAAAGAAACTTCATATTAATAGAAGTCAAAATATGCCTATATACTTTTTCTATGTCTATGGATAAAAAAAGATCTAATTGATGGAGAGGAAGCACCGATCAATTAATGAGTTTTGGGCCAATATTTATTGCAACTTGAATTCATATATTGAATAAAAATGATATTTTTACAATCCCTAATTAAAAAGTATAAAAAATAAAAAAATAAAATGCAAAGGAGAAAAAATTAAAAAGAAATGAACTCTGGATTACAAACAAACAACGCGACCTTCACGCTTTTCGCCGGAGAAACCAAACAAGAATTACTTTAATTACAAATAATCAGAACTAAAAATGAGATGAGAGGAGGGAGATCCACGAACCACCGCAGCCGGATCTCAACCAAATCATTCAGGTGTTCGACATCCATATCACCCACTCGCAACGAAGATCTCGCGAAGAATAATGTCGTTTTTCCTTCGGTGATTGTTTCAGGCAGCAAATCATAAGATCTGAATCCTCGAAGTCTGAAGGCGATGACGGTTGGAGCCGAGTGAATGAGGGAAGGAAAGGTGACGGTTGGAAGCGAGCGAAGGAGGGAGGGAGATGCATCAATTGAACCACGAAGCACCGGAAAAGGCACTGGCGATTAAGTGAACCACGAACCATCGCAGCAAGATCTCGACGCACGACTTTGAGGGCCAACAACAACGACCAACAATGATGGCGTGAAAAATGAGAGGAGAGGAGGGACGAGGGCCCACCAAATCTGAAGAAGGAGCGAGAGCAGGGATGAGGGGATGAGAGACGAGAGGTGTGAAAAATGAGAGGAGGAGCGTGAGAAATAAGAGTGAAGAGAGGCGTGAAAATGGGTTTGAGAGGCGTTAGAAGTTAGAGGAAACCCTAGGGTTTATTTATATGCTGACACGATATATTGCTGCGGTTTCTAAAAAAAACCGCAGGAATAGATAAAATAAACGGTTATTTCACCATATATACCCCTGATAAATTTTTTTTTGCACCATATACCCTTTCATCTTTTGAAATTCACCATATACCCCCCACCGTTCAAAAAATACATCGACTTACCCTTAATGACTAACGGTGTTAAACTCCGTTAGTCATTAACCCCTAAACCCCCCTCTAATCCTAATTAACTAACCTAAATCTACCCCTAACCCTAACCCTAACCCCTAATCTAATACCTAACCCTAACCCTAACCACCCCTCCCCTACCCCTTACCCTTTCCCCCACTTGCACCACCACCCCAACAGCCCTCATCCCCACCACCCCCTTCCCCACCACCCCCATTCCCTCCTCCATGCCCCCTCCCTCCCCCCTTCCCCGTAGCCCCCCTCCCCACTCCCCATGACCCTCCCCCCCACCCCCTCGCATCCCCGACTAGATGTCCCCTCCCCTCCCCGTCGAATTTCGCTCCCCCTCCCCCACCGACGTTGATTTTCGATTTTCCGGGCTCGAATTTGGTGGGGCGTCGATTTTCCGGGCTCGAATTTGGTGGGGCGTCGATTTTCCGGGGCTCGAATTTGATGGGGTGTCGATTTTCCGGGCTCGAATTTGGTGGGGCGTCGATTTTCCGGGGCTCGAATTTAGTGGGGCGTCTATTTGCTCTGGGCTCGAATTTGGTGGTCGATTTTCCGGGCACCAAGTTCGAAGTTCGATAATCTGGGCGGAGTGGGGCGTCGATTTTCTAGGCGAAGAAGCACGTGGTTTGAGTTTCGTTTGTGGGCAACAAGCTCGTCGATTTTACGGGCAGCAAGCACGATGGGACTGCGGGGGGAAGGGGGAGGGGGGGTCGGCGGGGAAGGGACAGCCGACAACAGGGGAGGGGGAGGGGAGGGGGGGGTCGGATGAAGGGGAGGGGAGAGGGGTCAAAGGGGTGGGGGAGGGGGTGGTGGTGGTGACGGGGTGGTGGTGGTGAGGGGGTGGTGGGGCGGTGGGGGTAAGGGGTGGGAGAGGGGTGGTTAGGGTTAGTGTATTAGATTAGGGTTAGGGTTAGGATTAGGGTTTGATTTAGGTTAGTTAATTAGGGTTAGGGGAGGATTAGGGCCTAATGACTAACGGAAGTCTAACACCGTTAGTCAAAAGGGTAAGTGGATGTATTTTTTGAAAAGTGGAGGGTATATGGTGAATTTGGAAAGTTGAAAGGGTATATGGTGCAAAAAAATATTTGTCAGGGGTATATGGTGAAAAAATTATAAAATAAATATAATTTTAAGTCGATTGCTGCGGGTTTCTTTAGGAACCGCAGCAATAGGTTCTTTCTTTACGCTTTTTTTAATTCTCACGCAATCTATCGCCGCGTATAGGTAAAACCACAGCAATTCAATAGCAGCAATTAACATTTATTCTACTAGTGCTAGCAACCAAACGTGCTTTATATCTTTATACTGATCCATCAGGATTAAACTTGGTCTTAAAAACCCGTTTACATCCTATTGCTCTTTTGCCTCCAGGTAAGGGAAAAGGATCCCAATTTCATTGTGTTCTAAGGCTAATATCATAGCCTCAATCCACTTGTGATCTTGACTAGCTTGTTTATAGTTTGCAGGCTCATCAGTAGAAAGAATAGTAGCAAGACTAGCAAGATGCTCTTTAGTATAGGTGGAAAAAATAGGAGAAGAAGAAACAGAAAAACTATGAGAAGTTGTTTTAGATGATGAAGGAGTGGAGTTATGATGAATAGTAGGTAAATTAACAATGAAATCAGCTAGTTTAGCATGTGGTTGTATGCGCCTAGCTAGTAGATCTTCTAGGAATAATAGGAGGGTGAAGTGTAGGTGATGTAATAGGAACAATAGAGTGTTCCAAAGGTTCTGATTCTGTGAACTCAGTAGAAGGTGAAGAAATAATAGGTGAATTTGGATGTGGAAGAGAAGGAGAAGATATGTGAGATGATGAAGTAGGAAGAAAAGATGAATTAAGGAGTAGAAAATATGGGAATATCATCATAATAGTGTGGACTCACATCATGATTCACTATAGGGTAAATGAGCATGTAATCTAATAGCTCTAGTAGTGTCCAACAAATGCCTATGTTTCCTTTCCACTATCCCATTTTGTTGGGGAGTGCCAGAATGGCTTTTTTGATGAACAATGCCTTTGTTAGCAAACAATTGAGCACGAGAATGTTGGATAATCTCTGTCCCATTATCACTCCTAATCATTTTCAAATGCATGCCAAACTGATTTTCAATGTAATTAAGCTAGGAAGTGAGAAAGAATAATTGGAACTTTTGTTTTAGAATGAACAAAATGTGGCCATGTTACTCTAGTGTGATCATCCAAAAGAGTAAGGAAATAAGTAGCACCAGTCAAAGAAGATTGTCTATAAGGGCCCCATAAATCTACATGTAGCAAATGAAAAGGAGCAGTAGCATGAGATTCAGATATAGGAAAAGGAAATTTATGCATCTTAGCAAACACACAAGCTTCACAATCAAAAGAACAGGAACTGTTACGATCAAACAAGGATTTCATTTTATTCATCTTATGAACAAAGGGATGCCCTAGTCTAGAATGACAAACAACTTATGAAGGTAAAGAAGTTTGAGCATGTAAAGCAGTACTCAATTGAACAGATGTTGAACATGATGTAGAGAAATCATATTGAAACTTGTATAAGCCAGCTTTACTGATTGCAGTTGCCTTGACTTGGCTAGTTGTAAGGTCCTGAGAAATGCAGGAATTAGGAGTGAATTTAGCTAGCAAATGATGTTCATCTAACAATCTGCCAATAGAGAGGAGATTATGTTTGAAGTTTGGAAGCAAAAACACATTTGAAATATGAATGTTAGGTGTGAGAGGGACATAACCAATATGTGTTACCAATTTGAGTTTACCATTTGGTAAACCAATTTTAATAGCACTAGTGGAAAAAACGCTATATGTCACAAGATAACATATCCGGTTATGGCAAAACCGGATCCGTAAATCCCCGAAAATTTGGGATGGAAACTTGGACTGACTAACAGGTCCGGTCCTTGAGTGAACCGGATCAGTTAACAGAAAATTGATCCGTTTTCTCTTAACTGATCCGATTCGCATGACGGGATCGGTTAATCAACCATTTTTTTCTCAAAAGCCCACGAATAAAACCTAGCCCATGAATAAAACCTAACCCATGAATAAAACCCCCCATTCCGCTTCTCTTACCCCATTCTAAACCCTAACCCCCCCAACGCTTCTCTGGTTCTCTCATCTTCCCTCCCCTGTCTCTCTCTCTCTCATCATCTTCCATCCCCTGCCTCTCTCTCTCACTCATCCGCCGTCGCGATTCATTTCCCTCCCACGTTCACAATCTTCGAATTTGTTCGTCGTTCATCCCTCACTCATCCGCTGTCGCGATTCGTCGATTCATTTTGGAGGCGATTTACAATCTTCGAATTCGTTCGTCGTTCATCCCTCACCATCGTTCGTCGCTCGCCTCTCCTCTCTCAATCTTCGTTCGTCGTTCAAGGCGTTTGAGGTTTTTCGTTCGTCGTTCAACGCGTTTGAGGTTTTTCGTTGTCGTTCACCAGGTCTGAGTTTTTTTTTTTTTCGTTTGTAATTCCAGATATATGGACAAACTTATTTTGTTATTTCTTTGTTATTAGACTCACAATTTATTTAATTTGTAATTTTCGCTTGTTTGTAATTTTACAAATCTTTATTGTACGTTTTTTTGAATAGCTCTGTTTGTATAATTTCGTAATTTTCCAATGCAAGTTTGTTTAAATTTTAGAGCTTACAATATTGGGTATCTCCTCTGAAAATTATATTACATGTTGGTTATTGGGTATCTTCTCTGTAAATTTTACAAATCTAGAGCTTGTATAATTTCGTAATTTTCCAGTGCAAGTTTATATAGTATGAAACTTCTAGTATTACATGTTGGTTTTCAACCGAAGCAGTTGACTTTTGCCAACCGCTCCGGATGAAAACCGGATATGTAAGCCCTATTTTGACCGGATCCGGTTGGCTTTTTTCCACTAGTGTAGGTTGAGATAAGACCTTAAATCAAGGAATATTAATTTATCGATCACAGATCATATGATCCGTTGCACTTATATCCACAATCCAATCCAGGTGACTGTATGAAGAATGCAAAGTTTCAGCATTAGAAACAATGATATAGTACTTGCAAAGTTGATAGAATGAGAAGAGCTCTCTCCAATTGCAGATTGATTCTTCATCATCTCCTTATACACAACATTCACCAATGATGAATCTACTTTAGCTTCTTGCTTAGAGGGCTGAGTCTCAAACTCTAATGGATTATCAGCTATAAAATCATCAGTAGACAATTCACAAACATTGCTGCCATTCTTGAACCTCCAGGTTGTTTACTTCTCATAATAATGAACCAGTTAGGAATGACTCCATTCAATTTGAAACTAACAAAGATCAATAGTGTGACCAGTCTTAGCTTCTTGCAATGAGTACACTTTCTATCATGTTTTTCTGCCTTGAACTTCTTAAAATCTCTCTTACCACCAGTGTTATAAGAAGGAGATGGATGAATAATTTGCTTCATAGATGCAAAAGCACCAATCTGAGAAGAAACTTGCTGTTTTTCACTAAGCTTATTCTGTTTCTCTACTTGCAACATAATATAATAAGCTTTATTCACTGTAGGTAATGGATCCATGCTCAGAATATTAGTCTTAGATGAAGCATAATCAAGATGCAAACCAGCAAAAAATTGAATGAGTTTTTGTTTTTGATCAGCAGCAAGAACTTTCCTAAGCAATCCACAAGAACAATTACTCAATGCTCCACATTCACAGTCTGGAAATGCCTCTAACAATTGGATTTCATCCCAAAGTCTCTTCAATTGAGAATAATATTCAACTATAGAAGATGAATCTTGTTGAATTGAAGTTAATTTCTGATGTGATTCAAACAACTGAGGAGCGTTTGATTGTCCATACCTCTCAAGAATTTCTTCATATAGTTGGCATGCAGATTGTTGTAGCAAAAATCCTTCAGAAATTGTCTTATCTATGGAATTTATGATCCATGATTGAACCATATAATCATTCCTGACCCCCTTCTGTAAATTTGGATCATCAACATCAGGTCTCTTGCTTGATCCATCAATAAAACACAACTTTTTTTTAGCTCCAAGAGCCATACGAATCACACTATTCCAGCTGAGAAAATTGTATCCATTAAACTTGTGAGATCCAAGTTGTTGTTCTGGATGATCTCCAGAACCTTGGAAATATTGATCAGCATAACCAATTGGAGTAGAATTGGTTGAATTCTGTTGTCCAGAAGAAACTTCTTCCATTGCAGAAAATTTCAGAGGAAATTTCAAAGATTCTAAGGAAATTTAGCTAAGTTCAACAGGAAGATGAAAAATCAGATGAACTGAAGAAAACGCTGAAGATTTTGTGATCTTCAATCAATGTATTGATTAATCCTTCAACTTTTTTAGCTCTGGTACCATGTGAATTCAATCAGCTAAATTGAATTACAGAGAAAATCTAGGGAGAAATTTAGAGCGTAAAATTGAAGAAAGAAAGTGAAATCTTATTTCTCCAAAATCTGACTATTACAAAGCTATAATGTGGTATATATATAACTACTGTTCTAACAAACTTGTAACTAACTTTTTACATCTCTAACAAACTCAATAACAGGAAATAAGAGGGTTGAGCTGAGCTGTCAATCATCCAAAACTCTCATAGCAGCTCACAATAGCTAAACCACATAACTTAATATTGTGTCTCTATGTACTGTTTTAGTTGCTGACGTCAGTTATCTCAGTCACTAAAGACTCATTTCGTGTTAGACGATCTTCTATAATAAATAACATACAAATGGACCATAATTGAGAAAGATATAACAAGTTGTTTCATCCTTTTCTATATTTATCATTTTTCTGTAGTCACTATATATTCTCCCAGTCTACTTTTATCAATCTTATATTATCTACATGTAAAGAAAAACATATTTGTTTGTAATTTTGTTAGATTCATCCCAATATATATTTTAAAAAAGTAATCACTCTTTGATAAAAAAAAATTGCTCTACAGAATCTAAAGATATTTTTGTTGCTCAAAGTTGCATACATGGAAACTGAAAATATGTCCTTTGTACTAAGGAAGCATATCATTACAATTTACAATATGTATATTTTACTAGCTTTTATCCCCGTAAATAAAACATACATGAAAATATGTCCTAATTTTGTTTCATAACTGTTACTGAAAATAAGAAATATTTATTAATTCAATGGCTACAAAACGTTCCTCTTGAATCTACTTTTAAGTACAAAACTTATACCCTTTTCCACATTCCATGGGAAAGGATGCTTATGAAGCATTGAAGCCTTTGAAAATTCTAATTTGTATTGATTCATTTTTTTATTCAAAAAAGAACCTTGTTATATGTTGTTTGATGTAGTGAGGTGAAGTTGGATCACAATTACATCTGCGCTTGTGCTGATTTAAACACTGTCAAAATGACATCCTTGTGAACCTGCAAGTATATGAAAAAGTAATCTCATTAAATAAATTGAATTTTTTCCTTCAATAATGCCCAAATGCAAATTATTTCTCATTATACGCCACAGTCAAAATTAATTCCCTTGGTACCGTCCACGTCAGATTTAACATACAAATTTTTTTTTAAAATTTGGCCCAGGAAAACCGCTACCCGAACTAGCGGTTTACTGAATGAACCGCTAGTTAGAGTATTGATGTTCATATTGGAAAATAAAATACTTGAGTATTGATGTCTTCTTCTCTCTCATGCAAGCCAACCCAAAACACATACTTCATCCGTTTCTTTTTAAATGCAACAATTGGACTTTTACACTATTCACACCTATCACTTTGACTGAGATTTGTGATTTGTACATAATGAAAAATATAGTTAAGTGGGATCTTGTTAGATTTGTCCCGTGACCTACTTTCCTAATATGTAATTTTTATAATTTTTACCTATATGTAATTATAGATATTGATGGTCAAAGTAATGCCTCGTTGCGCGTGAAAGTCCAATTGTTGCATTTAAAAAGAAACGGAGGAAGTACTTCTATTTTCTCTCTCATACAAGCCCCTCCCCTATCATCTTTCATCTCATCTCCTCGCTTCAAAAAAAAAAAAATGATCTCATCTCTCTCTTTGTGATGACTTCTTGCTGATTTTTGCTTTAAATTGGACATGCATCTACCGTCGATTTTGATCGGTGCAACAAGCTTGGGGTGTGAATCAATTATCAAACAAGATGAAAGCCTCAATGGACAGTAGCAAAGGAGACCATAATCAACATCAAGAATGTAAAAGCAAGCCAAGATCAACTGGTATTTTGGATTTGAGATAAAAGGTAAAAAGAAAAAACTTAAATGGTGCCAGATTTTTTAGATTTGAGAAAAAAGGTGAAAACATTTGTTGTTTAATTATTATTCTTATGAAAAAATTATTGTAATTAGTTGATTTTTTTTATATTTGATTTTAAGTTCAGGGATTTACACTCCTTGATATTTTATCCCTAATTTTGTATGTTTATCTTTGTAATTAATTTAATTCCTAATTTTGTAAGTTTATTTGATTTGCTTAATTGTATCCGAGTTTTGCCGATTTTCTTGCGACCTTGAAATTCTTAATATGATTTCTGAATTTCTCTTTTGGTTTACATGATTATTTTTTAATTTGGGGATTTTTCTTTGAATTACATTGCAAGTGAGGATGCAGGCAATAGCAATCAGTTTAGACAAAACCGCTACCGCAAGTAAGGCGCTATTTGCAGGAAGCCAGGAACCGCTGCTCAAGGTAGCGGTTTTGTAAGAGGAAAATGAAAAAAAAAAATTTCTATGGGTTCATGCTGAGGTGGACAGTACTAAGGAAATTAATTTTGATTGTGGCGTATAATGAGAAATAATTTGCATTTGAGTATTATTGAGGGAAAAAATTCAAATTGATATTATTGATCTTGATATTAATTATTACATAATTTTGCATGTAATGTGGGGTTAATGATTAATCTCAAAGCATTTCAAGTTTGCCTCTCATAATTGTGGACAATAAATATTACATAATAACATTGATATGTTACTATTTTTTTTTTCAAAGATATACCTATGGAAATTGTAACATCATTAACAAGGATTGCATAGGAAATCAGAAGTTTTAGCCTGGATTTAGTTTTATGTAGCTGGATGTAATCAATCACTACGACTCCTCTTGTAATGGTGTGCCATTTCATTTCGATACTTTTGTATCTTTCGCTACTATTCTAAGGTAGCTAACAGGTCCCTATGGCCTAATAAATAAAACTACAAATTATCAAAAAAAAAATTGTAACATCATTAACATTACTAAACATTTTCACAACTTTATTTATGGAACATCGAAAATATAATTATTTACAGTTATTGGTGCAAATTCATCTTCGTTTATAGTGAACATTGAAATCCTTAGCTTTAATATGAAATAGAGTTAGATCTCATTGATTACAACTCTTGAACCAAACAAGAAAAACAACTTGATTGATAATTAGGGTTAAAGGTATCTACTTTATACTTTAATTGAAAAAAAATATTAGAGAACACAAATTAACATGTGTTGCTAAACATCGATCACTTGCGAAGTTATGAAAAAGAAAGGTTAGCTATATGCATTTATTCTTGTTTGTTTTTACCTTTATCATCTTCAAAGATTTGAGCATATATTGCCGTTATAGTAATGTAATGTTCTACTTGAAAATTTTCTTTTTCTTTTCAGAGTATTGTTTGGTACTAGAACAAAGGACAAGAAATGAAGAAAGTACTTATAACTCTTATTATGTCCATACTGCTGAAAATAAAAATAAAGAAACTCATGGGAGTTCTCAAAAGAAAAAGGATAACCTAGGTAATCAATGTACTTCCTCCTCCGTTTCTTTTAAAGTGACTGAGAGAGAAAGAGAGGCAACACAAAAGAGTGTAGAGAGAGAAAGTTGGGACCACATGGTTAAGGGGATATTAAGTGAATAAAGTAAAAATAGGTGAAAATATTCAATATTGTAAATAAGAGGTGGCAATTTTGTAAATAAGTGGAAGTTTTTTTTATCCATTTTGAATAGTGGGTCACTCATTGTGATATTTCCAAATAAAGAAAACAAGTCACTTAAAAAGAAATGGAGGAGGACAAGAGGTATTCATAACTGTTTATAATAGAAGCTAGATCCATCACCAGTTGCTTCAGTTGGATTCTGGGACGGCCTGAACTGGGCCTGGTCCTTCACTTGGGCCTGCGAACTTAGGCCTCGTGATATAGAAGAAAAAGAAAGATTATTGCAGTTGCTAAAACAGGTATTTCTTGCGCCTGGGAAGCAAGACTCCCTCATTTGGACTTATCACAAATCTGGCAAATTCACAGCAAAATTCTTTTCTCTCGAATTGGCGAAAGCAACCCTCCCTCCTCAAATTGATGCAATCAAAGGCATTTGGGTCGGCCTTGTGCCGCACCGTATAGAGATCTTTGTCTGGACTTCACTCTTGGGTCGAACAAATACCAAAAGCAAACTGGCTTCTCTTGGAATCATACCCCCAAGTGAAGATTTATGTGGGCTTTGTAATTCATCCTCTGAGCATCATAATCACTTATTTCTTCACTGCCCATTTGCTTCCCATATTTGGAATTGGTGGCTTGGAATATGGAATATCAGTTGGTGCTTCCCTGATACCTTGCGTGACGCATATGATCAATGGATATCCCCCATAAAATCTCCTTTCTTCAAGAAAGTTTGGTTGGCTATGTTCTTCATAATCCTATGGTCGATATGGAAAGAATGTAATTCTCGCATCTTTGAAAAGATATCATCCCCTCCTTCATGTGTTTGTGATTTAATTCTATTAAGGCTGGGTTGGTGGATTTCTGGATGGGTTGATGTATTCCCATACTCGCCTGCTGATATACAACGAAGCCCAAAATGTTTACTGTGGGGAGGTGGTGTGATGCAGCCTCCAAAGACGCCTGATCCATTGGCGGCTATTTGGGTGGCCCCGAACTGCGATCTTCTCAAATGGAATGTAGACGCTTCTTACAATTCCAACCTCAATAAAGCAGCGATTGGTGGCGTGCTTCGAAATCATATGGGGCATTTCATATGTGTATTCTCCACCCCAATACCGCCCATGGAGATAAACAGTGTTGAAGTCCTTGCAATCCATAGGGCCTTATCAATCACATGGGCTAATGCCGCTCTCAAAAATTCAAAATTCGTTATAGAGTCGGACTCTGCTAATGCAGTGGCTTGGTGTAATGAGGAAGAGGGTGGTCCTTGGAATCTTGGTTTCCAACTCAATTTCATTAGATCGTCGTGCAATAAAGAGATGGATATCAATATAGTCTACAAAGGAAGGTCATCAAATCAAGTGGCGGATGCCCTCGCAAAGCAGGGCCTTGCTCGCCGTGATAACTTTGTGGCTTGGCTTTGAATTCTAGACTCAAGTGGTCTGTAAAGCCCATCATTGTAATGGGCGTTTGTGCCTAGCTGGCTTTTCTTAGTTGTATGTATACCTATCTTGACTCCCCCCATTTTCACCATTATCTATGGTATCATTGTATTCTTTTGAGTTTTGACGGAGGTTAAGGAACTCCTCTCTACAGTGTGTGTTACACACTATAAAAATCCTCTCTTATGAGTGGATACCTTGTTTTGAGTAGAGGTCTTTGATCTCTTGAATTTTAATGGAATACAATTGAAATTATAAAAAAAAAATTAGAAGCTAGACTTATGTTTCACTGCAAATAGCTTAAAAGTAATATTGGATCAAATATGTTTTTCAAATATAAAATATATTGGATCAAAGAATTTAACCATTAATCAATTAGTGTGTGTAATAATAGGAGGGAATTGACTAATTTTGAATTTGAATAAAAAAATTATAAAAATGCAAATTTTGACAACAAAAAATGCCGATTTGAATAATTATAACAATTACATATTCCCTTAATTCCTATTTAATTTTCAAAAAAATAACAAGTAGGTCATAGAACCCTAATTTTTACTATTGTTTGTCACCACTGTAGAGTTGAAAACATCGTGTGAAAATTTATTAGATATGTTCTAATGTATATGTTCAATATATCATTTTTTCAATACTAAAAAATATTAATAGGATAAAATATCCATCAAAGAACGTAAAAAATAAAGCAACTACGAACAACGAATAAGAACAGAGGGACTAAAAGTAAACTTACTTGGATCTACAGTAACCAGAATGGCAATCCCTCCAAAAGAACAAGTTCCCCCAGCAACTTTAGTCCTTTGCCAATAACTATTGAAGGCATATGAAGCATGTGCTAAAATTGTGTTAGGTTGATAACATTGTCCATTTGTTTGTAAAGGATCACAATCAGCACCAGATGCACAAGCATAATTCATAGCCTCTTGAATAATTGGGTCAGGTACTGATGGTTTTGCAACACACCAAACACTACCTGATCCATGTCCCCTGCTTCTAGATGGTGGCGGTGGTGTTGGTGGTGGATATACTACAGGTGGTTCAAAAACTGGTGGACTTGGCTCAAAACCTATTGGAGATGGTACATCTTCTGGTGGGCTAGGAATGTCACCACTTGGTGGGCTTGGTTCATAATAAGGCGGTCTTGGTTCGTCGAAAGGCGGGCTTGTAACATACTCTGGAGACCCAGGAGTGATAATTGGTGGGCTAGGAAAGGACTCTGGAGGCCCAGGAATGATAATTGGTGGGCTAGGAAAGGACTCTGGAGGCCTAGGAGTGATGATAGGTGGGCTAGGATATATTTCTGGTGTGTTAGGGGTAGGTATGCTTTCAGTTGGGCTTGAGGGTGGTGTTGGACTATAGTCAAATGGGCTTGGGGAAGTGGTGGCAGGGGATTGTGGATTGGGAGGTGGGTATACACAAAATGGAGGGGAATTGTTATTGTCAGTTAAAGGGATTGGAGCTAAGGAATCATAAGGTGGTAAAGTAAATGGGGAGCTGACAAAAGACTCAGTATTTGATGAATCTTTTATTGATACATCTACTAGCATATTCAAGTTCTTTGCCATGTCCAAAATTGTCAAGTGTTTTATGTCTTGATTTTTAGGATGTGAGGGCTCTTTAGATAGTAACAGAGATCTTCTTGCATCTGTGAACAGATAAAGAAGTAAAATCAAATTAGGAACATGTAGTGTGTGCTATACAAAAGACACAGTACAAAACACTATAGTAATTTATTTACACAGATAATTAAAACTCAAGCTCCAATTATGCAGGTCACCCTATATTTTTATCTACTTTATGCAAAATATTAAGAAAATGTACTTTTAAAACCTTTTAATCACAATAAAATGACAATTTTATCAACCTCAACTTTTTGATGGGAGATAATGCATTTTGATACTTATGGTGCAAAGTCATAAATTATAACATAATATACTCCTGATAATTTTAGAGTAATTCTAACTCTATAGTATTAATGAATTCCTTTTTCCCTTGAGAGAAGATGCCCTGACTCTATGTTGTACTTCAAAAAAAAAAAAACTAATGAATTCCTAATATTCAAGTTAAAATACAATTTGAACAACATCAACGATAATTTTTTTGTAAAACAAAACCACAACAAGAATATTTCATAATATAATAAAAAAATCTGGTTAGTGCCTTAGTAGATTTAAAACTATGGCCTTGACAATTGATTTCCAATTAATCTGACACATTGTCTTCCTTTTGTTGTTTTTTTATGTAGATCTTTACGTTGTTTGTTATATTAGGCTAAGTTACTTTTTAAAAAAAAATTCCTTAAATGGAGTTGTTAAGAGACAAAATTAGTGGTACCAAATATAATAAATGTGAGATTAAAGTCATAAACTCTAATGGTCGTTTGTAATACGTGGCAGATTGACAATCTTTTAAAGACACCCGAAAGCAGAACAATGGGGCAAATCATAAGGAACAGGGGTATAAAGGTATTAAATAATAGAATTTAATACTTACCACAATACGTAAATGAAAGGGCCAGAAAATAGAAATAAAGAAGCCTCACATTCGAAAATTTCCTACCGTTTATACTAGCTTCCATGTCTCCTCAATTAATAATGTAGACACTCTAAGTTGCACACTCACTCACTCACTCATATGTAAACTGAAAATAGTAGCTAACTCAGCAGAGTATCCAGGAACATGAATAGCGAGGATATCTAGATTATATATACTCAGTGAGATTGTATGTAATAAAGACGGAAAATTCCTTAGCCAATGCAACTATCGAAGATGTGCAGATGAAGAAATGCTAAACATAGAACCATATATTTTATGAATGTATATGTAGATTCTGGTACTAGCTTAAGAAAATTAAATTTTATGCTACAAATTTGGTTGGATAGTTTGTACTATTTTGTTGCATTGGCATATATGCTTAGCTTGAAGATAGCAAAAATGTGGAAAGTTGGTGATTTTGCCACCCTCTTTTCTTTTGCTTGCTTTCTACTCCATACTGGAAAGCTCTCGAAGAAAATAATGTAAGAAACATTTGGACCTTTGTATAATTTTCTTTTTTGGGCAATAATTAACAATATGAGCTGACTAGTCTTTTGAAAAAGTTGGTTCATGTAGTAGTGGGAGAAGTTGATGAATTAGTATTAGTATTAACATTAGAAAGGTTACACCATCTAATAATACACCCTCTGATTTTTATTAGTTTACCCACTTCTTTATACACAGAGTTTTAGGAGAAATATGTATGTGGTCATAGAAGGAAAGACGAGAAAACATTAATTAATTGGCGTATTGTATATTTGTATTGAAGTTAATGTTGCGGGCCAAGAAAAATAGAGTGAGAAGATAAAGACAATAACAAACAATTGGTGAGACCGTTCCAAAAATAGAACAAAAGAAGTGGGTAAACTAATAAAAACTAGAGGGAGTAATTCGCAAGTTAGACATATATCTTAGGAAAAATTGATTTAATCAGTCCCAACTATGACCCCCCTGATAAAAAATAGACCCAACTTTAATTTAATATTGACCAGTCCCAACTTTGGTGGGTGTTTTACAAGAGCGGTCAGGTTAACCAGTAACCTATATGGGAGGTTAAAAAATGTATTTTTTTTTAATTTTTTTTTACTGTTTTAATTTCTTATCTTCTTCATCTTCATCCTCTTTCTCTCTCCTCCCTTCTTCCTCCCCTGTCCCCTGCCCCCTCCTCCTCTTCCCTCTCCCCTGCCATCCATCCCCTCCCACCCCCGCCAGACAACCACCTCCCCTGCCACCCCCGCCAGACATCCCCTTTCCCTACTGTAGGAACGAAAACTGGTAACTAAATTGATACACTTAACTGACCACCGTGGCGTGAGAAGATCACTGCCCTAAAGTTGAATTTGCCCCGTAACAACACACGGACTCACAGCAATCAACCTCCAGAGATACACGGTCTCTGCGTTTCCGGTGTTGACAGAAAAACAGGTTGAGAATGATCTTGAGTATTGCCCAGAATAATTGAGGAGAAATAAAGAGAGAAGATGTAATTGTGTTTCTGTGTTTTTGTACCTTAGAGAATCTCCGAACACTGATATATATAGGGAGAGGAAAACCAACGAAATCAGAACGTGGCTGAGATCGTGGAAAAACGGTCACATCATGGGAAGAGAAATGGCCGAAAATAAGGAGAGAGTTTAGGGGAGAAAACGGCATTAAAAGAGAGATTAAGGGGAAAAACGGTAACTTAAGAACTGATAAAAACGGTCATAAAATGCCAACATATTTCTGACCCAAAACTATAGTTAAGTTAAGTTTATTCCCCAAGGCCCATGGCCCATGGCCCATAACCACTAAATGCTGGTGGTTTTCTGGAAACATCATCAACCATGGGGTTCATAGGAATGCAGATAGAATGTTGAAGCCTAGCTTCGGAGAGCCTAGTCAGTGTTTCCCATTGAAAGGTAGCTCGTAGTGGGGTGGCAGGGGAGAGGAGGAGGAAGCAGTGAAGGAAGGAGGTAGGAAAGAAGAGGAAGAAGATAGAAAAAAAAATTAGCAAGTTACCTGCTACAACAGGTTAGCAACCTGCTAGGACTACTATTGAGAAACACCCCTAAAAGTTGGGACTGAACAATATTAAATTAAAGTTGGGATTGTTTTTGTATAGTTGGGACTGATTAAATCAATTTTTCCTATATCTTATTCATATTGGTGTTGGTATTGCGCAATATTGTTGTGGATACTTTTTCTGTAACTAGTTACACCGCACACTAACGCGAGCATTACCCTTAAACAGCTTAACTAATATGTTGAAATAAAAATAATTGTATTATAACATTAAGTGCAAGATATTTTATTAAGATGTTGAATGTATGAGCTCTTGATTCATATCTTTTCTTATGAGAATGTTAAGTGAGGCGTTTGTGTGCGATACGTATTTTTTTTTTTAGAATACATAATGACAACCCAAGAATACTCCATGTGAAGTTAAATTAGTTAAATGTTTGTGGGTGAGGCTTTTGAATTGTATATAGCGTGTTTGATAATATTGGTTATTAAGTAAAGGTATCGAAAGTAGTGTAGCTAAATTAAATTACTTATAAAGTAAGCCATTATTAAAAAATGACCATGGGAAAAAAACATAAATTAGAGAAATATATGGTTTATCCAATTTCAATTAGGGAGTAACGACTTAGAATTGAAGAAAAGAAAAGGACAATGTACTTAAGATTTAATAATTGAAAACGACACACATAATATGATAATCAAAGTCTGATCAGAAGAATGATGGGCAGTTTAGAATGTTATCTTAAGACAATATGTATCAGTAATGATAGGGAATGACATATCAAGAACAATAATGCTACTGATAGTTAATGATTCTCGTATATTTTCCTTCCTTGTTTTTTCTAAAAACATAGTAATATATATCGGTAATGATAGGGAATGCCATATCTCCCGTTGAAAAGTTTGTTCTTATTCTTAGAGTATGTGATTTGACATGCTTGTCTAAGAGTAAATGATCCACAAACGCTAAGAATTACCATAGGAATTTTAAGGCTTCGATGATTATATAAGATATTGTTGTATTCCATGTTTTGATGATGCCAAATACTTAAGTAAATTTTACTATATAGTTTTTATTTAGCGAAAATTATAAAATACCAAAAATAATGTAATGTTCAAATTTGCATTTATATCTTGTGGAGAAAGATTAATTATTTAATCTAAGTCAAGATATTTAATTTATACACTTTGAATTTTTATCATATGGTATGTTTAATATTCTAGTAACTTATAATCTTTGAATAAAAGATTCTTTAAGTTATTAGATGTTTTTGTTGCTGTTGTTGTGCGTGCAAAACAGTTGGAGAATTGCGGTGCTTAAATTGTGGAGCTAACTCCTTGAGGTTCTCCAACTAACTCCTCCACCTGCACATTACTTGGTGGAATATTAGACCACTAACGGATAGTAGTGGAACGTTTGTTGCCGTTGCAAAACTCGTGGAGAAAGTGCAGCGAATTTAGGACCATGATCTCCATTACTCTACTCACGCAATTTGAGGAGAACATGGAGCACAACATGACCAGTAGAAGAAGATTTGCGGCAGCTATATAAGAAGAAATTATTTGAAGAAAAACTTAAGAACTTTCAAGCGGAAAAAGTTAATCATTACTTAGAAAGTTTTTCTTGTAATTTCCTCTTTTATTCAACATACTCATTATTGTAATATTCATAGTGTGTGGGTGAGAGAAAATTAAGAGAATATCCTTGTATTCAAGAGAGTGAAAGAAAGAGAGAAGAGAGAAGACTTTGAGTGAAGTCAAAAGTGAGTGCCATCAGTTCAGGGGAAACTGAGTGACTGGGGAACAAGTTCCTAGAGGAACAGAGAAGGTCCAGTATTAGGTTGTACAAAAGAGAGTCTTTGGCCTATTATATTAAAGAGAGTTTGAGTCAAAATCCCTCGTGGTCAAGGTTTTTCTTCCTATTGGGCCTAGGAAGTTTTCCTTGTAAAAATCTCGTGTGCTTGTCTATTTCTAATTTCAAGTTTGTTTTAATTCTGCATTACAAATCGAAAATTTCTCCTCAACTACAATTCACCCCCCCTCTTGTAGTTGGTCTAGTGTTAATACTAGAATAATAATTGGTATCAGAGCCTAGTACCTCCAGAATCAGCTAACACTGAGGAGATTGTTCTTGGAAAAATGAACACGACAGGAGAAGCTTGATGAAGGGTATTCAACTCAACGCCCACCCATGTTCAATGACAAACATTATCCATACTGGAAGAATCGTATGGAGATATTTATTAAAGCTGAAAATTACCAAGTGTGGAAGGTAATTGAAATCGGTGACTTTGATGTCACAAAGAAGAACGAGAAAGGGGAGCTGGTTCCTAAACCCCTTGCCGAATTTGACAAAGAGGACTTCGACAAAATGGAGATGAACAACATGGCCAAGAAGCTACTCCATTGCGGTCTTGGTCCCCATGAGCACAATCGAGTCATGGGATGCAAGACTGCAAAGCAAATGTGGGAACTCCTTCAAATTACTCATGAAGGAACAAGCGAAGTGAAACGATCAAAGATCAATACGCTCATGCATAAGTATGAATTGTTTCACATGAAACAAAAGGAGCCTATTCAAGATATGCTCACTAGCTTCTCAAACATTATAAACGAACTTGAATCTCTGGGAAAGTTAATCTCCCCAGAGGAACAGGTCCGGAAGGTACTAAGGAGTCTACCACAAGATGAAAAATGGATGGCCAAGACAACGACACTGTTGGAAACCAAGGACTTCACAACGTTCAACATTGAACAACTTGCTGGTTCCTTGATGACCCATGAGTTACATCTCGAAACTCATGAAACTGAATCATCAAAGCCTAAGGCTCTGGCTCTCAGGTCTGAGGAACAAGAAGACTCGAAAACTGATGATGAAGAAGCTGCAATGATTGTTAGAAGATTCAAGAAGTTCTTCAACAAGAACTACAAAGGAAAGGTTACCAAGAAACCAATGAAGCTAAGTTGTCACAAGTGTGGAGGCCTTGATCATTTCATCAAGGAATGTCCTCAATGGGAAAAGGAGAAAGCTAAAGGAAGATACAAAGAGAAGGGCAAGGAACAACAAAGGTCATTTTCGAAAAATGATATGAAGAGAGCCATGGTAGCAGCATGGGGAGAGTATGACTCAGAGGAGGAGCAGGAATAAACTGAGGAAGAAACTGCCCATCTATGTCTCATGGCAAATATCGAAGAAAAAGTGGAATCATCAAACCCCAAGGTAAGCTTTAATGCCATTGAAGAGGAACTTACAGAATTGAATAAAAGCCAATTAATAAAACTTGTGCTAGAAATCTTAGATGATTACAAGGATGTATGTGCAAAAAGAGATCAATTAACTAATGCCTTGAAAATCACTAAGAATCATTCAAATTGGCTTAACTCACTAAAATGTGACACCGAAAACAGAATCTTTGAACTTTTTGACAAGAGTAGAGTTTATCAAGATGCATTTGAAAAGGTCAAAAATGAAAATTATATTTTAAACTTGGAACTGGCAGAATTGAAACTGTTTGTTCCTGAAGGAACAATCTCTTCATCTAATACCAGAAATATTGCTGAAAATTTGAAAAACGATTTTGACAATATTTTTCAAGAAAATCTAGTATTAAAGAAGAAACTGGAACCCTCAAGGAACAAGCTACCTGACCCTGTCTCATGGATACAAAAGTATCAAAACAAAGGAAGAGATGGTCTAGGTTTCAATCATAAAAAGAAGAACAAAAAGAAAAAAATAAGTTGATCTGCCAAGTAGTAAAATATGTTCTTACTGTGGGAACAGTGGTCACATTGTGTCTGACTGTTCCACCAGAGAAGAACGTATTGAGAGGAACACGTACCTAGTGAAACAGGTTTGGAAAATTAAGAAAGGCTCAAGTCCAACAATGGAACCCAAGCTAGACTGGGTTCCTACAACTAACTAGTTTGCTATGGTACAGGCTGAAGTGAGGGGGAACAACTTGTGGTACCTCGATAGCGGTTGTTCTAAGCACATGACAGGAGATAGATCAAAATTTCTCTCACTTTTAGTCTTCAATGGAGGAACTGTGACCTTTGGAGACAATCTTACTGGAAACATTGTAGCAGTTGGTAAGATTGGTAAATCTCAGTCACATTCCATAGATAATGTATTTTTGGTCGAGGGTTTAAAACATAGTTTACTTAGTATATCTCAGTTTTGTGATAAGGGAAATACAGTGAAGTTTACTAATGAGTCTTGTGTAGTCAGCAATGAAAGTACATGATCCAAGATCCTTGAGGGAACGAGGAAAGGGAACACCTATATGGTTGACCTGAACCTTGTTCCTAGGAATAATCTCACATGCTTAAGTGTGATCGAAGCTGATCCTTTTCTATGGCACAAACGATGTGGTCATGCAAGCCTGTCCCTACTGCATAAACTAAGTGGGAAGGACTTGGTGGTTGGTCTACCAACTATTAAGTCACTAAACCACGATGTTTGCGATTCATGTGTTAAAGGCAAGCAAGTGAGATCCTCATTCAAATCCAAGAAAATGGTAAGCACACAAAGTCCATTAGAACTTCTTCACATGGACTTATGTGGCCCTGTACGCATCCAAAGCCGATCCACATGGGTTATTTTTCTTCATAGTAAGGATGAAACGTTTGATGAATTTCTAACCTTTGCTAAAAAGATTCAAAGAACAAGTGGTTTTAAATTAAAGCATTTAAGATCTGACCATGGTACGGAGTTTAAAAACTCCAAGTTTGATGAATTTTGTAGCAATGAAGGTTTAGATCATAATTTCTCAGCTCCAAGAACACCACAACAGAATGGTGTAGTCGAAAGGAAGAATCAGACTCTTGAGGATATGGCAAGGACGATGATAATTGCAAGCGGTCTTCCGAAGAATTTTTGGGCTGAAGCAGTGAGCACGGCATGCTACATCATAAATCGTGTCATGCTAAGGCCAATCACCATGAAGACTTCTTATGAGCTACTTAGAGGAAGAAAACCCAATATTTCTTATTTTCGTGTTTTTGGATGTAAATGTTTTGTACATAACAATGGAAAGGACAACTTAGGAAAGTTTGATGCTAGAAGTGACGAGGATATTTTTCTAGGTTATGCTTTAAGTAGTAAGGCTTATCGTGTCTACAATAAGCGAACAATGTGTGTCGAGGAAAGTGTCCATGTTATTTTTGATGAGACTAACTCCCTGTAGGAACAGAGTCACAATGATAAATTTGAAATTGGTTTGACTCGTCCTGATGAGTTTAATCAAAATGATGAGGAACTAACCCCTGCAGGAAAAGAGAAGAAGCAAGTTCCTGATCCTAATAACCCTGTGCCTGATCCCCTTGAGGAACTAGCTACAGGAGGAACTCTGGAGAATCAAGGATCTCCTGATCCAGGAGAAGATCAAGTGAATCAACCACCGCAAGAAACTCAAGAAGCAACTAGGAGATTTGATCCAAAGCCTTGGAAACACCTAAATTCTCATCCTTTAGAATTGATAATAAGTGACATTGAAAAGGGAACTCAAACAAGATCCCAATTGAAGAATTTTTGTGCTTTTCATGCTTTCTTATCTATGACAGAACCTAAGGACCGTATGGAAGCGCTCAAGGAGGCTGATTGGATCAACGCTATGCAAGAGGAGCTAAATGAGTTCCAAAGGAACAAGGTATGGCACTTGGATACAAAACCAAAGAACCAGAAGGTTATAGGACTAAAATGGGTCTTCAGGAACAAGCTTGATGAGCATGGAACTGTGGTAAGGAACAAGGCTAGACTTGTGGCCAAAGGTTATAATCAACAAGAAGGTATTGATTTTGACGAAACCTTTGCTCCTGTTGCTAGAATAGAAGCAATTAGAATTTTGATTGCCTTTGCTGCCTTTATGGGATTTACGTTGTACCAGATGGACGTCAAATGTGCATTTCTAAATGGTTTTTTAATTGAAGACGTCTATGTGGAACAACCTCCTGGATTTGAAAATCTGGAACTTCCAAATCAAGTCTATAAGCTTGATAAAGCTCTTTATGGGCTAAAACAAGCACCTAGATCTTGGTATGAAAGGTTGTCAAAATTCCTGCTCTCACATGATTTCATAAGTGGTAAGGTTGATAGAACCTTGTTCCTTCGATCAAAAGGAACAGACATATTAGTAGTCCAGATTTATGTTGATGATATAATTTTCGGTGCTACTAATGATCTTCTCTGCAAGGAGTTTACTGATCTTATGAGTAGTGAATTCGAAATGAGTATGATGGGAGAGTTGAACTTCTTTTTGGGATTGCAAATTAAGCAAACTGAAAGAGGAACAATGATCCATCAACAAAAATATGTCAAGGAACTGCTCAAGAAATATGGACTGGAACATTCAAAAACCAACCACACTCCCATAGGAACAGGAACAAGGTTAGATGAAGATTCAAATGGTAAGTGTGTAAACGAGAAGCAATATCGAGGTATGATTGGTTCATTACTATACTTAACTGCAAGTAGACCTGATATTTCTTTTAGTGTTGGTTTATGTGCTCGGTTCCAATAAAATCCCAAAGAATCTCACTTAACAGCAGTTAAGAGAATTCTGAGGTATTTGAAAGGAAGCGATGACTTATGTTTGTTCTATCCTCGAAGTGATGTGTTTGACCTAGTAAGCTATTCGGATGCGGATTATGCTGGAGACTTGGTTAACCGCAAGAGCACATCAGGCATTGTCCAGTACCTAGGATCAAGTTTGGTGTCATGGAGCTCAAAGAAGCGAGAATCACTTTGCCTTATCCACGCCAGGCGCAGTATGTGGTCAGCTGCCGCATGCTGTTCCCAGGTCCTTTGGATCAAGCAACAAGTAAGAGATTTTGGCATTAAGTTTAAGTGTGTTCCTATCTACTGTGATAATACTAGTGCTATTTGTATCTCTAAGGATCCAGTTCATCATTCAAGGGTCAAGCATGTTCACATTAGACATCATTTCCTTAAGGATAATGTAGAAAAAGGTCTTGTCAAACTTGAATTTTGTCCAACTGAAAATCAAATAGCTGACATTTTGACTAAACCACTTCCTCGAGAAAAATTCGAGAAAATTCGCTTAGAGCTAGGGATGAATAGAATTCATTGAGTGTGCTACTTCAAATAAAACCCTTAGTTACAAGATTACACTAAGTGGCCAGCAACATTTTGTGATATTAATCACTCATTGTACAATCATTGTAAAGGACTCACATTAGTCTTCATAATACTCCCCTTATTGTCCATACATTGTTGTTGAGTAAAACTTGATGAGACTTGTGTAAATAAAGCATGTACATTAATAATGCATGAGTTCTTTATTCCTTTCTCTTATTTTTTTTCCTTTTCTCTCGTAAATTTCTTATAAATATTTATTTTTCTTGTAAATATTTATTCCACTTTTATCTTTCCATTCTTTTCTTTTTATTTCTTTTCCCACTAAAAATATCTCACTCTGATATAATGCAACGCATCGCATCGCATAAGTCTAAGTTCAAAGCCAAAGTAAAAATTCAATGGATTAAGAGGAGAGTGAACAGCCGTCATTAATTCATTCACAAAACCCCATAAATCTACCGCCACATAGAAACCCTGTCAAATTATCTCTCATTTCACGGTAAGTTTTACTTTTTACCCAAAACCATCAACTCTCAAATCCACTCATCTTCTTCATCCTTCTCAAAACTTCATCAATGGCTCCTAAACGAAAAAAACTCTGAAGAAACCAAACCCCATCAAAATTTCCCTGCTGAAAAATCCTCACCTTTGGTGGAATACGACGAGAGCGATCACGAATCTTCCAATTCGAATCAAGAAACCCAGGATTCACTTGAGCAATCCTCTGGAAATGAAGAAAACTCACCAAAGAAAGAAGAGCATGCTAGCGAGGATGAAACAGAGCAAGAAAAGATCATTAATGTGCCGATAAAAAGGGGTAAGAAATCAAAATCCTCCAAATACTTGATTGGATTCTGTGTTGATCTTGCATGGTGCAAGAAAGTTAAATGGGTAGAATTTGTTGACTTAGTGAAATTTCAGAAGTGGTCTAAAATTCTTTGTTTTGATGAGGGTTTGTTTGAGGCTGAAATGGGTGAATTCTGTTCAAAGTTTGAAAATTCTGATGGTATGTGCATGAGTGTTGTCAATAGTAAATTGATGAAATTTACTGAAAAAATTCTAGGAGACTGGCTGGATGTACCAACTGAAGGGTACAAGACCTACATTAAGGGCAAGGTTCAATTGAATATAAACGGAATTTCAAATTATAAAATACTGTCGTTTTTTGGTGGAAAGTCTACTGATTTTTCTTTTGACCAAAAAGACCTTTCACCTTTTCACAAATTCCTATTTCAACTTGTTTGGCATTTTATCCTGCCCCGTACTTCTAAAAGAACCCAAGCCAATCTCATGGACTTGTCCCTTATGTATTTTCTTGCCAACAACATCAAGATTAATTTCCCTTCCCTCTTGATTACTCATTTGACCCATTGTATTACCCATAATAATCGAGTTGGCTATGGTAGTATTCTTACTACTATTTTCAAAAGAGTAATGTTAAACTCCCTTCTAGCCCATCCTTCGAACTTGAACCTGAGAACTATTTGACCAAAGATACACTAGGAAGGCTAAGTTTGAAGGTGCTGGGTGGTAAAGTGGTGTTTGATGTTGAAGAGCCCAAGGTTAAAAGTGAAGTAGGGGTTAAGAGGAAACCTGTTGAGGAAGTGAGTGCTGGGGGAACCAAGTCAGTGAGGAAGAGTAGAAGGTTGGCAGATACCAAGTCCCCAAGGAACAAGGATGATGATGATGCTGTCATGATTGACTTGGAGGAGGATCCAGTTCCTACATGATCTAATTCCAAAGCTGTTGATTTTCCCTTGCTCTCTACTACTGGTCTTGCTGGTCTGCTCAAAGACATTCAAGGGTCCCTGTCTCTTCTTCATTCAAGGGTCCAGGGGTTGGAAGCTAGGATTGCTCGCATTGATGGTCAACAGGAGCACCTTCTTGCTGCTGTGAAGAAAGGTGAAGCGGTTGTTCGTGAGAAGATTGACTCCGTTGTTTCCACCTATGTCATCCGTCCCAAGCCCTGATCCTATCCTTTATCACTCTTCCCTCAATCTATTAAACAATATAACTTTTGGTTTTTGTAACTAAACATTGGTGCTCGTTGTTATTGTTAGTTTTTGGATGTGTTAATCACATCGGTTTATTTTGGTTTATTTTTCTTTCTTTTTTCTTATATTTGCTTTCCTTCTTCTTTTCATCTCTTCCACTCTGCTATTGCTCATACCTTGCTTGTTTGCATCTGTTTTTTCTCTATATGCTCATTTACATGTTGGATGGCTAGTATTATTAGATGAGTGTTTGAGCTACTACGCTTTGACATTGTTGTAAATGATGAACTCTTCGAGTCTGCTGGGTACTTGTTGTTTTTGATGATGACAAAGGGGGAAGAAGTTGAGTGGCACATAAAAAATTCAAATTCTAGTCCTTCTTCGATTCTAGGTGATGCTTTTTGGATTTTTCTTTTTCAAGGCTGATTTATGTTAGTTTCATATTAGTTTTCTGTTAGTGTAATGCTAGATTTATTTTCTTAATCTTTTGTTAGTTTTACTTTTTAAAGTCATTAGCTCTTGATTCTTTTGCTTTGGTTATTTTATTTTTCTTATTTTGTTTTTATATGCCTTATATTTGCCATCATCAAAAAGGGGGAATATTGTTGTATTTCATGTTTTGATGATGCCAAATACTTAGGTTAATTTTACTATATAGTTTTTATTTAGCGAAAATTATAAAATACCAAAAATAATGTAATGTTCAAATTTGCATTTATATCTTGTGGAGAAAGATTAATTATTTAATCTAAGTCAAGATATTTAATTTATACACTTTGAATTTTTATCATATGGTATGTTTAATATTCTAGTAACTTAATTAGAATCTTTGAATAAAATATTCTTTAAGTTATTAGATGTTTTTGTTGCTGTTGTTGTGCGTGCAAAATAGTTGGAGAATTGCGGTGCTTAAATTGTGGAGCTAACTCCTTGAGGTTCTCCAACTAACTCCTCCACCTGCGCATTACTTGCTGGAAGATTAGACCACTAACGGATAATAGTGGGACGTTTGTTGCCGTTGCAAAACTCGTGGAGTAAGTGCAGCGAATTTAGGACCATGATCTCCATTACTCTACTCACGCAATTTGAGGAGAACATGGAGCACAACATGACCAGTAGAAGAAGATTTGCGGCAGCTATATAAGAAGAAATTATTTGAAGAAAAACTTAAGAACTTTCAAGCGGAAAAAGTTAATCATTACTTAGAAAGTTTTTCTTGTAATTTCCTCTTTTATTCAAGATACTCATTATTGTAATATTCATAGTGTGTGGGTGAGAGAAAATTCAGAGAATATCCTTGTATTCAAGAGAGAAAAAGAAAGAGAGAAGAGAGAAGACTTCGAGTGAAGTCAAAAGTGAGTGTCATCAGTTCAGGGGGAACTGAGTGACTAGGGAACAAGTTCCTAGAGGAACAGAGAAGGTCCAGTATTAGGTTGAACAAAAGAGAGTCTTTTGGCCTAGTATATTAAAGAGAGTTTGAGTCAAAATCCCTCGTGGTCAAGGTTTTTCTTCCTATTGGGCCTAGGAAGTTTTCCTTGTAAAAATCTCGTGTGCTTGTCTCTTTCTAATTTCAAGTTTGTTTTAATTCCGCATTACAAATCGAAATTTTTTCCTCAACTACAATTCACCCCCCTCTTGTAGTTGGTCTAGTGTTCATACTAGAATAACAGATATGCTAGTTTTAAGCTCGTGAGATGTGTCATTCTGCTCATTACCTGTTCTGAGAGATACAAAAAGAATTCCTAAAAAAATGATTTCTTATCATTATATGGCCATCAATGCTAGCATAAAACATCAATTGTAACATATAACGATAAGAAATCATTTCCTAAGATAAATTTTTTTAGAAGTAGACGTTCGAGAATTATCAAATGAGTTTTCTTCGTATGAAGGTCGAGCATTTTCATAAGAAGTTGATGGTCTAAAGGTTTAGGACCGTCTCGATTGCGTTTTAGATTAATTATATAGCGAAAGGGGGCTCTGATACCAGGATTTTATCAAGGACTGGACGAGTTTAGCACCGTCTCGACTGTGTTTCAGATTAATTATATAGCAAAAGGGGAACAATATTTTAGGTAATTAATCTTCGTTAAAAATTTAATAATTTTTTGAAAATAAGATTATTGAAATTTGTATCTGAATTTGAAAAGATAGTTTATCAATATCAGATTAATAAGTAGATGAAATCAGTTTTAAAAATATGAACAGATATTGAAATCAATAATATTAAAACGCAGATATGAATAATAACTTACTTTTATTGAACTTGAATGAACTTTTAAAAGGATTGAGTAATATGAGTAATATGTGTAATAACTATTTTTGAGCGTAAGGCTTTTGTACATGATTTTTGATTTCGCTAAAACTTGCTATGAAATATTTGCTCTATGAAAAACTTGCTTTCCTAAAAACTTTCTCTTCTACCGAGCTACATTCTCCTATTTATATTACATGTGCCTTGGATTTATCTGAGATATGTCAGATAAGTATCACCGTTTGAAATAGATAAGTAGTACTGCTTTGAGTTTGTTTCAGCACCTGAACACTGCATCTTTGTATTTTTCTTTGATTGAGAATTTTGTCTTGATGTGGAAGGATATGTTTCCTTTGCTGGTGATCCTCGGAGTGAAATTGATGTAGTACATGGAATTTTGGCGTTTTTTGCCTTTTGTTTTTAATGTGATTGAAGTTTTTATTGTCTTGTTCACTTGTGTGATGCACCGAGTAACTTCAGGTGTATTCACCAGATATTCAGGTGGTATACCTGATATTTGATGTTAATGAATCATTGTTTGAATACCTGCATTGAAAACGTTTGTAAAATATGTCCCTTATTTTTGCTTAAGTGATAATCACTTAGCGGGATCTTTTATTTTTATTGCCCTAATTTTTGCCAGGAAGATCCTGCGGGCTTTTTTCTAGTAGTTTAAAAAATAGAGTTTTGCCTTCTTGAGATAGAAATCTTCTAGCTTTGACTTGAGATATGTATGGATCCAATGGTTCAGAATGATTGACGCCAGTAATCAAATATTGTTGTAGCCATGTTGTAGCCAGTAATCAAATATTGTTGTAGCCATCTTTGTAGGGAAAGCAACTGTTGTATTTACATAATGAATAATAGTAACTGGATCTTCTTTAGAAATTTTCGGATGATGTAGAAAAAACCATATGCTCTTGCTTGAGAGGGATGTATGATGGCTGGATCACTGGTGTAATTATTACATTTTATTATATTAATGAGTATGAAGTAGTGAGCTGGTTTGATCTTGTCGTTCACCATTTCTATATTGGCGCAGATGATTTCTTCATATATCCATTCTGATCTTTGAATGGAATATATTATTGAAAATATATATTGCTGGATTTTTGTGAATTCTTTAAAAAACTCTGACCTAGGCTCCGGTATTTCGTAGAACTTCCTTACTAAACCATATTTCCATGTATGAAAATATGGATCAGTCTTCTGAAGGTCTCTTGTGGAGATGAAAAAGTCTCCGGTTTTATAATATGCAAATAGTAGTATTGACCGTCCCCATATTCGCCAGATGCTATAGGGCGATATTGTTTATGATGTTAGAAAGTCGGTGTACCATTTGTTGAAATTTTCTTGTTTCACTTTGTTGATAATGATTTCTTGCATATCTGTTGGAAGCTGATAAATCTGGATGATTAATTCAAGTATGAAGATCTTGGAAATTGTTTTATGTACTGTAGGTAATGTATGGGTTTTGGCTGTTTGAGTGAGGTTTATTGATAATTTTTGTGTGGTAGGGGAAAGTTTTTTGAGTAAGTCTTGGATTCCATGCCTATGAATTTTTCATTTCTGTGTGGAATATAAGTTTTTGGTTTTTTCTTTGGAACTAGAAGATGGTAGAGTTTTCTGCATCTGAAATAATTTAATAAGTAAGTAATATTGAAAAATAATTAAAAAGTAGTTTTTAGGAAAGTAAATCTTTTGAAATTACACAAATATTATTACAACATCCTTTTTGACAAAATGGGGCTGACTCTTTTGAACAATATGAAGTTGACTCATTATCAGATTCTATTTGAAGTAGAATATTTTCACTATGGTGAGTGAGGTTATGGTATGAGGAATTTTCTAGTAAACATAAGGCTAAATTTTTTTGTTGAAGGTCTGAATCATGACCACATAATTCATTGATCTTTTGCTTTAAGTCACATTCGTTAGCCTTATGACCTACCCGACCACACTTATAGCAATAAATTGGCTTTTTAGGATTTATAGTTTTCTTTGGTGGTCTTGTGGGTTTTTTAAAAGTATTTTTATAGTATGGGTCATTGTTTGAAGGTTGTCTATTTGGTATAAAGGTTTCTATAAATCTTTTCCCATTAATAGTAGAAGGAGGTTGAATTTTAGGTACACCAAATGCAGCACAAAAACTACCTAATTCTCTACGTCTTTCTCTTTTTTCTGATGAATATTTACTTTGAATCGCTAACTCTTGACATAAAGCAATTGCTTCTTTTTTGACAAAAAGATTTTGTCTATAAGTCATACTATCATATGGAATTTCATCTTGACATGCACTCTCTCTTAGTTTTAGGAATATTCTTTGAGAAAATAAAAACGGGAGACCGGATATAAATCTTTCTTTCCAAAAAGATTGATTGCAATCACCTCGTCTAAAAATATTACTAAGGAATACATCTTTATAGCAACGATAATAATCAAGTGTAGGACATCTTGGATTAGTGAGAAGTTCTACTTGTTTTGTTGACATTTCTTCTTTAGGATTTCCAATAAAATGCATAGCAATCATATTAGTAAGAATTGAACTTCCTTCTAGAGCTTGTTGTTCATTTTCTATTTTGATATGATTAAGTATTTGAACTTTTGTTTCTATATTAATACTATTGTCCCACCAATTTCTTAATTGACCAGTAAAACCAGTTGTAAGAAAATCTATAATAGTATGTTCATGACAATTCTTTGATCTATAAGTAGTAATAGCCATAGTCATTTCAGATAGGATATTTAATATTTCATATTCTGATTTTCCATCGACATCCATTCATAGACTGCAGTTCCATCATATTGTGAGTCTCTAAATTTATGTCGTTCTTCATATTGAATATCTGGTGGAGTGGGTCTAGTATAATAATTTCTAGTAGAAATATTTTTCCAAGAACTGTTGTTTATTTTATTAATTTCATTTTCTTCATTATCAGAATTGATTATTTTATTTGAATTGTATTTGTCTAAAACGTTAATATTATTTGTTGATTTAGAAGTACCTAAGCTAGATAATTTCTCTTCAATCTTAGTAATTAAAGGAGTTGTTTTTTCAAGTAAATTAAGAGATTTTTGACGATATATGGGAATACTTGTAGTATTAATATATGGAGTAGCTATGTCAAAGGGGAATTTTATTTCCTTTTTATTCATAGATAATGTTCCTAGTTTTGATGTAATGTCTTCAATTTCAAGAGATTTTTCGGACTCTAGCTGTGCATATAACATTTCTATTTGTCTTGAAATAGTAGTGAGAAGCCGATTTGGATAATTATTTTGGTGATATAATTTTTTAATGTCACCTAAATTAGTAATGGAGGAGTTATCATCTTCTCTTCCTTTTTTAAAAGGGCCATAACAAAAGATCCTTCATTATTATTAACTTGTATTTCAGTTAAGGGAGGATGAATATATTTAACTATACTTCCATCTTTTAAAGTCCAACTTGGAATTAAACTACTTGTCATGTTTATTTGATTTTTGTTGAATGGATAAAATATATTATTTTTTATGGTATATGTAGAGAACCATGTGACAAATAAAATATTAATTTCTAATTTTTTTATGTCAGAAATCCATTCTAGTCTAATATGAATTCTGGCAATTTGATCAAAACATCCAAAGAACCAGTCTTTTTTATCATTATTCTCGTTTGAATAAAAATCATTATGAATATAATCTAAGTCTATTTGGAATTCTTTTCCGATAACATTAATGGAGGAAAAAGTAGGTGGTTTCATGACTGAAGAAGTAGTTGAGTTTGAATTAGTTGAAGATTCTCCCACTGGTTCAGGTATTGGGTTTTTATAGCAGAACATTGATGATTCCTCAAATTGAAATTTTTCAGAAGTAGATGTTCGGGATTATCAAATGAGTTTTCTTCGTATGAAGGTCGAGCATTTTCATAAGAAGTTGATGGTCTACCTCTTTCAAAATTAGTGCCTGATCTTATTATTACTTGACCATTAGGTTCTTCTATAATTTGATCAATTTTCTTTTGGGCAATATTTCTAGGAGGAGGTTTATAGTGAATTACAAATTATTTAGGAATAGTGATTTCATTCCATTTTAATTTTTTAGGAGTAAAGGTAGCAGCACTTTCAATTTCGACTTTTAATAAAATAGTTTCATCTATAGTGGGATGAAGTAAACATTTTGGATTTAGTTGAGAAGATAATAGTCTAAAATATACACGGTAAATTAATGCGAATTTTTTAACATATTTCCTAAATTGTACTATTTGAAAGGTGGACATCTAAAACTAAAAAGTCTAGTATCAATGGACCGGTTAAGTCTACTGTAAAATTTGGACAACAATTAAAATAAATTGGACCATTACAAATATTAGTTTGAATCATAGCTAAAAGAGAATCTTCATAGCCAACTAAGCGGTTATCTCTTAAAGCTATATATATGGGACAATCAAGACCTTCTCTAGAAAGAGGTTTTAAAGCTATTTGAATCATACCAAAATGAATATATCAATATGTTTTTAAATATGTATCTATGGATGTCTTATTAAGTAATTTAATACTTTGAAATTCTTGATTTAAACTTGTAGTTTGTACGTGGTGCTTAATAGAAAAAACAGTTTTAAAGTCAAGTTTTCTTATTTGATAAATTGTATCTATATGTTTTTTTAGGTATAGTCCAATTTTGAAAATTAATCGGAAATGATATCTCTTTACTTTGTACTATATTTGAGTTATCACTATCATGTGAGCACAACTTTCTACAAAAAGTAGCCATGATCATAAAGCAATATAATTTTAATGCATAAAGTGGTTAAGTAGATGCATATAAATGGGACCAACGGGACCACCCTTACTGGGACCACCTTGATTCCTCTTAACGGCTGACCAACGGATTTAACAAGGGCTGACCAACGTCTGACCAACACTTAGTGCAACTTCTTAATTACTAAACTCACACAATTATATACTATATGATATAGGTAACTTTTAGTGAAAAGTAGTAACACTAGATAGTTAAACTAAACTTAATACATATAAAGCTAACAGATTTCCATTTAAATAAACAAAACATAAATTATCCTAATAAAATATAGTAGCATATATCATGAATAACAAAGTTTCATAAGTTATACGTATCATATGAACATGTAAGTTCATTAAATTAGCTAAAAAACGAAAAACACTAGATGACGAAATAAGAACCCAATTTTTTATTTTTAGCACAATTAGTAGTACTTGTATGGGTATTTAGACTATTTTTGACTCTAATATCGGCAGATCCTACCCCCCGGCGTTTTTTGGCTCGGATACCAGGATTGACCCAGGACTGGATGGGTTTAGGACCGTCTCGATTGTGTTTTAGATTAATTATATAGCGAAAGGGGGCTTTGATACCTGAACTTTACCTAGGACTGAACGAGTTTAATTACCTACCAGACGGTCCCCCTTTCGCTATATGATTAATCTAAAACACATTTGAGACGATCCTAAACCCGTCCAGTCCTAGGTCAATCCTGGTATCAGAGCCAAAAAACGCCGGGGTGTAGGATCTGCCGATATTAGAGTAAAAAATATTCTAAATACTCATACAAGTACTACTAATTGTGCAAAAAATAAAAAATTGGGTTCTTATTTCGTCATCTAGCACTAGAGGAAAAAAGCCCAAGGGCTGCGGTCAAAAGGGGCCCAAGGGCTGCGTTTTTTGACCGCAACCCCTAGACTAGCAGCCCTTGGCATTTAGGAAGGGCTGCGGTTTGCAGCCCTTAGCGCGTTAAGGGCTACGGTCCAGGCAAAAACCGCAGCCCTTGGTGTGTAAAGGGCTGCGGTTAAGGGCCAAAACCGCATCCCTTGGTGAGTTAAGGGCGTTAGCGTGTTTTTTTTTGTCCTAAATGTTCTCAAGCAGTTATATATATAAAAGTATGTTTTTCATTACAAATTATATTTTCTACACAAATATAGAGAAAATAATAACTAAATTACATTAGTTCGAGGATGCATCCGATTGTTCGGATTGCAATATGAGTCAGGATCACAACCATCAGAAAATAAACCAACCAAAGAACAGCCATGAAGACATTACAACAGCGCTATATCTATGCAAGTACTACAATGAAGAGGCAGACCCACTCCAAAAGAACAACTTTCGGGGGTGCGGGTCGGGCCGGGGGTGTAGAAGGGGGGCAGCGGGGGTGCTTGGGGTGGGGGGGGCGGGGGAACAAGTGATTGGACGAGGGTATCGACTTGTCTAAGACTGATAATTTTGAAGAGGATCAAGTGATTTCGGCATAGAGATCAAAAACAACAGGTCTCTTATGGATCTTTTCATAATGGCTTCCAAATTAGCTTATGAAAATGCTAGTTTGGTCGAAGAGATTGTGGTTAATCATTGGAAGGCAAGTATACTAATATTATTCTTCTCTCTTTAAGATAAAACGATTCTCACGCTACCAAATTAAAGTTGATATTCGATGTTGTATAAAGTGGCTTCTATATATGCTAAAACAATAATACCATAAGATAGTAAGGCATAAGGTTGTAGATGTCCATGTCCATAATTGATCCAAATTTGTGGCTGCTTAGTGGTGCATTTAGTTGTAGGGACTAGGAAGTGGTGCACAGGAAAACAAGTAAACAACACAAAGTGTCGTTCTAATACATTTAGGAGTCACCCTCTCATACATTTTTCAGAATTCGGATCAACGTATCTTGTTAGTTGTTAGGATTCAAATAATTAAAAATGTGCACACTGGTTACTAATTAAAATCAATAATTTGGTAACTAATGACCATTTGATAGTTTCCATGCTAATTAGTTCACCTTATTTCAAAACTGTGCTGATTTCATATGAGGTAAGACTAGATCAAACCAAACTTAACTATCAGATCACTGAAAAAATTTATATCAAACCAAAGTAGGAAGCCATATCTGCCAATATTACTTCCATGTTGGCAGAAGTTGACATAGATACTTCAGTTCCACTGAGAAAAGGAAGAATCAAAGAAAAATAATTTGACCTGATATGTATATGCATGAACATGAGAACATCACACTTAATAGCTAATAAACAGACCTAAACATAGCATTTTTCTTTGGAGTTGAAGGGAGCTTATTTAGCCTTCTGTTAGAAGCACTTTGTTTTAGGTTCAACTTGTAATGGAAAAGCTCAGGATTGCCAAGGCCTGCAGACTCTGCTGTTAGTGACTACATAATACGAGCTGACAAACAACAGAACATTAGATATAAGATAGTAATCTTGTATGTTCGTCCACATCTCAGTATCTCAAAGAAGATTAATGCCATTAATGATCACCAACATGCACTATATGCAGCTGATAACAAATTCACCCCCTTGTTTCTTACTTTAAATTATGATGATCAATATACACAAAGCTCGTGTCAGTATCTAGAGAAATTCATTCGAACCAAGCACAACAAAACAAAAGGAAAGCTACTTATATCGAGGAAAATGTTTAAATAGTGATCCAAAGACCAATATAGCACTGGAAATAAAGAGAAAGGGTTCTAACTTACTCGTGGTTGTGATTGAAAGCATACCATCTGCATTATAACACAAATCCACACCAAATGAGCAAACATGAACAATCATTCAACATCTGAAAATAATGTTCCACAAATTGAATGAAGACAAGTGGCAATGTCAAAGCCAAAACAAAGAGGAACAGGGAAGAGAGGTGAGAGTAGGGAGAAGAGAAGAATAAAAAGGTTAACTTCGAAAATAGTGTTCAAATACCCGAACAAGTTTCGAGCATGAGTGCAACAACTTAAATATGGAAATCGGAAAAAATATGAAATCAAGGAGTTGTGAGTAGGTCTGTATAATTCATAGCACAACACAAGCATCTTTTCTGCAAATGGAGAAGTAGAAGCTCTAGCCAACATGAGGAGGAAAACTAGGAAAGGTATAACAATTCTTGTTCCTGAGAGATCTAAATAAGTCCAACCATGCAAGTACGAAACTATAGCCAGCAAAATTCATCAAATTAATTATTTTTTCTTAAACTTATCTAGTTTGAGGTGAAAAGAACAAATAAATGCAAAATTCATCAGATTAAACCCTAAGACAATAAAAGTAAGCAATCTATCTTTAAAATGTATTTTCCTCTCATGTAAATAAAATAACTACCATCAGAGGCACAAGATACTCAAATGTTCTTCAATCCCATTTATATTTGACGACATTTTTTCAATCAAAAGTAGGTTCTAAAAAGAATTACATGCCCTCATATAATCTAACATCACAGGTCAGAGAAGCTAGAAAATAGCTAGACATGTCTTTTAGAACCTTAGAAAAAAAAAGTTCATCAGCTTAAGTACCAAATACATAATACGCTAAAGTGAGCCAGAAGTAGCCTGCAGTATAATTTATGCAGTACCTTCCGTGGTAACACATATGCTGTGGAAAACTTCCATTTACAAATTAAAATCTGATTAACACATGCAGTGTCCTCAGCACATATTAAGAATAATTATCTGAAATTGGAAAATGTAAAAAAATGCAAAAGCAATAAGATTTAAGAATCCAGAAAAAAAAGTCAACTACAATTTACAGTGCAAATCAAATTGGGCAGGAAGAAAGCACATTGATTTCAACTCAAAAGCATATTTAGAAAAATGGGTATTCATTATTGAAGATAATTGCAGTTTATTGACATCTAAAAATCAAATCAAACAATCACAATATATATCCCAAGAAGAACAAGGAAATTCAGGGAGCCCATAAAATCCAGAATCCAATCAACGAAATATGCCCATAAAATTCAATCAATGAAACATGCCCATATCATCAAAAATAGAAAACCTCCAAATAATATTCAGTAAAATGTAAAATCAAATTAAAATGGGCGATCAGCCAAATCTATTTCAACAAAATTAACCTAATCGAATCAATTTCGGGCTAAAAATCAGATAATCATAAAATCGAACAACAACAAATTAACAAAATCAACACAGATCTCATTCATACTTCAACAGTGTGACATTTATGTACAGAATAGTCTTTATCTTAATTCAAAACAAAAAAAGTGAGAGAAACCTTGTTGGTGGCCATCTCGACAGAGAGCAGCACCGCACGAAGAGGAGAGAGAGAGAAGCACCGTACGAAGGGGAAAGAGATAGAGCAGTACGGCGAGCGCCGGGAGGAGGGGGAGCGTCGGCGAACTGAAGGGGAAGTAGCGCGGCAGACGAAGAGAAAGAAACGGGGTGGGGGAAGAGAGGTTGGGTTTGGGTGAGAGAGGAGGACCACAAGAGAGAGAGAATGAGAGAGGGTCTTGCAATGAGTGAACTGGGCAAGGAATGAATTATAAACGCGGAATAATTAGGCCCAAGGGCTGCGGTTAGCCCAAAAACCGCAGCCCTTTAGTGTACGAAGGGCTGCGGTTTTTGGGCTAACCGCAACCCTTCACAAAAGGGCTGCAGTTTTCTTAATAACCGCAACCCTTCGTATACGAAGGACTGCAGTTTTTGGGCTAACCGAAGCCCTTCACTATTAAGGGCTGCGTTTTTCAAAAAACGCAGCCCTTGTACCGCAGCCATTGCGTTTTTTTTCACTAGTGTAGTGTTTTTCGTTTTTTAGCTAATATAATGAACTTACATGTTCATATGATACGTATAACTTATGAAACTTTGTTATTCATGATATATGCTACTATATTTTATTAGGATAATTTATGTTTTGTTTATTTAAAAGGAAATCTATTAGTTTTATATGTATTAAGTTTAGTTTAACTATCTAGTGTTACTACTTTTCACAAAAAGTTACCTATATCATATAATATATAATTTTGTGAGTTTTTTAATTAAGAAGTTGCACTAAGTGTTGGTCAGACGTTGGTCAGCCCTTGTTAAATCCGTTGGTCAGCCGTTAAGCGGAGAAAAGGTTGTCCCGGTAAGGGTGGTCCCGTTGGTTCCATTTATATGCATCTACTTAACTACTTTATGCTTTAAAATTTATTGCTTTATGACCATGGCTACTTTTTGTAGAAAGTTATTCTCCCATGATAGTGATAACTCAAACATAGTACATAGTAAAGAGATATATCTTTTGCGATTAATTTTCGAAACTGGACTATACCTAAAAAACATATAGATACAATTTATCAAATAGGAAAACTTGACTTTAAAACTATTTTTTCTATTAAGCACCACGAAGAAACTACAAGTTTAAATCAAGAATTTCAAAGTATGAAATTACTTAATAAGACATCCATAGATCAATATTTAAAAACATATAGATATATCCATTTTGGTATGATTCTAATAGCTTTAAAACCTTTTTCTAGAGAAGATCTTGATTGTCCAATATATATAGCTTTAAGAGATAACCGCTTAGTTGGCTATAAAGATTCTCCTTTAGCTATGATTCAAACTAATATTTGTAATGGTCCAATTTATTTTAATTGTTGTCCAAATTTTACAGTAGACTTAACCGATCCATAGATACTAGACACTTTAGTTTTATATGTCCACCTTTCAAATAATTCAACAGTACAATTTAGGGAATATGTTAAAAATTTCGCAGTAATTTACCGTGTATATTTTAGACTATTATCTTCTCAACTAAATCCAAAATGATTACTTCGTCCCACTATAGATGAAACTATTTTATTAATAGTCGAAACTGAAAGTGCTGCTACCTGTACTCCTAAAAAATTAAAATGGAATGAAATCACTATTCCTAAACAATTTCCAATTCACTATAATCCTCCTCCTAGAAATATTGCTCAAAAGAAATTTGACCAAATTATAGAAGAACATGATGGTCATGTAATAATAAGATTAGGCACTAATTTTGAAAGAGGTAGACCATCAACTTCTTATGAAAATGCTCAACCTTCATACGAAGAAAACTCATTTGATAATCCTCGAACGTCTAATACTGAAAATTTTCATTTTGAGGAATCTTCAAAGTTCTGCTATAAAAATCCAATACCTGAACCAGTAGGAGAATCTTCAACTAATTCAAACTCACCTACTTTTTTAGCCATGAAACCACCTACTTTTTCCTCCATTAATGTTATCGGAAAAGATTTCCAAAGAGACTTAGATTATATTCATAATGATTTTTATTCAAAAGAAAATAATGATAAAAAAGACTAGTTCTTTGGATGTTTTGATCAAATTGCCAGAAATCATATTAGACTAGAATGGATTTATGACATGAAAAAATTAGAAATTAATATTCCTTTTTCCACATGGTTCTCTACATATACCATAAAAAAAAAAAATATTTTATCCATTAAACAAAAATCAAATAAATATGACAAGTAGTTTCATTCAAAGTTAGACTTTAAAAGATGGAAGTATAGTTAAATCTATTCATCCTCCCTTAACTGAAATACAAGTTTATAATAATGAAGGATCTTTTGTTATGGCCCATTTTAAAAAAGGAAGAGAAGATGATAACTCATCCATTACAAATTTAGGTGACACTAAAAAATTATATCACCAAAATAATTATTCAAATCAGTTTCTCACTACTATTTCAAGATAAATAGAAATGTTATCAACACAGCTAGGGTCTAAAAACTCTCTTGAAATTGAAGACATTACATCAAAACTAGGAACATTATCTATAAATAAAAAGGAAATAAAATTCCCCTTTGACATAGCTACTCCACATATTAATACTTCAAGTATTCCCATTTATCGTCAAAAATTCTTAATTTACCTAAAAAAACAACTCCTTTAATTAGTAAGATTGAAGAGAAATTATCTAGCTTAGGTACTTCTAAATCAACAAATAATATTAATGTTTTAGACAAATACAATTCAAATAAAATAATCAATTCTGATAATGAAGAAAATGAAATTAATAAAATAAACAACAGTTCTTGGAAAAATATTTCTACTAGAAATTATTATACTAGACCCACTCCACCATATATTCAATATGAAGAACTACATAAATTTAGAGACTCACAATATGATGGAACTGCAGTCTATAAATGAAATGTCGATGGAAAATCAGAATATGAAATATTAAATGTCCTATATGAAATGACTATGGTTATTACTACTTATAGATCAAAGAATTGTGATGAACATACTATTATAGATTTTCTTACAACTGGTTTTACTGGTTAATTAAGAAATTGGTGGGACAATAATATTAATATAGAAACAAAAGTTCAAATACTTAATCATGTCAAAATAGAAAATGAATAACAAGCTCTAGACGGAAGTTCAATTCTTATTAATATGATTGCTATGCATTTTATTGGAAATCCTAAAGAAGAAATGTCAACAAACCAAGTAGTTCTCACTAATCTTAGATGTCCTACACTTGATGATATTTATAGATGTCCTACACTTGATGATATTTATCGTTGGTACAAAGATGTATTCCTTAGTAATATTTTTAGACGAGGTGATTGCAATCAATCTTTTTGGAAAGAATGATTTATATCCGGTCTCCCGTCTTTAATTTCTCAAAGAATATTCCTAAAAGTAAGAGAGAGCGTAGGTCAAGATGAAATTCCATATGATAGTATGACTTATGGGCAAATATTTTCTTTTGTAAAAAAAGAAGCAATTGCTTTATGTCAAGAGTTAGCAATTCAAAGTAAATATTCATCAGAAAAAAGAGAAAGACGTAGAGAATTTGGTAGTTTTTGTGTTGCATTTGGTCTACCTAAAATTCAACCTCCTTTTACTATTAATAGGAAAAGATTTAGAGAAACCTTTAGACCAAATAGACAACCTTCAAACAATGACCCATACTATAAAAAGACTTTTAAAAAACCCACAAAGACCACCAAAGAAAACTATAGATCTCAAAAGGTCAATTTATTGCTATAAGTGTGGTCGGGTAGGTTTAGACACGTAATCGTGTCTCCCCATTTACGGATCCAATGATGAAACATACCGCGATATTAGTTGGCACGACCCAATGGAAGAACAACCCGAATAACCAGTCCATGTTGTGTTTTGAAATAATATTCTAAAGCCTAATTAATTATCCATGATGATTAATTGTATTTTAAGCCCGTAAAACGTTTTAAGTCCATTTAAAGTCTATTTTAAGAGCCCAATCAAATATTTATTATTTTAATAAATATTTTCATAAATGCTTTTATTGTCTTTAATATTATTTTGAGCATAAATCAGATTTTACATCCGTAAAATTCAATCGCCGGATTTTAGGGATAAAAAAGTATCTTTAAAGCACGCGTTGAATCAAAAATTCGAATATGCTGGAATATGCGCCGGCCGCGGCGTCCGCGCTCAGCGCGCCACGTGCGTCCAGCGCATTGACCATAACGCGTCAGGCACGCCAATGAGCGTTTGACACGTGGACTAGTGACTCACACAGAGTCCTGCGCCTGACGCAAGTCCTATGTGAGACGCAAGTTTCTTTTCTATCTTTTCAAAAACGCGTTAACACATGTTCAAACCTGATTGGGCAGACTACGTCAGGCGCGCCAATCTGCGCCGAACGCGTGGCCTTGTGCCTGCCACGTCGGACTGCGCCTGGTGCAGTAGGCGCGTGCGGCACTGTTTTCCCTATGCCTATAAATACGGGCTGATTTTCCGAATCAGAGAGGGCTTTTCATTATTATTTTACGAGCACAAAATACTTACGAATACTTACGAATCCTATTACGAATCTCCAAATACTTAAACACTTTCAATACATCAAATCAATTTCCAGTTCCTGATCATACTACGTTCCTGGTTCCACGATTGCTCTGCCTAAAGGTCGTTGCGCTCTTCAACCTAAACCGCATAGGTATAATCCTAAGGATCCTTAAATAAATTCTCTATTTTTATATTGAAGTTACTATCAATTTATTCTTGATGTAGATCTTTAATTAATAATCGTTCTACTGTATATTCTAATCCCTTTTCTATACTTTTTTTTATATTCATGTCATTATTATTCATATCTATGTATATTATATGCTTGCCTGATTATTCTAAACATATTATATGATTGTCCTGCTTTATTGCTTTTATCACCCACATGTTATTTTTTGCTAATCAAAGACCTAAAGAACTGTTCTAACATTAATCAGATAATTTGGACAACCTGGTGGGTTCCTTGTAAATTGATTGCTAATAACATGTCACTAAAAAATAGTCTTTTTATGTGTTTCCTGAACCAAACTAGACTAATAATTTTTAGGGTGCTTAAAACATTATGTGGTTATTCTATTGCATAAAAATTGACATGAATCAGTATTAAGTAGAGGCCATCAATGGGCAACATAGTTCATGACTGTGTTCGTACCCTCACTCTCGAACTCAATCTTTGGTTCATTTTGACCATCTACGGAGTCAGGACAGGGAAATCTACATTGGATAAGTCCCTAATTTGTCCCTACGATTTCCCAATAATATTCAATTAGGTTTATGATTCTTCCTTTAAAGAATTATTGGCGACTTCTTTCAAAAACATATTTTTAATAAAACCTTTACAATGGAGTAGTCAAATATAATACGCTCTCATTCCGCGTAGGCGAAATAAAAATACGCCTACAATTTGGCGACTTCACTAGGGAGGATTTAAAAAAAAAAATTTAAAATGAGTGGGTGAAACTGGAAAAATACGATTCATACTCTTTTTACGCTTTAGAATGACATTACAGTTTTGCATATGCATGGCTATTGTTAAGCCACCATAAGGACAATCTACCTTACCTCATTAGCACATGTTCTATGTGTGAGGTCACCCCTTGGGGGTTTGCGCTTTGTCCTTCCAAAAATCTTCCTGAGCGATAGTGTTGGATCTTAGTTATAAGCAAACCTACCTAACCATGGCATTGTTTTCTTGTTCCTGACTCGAGAACTGGAGTGCGTCTTACACGTGGCCACCTTTTTAAGCAAAGGTACGAAGCATGGGATCAATCTCTTAGTCATGGATCCTTTCAGCCTTAACCTAGACCTGACCAATAGTTGAATGTAGAACTGGACTTTAGGTTGAGAACTTTTGCTTCCATGTTAAATGACATTTGCTTGTGATTGCAATTTTTGCCTGTTATTATCTTGTCATTATTGTGTGTCATTCCTATAATCGCGTCTAACAAACAATAGAAAATTCGTCATTCGACCAATACGTCGCCTAAATCCCCTAAAAACGTGTCGGGGAGTCGTGCGCCAAGCGCATTAAGTTGCGCCTGGCGCACCACTCCCGCGCCAGACGCACGTCTGTGCGCCGCGCGCAGTCTGTGCATCACACGCTTTTCATTAATTTAGTCGTCATAATGGTCGATCCTATGTTCATTCCTATGTTTGTCTGTCTGCATTCGCGTAGTACATGGTCTAATTAGAGGTCTCACCTAATTCAAGGAAAAAATCAGTCTTTTCATGCAAGGTCGAGTCTGTCCTAAAAAGTGCATCTAGGAAAAAATGGTCATAGTAGAGTTAGGAGTGTCATGCATGTCTACCTTCTTCCTGCTGTCCAACTAATCTTCCCTATCAATTCTGCCCTACCATATTCAATCAATTTCAAAAAAACTTACATTTTTCAAAATCAATCCTACACCCTCTTCTATTCTACTAATTTTCAAAAACATTTACAAATCATAATCATACAAGACACTTACAAAAAAAAAATTCAAAATTAATCCATCATCTTTTCCTAACAAAAGATAAAACAAGGGGTTCCTTTCAGAAAACGAATTTCGTAAATTCTAAGCCCATTCTAAACACCTTCATTCAACACAATCCAATCAACCAAATCCAATTCACTTGCATTCATTCTAGGCCCATATGCATTAGAGTTCATTTTGCATTCATATTAGGTCCATCTAAATTCAAGTCCATGCACTCATATTAGGCCCGCTAGCATTAGAGTCCATCTTAGGCCCATATAAGTCTAGCCCATGTCAAAATCTTTACCCATTTGCATCTTTATGTGAACCCTAGTCTATGTCAAGCCCAAATTTCAAGGCTATTCCAATCCATTTCCAATGTCAAGCCCATGTGCATTTCCAAGTCTAACCAATATAGGACTAAGTCCAAAATTAGGTCCATATAAGGCCCAACTCATTTCCTAAGTCTAATCTAGTCCATTTCTAACCCGTATAGGATGAAGTCCAAACCATTAAGTCTAGCGAAGCTAGCATCCCTTAAAGACCATAACGACACCATTTGACCTAACGAAGCTAGTCATCCTTAAGACCATAACGGCACCCTTTGACCTAGCGAAGCTAGTCATCCTTAAGACCATAATGGCACCCTTTGACCTAACGAAGCTAGTCATCCTTAAGACCATAACGACAGCCTTTGACCTAGCGAAGCTAGTCACCCTTAAGACCATAACGACACCCTTTGACCTAGCGAAGCTAGTCATCCTTAAGACCATAACGGCACCCTTTGACCTAGCGAAGCTAGTCATCCTTAAGACCATAACGGCACCCATTGACCTAGCGAAGCTAGTCACCCTTTAAGACTATAATGGCACCCTTTAGATCTAGCGAAGCTAGTCACCCCTAAGACCATAAAGGCACCCTTCGAGTTTAGCGAAGCTACTCCTACCTTACATCTATAGCAGTCCAAATCCTCGAGTCTAGCGAAGCTAGTCTACCCTAAGTCCATAATGGCCCCAAAACCTTTAAATCTAGCGAAGGTAGTCCATATTAGATCCATCAAACCTCAAATCATCAAGTCTGACGAAGCCAATTCCTTCCTAAGTCTAGCGAAGCTAGCATAGGCAATCCTTTTGAGTCTAGCTTGTTTGCAGGTTCAAAGTCTAGTCCAGTCCAGTCCAGTCCACATCTACATATGCATATAGTTAGGCCCATGTCACCATCATAACCATAATCATACCCATTTCTAATCATTTCCCATTCCCATTTCCACTTTCATCCTCATTTCTCATCTCCACTTCTATTTTCCCATTCCCATTTCTCATTTCCATTTCTCATTTCGAAAACATTGTTTCTTAAAATTTACGAGGTCCACTCGATTCTGTTCATGACCGTTCGAGATATTATAACTTGGGAGCGCCGAATGGAGGAACAAAAAGTTGAGTCTACTCTAAAGCTCATCAGTCGCACTATCACCACCACGACTTCATTTAGAGTCATGAAGATTAATTGACCGCCTTCACAATAGAGGCGTGATCACTTCCATAGGGTCTACCGCCTTCACATTAGAGGCGCGATCACTCCCATAGGGTCTACTCCGAACCGTGCACCTAAAAGAAAATTCAAAAGATGCAACCTACATTTCTACCGCGAACTCCAACGGAATAATTCCACCTAACATCTATGTCGAATACCATCAAATGCACTGCTAAACATAGTCGATAACAACAGACTTCTAATGCTTGCTACAAAGAGAATCAGCATCACCAGAAACCCTTTTGCGCAGTGCATCAACAATTCAAAGGCTTATCTTTTATTTCTGGTTTCCAAGGATGAGTCAGACAGTCCTTACCCTTAACCATTTATGTCCTTTCCCATCGAGTCTATGTCACTATAGGACTTCATTTATCATAGCCTTTCCATTTTCATTTCATTTTATATTTCTTTTCATTTTCATTGGCCTTCCATCATTTTATTTATGCTTCTAATTCAGTGATGAAACTTAAATCACCTAATGAACTTGACTAATAATAATAATAAAAAGAGATATGAAATAAAAAAAATAATAAAGAAAAATGAAAAAAGGACACACTTTGGGTCAGGAGTTATCCCCTCTTTCCTCCATCATCCATAAACCATCATCCCCATTAGCCAAATAACCTTTCAAAACTAACGCTCCAAAAATATCCTTCAAACCTTCCAATATCCTAAACCAATAACTTGTGTGGAAGCCTTACTACATAAAAAAGATCAATGCCAGGCAAAAACAAAAAAAAGTGAAAAAGATCAAAGTGCTAAAAAAAAGCAAAAACAAAAGAAAACGCAGACTACAAAAAAAATGCAAAAAAGAAAAAGCCAAAGGCAAAATAAAAAGTCAAGCTAGGGGGCTTGCACACAAGTTCAACCCCTCGTTTCAAATCCCTTCGGTCCATCAAAACCCTAACTATATAATCCAAATCCATGATCCTTACCTTAAACCTCAAGCCTTAAACCATCATTAAAACCTCAAGCCTTTCAATCTTTCATCAATCCTAACTCTTTCTCCAAGGTATGTCCAAGCCCGCTAGGTTGAAAACCCGAAAGGGCGGCCTAGGCAAATGTTAGGGCACAATATAAAAAAAAGTTAATCAGATCCAGAACTACGAATGGTCTGATTCCGCAAGGATACGTAGGAATCCTCATCTCGAGGTCCGACCGCTTCAATAAAATAAATTATTCAAGGTCTAATGATTTGATTTTCTAGAGTTCAGGAGCATGTTCTTTCTAGATCACGACATAGACTTGAGTCTGCACCTAGCCTCGTCAACGCCTTTTCCCCACCTATATTTATTTAAGTCATAAATTTAACCTTTTTTATTTTTCAATCCAAGCTCTCCTTGTCCCTGAAGGACTCTCTGACAATTCCATGGTTTCTGGCGATACTCGACTTTGCCTAAATCACTTCCCAATGAAGAATCCCCAATGATAATTTCCAACGCTCAAGACAGATCAGCTACATTTCAATCAAGGCTCAAGGTGCCTAATTCAAGGTACGCTCACCCAAAGTGGGGGCTTCTTATGTGTGGTGGTGCCTCCAAATCAAACTCCCGAAAAGTTTTAATCCATGGATCTCGTTTACGGACCCCGATTATTTACTAAAAACGCTTTTCGAAAATCATTCTATTCAATCCTGATCATTCTATCATTCTACACATCTTCTAGCCTTGCAAAATAATGACCATGCATTGCAGCCTTGCAAAACCCTGACCTTGCATTTCATACATCATAGTCTTGCAAGACTGTAACACCCCGACCTCTCAACATCATATTTAAGTTAATTAATCCATCAGTAGCAGCGGAACTTAGATGGTCGGCACGCTACTGCCGTATTCTCCGTTCGGGAAAATACAAGGCAACATTCTTTCATAAAACTAAAGATGTTATAATCATTGAAACTCATAAGCATCATAATTATATAAATATAAATAGCTAAGCATAGATAACTACGTAGCTATAGTTAAACTGAGTTCATGTTCTAGTGATCATAAGTTTAGATTACACAACCAATATAGTTTTCATAAATGTAAAGTGGTCGACCATCCTCACTTCTACGCCATCCCGTGACCTTCATCAATACCTAAAACCAAAAGCAACATCGTGAGCTGAAGCTCAGTAAAATACTACCCTAACAACGTAAATTCATTTTAATTTATTTTATTTGCAAATAGGGAGAAGAGAATATGATAAAGCACATTAGAAATCAATAATGAAATAATAGCAAGGTGAACAATTATAAGTAGCGTCTTGAAACTTCATAAGTTTCCATTATCTTTTCATCTTTTAGTTTGGTAACTGACGAGTATAGACATGTGGGACGTTTTCCACCATGCGATAATCCTCAAGGAGCCCGGCTCCCTTGTTGGATACACCGCTCGCACCAAAATAGAGTAGTAACATAACATGCGGTACCCCTCAAGGAAACCTGCTCCCTTGTTGGGTGTACGATGGCTGCTAAGGTACGTGCACGACCATAAAGTAGATAAGCGTAACATTATACTGCCAGAACCTCTTTCACTTTTTTTTTATCATGTTTCGTTTGTTTAGCATTCATCGGCATAAGCCATAGATCTTTCATGAATAATACTTGAGCATCAATAACGCATAAGATCATCATTTACGAAACTCATTCGAAAACAATTTAAGTATCCCACAATCCTTATAAAGAATCACATCACAAAATCCTTAACATAATTATAAACATCATTTCACAAACACATTTCGAAGGGGGTCATGGGTGTTAGCAATATATGTTACCTCGATTCCTGCTTTATAATCTTGAAGCCGGGGGAGGCTGTAATATCCTTTCCTTTTAATCTAACCAACAAAATTTGGCAACGAAAATATAAATATTAAATTTATTTTAACATTTAATCCTCTAGTTATAATTATTACATTTATTATCAACAAGTAATTTTATAGCCAAAGATTACTCGTTTAATTGGTAATATTATACGTTTATCTATGATTAACATTAACTAAAGTGATTGCTAACATAATCATTAACATTTAAGTATTTTCATGAACTCCTAATCATGTTTAATTATTCCTAATGTTTATTTTCATCTTCTCAAATTGCAAGAGTAAAGTAACCATTAGTGATACATAAGTAAATTATTTAGTTTAGTTCTTATTGCCTAATTAGAACAATTAATTAGAGACTTAATTAAAACTAAGTATTCAATCTATTAAGCCCAACAAAGGTAGGCTATCAATAAAACTAAAACAATGGTCTACCAAAATAGATTAGTTTTTAGGCCCAACAATAAACTAATTCATAAAGGGTTAATTTGGGCTCAATTACTAAAAGAAAACAAAAAGAATAAAATAAAGGATTTTTTGATGGGAATAATCCCACCTTTGGGCGATTTCTCCAAAACAGTCCCACCTTTCATAAAATTGAGAAAAATCCCACCTTTGTTGGACATTTGTCAAAACCGGACCTTTTACTACCACTTGTTCAAAAGGTGATGACCCACCTTTTATGTTTTATTTTAAAAAAACCCTCCCTCCCCACCCCACCCCCACCCCCCCCCCCCCCTACCCCCACCCGGCCCCTACCCCCCCCGCAAACCCCCCTCCCCGCAAACTCCCTCCCCCACCAGCCCTCCACCTCCCTCCACCGCCGCAAGACATCACCCCAAAGAACCCACCCCCACTCCCACCCCCTCCCTCGACAAACCGTGATTTCCCCACCCTCCCCGCCGCACCCCCACCCCTACCCTCCCCCGCGATTTCCCCACCCCTCCCCTCGACACCCGTGATTTCCCCACCCCCCCCTCGCCGCACCCCCACCCCTACCCTCCCCCACTTTCCCCACCCTCCCCCGCGATTTCCCCGCCCCCCACTCCCTCTCGCGATTTTTCTCCTCCCCCACCCCCCTCCCCGCGATTTCTCTCTCTCCCCCGCGATTTCCTCTCTCTCCCCCGCGATTTCCTCTCCCCGACTCGAATTCTTTCTCTCTAACCTCAAACCTCCATTTTTGAATATTTTGAGCTCCGATTTTGGCTTGAAACTTGAAGATTCTAACCTCAGTTTGGAGGCTCGAAATTTTCGAACCATTTTTGTACCTTTTCCTACAGAAACGCCTAGTGAGAGAGGAGAGGTGTCGGGGAGAGTGCGGCGAGGGGAGGGGGAGGGGGGGGGGTTTTGTGGGGGTCAGTGGGGGGGGGGTGGAGAGGGTGAGGACTGGAGGGAGGGGGAGGGAGTGGGGGTGGGACCAGGCAAGGCAGGGGGCTAGGTGGTAGTTGTGGAGGAGAAGAAGTAAAGGAGGGAGAAAAGAGAAAACTCGCGTTTGCAGTTACCAACAGTAAGCGTCCGTTTTTGACAAATGTCCAACAAAGGTGGGATTTTTCTCAATTTTATGAAAGGTGGGACTGTTTTGGAGAGATCGCCCAAAGGTGGGATTATTCCCATCAAAAAATCCTAAAATAAAAACAAAGTTAGAGAGGTATTAAAATATCTCTGCTCACTTGGAAAAAAGCAAAGGGGAGGAGAAAGCGGCAGCGGTGTGGAGCTCAACGGCGGCGAGGCGACGCAGCCAGAGGCGCTGGGTCCGGCGGTGCTTGGACGCGGCTCGCCGGCGCGCGAGGAGGGAGAAAGGAGCACGAGAGACAAAGAGAGTTGGGGCGAGAGAGGGAGGACGAACGAGCGAAGGAGAAGGGTGGTACGCGGTGATTGGCGGTACGGTGGGTGTTGTGCACAAGAGGTCGTGGTGGTGCGTGTAGGGGCGGCAACGCAGTGGCGCTGCGGTGGTGCGAGGGTGGTGGGCAGGTGGTTTGGTTCGAAACAGGGGAGAGAGAGAGTGGTGTGTGTTACGAAAATAGGTTAGTTTAAGGGGGTGTTTTGGGTGGTGGTTTCCGGCGAATATGGTGGAATTCTGGTGGTGGTGATTTGAGGGAGGCAATCATGGTTATTTAGAGGCATAGTTGGGGTCTAATTTTTGTGAATTGTGTTGATGAAATTGGTAGAAAAATTGAATTTTTGGGGGAGTTCTGTTTGAATTGGAGTTTTTAATTGGATTTGAGTTTCCGTGTGTATAAAAAATTCATCTTGGATTAAAATTTCCTTGTTGAGTTTTTTGTGAGGGAAAATTGGGGATGGAGAACTAAAATGGAACAGTAGCTCTATATTGAGTTTTCCCTTATTTGTTTTTTTTTTTTTTTTTTCTTTTTTATTTTATTTTATTTTTTTATTTATCTTTTCTTTCTCCTTTTCTTTTCCTTTTTATTCTTAATACCATCAATTTGAGCCAATATTTGATTAAAAGTACTTTGTAAAGCTTTAGTAATTAATTTGTTTATCAATTATCTTCTTACTTTTTTCTAATTATTTAATCTCACCTTTACTGGTTAATATTTGCAATTCTTGTAATACATACAATATATATTTATTTAAAGAACTAAATATCTTTTTATCGTTACTTGGATATAGAGTAACAAATTTCAGTCATAATTTATAATTAAAGGAAAAATATAACCACTAATTATTATTGTTTAAGTTAAGCAAGTTTAAATTTTCGAGATATTACATCCTCTCCCCCTTAGAAAAAGTTTCGTCCTCGAAACTTAATAATGATAGCCAATAATCATATTTTCATTAACTCATATATATACAAGCACATAATTTCAAAGTCAAGTATTCACATGCTTATTGTAAGAAACCTCACAAAATCATCATCTAAGCAAATAGGTGAGGATATTTCGTTTTCATCTAGTCTTCTACTTCCCAAGTGGCTTCCGACGACGAATGGTTAGCCCATAGTACCTTTACCATAGGGATTACTTTATTCCTAAGTTGCTTTTCTCGTTGATCGAGAATTTCGATCGGTTTTTCTTCATATGTTAGATCATTTCTAAGCTCTAGGGGCTCGTGTCTAATCACATGGTTAGGATCTAGTATATATTTTCGTAGCATTGACACATGAAAGACATTGTGAACCCTATGCAAACTTGTCGGTAGTGCTAAGCATAAGCTACTTCGTTGACTCGCTCTAGAATCTCATATGGACCGATATACCTCGGACTTAGTTTACCAGACTGCCCAAATCTCATGACACCTTTAGTAGGTGAGACTTTCAGAAAGACATGATCACCCACCATGAATTCAAGTGGTCTCCTTCGTCGATCTGCATAGCTCTTTTGTCGGCTCAGAGCACCCTTGATCCTAGCTTGAATCAATCGTACCTTTTCTGTCGTTTCTTATATCAAGTCAGGCCCAATCATTTTAGCTTTGTCTATATCACTCCAACAGAGGGGTGTTCTACACCGTTTCTCATAAAGTGCTTCATAGGGTGCCATCCCAATGCTAGCTTGATGGTTGTTGTTATAGGAAAATTCTACCAGCAGTAAATATTTCTTCCAGCTTCCTTGGAAATCTAATATACATGCCCTTAACATATCTTCGAGAGTCTGAATAGTTCGTTCTGTCTGACCATCGGTGGCCGGGTGAAAAGCAGTACTGAAATTAAGTCTAGTGCCAAGAGCTTTCTGCAATTCTTTCCAAAACTTCGCATAGAATCGTGAGTCTCGATCAGATACAATTGAACTCGGGACTCCATGTAGTCTGACAATTGTGTTCATATACAATTCCGCTACCTTATCCAAGCTCCAATTATTCCTTATAGCCAAGAAATGTGCGGACTTGGTCAATCTATCCACAATCACCCAAATAGAATTCATGCCTCTAGATGATGGTGGTAATCCCATAAAAAAATCCATTGAGATCGAATCCCATTTCCAAGTGGGGACATCTAATGGTTGTAGCAACCCTGCGGGCCTCTAGTGCTCAATCTTTATTCTTTGACAAGTCAGGCATTTTGAAACGAATTCTGCAACATCTTGCTTCATATTACTCCACCAGAATGTTTGCTTCAAATCCTTACATAACTTATTTCCTCCAGGGTGTACCGAGAAAGGACTATTATGAGCCTCTTCTAGAATTTTCCTTTTTAATGACTCATTATTGGAAACACATAGCCTTCCTTGGAATCTCAAAGTACCATCTTCTTGAATCACAAATCCTGGTGACTTCCCTTTCTTCACATCAACCTTTATTTTCTCTAACTCCATATCTTCACTTTGTGCCTCCTTTATTTCTTTCAACAATGTCGGCCTTAACTCCAAAGCATTCAAGCATGCATCACCTTTCCTTTGAATGATCTCCACTTCCATCTTCCGTAGATCCTTTTGGATAGCTTTGGGTAGGGTTAGGATGGTGTTTAAGTGGGATTTTCGGCTTAAGGCATCAGCCACAACATTAGCCTTGCCAGGATGATATTGAATATCGAGGTCGTAATCTTTAAGGAGTTCTAGCCACCTACGTTGTCTCAAGTTTAGCTCTTTTTGTGTGAAAATATATCTGAGACTTTTGTGGTCGGTAAAGATCTTGCACGAAACACCATAGAGTTAGTGTCGCCATATTTTGAGGGCGAATACAACTGCTGCAAGTTCGAGATCATGGGTTGGGTAGTTTTGTTCATGTGGTTTTAGTTTTCGGGAAGCATAGGCTATAACTTTATCATTTTGCATTAAGACGCACCCTAATCCATGCTTGGAGGCATCACTATACACCACAAAGCCGTCTTTATCAGAGGGGAGGGTGAGGACAGGGGCAGAGGTAAGACGCTTCTTCAACTCCTGAAAAGCTGCTTCACTTTCATCGCTCCATTTAAATTTGACAAATTTCTTCACCAATCGGGTTATGGGTAAAGCAATCTTGGAAAAGTCTTGGACAAATCTTCGATAGTAACCAACTAAACCCATAAAACTCCGGATTTCTGTAACATTGGTGGGTCTAGGCCACTCCATTATAGCCTTTATCTTTTGTGGGTCAACAGAGATTCCATTCTCCGAAATAATGTGCCCTAAGAAGGCGACTTCTTTCAACCAGAATTCACATTTCTTCAACTTCGCATATAGCTTGTTCTCCCTTAATACCTCCAATACTTTTCTTAAGTGCTCTTCATGTTCATGCGAACTTCTTGAGAACACCAATATGTCGTCGATGAACACCACTACGAACTTGTCGAGGTAGCTAGGGTTTGAAAACTCGGTTCATCAAGTCCATAAAAACAGCAGGAGCATTGTTCAGTCCGAATGGCATTACTGTGAACTCATAATGACCATATCGGGTTATGATAGCGGTTTTTCGGATATCTTCTGGTTTGATTCAGAGTTGATGGTATCCATATCTCAAATCAATCTTCGAGAAGGTGCTGGTTCCTCGAAGCTAATAAAAAAGGTCATCGATGTGGGGTAGTGGATATTTATTCTTGATGGTAATCTTGTTTAACTCCCGATAATCAATGCATAATCTTAAGCTTCCATCTTCCTTTTTCACGAATAGCACTGGTGCACCCCAAGGTGATACGCTAGGTCGAATATGCCCTTTCTCGAGTAATTCATCTAGTTGCTTCTTTAATTCTTGCAATTCATCTGGTGCCATTATGTAAGGTGCCTTAGATATGGGAGCGGATCCTGGAATCAGGTCTATGCTAAAATCTATCTCTCTTTGCGGAGGCATGCCAGATATCTCTTATGGGAATATGTCATATATTCATAAGCTATGGGAATGTCAGACAGAGAAGGTTCAGGGGTGGTTAGGTCTACCATATTGCAAAGGTATCCCTGACAACCAATCATGAGTAGTTTGAAGGCTTTTGAGGTTGAGACGATTTTGGGTTTGACCTTTCTTCTTCTATAAGATACTTCACTTCCGTCTGGTTTCTTAAGGGTTATTTCATGGTTAAGGCAATTTATGTCGGCTTTCTGTTTGGATAACCAATTCATACCCAAGATCACATCAAAGTCGGTTAATTCAAATGGAACTAGGTCAACTAGAAATTCACAACCTCCTATTAGGATTGGGCAGTTCCTATATATGACATCACATGAGATAGATTCTCCATTTGGGAGGGCAACATACATAGCAGAGAATTGAGAGCATGGTTTTACTTTCAAATTTTTAGCAAATGATGTAGACACAAATGAATGTGAAGTTCTAGAGTCGAAAAGAACATAAGCAGGTATAGAATTGACAGGAAAAGTACCAGTAATGACATTATCATCAGCTTCTGCTTCTTCTCGTTGCATCATGAATACTCGTCCAACTTAGGGAGGTCCACGGGGAGGGTTACGGTTTGTAGTGCCAATATTTCCACGGTTCTGACCAGCTGGTTCATTTCTCCCGTTGACTTGTCCTTGACGCCATTGAGGGCAATCTCGGACCATGTGATCTTTACTACCGCACTTGTAGCATTCCTTTGTACCAGCTCGACATTCCTTCTCAGTATGGTTCCACTTTCCACACTTAGAGCATCTTCGAGTTTGATTTTGGTTTTCGAAATTTCCACCTCGATTTCCAGTTTCTTGCCTCTTGAATGACCCATTGTTGGGTTGGTTTTGAAAATTCTTCTTTCTTTTCCCGTTCTCAAAGATCTCTTTCCGAAGCTTGCTTTTTCTTTCAACATTGATAGCCCTATCATATAGCTCTTGGAAGGATGTACTCATGTGTGCTGCAAGTTTCTCCTGAAGATCGAGATTAAGACCTTCTTCAAAGCGGTTCATCCTATGTCGATCCGTATACACTAAGTCAGGAGCAAATCGAGCAAGCTCGTTGAATGTCACAACATACTCTAACACAGACATATTCCTTTGCTTGAGATAAATGAACTCGGATTCCATTTTGAGTTGCAGGCTCTGGGGGTAAAACTGATTTCTCATTGCTCCCTTCATATTTTCCCACCCAAAGCCGGGTTGGCTTTGCATTCCCTTTGCAGTCTTCCACCAAAAATCTGCTTGCCCTTTCAGATAGAATACTGCGAAATTCACCTTCCATTTCTCGGGGCACTGAGTGGCGGCAAATTGTTTCTCCATATGATTAATCCATTCTTCGAACTCGGTAGGATCCGGCTTGCCATCATAGGTTGGTGGTTTGTGAGCAGAAAATCGCTTAAATATGTTAGAGCATTCTTCTTGCTCTGATTTAGACTTTTGTCGATTTCCTTGCAAGAGTTCCATCATTACAAGTCTGAATAAGTCCGTTCTATTATCGTTAGCGACGTCTCCGATGGCTTCTCCGAAAATGGGATCACTTCGCAAAGCATCGAGTCTTGTCCTTATTTCTTCCAATGACACATCCGACACGTGATTTCCATTTCCTCCTTCAATGTGATCGCTCTCCTTTGTTGCCATTTTCTATCACATTGGACATTTCACATTCAGATCATATTTAAGGCAAATAAGGCATAGTGTATCCAAAAAGGTAAAGAAAATTTATCCCATTCCCGATCCTAACACTCACGCTCATGGTTATTATAGTTTAATATATTGTTTACCAATTTAAAGAACTTAAATCTTCATTTACTTTTCCTTAATTATCTTAAAGACCTCAACTATTTCTATCCTATAATTAATAATATCATTATCGCTATTATTTATTATGCTATTTCACCTAAACCATTTTAACCTTAAAATTAATTTACGTAAAACCATCACGGTTCTACTTAAGGTTTCAGAAACCTTCGGCTCTGATACTACTCTGTAATGCCCCGACCTCTCAACATCATATTTAAGTTAATTAATCCATCAGTAGCAGCGGAACTTAGATGGTCGGTGCGCTACTGCCGTATTCTCCGTTCGGGAAAATACAAGGCAACATTCTTTCATAAAACTAAACATGTTATAATCATTGAAACTCATAAGCATCTTAATTATATAAATATAAATAGCTAAGCATAGATAACTACGTAGCTATAGTTAAACCGAGTTCATGTTCTAGTGATCATAAGTTTAGATTACACAACCAATATAGTTTTCATAAATGTAAAGTGGTCGACCATCCTCACTTCTACGCCATCCCGTGACCTTCATCAGTACCTAAAACCAAAAGCAACATCGTGAGCCGAAGCTCAGTAACATACTACCCTAACAACGTAAATTTATTTCAATTCATTTTGTTTGCAAACAGGGAGAAGAGAATATGATAAAACACATTAGAAATCAATAATGAAATAATAGCAAGATGAACAATTATAAGTAGCGTCTTGAAACTTCATAAGTTCCCATTATCTTTTCATCTTTTAGTTTGGTAACTAGCGAGTATAGAACATGTGGGACGTCTCCCACCATGCGATGATCCTCAAGGAGCCCAGCTCCCTTGTTGGATATACCGCTCGCACCAAAATAGAGTAGTAACATAACATGCGGTACCCCTCAAGGAGCCCGACTCCCTTGTTGGGTGTACGGCGGGTGCGAAGGTACGTGCACGGCCATAGAGTAGATAAGCGTAACATTATACTGCCATAACCTCTTTCACTTTTATTTATCATGTTTCCTTTGTTTAGCATTCATCGGCATAAGCCATAGATCTTTCATGAATCATACTTGAGCATCAATAACTCATAAGATCATCATTTACGAAACTCATTCGAAAACAATTTAAGTATCCCACAATCCATAAAAAGAATCACATCACAAAATCCTTTACATAATTGTAAACATCTTTTCACAAACACATTTCGAAGGGGATCATGGGTGTTAGCAATAGATGTTACCTCGATTCCTGCTTTATAATCTTTAAGCCGGGGAGGCTGTAATATCCTTTCCTTTTAATCTAACCAACAAAATTTGGCAACAAAAATATAAATATTAAATTTATTTTAACATTTAATCCTCTAGTTATTATTATTATATTTATTATCAACAAGTAATTTTATAGCCAAAGATTACTCGTTTAATTTGTAATATTATACGTTTATCTATGATTAACATTAACTAAAGTGATTGCAAACATAATCATAAACATTTAAGCATTTTCATGAACTCCTAATCAAGTTTAATTATTCCTAATGTTTATTTTCATCTTCTCAAATTGCAAGAGTAAAGTAACCATTAGTGATACATAAGTAAATTATTTAGTTTAGTTCTTGTTGCCTAATTAGAACAAATAATTAGAGACTTAATTGAAACTAAGTATTCAATCTATTAAGCCCGACAAAGGTAGGCTATCAATAAACTTAAAACAATGGTCTACCAAAATAGATTAGTTTTTAGGCCCAACAATAAACTAATTCACAAAGGGTTAATTTAAGCTCAATTACTTAAACAACACAAAAAGAATAAAATGAAAACAAAGTTAGAGAGGCATTAAAATACCTCTGCTCACTTGAGCAGACTCGAAAAAGAACAGAGAAGGGAGGAAGACTGGGCAGCGGAGTGGAGCTCCGACGGCAGCGGCGAGGCGACACGGCAGGAGGCACTGGGTCCGGCGGTGCTTGGGCGCGGCTCGCCGGCGCGCGAGGAGGGAGAAAGGAGCACGAGAGAGAAAGAGAGTTGGGGCGAGAGAGGGAGGACGAACAAGCGAAGGAGAAGGGAGGTACGCGGTGATTGGCGGTACGGTGGGTGTGGCGCACAAAAGGTCGTGGTGGTGCGTGTAGGGGCGGCAACGCAGCGGCGCTGCGGACTGCGGTGGTGCGAAGGTGGTGGGCAGGTGGTTTGGTTCGATACAGGGGAGAGAGAGAGTGGTGTGTGTTACGAAAATAGGTAAGCTTAAGGGGGTGTTTTGGGTGGCGGTTTGCCGCGAATATGGTGGAATTCTGGTGGTGGTGATTTGAGGGAGGCAATCATGGTTATTTATAGGCATAGTTGGGGTCTAATTTTTGTGAATTGTGTTGATGAAATTGGTAGAAAAATTGAATTTTTGGGGGAGTTCAGTTTGAATTGGAGTTTTTAATTGGATTTGAGTTTCTGTGTGTATAAAAAATTCATCTTGGATTAAAATTTCCTTGTTGAGGTTTTTGTGAGGGAAAATTGGGGATGGAGAACTAAAATGGAACAATAGCTCTGTATTGAGTTTTCCCTTATTTGTTTTTGTTTTTTGTTTCTTTTATTTTTTATTTTTATTTTTTTTTTTTATTAATCTATTCTTTCTCCTTTTCTTTTCCTTTTTACTCTTAATACCATCAATTGGAGCCAATATTTGATTAAAAGTACTTTGTAAAACTTTAGTAATTAATTTGTTTATCAATTCTCTTCTTACTTTTTTCTAATGTTATTATTTAATCTCACCTTTACTGGTTAAGATTTGCAATTCTTGTAATACATACAACATATATTTATTTAAAGAACTAAATATCTTTTTATCATTACTTGGATATAGAGTAATAAATTTTAGTCATAATTTATAATTAAAGGAAAAATTTAACCACTAATTATTATTGTTTAAGTTAAGCAAGTTTAAATTTTCGAGATATTACAATAACCCGAACTTGTTTGACGTGTCATCCTTTAGCTTTGCATAACCTTAATCCTTGCATAGCGTCTTGTGCATTCTTAGAGAGTCTAAGTTTGCATTATTGCATAATTATGTGCTTTGTCTGAGTTGTTTGCACCTATTTGCTAACATCTTCTTCTACAGGTAATCAGATTGCTTGTAGTTATTGTCCTGCATACTAACTTTGTTTTGCAGAGACCGGCGTATATAGATCAGTTCTAAACTGCCGAGCATTTAGAATCGTTCTCCGACCCGACACCGTATACTTTGACTTTCGGTTTCCTGAACCTTAGTCAAAGTGGGGGCTTCTGTAGACACATAATCGTGTCTCCCCATTTAAGGATCAAATGATGAAACATACCGCGATATTAGTTGGCACGACACTATGGAAAAGCACTCCGAATAACCAGTCCATGTTGTGAATTGAAATGATATTCTAAAGCCCAATAAATTATCCATGATGATTAATTGTATTTTAAGCCCGTAAAACGTTTTAAGTCCATTTAAAGTCTATTTTAAGAGCCCAATCAAATATTTATTATTTTGATAAATTTTTTCATAAATGCTTTTATTGTCTTTAATAAATATTTTGAGCATAAATCAGATTTTACATCCGTAAAATTCAATCCTCGGATTTTAGGGATAAAAAAGTATCTTTAAAGCACGCGTAGAATCAAAAATTTGAATATGCTGGAATATGCGCCGGACGCGGCGGTCGAGCTCAGCGCGCCACGTGCATCCGGCGCATTGGCCAGAACGTGTCAGGCACGCCAATGAGCGTCTGACACGTGTACTTGTGCCTCACACATAGTCCTGCGCTTGATGCAAGTCCTGTGTGAGACGCAAGTTTCTTTTCTATCTTTTCAAAAACGCGTATACACATGTTCAAACCTGATTGGGTAGACCACGTCAGACGCGCCAATCTGCGCCTAACGCGTGGCCTTGCGCCTGCCACGTCGGACTGCGCCTGGCGCATTAGGCGTTTGCGGCGCAGTTTTCCCTGTGCCTATAAATACGGGCTGATTTCCCGAATCAGAGAGGGCTTTTCATTATTATTTTTCGAGCGCAAAATACTTACGAATGCTTACGAATCCTATTACGAATCTCCAAATACTTAAAACACTTTCAATACATCAAATCAATTTCCAGTTCCTGATCATACTACGTTCCTGGTTCCACGATTGCTCCGCCTAGAGATCGTTGTGCTCTTCAACCTAAACCGCATAGGTATAATCCTGAGGATCCTTAAAAAATTCTCTATTTTTATATTGAAGTTACTAACAATTTATTCTTGATGTAGATCTTTAATTAATAATCGTTCTACTATATATTCTAATCCCTTTTCTATACTTTATTTTATATTCATGTCAATATTATTCATATCTATGTATATTATATGCTTGCCTGATTATTCTATACATATTATATGATTGTGCTGCTTTATTGCTTTAATCACCCACATGTTATTTTTTGTTAATCAAAGACCTAAAGAACTGTTCAAACATTAATCATATAATTTGGACAACCTGCTAAGCTCCTTGTAAATTGATTGCTAATAACATGTCACTAAAAAATAGTCTTTTATGTGTTTCCTGAACCAACCTAGACTAATTATTTTTAGGGTGCTTAAAACATTATGTGGTTATTCTATTGCATAAAAATTGACATGAATCGGTATTAAGTGAAGGCCAACAATGGGCAACATAGTTCATGACTATGTTCGTACCCTCACCCCTGAAGTCAATCTTTGGTTCATTTTGACCATCTATTGAGTCAGGACGGGAAAATCAACATTGGATAAGTCCCTAATTTGTCCCTACGATTTCTCAATATCCAATTAGGTTTATGATTCTTCCTTTAAAGAATTGTTGGTGACTTCTTTCAAAAACATATTTTTAATAAAACCTTTACAATGGAGTAGTCAAATCTAATACGCGCTCATACTGCGTAGGCGAAATAAAAACACACCTACAGTAGGTCATAAGGCTAACGAATGTGACTTAAAGCAAAAGGTCAATGAATTATGTGGTCATGATTCAGACCTTCAACAAAAAATTTTAGCCTTATGTTTATTAGAAAATTCCTCAAACCATAACCTCACTGACCATAGTGAAAATAATATACTTCAAATAGAATATGATAATGAGTCAACTTCATGTTGTTCAAAAGAGTCAGCCCCATTTTGTCAAAAAGGATGTTGTAATAATATTTGTGTAATTTCAAAAGATTTACTTTCCTAAAAACTACTTTTTAATTATTTTCCAATATTACTTACTTATTTAATTATTTCAGATGCAGATAACTCTACGATCTTCTAATTCCACAGAAAAAACCAAAAGTTTATATTCCACACAGAAAGGAAAAATTCACAGGCAAGGAATCCAAGACTTACCCAAAAAACTTTCCCCTACCACACAAAAATTATAAATAAACCTTGTTCAAACAGCCAAAACCCATACTTTACCTACAGTACATAAAACAATTTCCAAGCTCTTCATACTTGAATTAATCATGCAGATTTATTAGCTTCCAACAGATTTGCACGAAATCATTATCAACAAAGTGAAACAAGAAAATTTCAACAAATGGTACATCGACTTCTTAACATCAAAAACAATATCCCCCTATAGCATCTGGCGAATATGGGGATGGTCAATACTACTATTCGCATATTATCAAATCGGAGGCTTTTTCATCTCCACAAGAGACCTTCAGAAGACTAATCCATATTTTCATACATGGAAATATGGTTTAGTAAGGAAGTTCTACGAAATACCGGAGCCTGGGTTAGAGTTTTTTAAAGGTTTTTACAAAATTCCAGCAATATATATTTTCAATAATATATTCCATTCAAAGATTATAATGGATATATGAAGAAATCATATGCGCCAATATAGAAATGGTGAACGACAAGATCAAACCAGCTCACTACTTCATAATGATTAATATAATAAAATGTAATAATTACACACCAGTGATCCAGCCATCATACATCCCACTCAAGCAAGAGCATATGGTTTTTTCTACATCATCCGAAAAATTAAAGATCTGATCAGACGATCTAAAGAAGATCCAATTACTATTATTCATTATGGAAATACAATAGTTGCTTTCCCTACATGGCTACAATAATATTTTATTACTGGCGTCAATCATTCTGAACCATTGGATCCATACATATCTTAAGTCAAAGCTGGAAGATTTCTATCTCAAGAAGGCAAAACTCTATTTTTCAAACTACTAGAAAAAAGCCCGCAGGATCTTCCTGGCAAAAATTAGGGCAATAAAAATAAAAGATCCTGCTAAGTGATTATAACCTAGGCAAAAATAAGGGACATATTTTACTAACGTTTTCAATGGACGTATTCAAACGATGACTCGTGAACATCAAATATCAGGTATACCACCTAAATATCTGGTGAATACACCTGAAGTTACTCGGTGCATCACACAAATGAACAAGACAACAAAAACTACAATCACATTAAAAACAAAAGGCAGAAAATACCAAAATTCCATGTACTACATCAATTTCACTCAGAGGATCACTAGCAAAGGAAACATATCCTTCCACATCAAGACAAAATTCTCAATCAAAGAAAAATACAAAATGCAGTGTTCAGGTGCTGAAGCAAACTCAAAGCAGTACTACTTATCTACTTCAAGCGGTGATACTTATCTGACATATCTCAGATAAATCCAAGGCACATGTAATATAAATAGGAGAATATAGCTCGGTAGAAGAGCAAGTTTTTAGGAAAGCAAGTTTTTCATAGAGCAAATATTTCATAGCAAGTTTTAGCGAAATCAAATATCCTGTACAAAAGCCTTACGCTCAAAAATAGTTACTACTCATATTACTCAATTCTTGTAAAGGTTCATTCAAGTTCAATCAAAGTAAGTTACTATTCATATCTGCGTCTCAATATTATTGTTTTTAATATCTAATCAAATTTTCAAAACTTATTTTTCAAATAATTTTAATAGTCTTGTTTTCATCAAAATTATTAATTTCTTTTTAACGAGATTAATTACCTACCAGACGGTCCCCCTTTCGCTATTTAATTAATCTAAAACACAATCGAGACGGTCCAAAACCCGTCCAGTCTTGGGTCAATCCAAATACCCATTCTGTCTGTGGGATGATCTTCTTGATTTTGCATTTTGAATAAGATGTGAAATTACCTTTTTCAGTATGCTCAATTTCAACAGACTTGGTGTCAACCAGTATGAATTCATAAAACCTCTGAGTTTTATAAGATGTTTCAGGTCGGTATTGACAATACATTGGGAAAAGAGAATTTGTGAATTTGATAAGTTCAGGAATTTGAGGAGTTTCTCTAAAACGGGTAAGGAGCAGGTGCTCTTTATGCGGTTTGGTGATGTATTTGTGGATTTCGGAATTTGAAGATCGGGAATTTTGAGTAGTTGATTTTGAGTTTGAATTTTAAGAAGGATATTTGACTGCTTGAGAATAAGATAATGGTGGAAAATCGAAAAATGCGTCAAGCTTATCTGATGAAGATGTTTTCTCACTTGATGGACGGAGCTTATGAAATCTCATCACATAATCTTCTGGTCTTAGAATACCTTTGCCTTTATCAGAATCCTGATTCATTTTGTTTCCTGTAATAATTGAACTTAATTATTATTATTATTACCTTTGCCTTCTAAAAATTCTCTAGTTAAAAAATCAGGAAGAGAATTATTTTCTCCTTTTATGAATTCTATTTGAAAATAAAAAACTGATAATATAGCTTGCCATTATCTGGCAAAAATTTATTTTGAAACAATATTTTGAACATCCTTTTTGTAATATTTTTTTTGCTGATATTAGAGTCAAAAATATTCTAAATACTCATACAAGTACTACTAATTGTGCTAAAAATAAAAAATTGGGTTCTTATTTCGTCATCTAGTGTTTCTCATTTTTTGGCTAATTTAATGAACTTACATCTTCATATGATACGTATAACTTATGAAACTTTGTTATTCTTTATATATGCTACTATATTTTATTAGGATAATTTATGTTTTTTTTTATTTAAAAGGAAATCTATTAGCTTTATATGAAATAAGTTTAGTTTAACTATCTAGTGTTACTACTTTATTCCCTAAAAGTTAACTATATCATATAGTATATAATTTTGTGAGTTTAGTAATTAAGAAGTTGCACTAAGTGTTGGTCAGATGTTGATCAGCCCTTGTTAAATCCGTTGTCAGCTGTTAAGAGGAGAAAAGGTGGTCCCGTTGGTCCCATTTATATGCATCTACTTAACTGCTTTATGCATTAAAATTATATTGCTTTATGATTATGGCTACTTTGTTGTAGAAAGTTGTTCTCACATGATAGTGATAACTCAAACATAGTACATAGTAAAGAGATATATCTTTTCCGATTAATTTTCAAAAGGAAAAATTGTCAAAAATAATCCGAAGTTTGGGGCGTCTTCCACCATTAATATCAAGTATCGTTTTTCCCTAAATAATTCCAAGTTCGCATGTTATCTTCGAATATGACTTAAAGCAAAAGGTCAATGAATGTGACTTAATGCAAAAAGGTCAATGATTTATGTGGTCATGATTCAGACCTTCAACAAAAAAATTTAGCCTTATGTTTATTAGAAAATTCCTCAGACCATAACCTCACTGACCATAGTGAAAAAATAATCTACTTCAAATAGAATTTGATAATGAGTCAACATCATATTGTTCAAAAAAGTCAGCCCCACTTTATCAAAAAGGATGTTGTAATAATATTTGTGTAATTTCAAAAGATTTATTTTCCTAAAAACTACTTTTTAATTATATTCTAATATTACTTATTTAATTATTTCAGATGCATAAAACTCTACCATCTTCTAGTTCCAAAGAAAAAACCAAAAACTAATGTTCCACATAGAAAGGAAAAATTCATAGGCAAAACCCATACTTTCCCCAACCACACAAAAATTATCAATAAACCTTGTTTAAACAGCCAAAACCCATACTTTACCTACAGTACATAAAATAATTTCCAAGATCTTCATACTTGAATTAATCATCCATATTTATCAGCTTCCAACAGATATGCAAGAAATCATTATCAACAAAGTGAAACAAGAAAATTTCGACAAATGGTACATCGACTTCCTAACATCAGAAATAATATCCCCCTATAGCTACTGGTGAACATGGGGACGGTCAATACTACTATTTGCATATTATCAAACCGGAGGCTTTTTCATCTCCATAAGAGCCCTTCAGAAGACTGATCTATATTTTCATACATGGAAATATGGTTTAGTAAGGAAATTCTACGAAATACCGGAGCCTGGGTCAGAGCTTTTAACGAATTCACAAAATTCCAGCAATATATATTTTCAATAATATATTCCATTCAAAGATCAGAATGGATATATAAAAAATCATCTGCGCCAATATAGAAATGGTGAACGACAAGATCAAACCAGCTCACTACTTCATACTAATTAATATAATAAAATGTAATAATTACACTAGTGATCCAGCCATCATACATCCAACTCAAGCAAGAGCGTATGGTTTTTTCTACATCATCCGAAAAATTGAAGATCTGATCAGACGATCTAAAGAAGATCCAGTTACTATTATTCATTATGGAAATACAACAGTTGCTTTCCCTACATGGCTACAACAATATTTTATTACTGTCGTCAATCATTCTGAACCATTGGATCCATACATATCTCAACTTAAAGACACGGTAGATTAATGCGAAATTTTTAGCATATTCCCTAAATTGTATTGTTGAATTATTTGGAAGGTGGACATCTACAACTAAAGTATCTAGTATCTATGGATCGGTTAAGTCTACTGTAAAATTTGGACAACAATTAAAATAATTTGGACCATTACAAATATTAGTTTGAATCATAGTTAAAAGAGAATATTTATAACCAATTAAGCGGTTATCTCTTAAAGCTATATATATTGGACAATCAAGACCTTCTCTAGAAAGAGGTTTTAAAGATATTTGAATCATACCAAAATGAATATATCTATATGTTTTTAAATATTTATCTATGGATGTCTTATTAAGTAATTTAATACTTTGAAATTCTTGATTTAAACTTGTAGTTTCTTCTTGGTGCTTAATAAAAAAGCAGTTTTAAACTCAAGTTTTCCTATTTGATAAATTGTATCTATATGTTTTTTAGTTATAGTCCAGTTTTGAAAATTAATTGGAAAATACATCTTTTTACTATGTACTATGTTTGAGTTATCACTATCATGTGAGAACAACTTTCTACAAAAAGTAGCCATGATCATAAAGCAATATAATTTTAATGCATAAAGCAGTTAAGTAGATGCATATAAATGGGACCAACGGGACCACCCTTACCGGGACCACCTTTTCTCCTCTTAACGGCTGACCAACGGATTTAACAAGGGCTGACCAACGTATGACCAACACTTAGTGCAACTTCTTAATTACTAAACTCACAAAATTATATACTATATGATATACACTAGTAGAATAATATCAAATTGTGGCGGTTATTAAGTGGCCTATTGCGGCGGTTTTGGCCGCGCAGTAATTAAGGGTGCAACAATAGGTAATTATTACCTATTGCTGCGGTTTTTGACCGCAGCAATAAACCTATTGCTGCGGTTTCTTCCCAAAACCGCAACAATAGGTATTTTTTAAAATATATTTTTTTTTTAAAAATTTCACAAAGCATAAATATTTTTGTAGTTATAGTACAATTATAATATAAACATAGCTACAACAATTCCATGCAGGTTACAAACACCAATTATAAAAGATACTTAAAATTGAGAAATACAAAGGAAAAAGAGAAACTAATCTAAGAAAAACTAACTAAAACATTAAGAAACTAAAAACAAAAAAACAAAGAAACAAATTCAAAAAGAAACTAAGCAACTACTGTAAAACGTAAGAAACAAAAGGCTGCACACAATTCCGTTTGTTTCTCTTTTCCCCTAAAAAACACAACAGGCTGCAAAATCTGAAACAGAAAAGAGAATAAGTCGCCGGAGATAAAACTAACTCAGACGCGGCGAGTGACTAGACGTGCGAGAAGAGACGACGGGCTTCGCGCTTGAATGACGAGATCTAGAGACGACGGGCTTCGCTCTTGAATGACGAGATCTGGAAACGACGGGTTTCGTGCGGTCGAGCGATGATCATCGTGTGGTCGAACGACGAGCGCCGAGCGACCAGTGAACGAACGAGCGAACGGACGAGCGCCGGGCTTCAAGTGGTTGAGAGAAGAAACAATACCGGACTTCGTGTTAAGGGACCGAGTGAGGATGAGTGAATGCTGGGCTAGAAAAGAATGAATGCTGAGAGAGAAAGGATGAGTGAGAGAGGAAGAATGAGTGAGAGAGGAGATCGAGTGAGGAAGAAGAAGTGGGAGAGGAGACCGAGTGAAGAAGGAGAAATGAGAGAGGGGGGAGAATGATAGAGGAGACCGAAGGATGTTTAATATTGAAGTAAAACGACGCCTCACATTCAAGTAACTATATGTAAAAACCCTAGCGCGTGTTTTCAAAATAAAATAAACATATTTGCTGCGGTTTTCTTTAGAAACCGCAGCAATATATTAAAATTTATTAAAAATATATATATTTTAATCTATTGTTGTGGTTTTGGGTGGAAACTGCAGCAATAGATCAGGTCAAACCAAGTCAAACATTTTTTTAAAAAATTCCGTTGACACCGCAGCAATAGATTGATTTTCGATTTTTCCTTTTCTTTTGAGGGAATTTATTGTTGCGTATGGGTAAAATCGCAGCAATTCAGCCACAACAATAAGCAATTATTACTAGTGATAGGTAACTTTTAGTGAAAAGTAGTAACACTAGATAGTTAAACTAAACTTAATACATATAAAGCTAATAGATTTCCTTTTAAATAAACAAAACATAAATTATCCTAATAAAATATAGTAGCATATATCATGAATAACAAAGTTTCAGAAGTTATACGTATCATATGAACATGAAAGTTCATTAAATTAGCTAAAAAACGAAAAACACAAGATGACAAAATAAGAACCCAACTTTTTATTTTTAGCACAATTAGTAGTACTTGTATGAGTATTTAGACTATTTTTTTACTCTAAAAATTTTTGATGAAAACAAGACTGTTAAAATTATTTGAAAAATTAGTTTTAAAAATTCGAATAGATATTGAAAACAATAATATTGAGACGCAGATATGAATAGTAACTTACTTTGATTGAACTTGAATGAACCTTTACAAGGATTGAGTAATATGAGTAGTAACTATTTTTGAGTGTATATAAGGCATTTGTACAGGATTTCTGATTTCGCTAAAAACTTGATATGAAATGTTTGCTCTATCAAAAACTTGCTTTCCTAAAAACTTGCTCTTCTACCGAGCTACATTCTCCAATTTATATTACATGTGCCTTGGATTTATCAGAGATATGTCAAATAACTATCACCGCTTGAAATAGATAAGTAGTACTGCTTTGAGTTTGCTTCAGCACCTGAACACTACATCATTGTATTTTTCTTTGATTGAGAATTTTTTCTTTATGTGGAAGGATATGTTTCCTTTGCTGGTGATCCTCGGAGTGAAATTGATGTAGTACATGGAATTTTGGCATTTTCTGCTTTTTGTTTTTAATGTGATTGAAGTTTTTGTTGTCTTGCTCATTTGTGTGATGCATGTAGTAACTTCAGGTGTATTCATTAGATATTCAGGTGGTATACCTGATATTTGATGTTGATGAGTCATCGTTTGAATACCTGCATTGAAAACGTTAGTAAAATATGTCCCTTATTTTTGCCTAAGTGATAATCACTTAGCGGGATCTTTTATTTTTATTGCCCTAATTTTTGCCAGGAAGATCCTACGGGCTTTTTTATAGTCGTTTGAAAAATAGAGTTTTGCCTTCTTGAGATAGAAATCTTCCAGCTTTGACTTGAGATATGTATGGATCCAATGGTTTAGAATGATTGACGCCAATAATAAAATATTAGTGTAGCCATGTAGGGAAAGCAACTGTTGTATTTGCATAATGAATAATAGTAACTGGATCTTCTTTAGATCGTCTGATCAAATCTTTAATTTTTCGGATGATGTAGTAAAAAACCATATACTCTTGCTTGAGTGGGATGTATGATGGCTGGATCACTGGTGTAATTATTACATTTTATTATATTAATCAGTATGAAGTAGTGAGCTGGTTTAATCTTGCCGTCCACCATTTCTATATTGGCGCAGATGATTTCTTCATATATCCATTATGATCTTTGAATGGAATATATTATTGAAAATATATATTGCTAGAATTTTGTAAATTCTTTAAAAAAACTCTTACCCAGGCTCCGGTATTTCGCAGAACTTTCTTACTAAACCATATTTCCATGTATGAAAATATGGATCAGTCTTCTGAAGGTCTCTTGTGGAGATGAAAAAGCTTCCGGTTTGATAATATGCAAACAGTAGTATTGACCGTCCCCATGTTCGCCAGATGCTATAGGGAGATATTGTTTCCGATGTTAGGAATTCGATGTACCATTTGTTGAAATTTTCTTGTTTCACTTTGTTGATAATAATTTCTTGCATATCTGTTGGAAGCTGATAAATCAGGATGATTAATTCAAGTATGAAGAGCTTGGAAATTATTTTATGTACTATAGGTAAAGTATGGGTTTTGGCTGTTTGAGTGAGGTTTATTGATAATTTTTGTATGGTACGGGAAAGTTTTTTGAGTAAGTCTTGGATTCCTTGCCTATGAATTTTTCCTTTCTGTGTGGAATATAAGTTTTTGGTTTTTCTTTGGAACTAGAAGATGGTAGAGTTTTCGCATCTGTAAAAATTAAATAAGTAAGTAATATTAGAAAATAAATAAAAATTAGTTTTTAGTAAAATAAATCCTTTGAAATTACACAAATATTATTACAACATCCTTTTTGATAAAATGGGGCTGACTCTTTTGAACAACATGAAGTTGACTCATTATTATATTCTATTTGAAGTAGATTATTTTCACTATGGTCAGTGAGGTTATGGTCTGAGGAATTTTCTAATAAACATAAGGCTAATTTTTTTTGTTGAAGGTCTGAATCATGACCACATAATTCATTGACCTTTTGTTTTAAGTCACATTCGTTAGGCTTATGACCTACCCGACCACACTTATAGCAATAAATTGGCTTTTTAGGATCTATAGTTTTCTTTGGTGGTCTTGTGGGTTTTTTAAAATTCTTTTTATTGTATGGGTCATTGTTTGAAGGTTGTCTATTTGGTCTAAAGGGTTTCAATAATTATATTCCTATTATTAGTAGAAGGAGGTTGAATTTTAGGTAGACCAAATGCAGCACAAAAACTACCTAATTCTCCATGTCTCTCTCTTTTTTCTTATGAATATTTAATTTGAATTGCTAACTCTTGACATAAAGCAATTCCTTTTTTTTTGACAAAAAAAATATTTGTCCATAAGTCATACTATCATATGGAATTTCATCTTGACCTGCACTCTCTCTTCGTTTTAGGAATATTCTTTGAGAAAATAAAGACGGGAGACCGGATATAAATATTTCTTCCCAAAAAGATTGTTTGCAATCACCTCGTGTAAAAATATTTCTAAGAAATACATCTTTATACCAACAATAATCATCAAGTGTAGGACATCTATGTTTGTTGACATTTCATCTTTAGGATTTTCAATAAAATGCATTTATATTAATAAGAATTGAACTTCCGTCTAGAGCTTGTTGTTCATTTTCTATTTTGACATGATTAAGTATTTGAACTTTTGTTTCTATATTAATACTATTGTCCCACCAATTTTTTAATTAACCAGTATAACCAGTTGTAAGAAAATATATAATAGTATGTTCATGACAATTCTTTGATCTATAAGTAGTAATAGCCATAGTCATTTTAGATAGGACATTTAATATTTCATATTCTGATTTTTCATCGACATTCAATTCATAGACTGCAGTTCCATCATATTGTGAGTCTCTAAATTTATGTCCTTCTTCATATTGAATATCTGGTGGAGTGGGTCTAGTATAATAATTTCTAGTAGAAATATTTTTCCAAGAAATGTTGTTTATTTTATTAATTTTATTTTCTTCATCATCAGAAATGATTAATTTATTTGAATTGTATTTGTCTAAAACATTAATATTATTTGTTGATTTAGAAGTACCTAAGCTAGATAATTTCTTTTCAATCTTAGTAATTAAAGGGGTTGTTTTTTCAGGTAAATTAAGAGATTTTTGACGATATATGGGAATACTTGAAGAATTAATATGTGGAGTAGCTATGTCAAAGGGGAATTTTATTTCCTTTTTATTTATAGATAATGTTCCTAGTTTTGATGTAATGTCTTCAATTTAAAGAGATTTTTTTGGACTCTAGCTGTGTAGATAACATTTCTATTTATCTTGAAATAGTAGTGAGAAGCTGATTTGAATAATTATTTTAGTGATATAATTTTTTAATGTCACCTAAATCAGTAACGGAGGAGTTATCATCTTCTCTTCCTTTTTTAAAAGGGGCCATAACAAAAGACCCTTTATTATTATTAACTTGTATTTCAGTTAAGGGATGATGAATAGATTTAACTATACTTCCATCTTTCAAAGTCCAACTTTGAATTAAACTACTTGTCATGTTTATTTGATTTTTGTTGAATACATAAAATATATTATTTTTTATGGTATATGTAGAAAACCATGTGAAAAAAGGAATATTAATTTCTAATTTTTTCATGTCAGAAATCCATTCTAGTCTAATATGATTTCTGGCAATTGGATCAAAACATCGAAAGAACCAGTCTTTTTAATCATTATTTTCTTTTGAATAAAAATCATTATGAATATAATCTAAGTCTATTTGTAATTCTTTCTTGATAACATTAATTGAGGAAAAAGTAGGTGGTTTCATGGTTGAAGAAGTAGGTGAGTTTGAATTAGTTGAAGATTCTCCTACTGGTTCAAGTATTTTATAGCATAACTTTAAAGATTCCTCAAAATGAATTTTTTTTGAAGTAGACGTTTGAGGATTATCAAATGAGTTTTCTTCGTAAGAAGGTCCAAGATTTTCATAAGAAAATGATGGTCTAGCTCTTTCAAAATTAGTGCCTAATCTTATTATTACTTGACCATCAGGTTCTTCTATAGTTTGATCAATTTTCTTTTGGGCAATATTTCTAGGAGGATGATTATAGTGAATTAAAAATTGTTTAGGAATAGTGATTTCATTCCATTTTAATTTTTTAGGAGTAAAGGTAGCATCACTTTCAGTTTCGACTTTTAAAAAAATAGTTTCATCTATAGTGGGATGAAGTAAACTTTTTGGATTTAGAAAACGTTAGTAAAATATGTCCCTTATTTTTAATTTACCTAAGTGATAATCACTTAGCGGGATCTTTTATTTTTATTGCCCTAATTTTTGCTAGGAAGATCCTGCGGGATTTCTTCTAGTAGTTTGAAAATTAGAGTTTTTCCTAGTTAACATAGAAATCTTCCAGCTTTGACTTGAGATATGTATGTATCATACTTAAAAATAGAAGAGCATTGAAAAAAACCCTTATATTCAAAAGAAAATATGTGATTTAGAACAAAAAGTTAAAGAAGAAGTTTGTGCAGATATTCCTAATGCTTTTTGGGAAAGGAAAAAACATATGGTTTCACTTCCTTATGAAAAAGAATTTTTAGAAAAAGATATTCCTACTAAGGTAAGACCTATTCAAATGAATCAAGAAATGTTAGAATTTTGTAAAAAAGAAATTCAAACATTATTAGATAAAAAATTAATTAGACCATATAAATCTCCTTGGAGTTGTGCTGCTTTTTATGTTATGAATCAAGCAGAAAAGGAAAGACGAGTTCCTAATACCAGGATTCACCCAGGACTGGACGGGTTTAGGACCGTCTCGATTGTGTTTTAGATTAATTATATAGCGAAAGGGGGACTATCTGGTAGGTAATTAATCTCGTAAAAAATAAATAAATTATTTTGATGAAAACAAGACCGTTAAAATTATTTGAAAAATTAGTTTTGAAAATTTGAACATATATTGAAAACAATAATATTGAGACGCAGATATGAATAGTAACTTACTTTGATTGAACTTGAATGAACCTTTACAAGGATTGAGTAATATGAGTAGTAACTATTTTTGAGAGTGAGGCTTTTGTACAGGATTTTTGATTTCGCTGAAACTTGCTATAAAATATTTGCTCTATGAAAAACTTGTTTTCCTAAAAACTTGCTCTTCTACCGAGCTACATTCTCCTATTTATATTACATGTGCCTTGGATTTATCTGAGATATGTCAGATAAGTATCACCGTTTGAAATAGATAAGTAGTATTGCTTTGAGTTTAATTGCTTCAGCACCTGAAAACTGCATCTTTGTAATTTTCTTTAATTGAGAATTTTGTCTTGATGTGGAAGGATGTATTTCCTTTGCTGGTGATCTTCGGGGTGAAATTGATGTAGTACATGGAATTTTGACATTTTCTGCCTTTTGTTTTTAATGTGATTGAAGTTTTTGTTGTCTTGTTCATTTTTGTGATGCACCGAGTAACTTCAGGTGTATTCACCAGATATTCAAGTGGTATACATGATATTTGATGTTGATGAGTCATCGTTTGAATAGCTGCATTGAAAACGTTAGTAAAATATGTCCCTTATTTTTTCCTAAGTGAAAATCACTTAACGAGATCTTTTATTTTATTGACCTAATTTATGCCAGGAAGAACCCGCGGGCTCTTTTCTAGTAGTTTGAAAAATAGAGTTTTACCTTCTTGAGATAGAAATCTTCCATCTTTGACTTGAGATATGTATGGATCCAATGGTTCAGAATGATTGACGCCAGTAATAAAATATTGTTGTAGCCATGTAGGGAAAGCAACTGTTGTATTTCCATAATGAATAATAGTAACGGGATCTTCTTTAGATCGTCTAATCAGATCTTCATTTTTTTCAAATGATGTAGAAAAAACCATATGCTCTTGCTTGAGTGGGATGTATGATGGCTGGATCACTGGCATAATTATTACATTTTATTATATTAATCAGTATGAAGTAGTGAGCTGGTTTGATCTTGCCGTTCACCATTTCTAGATTGGCGCAGATGATTTGTTCATGTATCCATTCTGATCTTTGAATGGAATATATATATTATTTAAAATACATATTGCTGGAATTTTGTGAATTCCTTAAAAAACTCTAACCCAGGCTCTGGTATTTCGTAGAACTTCCTTACTAAACCATATTTTCATGTATGAAAATATTGATCAGTCTTTTGAAGGTCTCTTGTGGAGATGAAAAAGCCTCTTGGTTGATAATATGCAAATAGTAGAGTAGGCGTGTTTTTATTTCGCCTACGCGGTGTGAGCGCGTATTTGACTACCCCATTGTTAAGGTTTTATTGAAAATTATTTTGAAGTCGCCAACAAGTCTTTAAATGAAGACTCATAAACCTAATTGGATATTGAAAATTATAGGGACAACTTTGGGACTTATCCAATGTAGATTTCCCCATCCTGACTCCATTAATGGTCAAAATGAACCAAAGATGGAGTTCAGGGGTGAGAGTACGAACACGATCATAATGAACCACATTCGCCCATTGCTGGTCCCTACTAAATATCGATTCATGTCAACTTTTATGCAGTAGAATAACCAAAAAAAAAGTTCATGCACCCTAAAAATATTTAGTTTAGGTTGGTTCAGGAAACACATAAAAAAGACTATTTTTTTAGTGATATGTAATTATGCAATCAAATTACAGGGAACCTAACAGGTTGTCTAAATTGATCTGATTAATGTTTGAACAGTTCTTTAGGTCTTGATTAACAAAAATAACATGTGGGTGATAAAAATATTAAATCAGGCATAGGACAATCATATAATAATGTATGAAATTAAATAAAAAAAGAAAGAAGGATTAGAATATATAGTAGAACGATTTTATACCAAAGATCTACATTATGAAATAAATGGTTAGTAACTTCAATATAAAAATAGGAATTTATTCAAGGCCTCTCAGGATTATACCGTTGGCTTGGGTCTGCGAGATTGACAACCTTCGCGACGAGCAATCGTGAAGCCTGAAAGTATGAATGTCTGAAAGATTTGAATGTGTTTGTATGTGTTTTGTAGAGAGAATATGTATTTTGTAGAGAGGTTCGTAAGTGTATTCGTAATATAAGTCGAATGTTATGTGTGGAAAAAACTGTGCTTAATTCGGAAAATCGAAGCCTATTTATAGGGAAAACGGAACTGCGCTTCACGCGCCAGCTACGCCAGGCGCAGTGTGACGTGTCACGCGCAAATGCAAGTGTCAGGCGCAGATTGGCGCGTCTGACGCGGCATGCCTAGTAGAAAGCGTACACGTGGTCCACGCTTTGAAAAAGATAAGAAAGAAAAAGATGCGTCTCTCACAGAGAAGTGCGTTTGACGCACGACTCTATATGACACATAAGTCTACGTGGCATGACACGTGCGCTCAGCACACTACTGAGCGCTAGGCGCTCGCTTACGTGGCAGGACATGTGCGCTCGACGCAGGGATCTGCGCTCAGCACAGGGTGGTGCGCTCAGCACACCGCCTTGCTTTTGACACGTTTTGACATTTTCTTTTTGATAAAAACGCGTTTTAAAGATTTTCTTTTATCTTTTAACTCCGGAAATCTGATTTTATGGGATAAAATCCGATTTTATTATAAAAAATAGCTTTGAAAATATTTATTTTATTTAAATAAAATAAAATTATTATTAAATAATGTATTGGGCTTTTCAAAGTATTGGGCTCAAAATATTATTAATTATCAATGAATAATTAAGTGGGCTTTAAAATAGGACTTCAACACTTTTCGAAATAGTTTTCGGATGCCTCTTCGGGCTGCTCTCCCCTTGGGTCGGACCAATTAATACTACAGTATGTTTCATCATTGGATCCTTAAATGGGGAGACACGATTATGTGGCTACAAAATCCCCCACTTTGACTGAGGTTCATGAAACCGAAAGTCAAAGTATACGGTGTCGGGACGGAGAATGATTCTAAACGCTCTGCAGTTTAGAACTGATCTATATATGCCGGTCTCTGCAAAACAATGTTAGTATGCAGGGCGATAGCTACAAGCAATCTGATTACCTGCAGGAGAAGATGTTAGCAGATAGGTGCAAACAACTCAGACAAATTAAAGCACATAATGATGGAAAAATGCAAACTTAGACTCTCTAATGATGCATGAGACGTTATGCAAGGATTAAGGTTATGCAAAGCTAAGGAAGATGACACGTCATGCAAGGTCAGGGTTACGCAAGACTAGGATGTCTGAATTGCAATGCAAGGTCAGGTCAGGGTTTTGCAAGGCTAGGAGATCTGGATATGTAGAATGATAAAAAATGAGTGGAATTTCAAAAATCGTTTTTTTTGTAAATAATCAAGGTCCGTAAACGAGGTCCGCAGATTACAACTTTTCAGGAGTTTGATTTGATTTGGAGGAACCACCACATATATAGGAAGCCCCCATTTTGTGTAAGCTCGTCTTGGATTAGGCATCTATGAGCCTTGATTAAAACGTAGTTGTTCTGTCTTGAGCATTCAGAGTTTTCATTGGGGATTGTTCTTTGGGAAGCTGATACAGGCAAAGTCAGATATCGCCAGAAACCAAGGAATTGTCGAAGAGTTCTTCAGGGACAAGGAGATCTTGGGATTGAAAAATAAAAAGGTTGAATTTGTGACTCAAATAGATGTAGGTGGGAAAGGCTTTAACGAGGCTAGGTTCAGACTCGAGTCTATGTCGGGATCTAGAAAAGTATGCTCTTGAATTCTAGAAAGTCAAATTATTAGACCTTGATTAATTTTTATTTTATTGAAGCGGTCGGACCTCGAGATAAGGATTCCTACATATCCTTGCGGAATTAGACCATTCATAGTTCTTGATCTGATTTTTTTTTTGCCCTAACTTTTGCCTAGGTCGCCCTTTAGGGTTTTTAACCTAGCGGGCTTGGACATACCTTGAAGAAGGAGTTAGGGTTGATGAAAGGTTGAAAGGTTTAAGGTTTGATGGATGTTTAACTGGTTTGGCGAATGTAGGATCATGGATTTGGATTATATAGGCTAAGGTTTTGATGGGATGAAGGATTTGAATGAGGGGTAGAACTTGTGTGCAACCCCCCTAGCTTGACTTTTTATTTTGCCTTTGGCTTTTTCTTTTTTGCATTTTTTTCTTTTTGTCATGTGCGTTTTCTTTTGCTTTTGTTTTTTTCGCACTTTGATTTTTCACTTTTTTTATTTTTTGCCTGGCATTGATCCTTTTTTATGTAATGAGGCTTGCACACAAGTTTTTGGTTTAGAGTATTGGAGGCTTGAAGGTTATTTGCGGAGCTTTGATTTTGAAGGGTTATTTGGCTAATGGAGATGATGGTTTATGGGATATTTGTTTTGGATTGCATGGATGGCTTATGGATGATTGTTTTATGGAAGGAAGAGGGGAATAACTCCTGATCCAAAGTATGTCCATTTTTATTTTTCATATATACTTTTTTATTTTTAGATTTTTTCTTTAATTAGTCAAGATCATTAGGTGATTTAAGTTTCATCATCGAATTCGAAGCAAATATGAAATGATGGAAGGCCAATGAAAAAAAATGAAATGAAATGAAAATGGAAATGCTATAATAGATGAAGTCCTATAATGACATAGACTCGATGGGAAAAGACAAAAATGGCTCAGGGTAAGGACTCTCTGACTCATCCTAGGAAACCAGAAATAAAAGACTAAGCCTTAGAATTGTTGATGCACTGCCTAAGGGGTTACTAGTGATGCTGATTCTCCTTGTAGCAGGTATTAATAGTATATCGTCATCGACTATGTTTAGCAGTGCATTTGTAGGATCTAACACTAGATGTTAGATGTTCATTGTTCTGTTGGAATTCACGGTAGAAATGTAGGTTGCACCTTTTGAATTATCTTTTAGGTGCAGGGTTCAAAGTAGAACCTATGGAAGTGACCGCGCCTCTAATGTGAAGGGGCGATAGACCCTTTGGAGGTGATCGCGCCTCTATGGTGAAGGCGGTCAAAAGTAATCTTCATGACTCTATATGAAGTCGGGGTGGTGATAGTGAGCTTGATGAGCTTTAAAGTGGGCTCAACTTTTGTTTCTCCATTAGGTGCTCCTAAGTTGTAATCTGTCGATCAGTCATGAACATAATCGAGTGGATCTTGCTTGTAAGTTTTAGAAATGATTTTCGAAATGAGAAATGGAAATGAGAAACGAAAATGGGAAATGGGAAATGAGAAATGGAAATGGAAATGGAAATGGGAAATGAAAATGGAAAATGATTTTGAAATGGAAATGGAAATGATTATGGGCTAGTATGGGCTTGATCGTGATGGAGACATGGGCCTAACTATATGCAAATGCATGCAGACATGGACTGGACTGGACTATGCAAGCAGACTGAATAATTGGACTTTGCTGAGTACTAGACTTTGCACTTACAATAAGCAGACTACACTCAAAGCAGGGTAGACAAATAAAGGTGGTTAGACTTAGGGGATGAACTTTTATAGTCCGAAGACTTAAATTTTATAGTCGAAAGACTGACTAGGGTTTACATATAATGCAAACTAGACCTAGGGAAATTTTATAGTCCTAAGACTGAACTTTTATAGTCCGAAGACTGACTAGGGTTTACATATAATGCAAACTAGACCTAGGGAAATTTTATAGTCCTAAGACTGAACTTTTATAGTCCGAAGACTGACTAGGGTTTACATATAATGCAAACTATCCCGTAGAAAATTTTATAGTTCGAAGACTGACTTTTATAATCCGAAGACTGACTAGGGTTTACATATAATGCAAACTAAACTTAGGAAAATTTTATAGTCCGAAGACTGACTTTTATAATCCGAAGACTGACTAGGGTTTACATATAATGCAAACTAAACCTAGGGAAATTTTATAGTCCTAAGACTGACTTTTATAGTCCGAAGACTGACTAGGGTTTACATATAATGCAAACTAGTCCTAAGGAAATTTTATAGTCCGAAGACTTACTAGGGTTTACATATAATGCAAACTAGACCTAGGGAAATTTTATTGTCCGAAGACTGACTTTTATTGTCGGAAGACTAACTAGGGTTTACATATAATGTAAACTAGACCTAGGAAAATTTTATAGTCCTAAGACTGACCTTTATAGTCCAAATACTGACTAGGGTTTATATATAATACAAACTAGACCTAGGAAAATTTTATAGTCCTAAGACTAACCTTTATAGTGCGAAGACTGACTAGGGTTTACATAAAGCAAACTAGACCTTGAAAAATTTTAATGTCCAAAGACTGACCTTTATAGTCCAAAGACTAAATAGGGTTTACATATAATGCAAACTAGACCTAGGGAAATTTTATAGTCCTAAGACTGACCTTTATAGTCCGAAGACTGACAAGGGTTTACATATAATGCAAACTAGACCTAGGAAATTTTATAGTCCGTAGACTGACTAGGGTTTACATATAATGCAAACTAGACCTAGGGAAATTTTATAGTCTGAAGACTTACTAGGGTTTACATATAATGCAAACTAGACCTAGGGAAATTTTATTGTCCGAAAACTGACTTTTATAGTCGGAAGACTGACTAGGGTTTACATATAATGTAAACTAGACCTAGGAAAATTTTATAGTCCTAAGACTGACCTTTATAGTCCGAATACTGACTAGGGTTTATATATAATACAAACTAGACCTAGGGAAATTTTATAGTCCTAAGACTAACCTTTATAGTCCTAAGACTAACCTTTATATTCCGAAGACTGACTAGGGTTTACATAAAGCAAACTAGACCTTGGAAAATTTTATTGTCCAAAGACTAACCTTTATAGTCCAAAGACTAAATAAGGTTTACATATAATGCAAACTAGACCTAGGGAAATTTTATAGTCCTAAGACTGACCTTTATAGTCCGAAGACTGACAAGGTTTTACATATAATGCAAACTAGACCTAGTAAATTTTATAGTCCGCAGACTGACTTTTATAGTCCGAAGACTGACTTTTATAGTCCGAAGACTGACTAGGGTTTACATAAAGATGCAAATGGGCCTAGATTTTGACATGAACTAGACTTAGATGGGCCTAAGATGGACTCTAATGCTAGCGGGCCTAATATGAATACATGGACTCAATTAATTTAGATGGACCTAATATGAATGCAAAATGGACTCTAATGCATACGGACCTAAAATGAATGCAAGTGAATTGAATTTGGTTGATTGGATTGAATTGGTGAAGGTGTATGGACTGGGCTTGGAATTTTCGAAATTCATTTTTTTGAAAGGAACCCCTTGTTTTTATCTTTTGTTAGGAAAAGATGATGGATTAATTTTGAAAATATTTTTTAAAATGTTTTGTATGATGATGATGATTAGTAAATGCTTTTTGAAAAAGGTAGAATAAACATGAGTGTAGGATTGATTTTGAAAAAATTTGAGTTTTTGAAATTGATTGAATATGGTAAGGTAAGATTGATAAAGAAGATTAGTTGAACATCAAGGAGAAGATAGACATGCATGACAATTCTAAATCTACCATGACCGTTTTTCTAGATGCACTTTTTTTAGGACGGACTCGACCTTGTATGAAAATATTGACCCTTTATTAAAAAAAAAAAAAAAGGGGGAGGTGTTTTTTTTTTTTAAAAAAGAGGTGAAATTTTTGTTTTTGAAGATAAAAAAAAATCCGTACATGATATTATTGACCGTAGGAGGAAAATCAATGGAAGCATATCCTAAAAAACTTGGCAGCCAACACAACAGTATAGAATAGGAAAATATGGGACTGAAATCTATGCGTGGAACGCAGAGGGAGATGCGACACGCCAGCTCAAACGTACGCGGGACGCGAGAAGTAGCGTGACACGCAGTAAGCTAGCCGTGGTAGGGCTGCGTCACACGCAAATATGGCGCGCGACACGCTGGAGCTTCAAGAACTTGTTTTATGATTTATTTATTTTTCATTTAACTCGTTTTATGGCTTTTAACTAGAAACGTATGATATGAATCAATTAAATACATTCACACACAAAGATGCACAATTAAGTTAGTAGTATGCAAAGTTCTCAACCTAAAGTCAAGTTCTACGTTTGAAACTATGGTCAGTTTTAGGTTAAGGCTGAAAAGGGTTCATGACTAAGAGATTGATCCCACGCTTCGTACCTCTGCTTAAAGAGGTGGCCACGTGTAAGACGCACTCCAGTTCTCAAGTCATGAACAAGAGAACAATGCCATGGTTGGATAGGTTTGCTTATAACTAAGATCCAACACTATCGCTCAGGAAGCTTTTTGGAAGGACAAAGCGCAAACCCCCCGGGGGTGACCTCACACATAGAACATGTGCTAATGAGGCAAGGTAGATTGTCCTTATGGTGGCTGAACAATAGCCATGCATATGCAAAATAGTATATTATTCAAAGGCATAAAAAGAGAATGAATCGTATTTTTCAAGTTTCACCTACTCATTTAAAAAAAAAAATTTTTTAAAAATCCTCCCCAGTGAAGTCGCCAAATTGTAGGCGTATTTTTATTTCGTCTACGCGGTGTGAGCACGTATTTGACTACCCCATTGTTAAGGTTTATTGAAAATTATTTTGAGGTCGGCAACAAGTCTTTAAAAGAAGAATCATAAACCTAATTGGATATTGAAAACTGTAGGGACATCTTAGGGACTTATCCAATGTAGATTTTCCCATCCTGACTCCATTGATGGTGAAAATGAACCAAAGATTAAGTTCGGGGGTGAGGGTACGAACATGGTCATAATGAACCACATTCGCCCATTGTTAGCCTCTACTAAATATCGATTCATGTCAATTTTTAAGCAATAGAATAACCAAAAAATATTTTCATGCACCCTAAAAATATTTAGTCTAGGTTGGTTCGGGAAACACATAAAAATACTATTTTTTTTAGTGATATGTTATTATGCAATCAAATTACACGGAACCTAACAGGTTTGTTCAAATTAATCTGATTAATGTTAGAATAGTTTTTAGGTCTTGATTAACTAAAATAACATGTGGGAGATAAAAATATTAAATCATGCATAGGACAATCATATAATATGAATAGAACAATCAGGCAAACATATAATAATGTATGAAAATAAATAAAACGAGAAAGAAGGATTTGAATATACAAAGAGAACGATTTTATACCAAAGATCTACATTATGAAATAAATGGTTTGTAACTTCACTATAAAAATAGGAATTTATTCAAGGCCCCTCAGGATTATACCATGGCTTGGGTCTGCGAGATTGACAACCTTCGGGACGAGCAATCGTGAAGCCTGAAATAATGAATGTCTGAAAGATTTGAATGTGTTTGTATGTGTTTTGTAGAGAGAATATGTATTTTGTAGAGAGGTTCGTAAGTGTATTCGTAATATAAAAGTCGAATGTTATGTGTGGAAAAAACCGTGTTTAATTCGGAAAATAGAAGCCTATTTATAGGGAAAATGGAACTGCGCTTCACGCGCCAGCTACGCCAGGCGCAGTGTGACGTGTCACTCGCAAATGCAAGTGTCAGGCGCAGATTGGCGTGTCTGACGCAACATGCCTAGTAGAAAGCGTACACGTGGTCCACGCTTTGAAAAAGATAAGAAAGAAAAAGATGCGTCTCTCACAGAGAAGTGCGTTTGACGCACGACTCTATATGACACATAAGTCTACGTGGCATGACACGTGCGTTCAGCACACTACTGAGCGCTAGGCGCGCGCTTATGTGGCAGGACACGTGCGCTCGGCGCAGGGCTCTGCGCTCAGCACAAGGTGGTGCGCTCAGCGCACTGCCTTGCTGTTGACACGTTTTGACAGCTTTTTTGATAAAAACACGTTTTAAAGATTTTCTTTGATCTTTTAACTCCGAAAATTTGATTTTACGGGATAAAATCCGATTTTATTATAAAAAATATCTTTGAGAATATTTGTTTTATTTAAATAAAATAATTAATTTTTATTAAATAATTAATTGGGCTTTTCAAAGTATTGGGCTCAAAATATTCTTAATTATCAATGAATAATTAAGTGGGCTTTAAAATAGGAGTTCAGCACTTTTTGAAATAGTTTTGGGATGGCTGTTCGGGCTGCTCTCCCCTTGGGTCGGACCAATTAAGACCACGATTATGTGTCTACAAGTAGTATTGACCGTCCCCATGTTTGCCAGATGCTATAGGAGGATATAGTTTCTGATGTTAGGAAGTCGATGTACCATTTGATGAAATTTTCTTGTTTCACTTTGTTGATAATGATTTCTTGCATATATGTTGGAAGCTGATAAATCCGGATGATTAATTCAATTATGAAGAGTTTGGAAATTGTTTTATGTACTGTAGGTAAATTATGGGTTTTAGCAGTTTGAGTGAGGTTTATTGATAATTTTTGTGTGGTAAGGAAAAGTTTTTTGAGTAAGTCTTGGATTCCTTGCCTATGAATTTTTCCTTTCTGTGTGGAATATAAGTTTTTGGTTTTTTTCTTTGGAACTAGAAGATGGTAGAGTTTTATGCATCTGAAATAATTAAATAAGTAAGTAATATTGGAAAATCAATAAAAAGTAGTATTTAGGAAAATAGATCTTTTGAAATTACACAAATATTATTACAACATCCTTTTCGACAAAATGGGGCCGACTCTTTTGAACAACATGAATTTGACTCATTATTAGATTCTACGGTTTTTTCACCATATACCCCTGACAAATTTTTTTTTGCACCATATACCCTTTCAACTTTCCAAATTCACCATATACCCCTCACGTTTGAAAAAATACATCCACTTACCCTTAATGACTAACGGCGTTAACGTCCGTTAGTCATTAACCCCCTAATTCCCCCTTAACTCTAATTAACTAACCTAAACCCTAACCCCCTCTAACCTAATTAACCCTAAACCCTACCCTAATCCTCCTTTAACCCTAATCAACCCTAAACCCTAACCACCCCGCCCCCACCCCACCCCTTTCCCCCACCACACGCGGCCCCCCTCCTCGGCGCCCCAACCCCCGTAGCCCCACCCCTGCAGCCCCCTCCCCGGCAGTCCCACCCCCCGCAGCCCCCTCCATCGCGCTACACTCCTTTCTCTCTCTCGCAGTTTGCCCTCTCCTCTATTTCGGCCTCGCCGCTCACGGTGGCTCCTACCCACAAGACAGAAAAGTGTGTATTTTCCACAACAAAACATCGAGTACAACGAAAGTTACAAACTTTCTTCACCTCTCGCCGGAGATCCCGGCCCCTCTCTTTCCCTTCCTTCTTTGCCTCAGGAAACATTCGCGAAGCACGAGTGAACTCATCAACGACCGCCGAAGTCTGCGGCGAGAATATAGCAATAGTTCTTCGTTTGCTCATCAAATCTTGTTTGAGTTTTGTCCTTCGTTTGGTGCGATTCAACAGGGAAGGGGGTTGGTGCGACAAACATTGCGAGGGGAAGGGGCCGCGTGGCCTCTGGGGTTGCGTGGGGGAGGAGGAGGGGGAAGGGGGCCGCGTGGGGATGGGGAGGGGGTCGGGGTGGGGGGGTCAACGGGAGAAGGGGAGGGGGGTGGTGGTGAGGAGGTGGTGGTGGTGAGGGGGGTGGTGAGGCGGTGATGGGGCCATGGGGGGTAAGGGGTGGGGGAGGGGTGGTTAGGGTTAGGGCCCAAGTTAGTGTATTAGATTAGGGTTAGGGTTAGGATTAGGGTTTGATTTAGGTTAGTTAAGTAGGGTTAGAGGAGGATTAGGGCCTAATGACTAACGGAAGTCTAACACCGTTAGTCAAAAGGGTAAGTGGATGTATTTTTTCAAACGTGAGGGATATATGGTGAATTTGAAAAGTTGAAAGGGTATATGGTGCAAAAAAAAATTTGTTAGGGGTATATGGTGAAAAAACCCTAGATTCTATTTGAAGTAGATTATTTTCACTATGGTCACTGAGGTTATGGTCTGAGGAATTTTCTAATAAACATAAGGCTAAATTTTTTTGTTCAAGGTCTGAATCATGACCACATAATTCATTGACCTTTTGCTTTAAGTCACATTCGTTAGCCTTATGACCCATCCGACCACACTTATAGCAACAAATTGGCTTTTTGGCATCTATAGTATTCTTTGGTGGTCTTGTGGGTTTTTTAAAAGTCTTTTTGTAGTATGGGTTATTGTTTGAAGGTTGTCTATTTGGCCTATAGGTTTCTCTAAATCGTTTCCTATTAATAGTAGAAGGAGGTTGAATTTTAGGTAGACCAAATGAAGCACAAAAACTACCTAATTCTCTACGTCTTTCTCTTTTTTCTGATGAATATTTACTTTGAATTGCTAACTCTTGACATAAAGCAATTGCTTCTTTTTTGACAAAATAAAATATTTGTCCATAAGTCATACTATCATATGGAATTTCATTTTGACCTGCACTCTCTCTTAGTTTTTGGAATATTCTTTGAGAAAATAAAGACGGGAGACCGGATATAAATCTTTCTTTCCAAAAATATTGATTGCAATCACCTCGTCTAAAAATATTACTAAGGAATACATCTTTATACCAACGATAATCATCAAGTGTAGGACATCTAGGATTAGTACTACTTGGTTTGTTGACATTTCTTCTTAAGGATTTCCAATAAAATGCATAGCAATCATATTAATAAGAATTGAACTTCTGTCTAGAGCTTGTTGTTCATTTTCTATTTTGACATGATTAAGTATTTGAACTTTTGTTTCTATATTAATACTATTGTCCCACCAATTTCTTAATTGACCAGTAAAACCAGTTGTAAGAAAATCTATAATAGTATGTTTATGACAATTCTTTGATCTATAAGTAGTAATAGCCATAGTCATTTCAGATAGGACATTTAATATTACATATTCTGATTTTCCATCGACATTCCATTCATAGACTGCAGTTCCATCATATTGTGAGTCTCTAAATTTATGTCGTTCTTCATATTGAATATCTGGTGGAGTGGGTCTAGTATAATAATTTCTAGTAGAAACATTTTTCCAAGAACTGTTGTTTATTTTATTAATTTTATTTTCTTCATCATCAGAATTGATTATTTTATTTGAATTGTATTTGTCTAAAACATTAATATTATTTGTTGATTTAGAAGTACCTAAGCTAGATAAATTCTCTTCAATCTTACTAATTAAAGGAGTTGTTTTTTCAGGTAAATTAAGAGATTTTTAACGATATATGTGAATACTTGAAGTATTAATATGTGAAGTAGCTATGTCAAAGGGGAATTTTGTTTGCTTTTTATTTATAGATAAGGTTCCTAGTTTTGATGTAATGTCTTCAATTTCAAGCGATTGTTTGGACTCTAGCTGTGTAGATAACATTTCTATTTGTCTTGAAATAGTAGTGAGAAGCTGATTTGAATAATTATCATCTTCTCTTCCTTTTTTAAAAGGGGCCATAACAAAAGATCTTTCATTATTATTAACTTGTATTTCAGTTAAGGGAGGATGAATAGATTTAGCTATACTTTCATCTTTTAAAGTCCAACTTTAAATTAAACTACTTGTCATGTTTATTTGTTTTTTGTTGAATGGAAAAAATATATTATTTTTTATCGTATATGTAGAGAACCATGTGAAAAAAAGAATATTCATTTCTAATTTTTTCATGTCAGAAATCCATTCTAGTCTAATATGAATTCTGGCAATTTGATCAAAACATCCAAAGAACCAATGCTTTTATCATTATTTTCTTTTGAATAAAAATCATTATGAATATAATCTAAGTCTATTTAAAATTCTTTTCCGATAACATTAATGGAGGAAAAAGTAGGTGGTTTTATGGTCAAGAAGTAGGTGAGTTTGAATTAGTTGAAGATTCTCCTACCTGGTTCGTGTATTGGGTTTTTATAGCGAGAACTTTGAAGATTCCTCAAAATGAATTTTTTTAGAAGTAGACGTTCGAGGATTATCAAATGAGTTTTCTTCGTATGAAGGTCGAGCATTTTCATAAGAAGTTGATGGTCCAGCACTTTCAAAATTAGTGACTAATCTTATTATTACTTGACCATCAGGTTCTTCTATAATTTGATCAATTTTCTTTTGGGCAATATTTCTAGAAGGAGGATTATAGTGAATTAAAAATTGTTTAGGAATAGTGATTTCATTCCATTTTAATTTTTTAGGAGTAAAGGTAGCAGCACTTTCAGTTTCAACTTTTAATGAAATAGTTTCATCTATAGTGGGATGAAGTAAACATTTTGGATTTAGTTGAGAAGATAATAATCTAAAATATACACGCTAAATTAATGCGAAATTTTTTACATATTTCCTAAATTGTACTGTTGAATTATTTGAAAGGTGGACATCTAAAACTAAAGTGTAGTATCTATGGATCAGTTAAGTATACTGTAAAATTTAGACAACAATTAAAATAAATTGGACCATTACAAATATTAGTTTAAATCATTGCTAAAAGAGAATCTTTATAGCCAACTAAGCGGTTATCTCTTAAAGCTATATATATTAGACAATCAAGACCTTCTCTAAAAGAAGGTTTTAAAGCTATTTGAATCATACCAAAATAAATATATCTATATGTTTTTAAATATTTATCTATGTATGTCTTATTAAGGCTATGTTCTTTTGGACTGAATTAAACTGTACTGAACTGAACTGAATTTGTCTGAACTGAACTGAATAAACCTGAACTGAACTGAATAAACCTGAACTGAACTAAAGTGAATGAAAACTGTGAGAGGAAACTAACTGAACTGAACTGAACTGAATAAACCTAAACCGAATCGAACCAACCGAATTCAATTTGTCTCGAATCGAACCGAATTTTCATTAATTCACTCAAAAGAAACGAGAACCTAAGTAATTTAATACTTTGAAATTCTTGATTTAAACTTGTAGTTTCTTCGTGGTGCTTAATTAAAAAAGCAGTTTTAAAGTCAAGTTTTCCTATTTGATAAATTGTATCTATATGTTTTTTAGGTATAGTCCAGTTTTAAAAATTAATCGAAAAAGATATCTCTTTACTATGTACTATGTTTGAGTTATCACTATCATGTGAGAACAACTTTCTACAAAAAGTAGCCATGATCAAAAGCAGTATAATTTTAATGCATAAAGCAGTTAAGTAGATGCATATAAATGGGACCAACGGGACCAACCTTACCGGGACCACCTTTTCTTCTCTTAACAGCTGACCAACGGATTTAACAAGGGTTGACCAACGTCTGACCAACACTTAGTGCAACTTCTTAATTACTAAACTCACAAAATTATATACTATATGATATAGGTAACTTTTAGTGAAAAGTAGTAACACTAGATAGTTAAACTAAACTTAATACATATAAAGCTAATAGATTTCCTTTTAAATAAATAAAACATAAATTATCCTCATAAAATATAGTAGCATATATCATGAATAACAAAGTTTCATAAGTTATACAAATCATATGAACATGTAAGTTCATTAAATTAGCTAAAAAACGAAAAACACTAGATGACGAAATAAGGACCCAATTTTTATTTTTAGCACAATTAGTAGTACTTGTATGAGTATTTAGACTATTTTTGACTCTAATATCGGCGAGATCCTACCCCCGACATTTTTTGGCCTCGGATACCGGGATTGACCCGGGATTGGATGGGTTTAGGACCGTCTCGATTGTGTTTTAGGTTAATTATATAGCGAACGTCCACCACTTTATCTTGAATTCACGCACCAATGACATGGGGAGTGGTGTTGGGCACCATTGAATAATGTTATAGGACCAAATTATTAGAGTCAAAAATAGTCTAAATAATCATACAAGTACTACTAATTATGCTAAAAATAAAAAATTGAATTGATATGATTCCGGAAACGGAATCTGCTTAGCTTCCCTAGATCTTCACTCGACCAAGGTTCACTAAGGGTTCACTCACCAAAGATTCAAGTTAGGAAGGTTTTTAGATGATTTAATTTAGCTTCACTCACTAAACAATTCACTTAAGCTTAATCTAAACTTCACTCGTTTAAATCAAGGATCTTGTGTTTAGGTTCACTCCCTAAAAACAATAATAATTCTGGAAAATACGTCCAAAATCAATAATAAACTTACGTTTATACTTTAATTAAAAACTTCTATATCATTAATGAATTCCACGCATACAATATATTGTACTTAAAAGAAAACCTAATAGTACTAGAACTAAGAAAGATAAAAATCAACAAACTTAATCATAATCCTATTCGATATACCATACGCCTATCTAGGATAAAAATAAGCAACAATAGTCCTAATTACAATCCAACTATAAGCATATTATAATCCTAATAGAATTAGAAACCTAACAAGCTTAAAACAAGTAAAACCTCTCCCAAGCAGGAATCCTAATCAAACTAGGATTTGGACTTCTACTACTACTAGACTTCTAACTATAATTCTACTCCAATTAGGAATCCTAATCAAACTAGGATTTGGACTTCTAACTCAATTAGAATTATGAACAAACTAAACTTTAATACTCCTAACAGAACTAGGAGTTCTAATCCTACTAGGATTAGGATTTCAAGAGTCCTATTCCTACTAGAATTAGGAAAACTACCAAGACTCCTAACAGAACTATGAGTACTTTGCAACCTTCTTTTTTAAGAGATACTAAGCACGTCGCATACACATCATTAACCCAGGACTGGACGGCTTTAGGACCGTCTTGATTGTGTTTTAGATTAATTATATAGCGAAAGGGGGACCGTCTAGGTAGGTAATTAATCTCGTTAAAAAGAAATTAATAATTTTAATGAAAACAAGACTGTTAAAATTATTTGAAAAATTAGTTTTGAAAATTTGAACAGATATTGAAAACAATAATATTGAGACGCAGATATGAATAGTAACTTACTTTGATTGAACTTGAATGAACCTTTACAAGGATTGAGTAATATGAGTAGTAACTATTTTTTAGCGTAAGGCTTTTGTACAGGATTTTTGATTTCGCTAAAATTTGATATGAAATATTTGCTCTATGAAAAACTTGCTTTCCTAAAAAGTTGCTCTTCTACCGAGTTACATTCTCCTATTTATATTACATGTGCCTTGGATTTATCTGAGATATGTCAGATAAGTATCACCGTTTGAAATAGATAAGTAGTACTGCTTTGAGTTTGCTTTAGCATCTGAACACTGCATCTTTGTATTTTTCTTTGATTGAGAATTTTGTATTGATGTGCAAGGATATATTTCCTTTGCTGGTGATCCTTGGAGTGAAATTGATGTAGTATATGGAATTTTGGTATACTCCCTTTTGTTTTTAATGTGATTGAACTTTTTGTTGTCTTGTTCATTTGTGTGATGCACCGAGTAACTTAAGGCGTATTCACCAGATATTCAGGTAGTATACATGATATTTGATGTTGATGAGTCATCGTCTGAATACCTGCATTGAAAACTTTAGTAAAATATGTCCCTTATTTTTGCCTAAGTGATAATCACTTAGCGGGATCTTTTATTTTTATTGCCCTAATTTTTGCCAAGAAGATCATGCGGGCTTTTTTCTAGTTGTTTGAAAAATAGAGTTTTGCCTTCTTGAGATTGAAATCTTCTAGATTTGACTTGAGATATGTATGGATCCAATGGTTCGAAATAATTGACGCCGTAAATAAAATATTGTTGTAGCCATGTAGGGAAAGCAACCGTTGTATTTCCATAATGAATAACAGTAAATGGATCTTCTTTAGATCGTCTGATCAGATCTTCAATTTTTCGGATGATGTCGAAAAAACCATATGCTCTTGCTTGAGTGGGATGTATGATGGCTGGATCACTGGTGTAATTATTACATTTTATTATATTAATCAGTATGAAATAGTTAGCTGGTTTGATCTTGCCGTTCAGCATTTCTACATTGGCGGAGATGATTTCTTCATATATCCATTCTGATCTTTGAATGAAATATATTATTGAAAATATATATTGCTGGAATTTTGTGAATTATTTAAAAAACTATTACCCAGGCTATGTTATTTCGTAGAACTTCCTTACCAAACCATATTTCCATGTATGAAAATATGGATCGGTCTTCTGAAGGTCTCTTGTGGAGATGACAAAGCCTCCGGTTTGATAATATGCAAATAGTAGTATTGTTCGTTCCCATGTTTGCCATATGCTATAGGGGGATATTGTTTCTGATGTTAGGAAGTCGATGTACCATTTGTTGAAATTTTCTTGTTTCACTTTGTTGATAATGATATCTTGCATATATGTTGGAAGCTGATAAATCTGGATGATTAATTCAATTATGAAGAGTTTGGAAATTATTTTATGTACTGTAGGAAAAGTATGGGTTTTGGCTGTTTGAGTGAGGTTTATTGATAATATTTGTGTGGTAGGGGAATGTTTTTTGAGTAGATCTTGGATTCCTTACCTATGAATTTTTCCTATCTGTGTGGAATATAAGTTTTTGGTTTTTTCTTTGGAACTAGAAGATGGTAGAGTTTTCTGCATCTGAAATAATTAAATAAGTAAATAATATTGGAAAATAATTAAAAAGTAGTTTTTTGGAAAATAGATCTTTTGAAATTACACAAATATTATTACAACATCCTTTTTGACAAAATGGGGCTGACTCTTTTGAACAACATGAAGTTGACTCATTATCAGATTCTATTTGAAGTAGATTATTTTCACTATGGTCAGTGAGGTTATGGTCTCAGGAATTTTCTAATAAACATAAGGCAAATTTTTTTTGTTGAAGGTCTTAATCATGACCACATAATTCATTGACCTTTTGCTTTAAGTCACATTCGTTAGCCTTATGACCTACCGCCACACTTATAGTAATAAATTGGCTTTTCGAATCTATAGTTTTCTTTGGTGGTCTTGTGGGTTTTTTAAAAGTCTTTTTATAGTATGGGTCATTGTTTGAAGGTTGTCGATTTGGTCTAAAGGGTTTCTCTAAATATTTTCCTATTAATAGTAGAAGGAGGTTGAATTTTAGGTAGACCAAATGCAGCACAAAGATTTAGAGAAACCTTTGGTCTACCTAAAATTCAACCTCCTTCTACTATTAATAGGAAAAGATTTAGAGAAACCTTTAGACCAAATAGAAAACCTTCAAACAATGACCCATACTATAAAAAGACTTTTAAAAACCCACAAGACCACCAAAGAAAACTATAGATCCCAAAAAGCCAATTTATTGCTATAAGTGTGGTCGGGTAGGTCATAACGCTAACGAATGTGACTTAAAGCAAAAGGTCAATGAATTATGTGGTCATGATTCAGACCTTCAACAAAAAAATTTAGCCTTATGTTTATTAGAAAATTCCTCAGACCATAACCTCACTGACCATATTGAAAATAATCTACTTCAAATAGAATCTGATAATGAGTCAACTTCATGTTGTTCAAAAGAGTCAGCCCCATTTTGTCGAAAAGGATGTTGTAATAATATTTGTGTAATGTCAAAAGATCTATTTTCCTAAAAACTACTTTTTAATTATTTCCAATATTAGTTACTTATTTAATTCTTTCGTCATCTAGTGTTTCTCGTTTTTTAGCTAATTTAATGAACTTACATGTTCATATGATACGTATAAGTTATGAAACTTTGTTATTCATGATATATTCTACTATATTTTATTAGGATAATTTATATTTTGTTTATTTAAAAGGAAATCTATTAGCTTTATATGTATTAAGTTTAGTTTAACTATCTAGTGTTACTACTTTTCACTAAAAGTTACCTATGTCATATAGTATATAATTTTGTGAGTTTAGTAATTAAGAAGTTGCACTAAGTGTTGGTCAAACGTTGGTCAGCCCTTGTAAAATCCATTGGTTAGTCGTTAAGAGGAGAAAAGGTGGTCCTTAGAAGGGTGGTCCCGTTGGTCCCATTTATATGCATCTACTTAACTGTTTTATGCATTAAAATTATATTGCTTTATGATCATGGCTATCACTATTCCTTCTATCCAGGTTATTACAAAAAATAGTAACGAAAAAGAATTTTTATTTGAACTTATAGACAAGATTAATAACACATATATCAAAAAAGAATACCTTTTAAAGCTAAAAGATATTATTTGCTAAGAAGATATCTTTTCCGATTAATTTTCAAAACTGGACTATATATACCTAAAAAATATGTAAATATTATCACTATTCCTTCTATCCAGGTTATTACAAAAAATAATAACGAGAAAGAATTTTTATTTGAGCTTATAGACAAGATTAATAACATAGATATAAAAAAAAATACCTTTTAAAGCTAAAAGATATTATTTGCAAAGAAGAAAATCCCACTAGAAATGAACCAGTCACATTATCAAAAATATTTGACCAATATCCAACTCCTAATATTTTCAAATAAATTACAACTAAAGATTTACAAACTGAAGTTTATACCCTTAAATCACAAGTAAAAGAGATGAAAGAACAATTATTGGAATTCAAGACTAAAGACCTAGAACTTCAAACTAGAATAGCTTTATTAGAATCAAATAATTATCAAAGGGATCAACCTTCTACTTCAAACTTACCTCCTATTCAAATTTCATCTCAAGACCCTAATGATGATCACATAAATGTTATAGATAGAATAAACTTTCAAAAATAGTATATTCTCATTTCACTTAAAATAGGTAATGACTTTCACTTAAATACTATAGCCTTACTGGATACTGGAGCTAATCAAAATTGTATAAGGGAAGGACTAATTCCTAGCATCTTTTACGAAAAAACAACAGAAAACTACATAGTGCTAATGGTGAACAATTAAAAATAAAATATAAACTTTCAAACGCATATATTTGTAATCAAGGTTATTGTTTTAAAAATACATTCATTTTAGTAAAAGATATAAATAATGAAATAATACTTGGTACTCCTTTTATTACTCAAATTTATCCTTTTTCAGTTGATCGTAATGGTGTTCATACTAATATTATGGGAAAGAAAATATCTTTTCAATTTCTTGCCCCAGTATATCAAAAAGATTTAGCTATATTACAATCCTCATCTATATTTCAACAAGTAAATACAATAACTAATAAGGAATCTCAAATATCTCTTTTACAACAAGAAGTATCATACTTAAAAATAGAATAGCAATTAAAAAACCCTTATATTCAAAAGAAAATATGTGATTTAGAACAAAAATTTAAAGAAGAAGTTTGTGCAGATATTCCTAATGCTTTTTGGGAAAGGAAAAAACGTATGGTTTCACTTCCTTATGAAAAAAGAATTTTTAGATTACGCTATTCCTACTAAGGCAATGCAAGACCTATTCAAATAAATCAAGAAATGTTAGAATTTTGTAAAAAATAAATTCAAACATTATTAGATAAAAAAAAAATTAGACCATCTAAATCTCCTTGGAGTTGTGCTGCTTTTTATGTTATGAATCAAGCAGAAAAGGAAAGAGGAGTTCCTAGATTAGTAATTAATTATAAGCCTCTTAATAAAGCCTTAGAATGGATTAGGTACCCAATCCCTAATAAAAAAGATTTATTAAGTCGTCTGTATAATGCAAAAATCTTCTCAAAATTTGATATGAGAAGTGGATTTTGGCAAATTCAAATAGAAGAAAAAGATAGATATACAACTGCCTTTAATGTTCCTTTTGGGCAGTATGAATAGAATGTAATGCCTTTTGGCTTAAAAAATGCTCCATCTGAATTTTAAAATATTATGAATGATATTTTTAATCCTTATACTCAAAATATTATAGTCTATATTGATGATGTCCTAATATTTTCAGATACCTTAGATAAACATTTCAAACACCTTAATACTTTCTTACATGTTATTAAAAAAAATGGTTTAGTTGTCTCATTTCCTAAGATGAAATTATTTCAAACTAAAATACGATTTTTAGGACATGATATTTTCCAAGGCACTATAAAACCTATTAATAGAGCCATAGAATTTGCGGACAAGTTTCCAGATGAAATTAAAGACAAAAATCAACTACAAAGATTTTTAGGATGTCTTAATTCTATATTTCAGATTTTTTTCCCTAACTTGAGACAATATTGTTCATGTCTTTACAAAAGATTACGAAAAAATCCTCCCGCTTGGTCATCCAAACATACACATATAATACAAACGTTAAAAGAAAAGGTCAAGTCTCTTCCATGTTTAGGTCTCCCAAATCCCAATGAATTCATGATAGTAGAAAACAGATGCATCTGAAATAGGCTACGGAGGCATTCTTAAACAGAAATTACCTGAAAATAAAAATGAGCAAATAGTCAGATTTCATTCAGGTCTATGGCTAGGTTCTTAAAAAAATTACTCACTAATTAGAAAAGAGATTTTATCTACTGTTCTTTGTATTTCAAAATTTCAAGATGATCTTTATAACAAAACCTTTTTACTAAGAATAGATTGCAAATCAGCAAAAGAAATATTACAATAGGATGTTCAAAATATTATTTCAAAACAAATTTTCGCCAGATGGTAAGCTATATTATCACTTTTTGATTTTCAAATAGAATTCATAAAAGGAGAAAATAATTCTCTTCCTGATTTTTTAACTAGAGATTTTTTACAAGGAAAAGGTAATAATAATAATTGAGTTCAATTATTACAAGAAACAAAATGAATCAAGATTCTGATAAAGGCAAAGGTATTCAAAAACCAGAAGATTATGTGATGAGATTTCATAAGCTCCGCCCATCAAGTGAGAAAACATCTTCATTAAATAAGCTTGACGCATTTTCCGATTTTCCACCTTTATCTTATTCTCAAGCAGTCAAATATCCTTCTCAAATTCAAACTCAAAATCAACTACTCAAAATTCCCAATCTTCAAATTCCGAAATCCACAAATACATCACCAGACCTCATAAAGAACACATGCTCCTTACCCGTTTTAGAGAAACTCCTCAAATTCCTGAACTTATTAAATTCACTAATTCTCTTTTTCCAACGTATTGTCAATACCGACCTGAAACATCTTATAAAACTTAGAGGTTTTATGAATTCATACTCGCTGACACCAAGTCTGTTGAAATTGAGCATACTGAAAAGGGTAATTTCACAGCTTATTACAAGAAGATCATCCCACAGACAGAATGGGTATCTGCTTATGTTCCTAAAGAATTCCCAGTCCCTTTTCAATCACAAGAATATAATTACATCGATTATCAGATGTGGCATGGTTTCGAGCATTATTATTCAGAGCATTCAATCACTCATGGTTCTTCAGCATTTGTCCTCAATGTCCAAATAATTTCCCCATATGGTTTTATGAATGATGGCTCTACTTTGGAAGCTCTCAACCGATCTGGCCGATAGAAGTCAAAAGGTCCTATGAGTTCTTCTCCACACATGTACAAACCAACACTCCATATTCCACAAAACTCTTATTTCATAAAGAGTTCAATGTCTCATGGATAATGTGTTGTTCCTATAACATTATTCAATGGTACCCAGCACCACTCCCCATGTCTTTTGTGCGTGAATTCAAGATTAAGTGGTGGGAGAAATTTGCCATTGACAAATTTTGCTCATTAAAAATAGTCCAAGATCAAATGGTTGCAGACAATCAACTTATCAAAGCAATCAAAGATATTCTAAAGCCTCCTACTCCACGAAAAGAACAGGAGACAAATAAGCCAGAAATTCAAGAGTCCGAAATTGAATTACTCAAAAAAGAAATCAAACTTCTCAAAAGGCAAACTCAACTCTTAATCCGAAATTCAGGCGATTTATCCGGCTCATCAGTCCATTCCTCACCTGACGACCCATTCGGAGGACCTTGTGCCCAAGATCCTTATTTACAATGAAGAAAAAGTTGTCCTTTTCAAATTATTCAAAAAAAATAAATAATAGCTCGCAGGATCTTCCTGGCAAAAATTAGGGCAATAAAAATAAAAGATCCCGCTAAGTGATTATCACTTAGGCAAAAATAAGGGACATATTTTACTAACGTTTTCAATGCAGGTATTCAAATGATGACTCATCAACATCAAATATCAGGTATACCACCTGAATATCTGATAAACACACCTGAAGTTACTCGGTGCATCACACAAATGAACAAGACAACAAAAACTTCAATCACATTAAAAACAAAAGGCAAAAAATGCCAAAATTCCATGTACTACATCAATTTCACTCCAAGGATCACCAGCAAAGGAAACATATCCTTCCACATCAAGACAAAATTATCAATCAAAGAAAAATACAAAGATGCAAAGATTCGGTGTCGAAGCAAACTCAAAGCAGTACTACTTATCTATTTCAAACGGTGATACTTATCTGACATATCTCAGATAAATCCAAAGCACATGTAATATAAATAGGAGAATGTAGCTCGGTAGAAGAGCAAGTTTTTCATAGAGCAAATACTTCATAGCAAGTTTTAGCGAAATCAAAAATCCTGTACAAAAGCCTTACACTCAAAAATATTTATTACTCATATTACTCAATCCTTGTAAAAGTTCATTCAAGTTCAATCAAAGTAAGTTATTATTCATATCTCCGTTTTAATATTATTGATTTCAATATCTGTTCATATTTTAAAAACTGATTTCATCTACTTATTAATCTGATATTGATAAACCATCTTTTTAAATTCAGATACAAATTTCAATAATCTTATATTCAAAAAATTATTAAATTTTTAACAAAGATTAATTACCTAAAATATTGTTCCCCTTTTGCTATATAATTAATCTGAAACACAGTCGAGACGGTGCTAAAAGACGGTGCTAAACTCGTCCAGTCCTGGGTAAAATCCTGGTATCCGAGCCAAAAAAACGCCGACGGTCCCCCTTTCGCTATATAATTAATCGAGACGGTCCTAAACCCGTCCAACCCTGGGTCAATCCTGTGTCAGAAATCCATTCTAGTCTAATATGATTTCTGGCAATTTGATCAAAACATTCAAAGAACCAGTCTTTTTATCATTATTTTCTTTTGAATAAAAATCATTATGAATATAATCTAAGTCTATTTGAAATTCTTTTCCGATAACATTAATGGAGGAAAAAGTAGGTGGTTTCATGTATGAAAGAGTAATAAAATATTTTAATTCTGATTCCTACTTATATTCCAAGATTTTGTAATTTTGAGAGTTGAATATTGTTTTTTTTATTGTGGTTTTGCCGAGTGTAATTTATGCTTAATAGTAATCAATATTGTGATTAAGTAGTGATATTTGGATTGGAGTGATGGTGGATCATTTGAAAAGAAAATAATTAAATAATTGGTAAAAACTCTTTCTCTTTCTTTCTCTATCTATCTCACTCCTTTTATAGTTGTGCAAATCATAGAAAATCACTTTAAAGTAATCATCTCTTGCTCCTCCCTCCCTCCCCCATCTCATGGCTATTAATTAATTTGTAGTAATTTTTGATAAACTGAACTACTAATTGCTCCCACCTCTCTTTTCCTCTCCCCCCTCTCTCTATCTCCCTCACACCAACTTTTAATGATTTTTCAAATGTACTTAATCTCCAAGAAGTTCTCTCTATTTCATCCTGAATTACCATTTTGCACTGACCATACTTTCTAACAATATTCTCATTCTCTTCCTCCCTCTTATCTCTCTCTCTCCCTCTCCCTATCCACATCCCCATATTTTCTCCCCTTCCCCTCCTATTGTTCCCTATCTCTCAAACCCCCTTACTCCCTCCTCCACTCTTCTTTAAAGGCTTTAAAATTTTAGAATTCTCGCTCTTCGCCCTCTTCTAACCCATCTTTCATGGCTTTTCAAATCCGCTCAATAAAAGGGATATAATTCTTATAGCTTTACATTTGTTCACGTACACATGCCATCCTATTAAATTTTTTACTCTAATTCTTGTACTTATCTAGATGATATGGATTCAGTGTATAATTTGTGTTAGCTTATTGTTTTAATTGGAAATTTTTTTTAAGAATCAAACGTTGTAGTAAGAAATACATAGGTTTCAAGATACACATACTTTCAAGAGAGTTTTAGTGCTTGAAATTTTATAATAATAGTTTGTGTATGAAAAATATAGCACATTCCTTCAAAAAAGGTGTGGCAGAATAATTTTATAATTGTTGATATTAAAAGGTCTTAGTATTGAGGTTCTCTTAGCTTTAGTAATTAATATTCACAATCTCCCTTAGCAATTAGTCCTTATCTAGTTAATGTTGTATTTGGAGGAAATTTCGTTACACCTTTTTTCTATAATATTGTATCCTATGAATTCCAAGTACACAAGAATGTTTTGTTGCTTTGCTACAGAGACATCAATGGTTATATTAATACAAAACAATTATTAAGCATACATTAGATATCGAACTATTCTACATCATATCCTCACTTCTTTTTTCCATGAATACTTCTGGATATACAAACCCAAGACAAGATCAGTCATTTCAAAATATCGACTGTTAGCATCAACTCCAATTCATTATATATCCTGCATAATATAACAAAATAGTATAAATTTCCAAAATAAATCGTTCCGCTTGATTTCATGGAATATCTTGCCTTTTTGTATATTCAAGCTTGATATTACAAATTTTATCATACACCCGGATATACCGTAAGTATGGTACACCCAAAGCTATTTTTTACTCATTGCTTATCTGAAATAATTCAAATGAGCAAAATGTACTAAAAAGGATAATTTCAAATGAGCAAAAATCACTCTTGAGTGTACCATGCACATGGTACATCCGGGTGTATGATTTAAATACTATCGCTCTACCAATTAATATGAATTAGCAGAATGTCTTGTAAAACAGAATTAAAAGTAACTACCAGAGAAGTTCAATGTCATAAACATGGATAGTCCTAGGAAAAACGACAGTAATAGATGAGAAAAGTTGGTCAAAAACCCCATTAGCAACTTAGTTACGTATTGATCTCTAATACTTCAATATACTAAGAGCCTAACAACTAAAAGACAACACTCTTGGTTTACAAACCCACTAAAAGAACTATCTAATTCTCAACCTAACTACTTACAGAGTAGTAGGTCACTCTTCTTGACATTGTCTATAAGACAATTAAGTAAACTATCAACAATCATTACCTCTCCTCAAGTATTTATCATCCCTAAATTCAAAAGCTTAAGTATAACAATTAGCCTATCAATGTACCCTTTTGGGAAGAAGGATTGGAGATTATTTGATCTTAACCCTAAAGAATAGTTTGTCTCTAGAGATGTGAAATTTTTTGAGGAAGTATTCCGTTTTATGCACTCAGAAGATGTAAACATTAACCCTCATACCATAGTTCCCTTGGATGAGGCTCCTATTCATCCTAATTTTACTGAAAATCCATTATCTCCCCTTACCAAGTCCACATCCCGGAAACTCCTTTCCCTTCTTCTCAAAATCCGCCCAATCCATCTCCAACTCCCTCTCCTTCTCCCTCCAAATCTGGCCTAAGCCCGCATATTTCCCACTCCTCTTCTCCTCCCCGCCCCCAACCCCACAACTTCCTCCTCTCAAATTCTCGCGCCCAAGCCCAAACCTCCCCTCCTCTCAAAATCTCGTGCCTAGCCCTTCTCCAAATTTCCCTCACCAAACTGGCCCATCTATTATCTCCTCTCCCTCCCAAAATACTGCCCCACCTGTTTCTCATCACTCAGGCACACCTTTCTCTCTGATGACTCATTGGGCTTGCCTGATGAGCCCAACACGTCTCTCCCTGATCCGGTTTCCCCTGGTCAAGCATGTCTCTCCTTCTTCGCCCTCTGATAATTTGGGTTGTGGTAAACGGGATAAATTCCCATTTGTTTTGTTGCGCGATTATGTCACCCATGCAGTTGTTTCTCAAGATCCAACACTTCGTCTCTTTTGTCTCCCTCAGGTAGTCCTTATCTTATAGCTCACTATATAAATTGTACCAATTTTTCTGTGAATTACCGTAAGCTTATTGATGTTGTTGTTGTTGTTGCTACTAGTGATCCTCGGTCATTTAAGGAGGCTATGAGAGATGCCGCTTGGAAGACATCTATGCAGGATGAAATTCGTGCTTTGGAAGAATTTGACACTTAGACTTTGGTGGAGCTTCCTCCAGGAAAACGTGCTTTGAGGAGTCAATGGGTGTACCACACTAAATATCTGTCTGATGGGTATGTGGAATGACTCAAGTCTCGCCTTGTTGTTTTGGGTAATCATCAGGAGGCTGGGGTTGATTAATGAAACTTTTGCTCTTGCTGCCAAGATGACTACTGTTCGGGCCTTTCTTGCTATTACAGCTTCTAAAAATTGGGAACTTCATCAAATGAATGTTCATAACGATTTTTGAGTGCTGTAATCCCAAATTGGTGTGTCCTCTTTGTAAGTCTTTACATGGTTTATAACAGGCTCCCGGGTGCTGGTTCGCAAAATTAGTAGCTGCCTTGAAAGGGTATGGCTTCTTGCAGTCTTACTCCGAATACTCTCTTTTAATGTTTTGGTGTATGTTGATGATCTTATCATTTCTGGGAATAATTCCGCTGCTCTTACTGTTTTTAAGGCTAATTTAAGTGATTGCTTGAAGATAAAGGATCTTGGTCCTCTTAAATACTTTCTTGGCATTGAGGTTGCTCAGAGTTCGTCGATCTTTTTTTTTTGTCAATGTAAATATACATTGGATATTATTTTGAAAGCAGGCTCATTGGCCACCAAGCCTAGTGCGTTTCCCATACAAAGAAAATCACGAGCTTGCTCACGCCGATGGTCCGATTCTTGATGATGTCGCGGCCTAGAGGTGACTCGTCGGTCGTCTAATTTATTTGGCGGTAACCCGTCCTGATCTAGCTTATGTAGTTCATATCTTGTCTTAGTTCATGTTAGAGCCTCGACATGATCATTGGGAAGCCGCATTGCGTGTTGTTCGATATCTGAAAGGGACTTTGGGCCAAGGTATCTTATTACGTGCTGATAGTGATTTATCTCTTCAGGGATGGTGTGATTCTAATTGGGCAGCTTGTCCGAACACTAGGCGATCCTTGTCTGGCTGGATTATCTTCTTGGGGCATTCTCCTATCTCTTGGAAGACTAAGAAGCAACATATTGTTTCTCGTTCATCTGCAGAGGTAGAATCTCGTTCTATGGCAGCTATTACTTGTGAGCTCAAGTGGTTAAATGGTCTTCTATTGAGTTTGGGTGTGCATTATTCCAAATCTATTCGTCTTTTCTGTGATGGCCGGCCCCGCTTCTTCATCTTGCTAAAAATCATGTCTTTCATGAACGCACAAAGCATATAAAGGCTGATTGCCACTTTGTGCGTGACGCAATCACTGAAGGTCTTATTGCTACATGTCTACTTCAGTTCAACTGGCAAATATTTTCACAAAGGCACTTGGGAAGTTACAATTTGAATTTTTGTTGTCCAAGTTGGGCATTCTTGAACCTTCCCATGCTCCAACTTGAGGAAGGGTCTTAAGATAATTATGTATAGTTTGATAGAGTTGTATATATAGTAGTTTTCCTATTCCTTGTAGGTTTCCCAAAAGCTCTTGTATTATACTTCCTCCGTTCTGAAATAAGTGAAACACTTCTCTCTTTATGTGAGAGCTTTATGAGGAAAGTGTTTCAAATATTACAGAACGGAGGAAGTATATATTGTGATGGTATAATGAGAATGGATAAGTTTTAGCCCTAATTATATTTTCACAAATAATTAACGAGTTCCAACTCTGTAACAGGGTATTTTTTACATAAAAAATATGATTGTTAGATTACGGACTATTTAGATGTAACATTCTACTTAAAGCTAGTTAGTCTTGTGTTGAACGATCTAACTAAATTTTTATTTTATCAAACCACTTAACTTTGAAACTTCTTTATCATAACGAGTATTTGGTAGTAGCTATTCAACTTTTAAGGCACGTCTTCATCTACACGACTACAACATATATATGTAGTGGTGTCAAAACAGATTCTCAAATAGGTTATGGGTATACCCACGGCGAACCAGGTCAGACCCGGACAGGTCAGGATTCTGACAGTCAGTGTCCCAGGTCGTGATTGGTCAGGTTTTGTACAACTAGGTCGATCACATTTGAATCATGGAATTGCCGGGTGCCGGACAGGTCTGAGCGTTCCATTTACAAGTCGATCCATTCTCGGGTATGATCGCCTGTGGACATTTTTTTACCGGTTTTGCACATGTCGTATTTGGGTTTTATGTACGCTTGGGTAGAGTCAAGTGTACTCGGGTTGAATTACTAATGACCATAGTTCGATCATTGTGAAGCATCAGGTCCATTCGCTATTGAACGCCAATTCAACTTCGGTTAACTCCTGGTCGGGTCATCTTGATTTTGTTATGGATTTTGTAAACGAATCATATTATTAGAAGTATTAAGATCGACATATATATACATATGTGTGTGTGCCATAAATATATGGATGATAACGAAAAACTAATAAAAACACTATATTGTTTACCGTGATGTTTAGTGTATTCTCTTAGTCAACTCTTATTTCGATTAATCAACTGCGTAAAACCACTCTAATGAGTAAAGGAGTAGAACGACTCTTCATATGTTCTAATATTATATATTATAACCAACGACAATAATAACGAGTAGACGATCAATTCCAAGCTTTATATAAATGATTTATTATTATAAGCATTATGATTGATATATAAGTTTGTAAATAGCTATGATGGTAATGAGAATAATAATAATAATAATAAACATAAAGCGATGATGATGATAATAATAATACAAATAATAACAGTAATAGTAACAATGCTAACAATAGCAATAGTAGTACAAATAAGAACAGGAATACTAACAATAACAATAACAATAACAATAACAATATAAATACTAATAATAATAGTAGCAACAATGCTAATAATAGCAATAATAATAACAAACATAACGTGGTATATATGTATTATGTTGTGACTATATATATATGATAAAGTATAAACAAACTATTTTATCAATATGTTTAATCATTTTAGTATAAAATTTATCAAAATAATGGTAAAACCAATCTAATACTCTATTGATTAGAAATTACTATAACGACTCTTGATATGTTATAATACTATAACAAATGACAATCATATGTTTATAACTACGATTCATATGAGGCCTAAGTGATTATAACGAGGGTTCTTATGTTGTACAATAATAATAAACATAACAACAGTTTATATAAATGAGTTAAGTTACTAAACTAAGACTTAGATTATTGGCTAATGGCTTATTGCATTTATGTGTTACTCCAATAGAGTATATAATTAAACAATATACGTAAAGTCACTAATGATCAATCATCAAATGATTAAGTCAAATCAACTTGTGTGAACATTCGGTTACAAGTTTATCTTACTAAAATCCCAATTTTTTCGATTCTTTATAAAATCCTAACTTCTTAAAAATCAAAATCAAGAAGTTAATTGTTAACAAGGTTAATCTACCATAAGCCAATAAGTTAATAAGTACTTACTGCAGAATAACTTGTTAACAACCATATAGTAACTTAGCACTTAGTCAGTTACTCACTTATACCTACTAACTTAGTAATTCACTAACTTGTTAGTTGTTAATTGTTACTAAGTGCAAAAATACTAATTGATAGATAATTGGTAAAGTGATAACATATTAATGATATTACAAAGTTAACACAATAACATGTTAGCATTAAACTAATCCCTAATCACCGCATCTAACATAGTCGGGATCGGCTCGAGAAGTCTCGACTCGAGTTCGGGATCGGCTCTAGACGTAAACGAGCCGAGCCCTGGGGCCTCCTTATGTTCGGCTCGAGAGTTCGTGAACAAGCTCGAAACCATTTTAGATAATTTTTATGTAAGATTTAATGTCCCACATCGGCATAGAAGGTAAATAACAACCTTATTTTCTCTATAAAATCTTCCTACCTTTCAAAATACTTCATGTAAGATTATATCTTAATTATATTGTTGGACTATTTATGAAGTCTTTCATTTGTTCAATTAACTAATTTAATCATTTCAAAACTATGTATATAAACATTAAAGACATTACAACTGTCAAAATAAAATGAGAAGACATTACAAAGGTGCGTGGCGCAGCACTATACTTCAGTGGATTTTGTTTGTTACAGCAAATTGATACAGTATATTACAAATTAAAAAAAATTGCAGCAAATTAATTGTGAAGTCCAACGTTTTTCAGGCGAGTTTTGTTTGTTGTTGGAGTTTTCTTACGTCCCACATCGGTGAGAAAGCAAAGAAAGGAATGAAGAGGGTGTATTAAAAAGGCACACGGATAACATTGGTTATATAACAAATGGAATTTGGGCCTAGTATATTCAGTGGGCCTAACTATTTGATTTCCATAGTTTAAAGTTTGGCAAAATTATGTTGGGCTGTATTTTTTATCAAAAGTCTGATGAGTAAAAGTTATGCTGAATTTTTTTAAATATTTGAATTTTTTTGCTTTTGAGCCGAGCCTCAAGCCAAGCTTGGAATTGAACCTTTCGAGCTCGAGCCGAGCCGAACCTCAACCATTCTCGAGCTGAGCCTGGACATGTTCGGGATCAGTTAATGGTTAACTAATCGTAATTTCATGTTACCTTTTACCTTTGCAAAACATTCACATATATCAACCTTATAATATAATAGTGACATAGTGTAGTTGTAGACTTGTAGTTATTTGGTTAGAAAATCACTCGGTCAAGTCAAAAGTTATTAATCATAATTTATAATAATAAGTTTAATAAAAAATCAAAGTTAAAATAATCGACTTGTGAATTCGAGTACAATTTGATCTAGATAATAATAAATTAGTTTGGTTACAAAACAATTTTGGTTGAGTTAAGTTCGGTTTTTAATTAAAATATGTCAAGTTCAACTCAATTTTTGTTCAATTTAGTTTTAGTAAAAATAATTTACAATAATTGAATTTTAATAATTTTGTGGGGTTTAGTCGTCCAAATTGGTGGGTTTGAAAAATTGGATCAAATTAGGCAGATCTTATTTTATCTAGTTAACATGAATTATAGTTGAATTCGGATCGATCATAAACAAATCGGGTTGAACCTGATATTTACTGGGTCTAGTCGGGTTTTATGTTAATATCTGGTTGGGTTACAGTCAGGTTCGGGTTTGAATGCAGGTCTATGTGGTCAGGTCAGAATATGATCTTGTCGGGTGTCGGTCAGGTCTGGGTAATCCCATGTCAGGTTTCGGTCAGGTCTGGGGACTGACCCTCACAGGTCGAACCAGGTTCAAGTCAGGTCAATATCAGGTTAACCCAGCGGTCAGATCTGTTTCTGACACCACTATATATATATGATAGCTTGGTTCAACATTTCTTCTTAAGAAGTGTGAAATGTTATTTGGTTGATCAACGGAAATACAACTGTTATCTTGGCATCACTGTGCTTGGAATAAATTGAATATTTCTAAGCATTCTTTTATTGTCTGATTTACTTTCCGCAACAAGCTAAGAGCTCGAAAAAGGTTGTCTAAAGCAGGGATTTGCAATGACACCAGCTGTCTGCTTTGTGGTTCTTATCTTGAATCCAGACAACACCTCTTTTTTTGTTGTGTTTACAGTCAGGGTTTGTGGGAGCATCGTGCAATGGCTGCACATCAGATTTTCTCCTGTTGAAAGTCTCTATACTTCATGGAAGAAATGGGGTCGCAAGTAGAGAAGTAAAATCAGAGGCAGTTTTGTGTTGCTACCTTAGCAACTTTCATATAGCACATCTGGAAATCCAGAAATCATTTTTTGGTATGATGTACCCAGTCCTGAAATAGTTGTAAGAAACATAAGAAAATGAGGTTTGTAATAGATTTTTTCTTTGTAGAGTTAATTGTAAATGGCCTCAAGAGACCATCTCTTGGGTGCAAGAGTTGGCTTTAGCCCGAGTGCCGAGTCCCTGCGCATAGGTAGAGGGGACCTTCCTAAAAGACTGCTCATTCGGAGACTCATATACAGTCTTACAGAATGTAAATGAATTTGTAAGCTGTAAAATGCTTTTGTAATACACGCTTCGGCAAAGTTAAGGGGAAGAAAGTGCACCCTGAGAGTGTTGGTTTTTGTAGCTAATGAACTACTTTTGGAAAATACAGCTCTCAGCTTAAGATGACTTGATTTGGAAAGCATGAACCTCGACTTATCTACACAAAACTCTGGTGAGATGATATTTTATATCATCTCACTAAATTGGCATCATGTCCTACTGCATAGCAAATACGAGAAACAAAAGCTCTAAACTTCTATAATATACCTAATGCAGGATAAATGACCCAGAAACTGTTCCATGTAGTGACCTTTAGACACGAGAGTACTAGCTTGAGGAGAGTGAGAAGGCAATTTAGTCATTTTGGTATGGGTGTTATGCACAAACTGTTAGCCAAAAAGGTATTCTCCAAGAGGGAATATGGCTAACGCACTTGGGCAAAGAGAATAGATTTTCTGTTACATTGAACCAGCACAAAAAGTAGTAACTACATACAAACTAGTGTGATTTCGTATGGCAAAACCCAAATTCCTCCAAAGAGCTAGACTAGTGTTGCTAGAATGTAACAGCGAGGAGCTCAAAATGTGGAACCATTGAATCCGAAAAAAGATCGCTGCAATGAAACAAGAGTACCCAAAGTCAGCAAGATACACAATAAACTATCAGATAGTAGTAAAATGAAGTTGAACCCCTGGAGTTAACCCCTTCCGGTCTTTCAGGTTTGCCCTTCCACATGATTAAATAGTCAAGGATACATCAGCCAAGTAAGAAACACTGACCACAAAACAATCGTCTAAATATATTTTTAAGGGAAATCCCAAGAAGACAAGAAGCAAAAGGTGGTCAATGCTAGGAGAACTAAAATGTCAAGATAAATGACAGATGGAATTGGGGGGCATGAAGCATCAAGAATAATATTATTGAGATCCATTCAAGGGCAACGGACAGAGGAAGTAAAATCTCTTTGTCGTACCTATTTGACAGTTGAGTTTAAGAGCTGTGACTACCTCCCCAACCACCCCCTGCCCCAACCTCGCCCTCCACTGCAGTTCCAACATATGCTTTTTAAACTTGGATGATATTATCTAGGGTGTCTAACCCCCATCGCCCTCCGTTGCAGTTCCTCTTCTTTATTCATTTCCATCATATGCAATTTAAACTAGGATGATATTATTTAGGAGCATTCTCAAGTATGACCAAAGCACATACGTGCATCAGTTCAGTCAAAACTAGCTAAATTTCCTAGAAAGACATGTATTGCTGACAACATATTCTTCTTGTAAGTGCTGTGTGTAACTTTCAAACCAAAACAAGTTCCAAGCTATTCACAGACCAAATAAGGTGTTTTGACTTGGAAAGACAAATGTTCATTAATGGTCACAGAACATGGACATAAAAGAGACCATTAAATTCGAAGGGAGTTTAAAATGTAAGTGTTTGTTACATCCAAAAAACCAAATTAAATGCTCTAATTTTTTTTTGTCTAATGTAAGGGTTATATTCGAATGAGTTCGAACTTCATTCGATTCGGTTCAGCAACCCAACAACAATCCAATTCCGTAGCGTGTGCCACTTATTGAAATAACATTTCACTACCCTAAAAAAGTTAAAACCTCAATATCCCAATCCAACTCCAGAAAAAAAGGTGTGCTCTTTTCTGTATACCCTTGGATATTTCTTTTCTATCGATTAAAAAAAACAGTATTGCATATCTTTTAATGAGTTGTGCATAGTACAAAACAATGGATTTTATAAAGAAATTACCTGCACATCATAAAATTTAATGTAGAATCTGGAGCTGTCAATAGATAGCTTAGTTTGGAGAATTTCTGCAATAAGTGAACTTAATTTGGCATTAACAGTGGGGCCAAGTCCACCAATGGAGATTAATTCTCCATATGCAGTTGCTTCTTCAGTCCCCGCAAATGCAATTGGAACTCCTCCATTTATCAACACCATCACATACTTCAAAAACAAAAAAGTAGTATACATCACAACCCATTAATGAAATATCAAATGAAAAGGACAAAATAAGTTGAATGAATTAGTTTCATATGAATTACAGATTCGGGTTTTCCAATGGTCTTAGAAACAGCTTTAGTAGCATCCTTGAGAATATCTGAGGCGACTATGGCATCCACTGGGACATTTGTGAAAAGATTTAAGGTAGGCATGTTTTCTCCGCACCAATTTCGGATGCAAACAGCAAATGCAAAGAGTCTAGATAAGGTGTTCAGCAAAATATAGGGTCACTTGAATGGACTTCAATTGGAAGGACTTCAGTCTTCATATATGACTAAAAAAAATGTACTCCATCCGTCCCAATATAATCTAAACACTACTTTTTAACAACACTTTCGGCATGGTCCACTAGTATTATACTCCATTCGTCTCAAAATAATACTACCTCTGTTTCATATTAATAGTTACACTTTCACTTTTGACATTATTCACAAATTTCCCTTTGACTATCATTTTTGTGAATTATGGTTAAGAGAAAATATAGTAATGTGGGGTCTTGTTTGATTCGTCTTGATATGTAGTTTTAGAATATCGACTTTTTATATTTTTTACAAATACAAAATTAGAGATATAAAGGCTCAAAGTAGTGCATGCGTGAAAAGTGTAAGTGTAACTATTAATATGAAACGGAGGTAGTATGACCACTTTCCATTTTTGTTTGTATCAAATTAGTTTGAACACTTTTATTTTTGGCATGGTCATACTATTACTAAATTAATTTTCTTACACCCCTTTGGCCAATACCCAACTTTCTCTCCCCTTCAATAAAAAAATACTCCACCAAAATCCTATCACATCTATTTTTGATAAAATAACATTTGATAACCACACAACAACTTATCAATTTAAACTACGTGTCGCAACAATTGTTCAGATCTTTCTAAGACCGAGGGAGTATTAGTTTTTCTAACTCCCTTTGATCCACATTCTTCAATCTCTATCAATAAAAAATACTCAAACATTCTCTCTACTTTGATAAAAAGAATACTCCAGCAACTCCTATCATATCTACTTTTAAATAAAATAACATTTGATAACCATATTAAAACTTATCACCTTAAACTATGTGTTCCAATAAGTGTTCAAATCTTTGTGGAACAGAGGGAGTAGTTAACTACATATGATTTTGGACACACCTGTTAAATTTTGAAACTGAGAAACTCAAAATTTGTAACGTTATAAGTAACATACACTAATACTCACTTTTCTTACCCACTTTTCAACCCTCTATTTGCCTCCAAGTTTGTTCCTGAAATCCTCTATTATAACCTATACAGGTTAAGAATACGTTATAGTGCTTCGAAACTAATATTGGCTATTAGTATTTTCATAGTTATATTGAAGAAAACTTGGGTTTGACTACATTTGTTAATATCACGAGCTTTATTCTTAAATTTTTGTTGATTTTACTATAATTTTTTTTTTAAATTATTAGTTTTGGTACCAATAAATGGAAATCGTCCAACTTTCTACCAAGTGGGGACTAGTCTCGTTTTTTTTCCATTTCCTTGCAACGTCCCCCCTTGATCATTAGGCTTTACTACGTCCTTCATACTCTAAACACAATTTGCTTGGAACTCCCCCTTAATTATACTGCATTTAATGCCTTCATCATACTTCAAGCACAACAACTTATCAATTTAAACTACGTGTCGCAACAATTGTTCAGATCTTTCTAAGACCGAGGGAGTATTAGTTTTTCTAACTCCCTTTGATCCACATTCTTCAATCTCTATCAATAAAAAATACTCAAACATTCTCTCTACTTTGATAAAAAGAATACTCCAGCAACTCCTATCATATCTACTTTTAAATAAAATAACGTTTGATAACCACATTAAAACTTATCACCTTAAACTATGTGTTCCAATAAGTATTCAAATCTTTTGTGGAACGTAGGGAATAGTTATTACATATGATTTTGGACACACTTGTTAAATTTTGAAACTGAGAAACTCAAAATTTGTAACGTTATAAGTAACATACACTAATACTCACTTTTCTTACCCACTTTTCAACCCTCTATTTGCCTCCAAGTTTGTTCCTGAAATCCTCTATTATAACCTATAACAGTTAAAGAATACGTTATAGCTGTTCGAAACTAATATTGGCTATTAGTATTTTCATAGTTATATTGAAGAAAACTTGGGTTTGACTACATTTGTTAATATCACGAGCTTTATTCTTAAATTTTTGTTGATTTTACTATAATTTTTTTTTTAAAATTATTAGTTTTGGTACCAATAAATGGAAATCGTCCAACTTTCTACCAAGTGGGGACTAGTCTCGTTTTTTTTTCCATTTCCTTGCAACGTCCCCCCTTGATCATTAGGCTTTACTACGTCCTTCATACTCTAAACACAATTTGCTTGGAACTCCCCCTTAATTATACTGCATTTAATGCCTTCATCATACTTCAAGCACAATTTGCTTCTTCCTTCAAGTTGATCTTCATAATTTGAACTACATGCTTAGGGCTAATTTTTGCACTTTGGCCCTTTGGGGGGTAAAGAGTGATCAATTTCAGCCTTCAAGGGGAGATTTTTGTTTCAATTATGTTAATTAAGGTTCTTAGCAAATTGAGGTTTCAAAATCAAACGTATTTTCAAGTTAAGGCTTTCAATTGACATCTACACTAATATATTAAAAGGTGTTCCTAATAAAGTATATGTTACCATGTCAAATTCTTCATTCACTAGAAACATGTCATGGTATATTGACATATGCTTAACAAGAAATATGTACTACAAAATTTTGTATAGTTAGATCGAACATGCAACAAATAAGTTGTAAAGTAGAAATTTTACTATCTGAAGGAACTATTATATATTTTCTTTACTCCACAGAAATATGAAATTTTACTATATGAAGAAACTATTAAGTAGAAATTTTACTATCTGAAGAAACTTGGACATAAATATATAAAACAAACTAATCTGAAATAAGTATAAGATCAAAACATAGAAGTATTATTCCAAGTAAAGACTCGGGGCATTACCCGAGCTACACACTAGTTGCATTATTATTAATTGCATAAATATTGAGATAAACTACCTATAATTTAATTCAAATTACAAGTCACATTTTGGAAAAAAAAAAAACCTTAATTGCTAAGAACCAGATAATAACCTCAATTCTAATTATAACTTGTGCTCTTGCAAATTTTACATCTTTAGGCACAAAACTAAGTAGTTTTGACTTTTGATCCTCTCTAATTTCGAGGATAACCGATAATACACATAGAACAGCTCTTAGACAACTAGAAAAGCCGAGGAGCAAAAAAGAAGGGGGTGAGATCATGAAGTTTGATGCACTACTCAATACAACAAAGAAACTTCTGAATTTGACATCATCAAATTCTAGGGCACCAAAGGGATTTACAGCTTCAGATGCTTTGAGATTTTCAGAAATTGAGAACACCATGTGATAAAAGCCAAAAAAGAAGATAAAACAGGTGGTCCATATGCCGAGAAGAAAGAAAAGAAACAAAAGCCAAAAAAGCAAGTAATGTTACAATCGATTTGGAACTTCGAATTTTTACAAACTAATTAAAAAACGGAGAAAGTATTACCTAATAACCAACCTAGCCAACCCATGCGAGTTGAGATACACCTCACCCCATTCGACAAATCTAGTTTTCATACACCATCAGACAAAAATGGCTACATGAATAATATGGGTACTCAGTCACACAAACTCTCTTGGAATCTTCTCAATCCTCGTCTCTCCTTTTTCCCTCGTGTGCGGAAGTCATCATAATAGCACATTGTGTACCAAGTCATTCAAAGCCACACACTTCAGGAGCAAGGCTATTAAATTATCCTCATTTACGGGGTGAAGCCAAAGTAACTTTATTGTTCTCAACATAGTCTTAACAAATTTTGAAGTTGCAAAAAGTTTAAAGAATGGCTCTCTAAAAGAACAGAGAAAGGGGAGAGAGTGAAGGGGTAAGGGTCTTTCTGTGCGTACCCAGCCCAGATCACAGAAAACAGAAGTATCAGCAGAATATGGATTGTCGGGCAGTTCACTGCTTCTGCTGCAAACTGCACTACTCTAAACCGCGGGACTCTACTGTATGTGTCCAAGTAACAAAAAGGAATAACGGGTATCCATTCAAAAGAAGGAAAAAGAAGAGCAAATGTCCAATAAAAAAAACCTAAGTTCCGGCCTCTTCTCTGAGATTTAACTAGGCTGTTCAAAACTGAAGATACCCCTTATCTTGGCTCTGGTGGCACAAGTTTCAAACTCCGCATCCACTCACAGAAGCTTGGATCGTCAAAGTGAAGGAAACTGCTCTTCAACTTAGCTCTCTGGTCTACCGTCAATGTTCGTAGTTGTGGGAATCTTGCTTCCTGCAGCCAATATTCAATAATATAAAATCACATATTTCATCTTATAAGGACAAACTCAAAAAAGCATATGGCCAAGCTAATTGACACCATTTTAACAATTAGACAAATCACACTGCCATATCTACATGCGAATTTAATCAAGACCAAAAAGAAAACAGTGTGTTTCACAGCCTTAGTTTAACAAATATGAAGCATCCTCAGGCACAAGGGAGTTTCCCGCACCGATGTGTGAGGCGAAAGGCAGAGGCATGCACATCAGACCCACTACCTTATTTCAAAAGGCTTTAAAGAGCATCTAACTTCATTTTTTTTTGGCAATAATTTACTCGTTTTGATTTATATTTAAAAGGGTGGTTTTAAGAGGAGCAAGAAAAATATAAGGGAGTGAAAGGAACCAAACAAACAAATACAAAAATAGCGGGGGAGCACCCACCTGTTCATAAGCTGGATCCTTGTGAGCTGGTATTAGTCGAGAAACAAAATAACGTGCTTGCGAGGTCCCTTCCTGTGAAGGATAAAAAATCTTTAGCATTTGACTACTTCCCTAGAGGAGGGAGGGAGATATACTAAAATATATCAGTAAAGAGCTCAACAGCAGAAGCAGAAGCAGAAGGAAAAAATGTAACCTTAAATGCAAGGATACGTGGAGCTGGAAACCTTGATTCACTAAGCTCCTCTGCTAGCGTTCTGCAAGCTGCTAAGGCTGCAGCACAGTTTCCTTCTTGAACAGCAAGCTCTGCACCCTGGAAATCAAATTTTAACAAGAAAATAAATAATAAAACTACGTATTAGAAGGAAAAGCTTTTGAAAAGGATGAGAGTACATGCTTTCATTAGAATGGAATAAAGAAGAGCCAGCTGCAAGACATTATACGAGTAAAAGACATTATATATGCAGGCAGTGCATTCAGCAGGACATGAATAAAAATAGATAATGTGAAGATGTACCAAGAACCATCACACATAAGGAGAACAGAAATCATTCGATTATAGAGAGAAGCCTGTGGCCCTGGCTTGAAAGGTCATATGCAGGCAGTGAATTCAGCAAGCATGAATAGCAGAAGGGAATATGGAAAAGCACCAAGAACTCCCCCTCACATTGTTACCCCTAAACCTCCCAAAAAAGATATATAATAATGTTAAAAAAAAAGAGATAGTACTCCCAAAATAAAAAGGGTCGTTCATTATCATTGTGAGTTTTCAATTTCTGAAAGTCAAAACACAAGATTTTGGAAAGTAGAACAAGTACTATCCAGTTTTCTAGAATAATTTTTCAATATTCATATAACTAGTTTATATATGGTCTTTATGTTCATTATGCAATTAATCTCATACGGCTGTTGAAGTCTAAAGACCAAATGCTGGAAATCTGGTTAGTGATACCAAGCAAGTCTTGAATTGTTTTACCAAATTTCTTTTTATCCAAAATATAAGTCATTCTACATCACTAATGCGATATAAAATGCCACTTCTAGATATTAATTCAACATTATGGGTCATTTCATATTATTAACACAATATTATATGTTTACAATACCAAGGCGATTTAAGTTACACTTTAACTAATTTCTTAACATGTGTGAACAATGCTAAAACGAACAATATTTTGAATCAGAAGAAGTAGCAAGTATATTTATCACTTCTCGATTCTACCTATCAATACTCGCTTTAATTCATTTATATTTTCCTATAACACGAAGCAAACTTTTAAGGTAGTATTCCTGAACACCACAAATCATTGGTTCTGGCTACCTACTCTCAACTCGATACATTCACTTTCCATTAATCAACGTATAAACAAGAAAGAAAAAAAGAACTCATGGTATAAGCCACTATTACGCAAGCATGAACAACAGGTTAAAGGCAATGGCAGATTAGCTGGCTCCAAGAATCATCAGTGTGCTTGTGATGTGGACGAATACATTAAAAAATAATTGCATGGCCGAAATGTGGAGTCTACTTCCTTCAGAAATTCGGTGGTGTATGAGGTACAACAGAAGTTGATGGGTTTTTACAGGGCTTAGTCTGGCCATGTCACCTATCCAAGTTTTCTCGTACTTCTTTTGATAAGGCTTTCGTAAAGTTGGTGTCCCAACTCCTAAGCTTCATTATAAGAATCCCTTGTCATTCTTGGACATTGCAGGTGACATAAATATATACCTTCTTCGTGTATCGGTGACATGCCCTCAAGCGTATTCATCAAAAGCATTGATGCGCACAAACATATACTGGCAAAACTACAATGGTTGTTAGCCAGGGAAAATAATTCGTGGTAAAAACAAGATACACTTGGGCCAAAAACACCCGTACCCCAAAAGAAAACATGCACACACGAGAGTGAGCATGGACAACAACAAATATATATGTGTGCACAAATATCAAGATAGCAACCTAGATCCTGGAAAACTAGAAATTTCATAGCATTTTAACAGCATTTTTTTCTTGCCTCTCTTGTTTCATATATAATGCACGTTTCTAGAAATTCCACCAAAATGACCAATTATTGATGTGGCATAAGCTCACATGCTCTTATTACATCTTCATTAGGTATCCAAGGTTTTTCCGCTTACTTATCCTACAACTATTATAGAAAAATTTAAGTAGAAGATACACTTACCCTTGACCACAAAGAACCTAGAACAACTATCTGAATTGGCATAAGCCATAAACCCCTTTTGGAAAAACAAAATGTAAAATATAAGCCACTATGAAGCAAGCATAACAACAATGGCAAATTAGCTGGCTCTTAGAATTACCAAACCATGTACTTGTAATGTGAATGATCGGTATATTACAGATGCATTATCGAAATGTGGAAGCTAGTTCCTTGGAAAATTGGTAGTGTATGAGGTGAGAAAGAAGTTGATAAGTTTATCAGGGCTTAGCTTTGTCCTGCCAGGTGTCTAAGTTTTATATTAATCGTGTTAAGGCTTAGGTTTTCTAAAGTTGGTCACTGAACTCCTCAGCTTCAGTACAAGCACACTTTTTTTTTCTTCTTTTTGGACATTAAAGGTGAAATCATGAATATACTTCCTCTCTTCATATACGAGTGACATGCCTTTGGTGTATTCATCAAAAGCATGCATGAGCACAAACATACACACACACACACACACACACACACCAGATATGCACATGCACATATGTCAATATCACATCCTAGCTCCTGGAAAATTTATTGCCTCTTATCGATTCCTATATAATGGAAGTCCTCCAGAAATTCCACCAAAAGGAACAATTTTTGAACAAAGTAGACATGCTTTCATTACATCTATATTAGGTATCTAAGTCCATCTGTAGTATATACTTATCCTACAATCATTATCTTGACCACCAAAAGACCTAGTACACCTTTTCCCTTTGGATGCTCCTAGTTTGACTTTTTTTGTCACTTCAAAAGATTCCAACTACGAGCATCAAAAGAAAACGTGGGGAGTATAACAAGATGTATAGATGATGGCAGAAGTTATGCTAAGCAAGCCTCTCAAGAGATTATCATACAGCTACTTGTAAGAATCTCTATTAGACAAGGAAGCGGCAGTGAAGAAAGTAAAAAGCTTACCAGCCAGATGAAGATGTCTGTACCATGATCTAGGACAACAGCAGTATCTGACTGCATTGCCAGATCATAAGCTGGAAGCTCTTCAAAGGTCCCCCCCTCCCGATGCATCAAACATCGAGGCGCCACCATTCGCAAAGAAAGATCAAAAGAAGCATCTAGAAATAGGTTTCTTAACACAGATCTCTCATCTTCATGACCAACAATGCTCCCAAGCAATGGACCTCTTCTAAGATGGAACAAGTATTCCGGCAAGGAAGAAAGCTCCTTCGGAAACTTATAGAGCTTAGTTTTTGGAACTTGTGAACCAAACTTTGAAGCTATATCTTTCAATCTTTCATCTATTGTCAAACGCATGTTTATTGCCTCGGAAGCGTTTTTAGCTCGCAGCAGAGTCTTTTTTGGCAATAAGAACCGCAGCCACATCATCTTGAACACTGTCGAGATAGGCTGACACACTATCAACAGCAGGCAATCTCACTGTAATAACCCTAGTGATATCAGTAATATAAACATTTGAATATTGCATGGCAAATTGGAAAAATACATGTTCAGTTTTAATGTCTCTTTTTGGTTTCCATGAAAATTGAGAAGCTTTGTGTTTCCTCCACACTTAGCATCTGAACAGAAAGAGAGGCATCATTCTTAAAATTTTCCGGTGAATCCGAGTGAGCTTCCTCACCAGGACCAACAACTTGTGTGACAAGAATATCTTCAGGAACGCGTATCTCCAGAAAACCATGGGAGCCTGCGGCCCTACTTGATGCCCTCTGCATGTTTACACCAAACACCTCTCCAAAGTCGTCATGAAGTATAAATACACCACCTGAGGCTCTTGAGAGGGGTTGCAACACAGGAACTCTTACAGGGCAAAAACCGGCACATAAAATATCTACAACTGTATGCTGTCTATGAGCCTCCTGACCCAAATGTTCCATCCACTTCATTGCAGTTTTCTCAAGATAAGGATAGTTTGGGTGACTAAAGGAATGAGGAACTGATCCAGGACCAAAAGTATTGGGTCCAGCAGCACAAACTATTAACCTGCTCTTGCCCCCCGGCCTCTTAACCACCCCTCGGGACAAATCAGCAGCAGATGGCCCTTGGATTATCGCCAGGGCAACTTCTACTGCAGTACCCAGGCAGCGATCTCTTGCAGTCTCTGGGATGCTTGCCTTGTAGGGCCTGAATGAGGAGAAGATGGTATGTGCTACAGGAAGTGAAGCATGCATTGGAGACAAGTACACACCTGTCCCATAAATCAATGATCTTAAACTCTCCTCACTAGGTGACTTATCCCCAGGAAGGACATCAGCAGATGCAGTAGAGTCCTCAGAAAAATCATACACAGATACAGTTCGACCATACGAAACAATTCCAATTCTTATAGTTGGGGGGAGCGAATCCACAAAAGCATGAAGAGAACTCTGCAAATGCTGAAGGTGCGGTTCATCTAAACATTCGTCAATGACAAGAACAATGGGAGCAGACGTTCTTGGATCTGAAACAGGAACAAAACCCGACAATCGACTTCCACTTTGGACATAATCAACCATCAAAGAGGATAATTCAGGAAAGCTACGAAGCTCTTCCTTGCTCGATGCTACATACTCACCATCACTCCCATTCAATTTACGACAAACAACACATTGCCACTGCCCTGAAACGGGTAAAATATTACAATATGGATTGGGATAAGCCCCACAACTTTGGCAACGATGAGGATCACGCTGAATTACTTGAGGACCTTGAGCAATCTCTCTCCCAGACGACACCAATGCCCCAAACCCCAAACTCGGCACATTTGCTTGCTTTTTCTGCTTCAATATCTGTCCAAACCAATGAAGCAACACACTGCTAAAACTCAGCAAACAACCAAGAACAAAGCATTGGCATAATATGTTCAATATAGGATCAATGACCCCCCAAAACACACATAAAAAAACTTCAAAATGTAGAACATGTCGAACACATGAGAGCAATAAACAACTCGATCCAACGAAACAATTACAAGCACACAATTCAATCAATGAATACAAAATGCAGGACATGTTAAACACATGAGAGCAATAGACAACTCGATCCAACGAAACGATTACAATGCACCTAATTCAATCAATGAATACTAAACAAAAGAAAAAAGAGGGATTGAATAAATCACCTTATGAGCAGAGAATTGAACAAGGGGAGAAAGAGAGTTGAGGGGGAAAGAGAATTGAAGTCAAAAGAGGTGTTGTGAGAAAAGTGGGAGGGGAAGAAGGTGGTAAAGTAGAAGAAGAAGAAGAAGGAGGAGTGGTTGAAATAGGTGGGGGGGAAAGCAACTGCAACTGCAACAGGTTGAGGAGAAGCAGGAGATGTTCGAAACGGGACCGCAGCCGGCCGCAACGGCGAGCTGAATACAGGCGGCCCGGGCGGTGTACTCAATTGCGGGGAATTCGATTTCTGATTCGAATTCGAATTCGAATTCGGCGTTGCACCACCACCACCCATCTGCTGCTGCTGCTGCTGCTGCTGCTGCACAATTAGTGCCGGAGGAAATCTTGGAGCTGGACTTGCTTTATTTTCCATTGAATTTGGTAATGTCGCCATTGAATTCCCACTTCTTTCTCTCTCTCCTCTTGCTGCTCCTGCTGCAATTTAACAATTTTACAAGAAAAACCCAAGTTGAAATTTACAAGGGAAAAACCCCTTTTGGAGATCACAACGCAAGACAGCCAAGACTTGAAATTTTCACTAAAGAGTAAAGACCCAAGTTGATCGATGAAATGGTACAAATTTGTGATCAACAAAACGAATTACCAAGATTTACCCTTTTTCAAGATCTTATACCATTGTAGATCACTCACTTAAATGGGCATCTTTTGATTGAAATTCTGAGGCAATTTAAACCTCACTATTTACTTCATCAAGTGTGATTCATTTAGAAGGCAAGAATTTGGAAGAATTGATGAAGATTTAGGGCTGCCTGGATTTCTCTCCAATAAGAACCGGGAAAATGTGAGAGGGGAGGTCAGCCAAATGGAGTAAAAGTCAAGAGTGAGTGAAGTGGAGAAAAAGTTGAGAAATCATGAATTTGGTGAACAGGTAGAGATTTTGCAAGCCTGCTCCGAAGTTGGGAGAGTTGCAAGTAGATGTAGCATGCCCATGGCCCAATACAACTTTGGCGTGCGCATAAATGGTATGGGGATTTTAATGGGTTGGGTCGTGCAACATGCATGAGTTTGGGTTTATAAGTGTAACAACTAACCCCTAGGATAAAGCATAAAAAAAAAGTTTTGATTTTTACCAACTTATAAATAGGTTGTTTTACACTTTATCATCTTATGGCTTTTTTTTTTCAATTTTACCACCTTAAACTTTCCGAAACTTTTAAAAATCACCACCTTAACTCATCTCGGGTGAAGAATCCCAGGCGGGGGTGGGGGGCACATAACCGATTTATGTTTAGTTTCCCCCCTTTTATCCCCAAAACCCTCGATTTTTCATTTCCTCTTCATTAAAACCCCAACTTTGCTTCCAATCCCTCTAAAATCCCAAAATTCTTTGATGAAAACCTAAATCAAGTTAGGGCTTGCCATTTTCTAGGAAATTTGACCTCAATCAAAGGAGAAATTGGAGATTCCGCAATTGCAAAAGGTATGATTTCTCAGCCCAATTTTGTAGGTTAGGGTTCTTTCTCAATTTTGGCATTTCTTGATTATTGAATATTTTGGTAAATTGAGCCGAAATTGGGGCATCTATGGTCTTCTTTAGCATAATACTTGCTTTGGTCTTCATTTATCTTCATTATTATAGGCACATAATGTCTCAAATTTCTTCCCAAAACCACCAAAAATGCAATTGTGGAATTCCGGACCACTGACAACCCAGGGCGAAGATTCATGACTTGCAAGTTGTGGGAACAAGGAACAAGTAGAAGGGAGAGTGGTTAGTTTAGGTGGATTGATGAGGATCAGACAGAGTGGAAGAGAGATGTGATAAATCAATTGATCTTGTGCAAGAAACTGATGCAAACTGAAGCCAATGCACACAAGAATGAAGTTGATGATTTGCGTGGACAAAGGAGGTGTTTGGTTCACTATTTGTTGTTGTTGCATTTGTTGTAATTATGTTTTAGGTAAGTCAATGAAGGGTGGTTGTAATGGTACAACCATTGTACAACAATGTTCTTTTGCAATGGAATTAAAACTTATTACATGAAATTTTATCTCCTTTGACGATCAATTGCAATATTCAATAAAAAAAGCAAGTTCTTGAAACAAAATCCCATTAATTGCATATGAACTCAAATACAGGAAGCCTAACACAACTTCCTTGCACATTCATTACATAAACTCACAAATGCAAATTGTTCAACACTTAAACTAACTTAACCAAATTGTTCAAGACAAAAACTGACATAAGCAATATTTTTCAAAGACCCTAGAACTCTAACTAACAGCTCCTAAAAACCTAAGCATTCTTCTTTTTCTTGGTAGGCAGCTTCGAAGCCATAGTCATGGTTGAGCAACTTGCTTGTTGAGAAGGGTCTTGGGTAGTTGTAGTTGGTTGGCTTGAAGTCCCTTCACCACTGGGATTTAGCTACACAAAATAGGGTTTATGTTAGTAAATTTGCACAATTAAGTTAGATTAGGATCAATATAGGGGAAGAAGAATACATTTCTCACCCTTGCCTCCTTCTTCTTTCTTTGCTCCTTTATCCATGCTGTGTCCAAAAGTGGCATGCACCTGTTCCCTTTGCAGCAACAATAAACTTAGGGGCTTTTGAACAAGTCTTCTTGTTATGCCCTAGTTCAGTCCCGGCCCGAACAACATGGAGGCCCTATGCCGACGTTTAAAAATGGGGTCCCTATATAAAAATTTCAAAGGCAAAGTATTATGGTTTTTTCGAAGTATATGAAAATAAAAAAGCACAAGTAAACTAAGCAAAATAAGAAACCTCACATAATACTTTGCTTTTAGTCAATAAAACACACAGTTGAAAGTTACTGATATTTTCTCTCTCTTCAACCTCTCCTTCCTCTCCTTAATCCTATTGCTAGCTGTAGCTATATGCTTATCTCTCTACTTAATTTAGCTTCTGTTTAAGCTAGCTTCTTGTTGTACACTTGTACCTAGCTACTGTTGTAAAGGCCATAGATAGCCTCTTCATTGTTAATATTTAACGAGGCATTTACTCAAACTCTCACTAAAAGAAGGTAAGGACTAAGGAAAGTCTGACAGAGAGAGAAAGAGGTAAGGAGAGAGAGAGTAAGTCAAGTGGTTTAGGGAGAAAGCCAGAAATAACATGACTTTACTTACATAAATTTTCTTTTTTTCTAAAATAAAATAAAATTTGGGGCCCCTCTAAAAATGAGGCCCTGTTCTAGGTCCCATTTTGGACCTGTTCAGGGTCGGGCCTGCCCTAGTTGACCACAATGACCACAATTGTTTGTTCTTTTTGGCCTTTTGAGTGCTTGGGATTCTTGTTGCTTCCCTATTCACCAGCCTCTTTTTTCTTTTCTTCAACTTGGGTCTACCAGGCATGGCTCTGATTGGAGGTGGTAGTGGTTGAGGCAAATCAACTCTCTGCCAGTACTTTTGCCCAGGCATGGCTTCTAATGGAGGCCCATATACTTTGAGGTTGGTCTCCCTACTGTATGCCTCATGGACATAGTCTCTAGGTCCACCCTTTTGTCCAACATACAAGCAAATGCATGCACACATGGGATCCCAGTAAGGTCCCACTGATAGCAAGTGCATGTCCTTTATTAGAGGTCAACAAACACCTGATCTCCCCTCAATTGAACCTCATATTCATCCTCCCAGCCACCTGGACAATGCAAGAGCTTGCATATTTCTCTAAGCCATCAAAAACCTTCTTCACATAAGGCATGTTCTTCCCTTGTGTCTTCAGGACCCCTTCTCACTTATCATTATTTCTCTTCATCATGTATCTCCTAAGCCACTCCATTTGGGTTAGGATAGACTAATCTCTTGCCTCTCTTATGTCTGCATGGAAGGTCTCACACATATTGTTAGTCAACATGTTGAACTTGCAGTTGCTTGTGAAGGTATGAGCTGACCAATGCCTTGTAGGAATGTCAACAAGGTACTCATAAGCATCATCATCTATGAATTTGATTGATTCTATGGTCGCCTCATAGTCAAACTGCCTATTAGAGTCCACAAACACAGTAAAAACATTGTTGCCATATAGGAACATAGTCAAAACAAATAGATGAAGAAAAAATACATGTGTGGTTACCCTTCTTGCTGACCCAACATAGGTCCTTGAAGATGGTTCCAAATGAACTTGAGCTTGAAATTGGCCCATATGTACCTCACACAAAACCTTGTTTGACCCTTGGGCACAACTAAGTTAAAAGCTTCAAATAAACCCTGAAATTCATTAAAACATCACTTGATGTTAGATACAATAAGTGAACAAATAATATGTAAAGTAAATAATGATTAAAAGGAATAAATACATTACCTTCTGTCTGTCTGACATGAAGGTCCAACCAACACCTTCATCACCACCAAGATCCTTCATCAAAGTCTCTAAGAAGAAAGACCAAGTCTCTCTATTTTCTACCTCTATCATGGCCCAAGCAAATGGGAAAATATTGTTGTTCCCATCCTTCCCAACCGCATCAAAATCTCGCCTAGGGTATGCACCTTTCAAATGGCACCCATCAACTCCAATTATGGACCCGCACCCTCCTTTAAACCCCCTCATCAATGGCTCCAAGCACAAATACATCCTTGTAAACAGAGAAGGTTCTAGACCTTCCATCCCACCGACAACATCAATACACTTGCTCCCGTGGTTGTATTTTAGAAACAACCTTGCCATAATCCCACACCCTAGCATACGCTCGGAGGCGTAACCATAAATAAGGAACTTGGCCCTTACCCTAGCAAGCCGACTTTCCAAAGAGGTGATTGGAATCCCAAGATCAAGCCTCACCTTCCTCCCGAAAAACTTCAACTTCCAACAAGGATCACTCCTCTAATCCTCTAAATATCTATTGGCTAAATACTCAAGAAATAACTTCCTATTCATACTTATCCTTGCACAACCGTGCTTCAATTCCAATGTCCCAATCTTCCAATTAGAGTCCACACCAAGCTTCCTACAATGAACCTTGAACTCACACTTTTGCTTGCAACTACACCGCCTTTTCTTGCTCTTCTTTGGGGTCCTAGGGACAATCACATCCTGCTCTTACAAGTAGGTGGTTATCCTACTTGAGTCATTGTGTAGGTAGTAAAAATCATACCTATTCTCAATGGCATGGACCCTCAAAGCCTCCCTTGCTACCTTGCTTGAACCGACTTTGAGCTCAAGCTTCGCTTTATAGGCTTATTGAAATCGGTTTAGGGTTGAAGTAGGTGCGTCATCATCTTCCGAATCCGATCCATTCAAACTCCCTGACTCATCCGAATCCCGCTCTATTTCTTCTTGCAACCTAATTTCCTTATCAACTAGCCCCTCATCCCCTGCTTCTTGTGTTGTTCCTCAAAACTTCTCTTTCTTTAGTAAACAAATAATTTTCAACCTGCTTTAGGATATCGGATCCACCCCGTCTCACTTGTGTCTAAACAAACATCTCATCTTCATCCCTCAACTCGTTGTTCTCCTCTTCACTTGGCTACCACTCTATATCCATATCACTAAACTCTGAGCTAGATGACCCAGATCCCTCTTCATCTCCATCATCCTTAAATACAAGCTTCTTTGCACTACTCCTCCTTTTCCCTTTCCCCTTCCCTTTTTCTTTTTTTTTTTTCTCTTTTGGCTCTTCCCTCAACTACCTTTCCTTTTCCTTTTCGTCATTTTCCTTCCCCTTTATTCGTGCCCCTTTCACAAAGAACATGCTTCGACTCTGGGTGTACTTATCTTAGTGGGTGTGGGAATGGGTGTTGAAGCATTAAATTCTACTTCACTAATCACGACTGGAGAGCTTGGGAAGGACTGATTTGCTATTAGATCTACAAACGTAGGGCTTTTCCTCCTAGTTGGTAGTTTTTAAAGCTTTGGTTTAAGTAGGGTTGTTTGACTATTTTTGTGTCAAAGGTGGATTGCTGCTAGAAAAGGCAGCCTTCTCCCTTTGTTCCCTATGGTAATCTCTCAAAATTTCTGAGAATCCAAGAAGTTTAGATCTGTATGGAGGAAAGGTAGGTGTGGGAGGCTCTATATGGGCCAAGGGTTGGGGGTCGCATGTGGACTACAAGTTCACATTTCCAAAAACATCCAAAGTCTCCAAAAGTAAAGAGATATCCTCATCATTGACCAACTCCCTTCTACCAATAGTCAAACTCCTTCCCTTTAGCCTAAACCACAGAATTAATCCACTTAGCACAAGTTTTTTTTTTTGCATTATCGTAAGCGAAGAAATAAAAGGTTTCTAAGCATTCTTATATTAATATCCTTCAACCCGGTGCGGGGGTTCAATGAAATCCACCCACCATCATATGAAACCACCTTCCTACTTTTATAAATTCGGCCAAGAAACTCCCACCCAACCTAATCTAACATTTGCAATATCATTAAGGGAAACATGTTTTCTCTCACTTTCCATTATAAAATCTACAAAACAGGGAAACAAAACCTAGTGGAATTCAATTAAAAAATCATTGCAAATGCTCCAATTTTTAATTTGTTTAAATGTAGTTTATGCTTCAAAAAGAATCCAATGCCAAAGAAATAGACAACTAATTCATTTTACCTCTTTTAAATTTCACAATTACCAACCCTAATTCTACGTTAATCAAATAATTAAGCTTTAGAAAAGGTCTACAATTGAGCTAGGGTTTGTGCGCTTACCTCGCCTTCCTTGGTTTGGTCTCCTCAATCGATTGAGATTGATGAAGATGCAAATAAGTTGATCCCCATAATTGTCCTCTTGCTGCGAAAATTGAAATAAAGGAGGAGATATAGGAGCTTGGTGTTCGTGGATTTTTGGGGTGAAGTGGAGGAAAGAGAGAGGAAAATAATCTCCGTAAAAATCAAAGAGGAGTTGATAATTTTTGCGAGAGAGGTTGTTGGAGGGAATTCAAGGTAAGAATATGAATAGTTTAAGGAGATTGAAGGTAAGAGAGGAAAAGTAGAATGGGGAAGGAAGAAAGAGAAAGAAATCGGGGGAGAGAGAGAGTAAAAAAGGGGGAATTTTTTTAATCCCAAATGTGGGCCCTCCTCACCGAATTCTTGGTTGGAGCACGAGTTAGGTGGTAGTTTTTAGTGAGTTGGAAAGTCTAAGGTGGTAAAATTGAAAAAAAAAACCAAAAGGTGGTAAAGCGTAAAACAACCTACTTATAAGGTGGTAAAAATCAAAAAATCCAAAAAAAAAAAAACTAACAACTAGGGATAGGCATGGGTTCGAGCCCTCATCCGTACTCTATTGGGTCCGACTCTAATTTAAGGATTTAGATTCAACTTTTTCTAGACCCTAAGGGTTAGGGTTCGTGTTTGGCTCTTAATATTCTAGACCTAGATCCCACACAGACCCGACCCTTGGACCCTAAAGTTATTATTAGTTTTTTTTTTGCCTTTTTATGTTTTAAAGAATAACATTGATTTTACATTTAAACATTGATATTTAACCAAAGAGTTGTCATTTACCCGACCCTTCAAACCCTTACCCATGATTTAATGACTCTTATACAAACGTTTACCTTAAACATTAACTCTAAAGGGTTGTGGTGGATTTTTTTTTTTTTCAAAATTTTGGCAAAAAATAAAGAATTTAGGCTTGGGCCCTAGACCTTATAGACCCTAATGTTCCCGTTCCAGCTTCACCTCTGGGTCCAATAAAAATTTTAGGGTCCGTGTCTAGAGGCTAGCTGACCCGACCTTGCCCATCCCTAGTAACAAAACTCGAGATTGAGCTGCTCGAGAATAGCTAGTTTATATTGCTATATATGTTTATAGGGCTTTGTTCTTTTGGACTAATTTGGCTCAGAACTTAACTGAAATAAATGAAGCAAAATTAAACTAAAAATAATAATTTTATAATAAGAATGTATAATACACAAAATCTTAGGTAATACTGTTATACCATAAACTATGGTGTAACAACCAACAAATCACCGCTTCTTTTGTAAAAAGAACTCAAATGACATGAAATAAATGTCAAAACGACATGAGAATCTTGTCATTATTTGTATAGTCCATGTCATTCTTGTTGGAGTCTATATCGTTACGCATATTACACAATAAGTTATGCATGGTGTAACATGTTACACCCAAAATTCACTCTATATAATAATAGTAATAATAATATTCATAATAATAGTAATAATCATAATCATGATAATAATAATAACATTATATATAATAATATTCATAATAGTAACAATAATAATCATCATCATCATCCTAGCCTGAAGGGATTTAATGAGAGAGAAAGTTAGTGGAAGGATTTATATCTCGGAAAAACCCCCAAATTTAAATGGAAAATCTAGCCCTTGAGTTATTTCTAAAGCCTACTTAATAAATCCATTCTTTAACGGTCCTCCTTATATCCTAATCTAAAATATGACTCTTCATCATTTCCCCTCAAAAATTAAGGATTTTCCTAATTCAAACTCTATTTGCTGATAATAATGCATAGAGGCCTATAACCCTGACAAATATAACTAATGATGAACTCTATTTATCTCCGCCTTCTAGATCACAATAGGGTGTTTAATAACTCTATAAATAAGGTTTTTATAGCTAATTTTCCCTCAATTTGGATTAGGTGTTTCAATTCATGAGTTTCAATTACAAATTAGGGACTAGGGTTAGGATTTCCTTATCAGCGGAAGTGAATATCATTCAATTCCTCAAGTGTGTTGAGATATTTTAATCAGTTTTGGCGTTGGGTCAATCAATCCCCTCTGTCTCTGGTTACTATAAGACAGCGAATCTGGAATACAAATAATTCAATTGTCCTTATTCTCATTATGAGTCTCAAACATTAAATGCGATTAGAAAACTATGTAATCGTTCCTAACTTACAGTGCTTTCTCTACTTGTGCTATATAAACAACTCAATTTATTGTTGTAAGTGCACTTCTTCTTTCCTTCTAATTAGTTAATGGTTTTATAATAATCTTTCTAAAGTCTCTTGTATTATTTCAAAGTGTAGTACATTCTCAAATTGGTTTTGCATGACTAAAACTAAATCCTTCAAGGATGCTATTATTGATGGTCTTGCTAGAAAAAGCGGTCCTACTATTAGTCCCTCCTCTTCAACTTCAGAAATTTTCATGCCCTGGAAACCTAAATCATGAATCAAATGCTCCCCTTTTTCCCATCAATCCCAGAATCTATTGTTCTTGATAAACTTCCCCAAGTTCCAAAAGATATTGAAGTCTGAAGATCTCACAAAATCTTGTCTTCTGGGTAAGATGTTGGGTGATCCCACTGATTTTAGAACCACCAATTGTCGCACAAAAGCTGACTAGAAGTTTGTGAAAGGTGATATTGATTACCTCGAAATGGACAACCATTAGATTTTCCAGTAATTGATACGCTCAAGTTACACGTAGTATTTACGTAACTTTGGGTGCACTTTGCTAAGGGTTTGATTGTAATTGTTAACATTCGTGTTTTATTTAACTCTTAGCGGAAGTTCGGAGTTTTGCGAGATAATTTGTGTTAACGTCATGTATTCCGAGCTTCCAAGGTGAAGTGCATTTGAGCCGAGCAAAGCCCAAGCATCACCGCAAGCCCAAGCACCGCATGCCTAGCAAGCTCGGCATCATCGCCCAGCTCTCGCGTGCACGTTCACCCACCCGCATCGCATGCTCGCCCAGCAGCGGCCAAGTCGCCCGGCGCTCCATCATCGTAAGCCGGCGCGCGCTCGAAGTATGCCCGGCCCGGCGCTCCATCATCGCACGCCCGGCGCTCGAAGCACCGCACGCCCAAGCATGCTCGCCGGCGCTCGAAGCAAGCTTTGCCCGGCTCGCGGCTCGCACCTCGCGACTGCCTTGCTCGCACCTCGCGAGATCCCTCGCACGGTGCGACCTCTTGGCTTGGCCCGTTCTTCGGCTCGTGTTGGAAGGCGTAACACTCTTCGCACGGTGCGACCCGGACTCGCACCTCGCGACCCCTAGGCCTGGTCTAAATGTCGACTGATTTTTGAGCTTTAGTATAAATACTAAACTTGATTTTTGGACCTAGGGGGCGGCCCCACAAGGAGAGGGGAGTCTCCAAAACTCCACTCCTCTCTTGTTGTCTTCTCTTTTTAGTTTTTATTTTCTAGTTTAGTTTTAGGAGATTTCAACTATGGGATTGGCTTATGCTATGCCGGTGTAGCTTGAACCGTTCTTGAACGAGATTAATATGGAGCTTCAAGCATTATTGTGAGATCTTTCCTCTCTATTTAGTTTCTTTGATTATGGTTTAATTTCTATGCTTGCTTTCTATGATTTTTGCATGATTATGCTAGGAACGTTACTAGTTTGATTGTGTAATTAATCTAATGCTAGATTTAAGAATAGAATCGGATTGTTTTATTCTTTTATCGATTTGTAGCAAACTAGGGAGTAACTCGTGATGCCGATCATCTTGGTTATTTCTTGGGGAAATTGAATCAACCGTTGAATGTTTATCGCTTGTATGACGTTAGCGGTGTCTATTGATTCTCTCGTGTTTATTCTTGCTATTGGATTGAACTTAGACGTGATCGGACTAGGTTATCCTTTAGTTAGGGTTTTATAGTCACGCTGATCGTGCTATTTAACTAAGAATAAGGAGAATGCGAGATTGATTCTCAACAATAGATAATTATGGAAATAATTAGAGTGGAGGTTCAAGGATCGATAATGAATTGAAGTGTATGTTAATCGGATTCAAGATCTTCCCATATTGATTTCTCATCTTGTTTATATGCTAGTTAGTTGTAGTTTAGTTATAATCTACTTGAAACCCCCCTTTGTAATTATTATTAGGTTTCTCGGCCCTTAGCTTGATCTAGGTTTTGGATCACGCTAAGTATTAAACTCGTCCCTGTTTCCCTGTGGATACGACCCCTACTTCCATTATACTAGCTTAGTGTAAAAGAGAGTAGGAGAAATTTTATCTTTGGCCGGGTGCGGTGCACAACGACACATCCGCGCCCGCCCAAATTTTTGCGCCGTTGCCGGGGAAACGGTGTTACTTGTTTGTATATAGCGTGTGTTTTTGGATTGTATTGCTTGTGCTCTTTGTTTATGGTTAACACTCGTACTACTAACAAAGAATCTTTGCATTACGATCCCGAATTAGAATTGACTCTTTTCAGGTGGAGAAACATTTTGCGAGAAAATTTTCAAGAATCATCTTTTAACGCTGAAGTGGAGGAAGCGATGCCTCCGAGAATTGAAACTCGTACCTTGAGGGAGCTCACGGCTCCTAACCTTGATCAACAACCATTGTGCATCTCATTTCCGGCTCTTGATGAAGGCACTAATTTTGAATTGAAGTCGGGGTTGATACACTTGCTTCCTTCGTTCCATGGGCTCAATGGAGAAGATCCAAACAAATTTCTTTCGGAGTTTCACGTGGTTTGCACTAGCATGAAACCAAATGGAGCAAAGGATGAACAAATCAAGTTGAGAGCTTTTCCTTTTTCTTTGAAGGATGCAAACTAAAGATTGGTTATATTATCTTCCTCCCCGGTTGCATTTCCACTTGGGTTGAAATGAAGAAGCGATTTCTTGAGAAGTTCTTTCCAGCTTCTAAGTCATCAACATTAAAAAAGGAAATCAGCAATATTGAGCAGAAACACGATGAGTCTTTCTACGAATATTGGGAGAGGTTCAAGAGACTTTGTGCTAGTTGTCCATATCACGGCTATTCTGATGAAGACCTCATTTTGTACTTTTACAATGGTTCTTCTGACGAAGATGTGCGAATGGTGAATGCTGCTAGTGGAGGTTCTTTCATAAACAAAACCCCAACTGCAGCTAGAGAACTCATTGAAGAACTAGGCGAAGGCTCGAGACAGTTCAGTAGAAGATCGAATCATTGTAGAACAAATGTTGAAAGTCCAGGTTCTAGCTCTTCAAAGACCGAGGATCAAGTACAAACTCTTACATCGATGATGCGTGAGTTCATGGTAAAGAACAATAGAGTTCAACAGGTAAAAGTTTGTAGAATTTGTTCTTTAGATCATCATACCGATGTTTGCCCTCAAATGCAAGAAGAATTTAGGGAAGAGGTCAAAGCCGTAGGTTTTCAAGGCCAACAAGCATTACAGAGACATGATCCCTACTCCTATGCTTCCGAGCAAGGAGGAGAGATCATTCTAACTTCAGATTGGGCAATCAACATCAACAACAAGACTATAAACAGGCCACAACCACACCCTTATCCTAGGCCCCAAGGCCAAGACTCGAGCTCTAGCGTGTCCACTGAAGAATTATTAAATGTTTTAACTAAAAATGTGACTAACATGCAGGGTAACATGGTGCAGTTCCAAGAGGAAACTCGATCGAGCATCAAGAACTTGGAGAACCAAGTAAGCCAAATGCGGGAGAGCTGTAACCAAGTTAGAGGCTAGGGATTCGATGAGGTTGCCATCCCAAACAGAACTCAACCCTAAAATGAACGTGAGTGCTATCACATTGAGGAGTGGAGCGGAAATTGCAAGCAAAGAAAGGTTGGTGGTTCGAGACAAAGAGATAGTGGAAGAGGTGATCGAGCATGAACCGACAACACGATTGTAAATCATTGCCACCTCAACAAGAGGAGAAAGTCCAAAAATCACCTCTTCCACCATATGAACCGGAGCCACCATTTCCCGAGGCATTGAGAGAAACCCGCAATGCGGAGCGCAACAAAGACATTTACGAAATCTTTCGTAAATGTGAGGTAAACATTCCCCTTTTTGATGTTTTAAATCAAGTACCTAGGTATGCTAAGTTCCTTAAAGAATTGTGTACTTCGAAAAGAAAGCAAAAACAAAAGGGAGTGTAAAAAGTGAAGGCTAGCGAGCATGTCTCTGCTATCTTTCAAAAGAAATTACCTCAAAAGTGCAATGACCCAGGCATGTTTACCATCCCATGTACTATAGGTGACACCATTTTTCCTAAAGCCATGTTAGACTTAGGTGCGTCAATTAATGTGATTCCATATTCATTGTATAAGTCTTTGAAACTTGGCAATTTGCATGAAACCGGTGTGGTGATTCAATTAGGCGATAGATCCAATGTTTATCCTAGGGGTAAATTAGAGGATGTGTTAGTTAAGGTTGGGAAATTGAAATTTCCTGCTGATTTTTATGTTTTTGGAGATGGAACTCCGATAAGCATGCCGCCCCAATCCTTTTGGGGCGACCTTTCTTGAAAACATCTTGCACTAAAATTGATGTTTGCGCTGGTTCTTTGACTATGGAGTTTGAGGGAAAGGTAGAGGCATTTGATATAAATGATCCTAAGCTTCTACTTAAGGATGATAACTCACTTTGCTCTATTAACATTGTTGACTCTGTTTTGCATGATGTTCTTGATATTGAGCAGGTTGATGAGTTGATGAATGCTGATGATGTCTTGGTTGAGGATTGTGTGCCTCCTACTAACGTACAGGTTATGGTGCCCGAGTTGAAAGAGCGGAAAAAGCCTCCTGACTTACCACCTTGTTCTGAAACTGTACCACTAACGATGCATTGCAAGAGTTCTTCTGAATCTGTTTTGCAGGTACTTGAATTGGAGGTTGACATGGAGCCACCATTGTCACACATGGAGCACAAGCCTAATTATTGAGCTCAAGGTACTAAGTCGAGCTAACGACTTTAAACAACAGCGCTTCTCGGGAGGCAACCCAAGACCCCTTTTATTTTCTTTCTTTTTCTTTATTTCTCATCAAATTTCCACCACCACAACAAATTTTCTTTCACCCACCGCCCAACCACTAAAAAGATCCACAACCAATCTTAATTCACTTGTAACCAAAATCCACAAAAGAAAATCCGTTGGGAGGACTTCAATAACTAGGAGTTGGTACAACTAGAGGGTTGAGATTGTTAATGTATCTTTTCGATCTCTTAAGTTAGGTGCAAATCTCAAGAATTTAAAACTTTTAAACTTGTCATTTGTTTGAGTGATTCGAGGGAGAGGGTTGTGAGTTGAGTTATGAGATTTGAGTTGGTGTTGTTAAGAAGTTTGAGTTTGACGGATTGCTTTTCATGAGTTTTGAGCATTCGATCTTCGATTTACCCGATTTTCAAATTTCTCCCCTTTTTCAGTTTACTTTTTCTTTTAATTGTTGACACATTGAGGACAATGTGTAGTTTAAGTAGGGGGGAGGGTATTCTCATTCTCATGTATCTATGTTGTATATATTACTTTCAATTTGAAAAAAAATGAAAATGAAAAAAAAAATGAAAAAAAAAAGAATATAAAAAAAAAGTGATGAAAAGAATCCCGCTGAGTTGAAAACCCGCAAGGGCGGGCGACTCGGGCAAAATTGGGGGCTCGGATAGGTCGAAAACCCGAAAGGGCGGCCTATGCAAAAAAGAGCTAGTTGAGCGGGTAAGATGGTGAGATGCAACCAAAAAGAAATGTATGAAGCTAGGATGAAAACCCGAAAGGGCTCCTAGGCAAAATGAGAGATGAAAGAGAGAATTATATACTTTGAAAACTCATTTGCCGGAGATGGTGTCATAAGGTGGAAAGCGTTTTCGGGTATGGTTGGTGAATTCATCCTTGATTTTGTGAAGATTTGTTTTGGCTTTCACATTCTTTTGGTTGATTGTTTGTTTTTGGGAGTAAGCATGGAATTTATCCCTTTTTGTCTTCATTCCATGGCTTGCTATTTTAAATTAGTTGTAGTAGTAGTAGTTTTAGTTTATCTTTTGAGGTTTTAGGCGAGCTGTCATTTTGATTGTGGCGTTTGAGTGAGTTCAACTCCTTTGAGATCCTTCAGGATTTGAGCTCACATTTTGGTTGTCGTTTGCGTTGGTTATTGTTGTTGTCGCGTCTTTGTATACTTCGGAGTGAGCTTAAATCTAAGTGTGGGGGAATCATCGTCCCCTTACGTTTAGGTTTTGAGCGTATTTCATTAAGATGTGATGATGATGATGTAGTTGGTGGAGAGAGAGGCTGGTGTTGATAACTTGGGTGATGATTTATTTGGTGATCCTCATTTTGAGTTTACTCGAGGTCGAGTAAAGTTCAAGTGTGGGGGTATTTGATACGCTCAAGTTACACGTAGTATTTACGTAACTTTGGGTGCACTTTGCTAAGGGTTTGATTGTAATTGTTAACATTCGTGTTTTATTTAACTCTTAGCGGAAGTTCGGAGTTTTGCGAGATAATTTGTGTTAAGGTCATGTATTCCGAGCTTCCAAGGTGAAGTGCATTTGAGCCGAGCAAAGCCCAAGCATCACCGCAAGCCCAAGCACCGCATGCCTAGCAAGCTCGGCATCATCGCCCAGCTCTCGCGTTCACGTTCACCCGCCCGCATCGCATGCTCGCCCAAGCAGCAGCAAGTCGCCCGGCGCTCCATCATCGTAAGCCGGCCGCGCGCTGAAGCAAGCCGCCCGGCCCGCCGCTCCATCATCGCACGCCCGGCCGCTCGAAGCACCGCACGCCCAAGCATGCTTGCCCGGCGCTCGAGCAAGCTCGCCCAGCCTCGCGGCTCGCACCTCGCGAGCATGGTCGCACCTCGCGACTCGCCTTTGCTCGCACCTCGCGAGATCCCTCGCACGGTGCGACCTCTTGGCTTGGCCCAGTTCTTCAGCTCGTGTTGGAAGGCAGAACACTCTTCGCACGGTGCGACCAGACTCGCACCTCGCGACCCCTAGGTCGGTCTAAATGTCGGCTGATTTTTGAGCTTTAGTATAAATACTAAACTTGATTTTTGGACCTAGGGGGGCAGCAGCCACAAGGAGAGGGAGTCTCCAAAACTCCACTCCTCTCTTGTTGTCTTCTCTTTTTAGTTTTTATTTTCTAATTTAGTTTTAGGAGATTTCAACTATGGGATTGGCTTATGCTATGCCGATTGTAGCTTGAACCGTTCTTGAACGAGATTAATATGGAGCTTCAAGCATTATTGTGAGATCTTTCCTCTCTATTTAGTTTCTTTGATTATGGTTTAATTTCTATGCTTGCTTTCTATGATTTTTGCATGATTATGCTAGGAACGTTACTAGTTTGATTGTGTAATTAATCTAATGCTAGATTTAAGAATAGAATCGGATTGTTTTATTCTTTTATCGATTTGTAGCAAACTAGGGAGTAACTCAGATGATGATCATCTTGGTTATTTCTTGGGGAAATTGAATCAACTGTTGAATGTTTATCGCTTGTATGACGTTAGCAGGTCTATTGATTCTCTGTGTTTATTGCTGCTATTGGATTGAACTTAGACGCGATCGGACTAGGTTATCCTTTAGTTAGGGTTTTATAGTCACGCTGATCGTGCTATTCAACTAAGAATAAGGATAATGCGAGATTGATTCTCAACAATAGATAATTATGGAAATAATTAGAGTGGAGGTTCAAGGATCGATAATGAAATGAAGTGTATGTTAATCGGATTCAAGATCTTCCCATATTGATTTCTCATCTTGTTTATATGCTAGTTAGTTGTAGTTTAGTTATAATCTACTTGAAACCCCCCTTTGTAATTATTATTAGGTTTCTCGGCCCTTAGCTTGATCTAGGTTTTGGATCACGCTAAGTATTAAACTCGTCCCTGTTTCCCTGTGGATACGACCCCTACTTCCATTATACTAGCTTAGTGTAAAAGAGAGTAGGAGAAATTTTATCTTTGGCCGGGTGCGATGCACAACGACACATCCGCGCCCGCCCAGTAATGGCTATTCTTTGTGTGGTTAGAAAGACCATGGCATGCCCAAAGTGATCTATTTGTTATCTATTCTTGGAGGTCTTATTTTGACCCTTATCTTGAAGAATTTAAATGGCTGGGTAGATCGTTGGGTTAGAATTCTCCGTTTGCCTCCTGAACTTCTAATCTTTGACTATATTGCTAAAATGCTTGCTGCTAATCATGTGGGTTTTCTTATAAGATTGGACCAAAGTGTTGACATGTATATTAGGGTATGCTGGAATCATTCGTGTTTGTGGAACTGTCTATGGTTATGTGATTTTGTATGAAAGGGTTTTCTACTGGCTGTTTATTCTGTGGTTGTGATGATCATGTAAAAGATAATTGTATTCTTTTATATCCATCCCTAAAGAGAAATTAAAAGAAGATTGTTAATAAACCTTAAGCAAGAATACCTTGCTGATTTCGTAGCTAGATAGTGATAATAGGCAAGAAAAGCTTGCATCCACAATTGAGCAAGTGATTAATATGGTGCAAGCACTAGGGGTGTTCATGGGTGGTTAACCGTCCCGGAACAACATATCGGTTTGGTAACCAAAAGTTTCAATTCGCTCTTTTTGCGAACCGTAACTGTAACCGATTAGACCGGTTGCCGCCTAAGCGGTTAACCGTTTTTTCGGTACGGTTTTTCGGTTAACCATTAACCGTTATTCAAGTTATACCATTATATTTTAATTAATGTAAATATGTATTTTCTATTTTTGTGTGCATATACTATAATATTATATATACTCTAATATAAAATGTATAATAATTAAAGTGGATAATAAATCCATTGGAAACATAATAACACTAAGAATTTACTCCATTTCCTAATTACAGTGTTTAAATTAGTACTAAAATTTTGAAATAATCTCATACTTACTCTAATTGTTGTTACTTAGTAACAAATATTAGAATTAATGTAGTTGTTGGAAAATGTTTCACAATAATAAAATAGAGAAAAAAAAATTTCGATTTTTCGGTTAACCGTACACTCAAAAATCATAACCGTAACTGTACCGTTTAACCGTGAATTTTATTATTTCGGTAATCGTACCGTTAAAACTTTTTTACCAGTATAGTTACCACCCATTTGGACCGATTTTTTGGTATTTCGGTACGATTTTTCGGTTTCGGTTTTTTATGAACACCCCTAGCAAGTACTAGTGGAAAAAGCCCAACTGATCCGGTCAATTTGGCTTAACTGGTCCGGAACTGAACCGGAGCTGTTGGGCTAGGAGCTGCTGAAGGGTTTTAACTGATCCGGTTAAAAACCAGATCAGATAATTCTCAACTGATCAGGTTGAGTGTGAAAACTGGATCAGTTTGTGTACCTAACTGATCCGGTTTTCCCGCACAACCGGACCAGTTACTCCATTTTGAAATATTAAAAAAAAAAAAATTCGCATCAAATCTGGGACGCACATAAACTAAATTAAAACCTAACATAAATTAAACTGGGAGAGCTCCAACATATCCAACATATTGAACATATATCGATCATATCTGGAACAACTCCAACATATTGAAGAAATACCCTAAAGCTAAATCCAAAATTACAAACATAAATAAAAAACGAACATAAACTAAAAATGAAACTAAAAATTTAATTGAGAAATATTACAAAGCTAAATCCAAAATTACAAACATAAATTAAAAACAAACATAAACTAAAAACGAAACTAAAAATTTAAATGAAAAAATCACAAAGCTAAATCCAAAATTACAAACGAAAGTAAAACATTAAATTAAAAAAATTATATAGACGAAAATAAACAGAAGAACATATGACAAAAATAAAACAATAAATAAATAGAAATTACACAGTAGCACGCCGTTCTTTTGTGTTGTGTGTCGAAATCTCCCGGCGAGATATGGGTGAAATTCTAGGCAAATGTTGTGTGTCGAAATCTTCCGGCGAATGTTGATGATGAAGATGATGTTGCGTGGTGATGGTGGTTGTGGATGACGATGATGATGAAGATGATGGTGGTGGTTTACAACGAGAGAGGAAAGAGGAGGAACGAACGATATCGCTGGTGGTGAGGCCCTCCACAGTAGCACAACATTCTTTTGTGTTAGTTTCTTCGCTGGCGATGAGAGAGTAGAGATGAGAGAGGAGGTGTAACACCCCAACATTTCAAAGCGGAAAAGAAAGAAATAATAATAGTATTAATAGGACGATGGCGGAAACATCGTCTTCTGGGAATGTCACTACTACAAGAAATGCGTTTAAATAACTAAGTGATAAAACCAACATAAATAAATAGTATAAATAATTTAAATTAATTAGAGTAATATCTAAAAGAGAAAACTGACTCTAAACTAATTAAAAGTCTAGGCCTAAAACATCTAGCTTTTTAATGCTCACAACTCAACCCGAGCCCAAAACCAAAGAAGATTCCCATCAACATCACCTGCAAAATATATCAACAAACATCCACAATCAGTGGGGAGTAACTAGCAGTTCTCCCAGAACAAAAGAAATCAAAGTACAATTCAGACATAGATTAATAAGAAAGGAAACATAAGGTCAAGACAACTATGACATGCATCCAAAATCATAAAGCTCTCAAGTAATACAAAAGATAAAAGGAATAAATTATCTCAAGGGTACTTCAATAAAAATAAAAACATAGATAAATAAGTTATTGAGTCAGAAACCGAACGCCAGTGAATCGCAATTAACTTCCTAAGGTTTGTCAGATCGCAATCTCCAGGTCAGTCTATGGGCTTATGTTCCCCACTGCCTGTGTCTAAGAATGGTCAAACTCCCGATGCAGGGTAGAACACGCAGAACTCCCTGACCTCTCGGACGACAACAATTAACCCAGGTGTACCCCTAGTTCGCAAACCAGGTGGTTAACATGTTCTTCACCGGGGACTACATCTATCCCACCGGATGTTCTTATCTCAAAATAATCATAAATATCATCAAAGTATTATTCATCTCAAAAATATTCGTCAAAGGGATGCCACCCGGCCTTATACCCATAATTCATCAAAAGATATCTCTTCAAAATTTCTTCAAAGTAGTAGCTTACAAACTTACAACAAAAGTTTCAACAACAAATACATTGCGCACCACAAAGCACAAACAACGACAATTAAAGAGTACACGACTCCAAGGCTTAATAAATCAATGAAACGTACACGACTAATCATTTTACAAGGACTAAAAGTAAATATAATGATACACAATTATAACCACAGTAACTTAAAAATCATCAATTCTCAAGAATATAAAAAGTCTCAATTTATTTCTGATTTTTAATCCCTTAAATAATTAAAAAGAATATCCTCAAACTCATAACAAAACACAATAAAAATTATTAAACTAATAAAAACGATTAGTAAATTATCACAAAAATTATCATATAAGCATTATGACTCTACTGACATGGTATAAATTTTATTTCTAATTTTCGGTCTCTAAAAGTAATTTTAAACATTAATTTACAGAATACTCAAAAAAGCCAATATAATAATTAAAAATAGAAATAGATGCCCAAAGATTACCAACAATTCACATAACATGTATAAACTCAAGGTAATATATAATATACAAAGAAATGAATTTTTTCGGCCTCCAGAAATAATTTTCACGATTTATATACTTACAAAAATGAAAATGCAAAAATAGATAAATCAATTAAATAAACCTGTAAACAGTAGGCAAAAATTATTCCAAGGCATGAAATACATACTATACATATAAAATGATTCACGAAAAATAATTTCAGCAATTTTAACATTCGTTCAATAATTATTATGCAAATAAGCCAAAAACGCACAAAATACCAAATAAATCAAATAAATACTAAAACTCAGACGAAAATTATTTTTCTATATACAATATTCATACAGCATGCATCAATTATATTCATGTCACATTTCGTCAATAATTTCATTCAAAAAAGTATTTTAAACAATTCCTAGCGTAATAATCTAATACCGAATAATACCCTAATCACTATTGTTCTAGGATAACTACTAGTTACCTGGAACGTCGGGAGGAGAGCGAGTCTAAAGTGATACACAAAATATGTGCAATCCAAGTCCTCCACGAACGAAAATTGTAGCAATAAGTCACTAGGCGTTTTCTTCTTGAACGTTGACAAATCTCATTTCATGTTGTTCTGTTCCGACCATGATTCCCGGCGAACCAAAGTTCGGATTCACAATCGCTCCGGTCAAAGAGAAGATAAAGACGTTATCAATGTGCTGTCCAAATGTGAAGATCATCCAACGGTTAGATCTCCAGATACCGTTATTTTCGTGAAGGAGTGACAGGAAAAACCGGATTGAACCTTTCTCTTATTTTCCTCTTCCTTTTCTCTCTTTCTTTTCTTGAAAACGGCGTGGGTCAAATGAGAATGATGCTGAACTTCTCTTATTAAAAATCAGAATTTTATGGCAAGGAAAAATAAAGGGTTTAGGAGAATGTTAATGAGGGATTAAATGAGCGGTTACAAGAGACCCAAAGGTTAGCTTAATAAGCACCAAAACTTTTCATCCACCACTCCATAATTGCTGATTTTCGGCCAACATGACACGCCACATGTGATGCAACATTTCATCACCCAAGTCGGTCCATCAACGTTACAAAAATGCTACGCTACAAAACTGCATCCTAAACGCCTAAATAAATAACGAAACTAATATAACCTTTATAATTAATAACTAACAACTTAAAATAAATATATATAAATATATCACAACATATAAATATATCACAACATATAAATATATACACATTTTCACAACACGTTCCAAAATAATCTAAATAATAAATTATTTATTTTTACGAAAAATATCATTTTAATGTAAACAAACACCAAAGATAAAGGGTGAAAATTACGGGGTGTTACAGGAGGGTTGATGACAGGGTGGCGGTCAGGGTTTCGAATGAGAAGCGAGGAGGATTGGGGGGCTAAGGTTTAGGGTTAAGAAAAGTGAGGGGAGAAGTGATGAGAGAGATGTGCGAACGATGTGGGGTAAATGAGAAGTGAGGATATTTGAGCCTTTTTTATAAAAGCCCAGCCCATCAACTGGTCCGATTGGGCTACAAACCAGATCGGTTAACATAAATGATCTGGTTAGTAGCCCAACAGGACCAGTTAGTTGATTTTTTTTTTGCGCACTCAATGTAAATGGCTTAACGGATCCGAATTTTGTAGAACCGAATCCGTTCTTTTGTGTCATTTAGCATTCTTTACACTAGTGAAGCTAGGCCTAGGCACATGCTTGGGAACCCCCTTGCTATTAGTTTCGATAATTCTTTTGTTTCTGAGAAGAAAAAGTTTCCTTGAATGAGACGAGTGCATAATACATTATTGTAAGACAAGGGTAACATTTTTTGCATTAAATGAATTACTTCTATAAAAGTGACCCACTTAAGCTAAAACGTTATCATCGAGGGTAACTTGAATCCTAAATGGGTCACTTGTACTTATGTAGAAGTGACCCATTTAAAGTAAAACGTTACCCAACCTTTAGTTTAGAAGTGATCAATTTTGACTTAAAAAATAACCTCATGCTTCCATCTTTCTTCTTAACAAACAAAGCATTGGTGCACCCCACGCCGACACGCTCGATTGAATATATCCCTTTTTGAGCAATTCATCTAGTTGCTTTTAAAATTCTTGTAACTCAAGGGTGCCATCCGATTAGGTGCCTTTGAAATAGGAGTAGATCCCATAATAAGGGCAATGCTAAAATATATCTCTCTTTCTGGAAACATGGCAGGTATCTCTTCCGTAAATACGTCAGGGTCCTCATAGACTATGGGGATGTCGGACAAGGAGGGTTCGGGGTTGGTTAGGTCAACCACTTTGCAAAGGTATCCATGATGACCCTTCGCAAGTAGCTTAAAGGCTTTTAAGGTTGAGATGATTTTAGGTTTGAGTTTGGCTTTTCTTCTCCGATAAGAAACCTTACACCCATCTGGCCTTTTGAGGGTTATCTCATGGTTAAGGCAATTTATGTCGGTGTTGTACTTGGAAAATCAATTCATTCCCAAGATCACATCAAAGTCAGTTAACAACATAATTTGTGACGTGATCATCATATATAACAGGTAGGAAGAACTGAAAAAACAAGAACTAAAATTAATCACGTCAAAAATACATACACAATGACACATATTGTTTAGAACGGAAAATGGAAATACTATCGGAACTGTTCTTCTAGCTCCAATCCCCCACCCCTTTATGCTCTAAAATCCGCAAATGCATCACACCGAGCAATTTTCATAAGGCTTTCAAGCCGAACTCTTCATCCTACGAAGTTCTATGATTGTCTCCTTCATATCGATTCGATAGTAAGGGAAATGGCAACTAATCTAGGGTCGTTGAACTTCCTTGACATACATGAGTCCACTTATGACCAACTAACTATAGAATTTCTGAGTTCGTTGAACATAAGTAAGGATCAGGACTCCGGTGCTTTGACTATACAAGGCCGCCTTTTCAATAACGTCAGAACATGGTCCTTCGACGAAGTGTGTGCTGCATATGAGATGGATTCCAGTGCCCCGTGCTACGCTCCCTTAGAGGAGATTTGGGAGTGGTAGGATGAGCAGGCGTGGTGGGCCAAAATAACTGATGGCACCACGCAGTTTAGGACGAATTCGTCCAAAGCCTCAGAAATCATCCATCCCGCTCTTCGCTATTTTCATAGGATGTTGCTTTACACCATATTTCCTAAGCAAGAGGTGGGATAATTGAGCAAGGAAGAGCTTTTGGTTCTTTGGTTGGCCACTGACGGGGCCCACCTTGGAGCCCGAATTAATTTTACCTATCCCTTCCTTCATCGATTGCAGGAAATTTGGGATGGTACTACGGTATCCGAGGAGATCGTTTTGGGTGGAATGATCACCCGGATAGCAGCGTACCTCAATTTGGGACAAGACCTAGCACGCCTAGAATCAAGTGTGCCTCTACTGGTCAGTCCAACTTACTGGATGGTTTGGTTTTACAGTAGATGAAATTTCTGCGTGGTTTTAGGGGTCACTGCATCTGACTTATGGGTGGCAAACCCTATTGTTACAAAGACAATGAGTTAATTAGGAACCCGCCCGCTGATTGTCCTAACCGATGGCGAGTTCCTCCTACCCCCATTAACCCTCGGCATTGCTCCGAGATGACCTACCTTCAGTCCACCACGGTTGAGATGGTACAGGGGCTCCAAGAGCCGACCAACGCACTCCCGTGAATGAGGAGGTCGAGCCTTCTTCCTCGCAAACCTTCGATATAGCCTCCGTCATGGCCGCCATATCCCAGATGTAGGCTACTCAAGTGGCCAATCACCAGTAGGTCACGAATATTATTCGGGGTATCCGGACGGACCTAGACCATGTGTCTAGGGTGGCCTGGCGAACTCATCTCGTTAATGTCCAGTCCGGACATGAGCCACCCTTCCTTAACCACCCCCACTACCCTCCTGCATTTTGACCCTCGTGAAGGGCCATTTGGAGAGCCCCTTTCCCTCCCCAACCCCTACTACCCGCCTTACTACAAGCTAAGGCGGGTATTCAGGTGAGTTATACCCTCCTAACCCCCCTCCCGATGGGGGCGATGGTGGGTACTACTAGGTGCTCTTTTTAGAACCCCCTTCCCTTCCCTACTTTTGCATCTACGAGCATGGAGTTTTGCGTAATCTTGGGAGACCTTGCGTGTATGCCTGAGTTTTTGGGAGTTTAGGTTCCTAGGTGGTTAGTTATGTGGGACTCTATTGGTCTTTGTTGTCCGCTTGGTGATTGGTTATTTTTGATGATTCCTAATGATTTTATTTGCTCTTACCCTCCCAATCCAAATCACCCTTGTATAGCTTTTTTTATTTCTTTTTTTTTGTTAATTGGTAGGTTTGCATAAAAAAATACAAAAATCACAAAAAGATTTTCTTTTCTTTTTTTCTCTGCATTTTGGGTAGTTTGGTTGCATGCATGATATGTTGCTAAGAGTGTTCATAACTTGATTGGAAGACCTTCCTTGCATTTGACTTGATGGTTTTGGAAGCCTTGTTCTGACTTTAAGTGATCTTTGAGATCGATAACTTTTGGTAGAGTCTTTTTGAAATTAGGCGAGTTGGTTGTGCCTTGTCCCTTGTACGATAAACCCCGAAGGAGGGCCGCAACTCTCACCATTGATCGCCTAACTTGTGACTTGCATTTTAGCTCCCCAAGATTGCATATGACCGAGCTAATAGAAGAATGATTTAGGGCGTTTCATTTTGCTAGAATTAGGAGTTCAAAAGCAAAAAAGCCTTTTATATCGGGATAATTATCCACTTCTCAACCCATTTGAGCCTTTCTATCCTATTTTTGCTTAACCCTCATAAATAAGTCGTGGCCAAACTTTCCCCAAAGTGGAGTACATGTCTAGTTTGTATTGAGTTGAGTTGTTTTGATACTTGGTTGAAAGTGAGTTAATGTGTTTGTATAGTTGCAAAAGATGAAGAAAAATGTGAAAAGAGAATAAAAGAAAAGAAAAGAAACAAAAGAAAGTTCTTATTGATTCATTTGGATTCTTATTGAGAAGAAAAGAAAGAGAAAGAGCAAATTGATGAGCAAAATGAAAAATATGTTCAAAAAGTGAAAATCAAAGTGAAAAAGAAAAAAAATGGTTATGTTTGAGTTATCAAATTGAATTGGTGTTAGGACTAGCTTGGGGGAGTCTTTTTTCCCCTAGTTTGTACTCCGCTTTACCCTTTTTGCACCACATTCCCAAATTGATATCCTCACCCCTAACCTAGCCCCGTTACAACCTTAATAAAGTCCCTTTTGACCTCTAGACTAGTCTTGGTCAATTTAGTAGTGGCGGGTGAGATTTTATGCAAGTCATGATGAGGGTCTTCAAAATGTGGTAGAGACGAGCTGATATGGTTGATCATCCCTAGGGGGGATTCAAACTCGGGACTGGGAAGTGGAGAGGAGTGAGAAATCACTCCTAGAAAGCCTAGTTTTCTAGAAGACTCGGTTGATCGGTGGATTGGATCTCTTAAGTCACTCTTGTGCTTCCTAGTCATCTATCCTCTTGTGTTTGGTTTGTCTCCTAAATCTTGTTATGAATTCATTTAGCTTGCATGTCATGTTTGTAACTTTGCATTTAGAGCATTTAGGCTAGTGTTTTGCATGGTTTTTTTCCTCTCATCTTTTTCTCCACTTTCCTTTCTTCCTTCTCATTCTTGGTTTACTTCAGTACAACTAAAATGCTAAGCTTGAGGGAGCTTGATAAGTGCGTTTCTAACGCACTTTATGAACCCTTTTAAGTTTATTTTGATCCCCTTTCTCCCCTTTCTCCCCTTTCTTCCCTCTTTCTTCTCCATTTCTTCTTCTATATCATTCACTTGATCAATTTTTATCGTATTGACATTTTGCTAAATTTTCGGTCAATTTTGATTGGATGTCAACCACATTTACTTTCATCGTGCTTTGCCGTGTTTTGATTGCAGGTGTGACCATTTCTGAGGTTGAAAGTTGGAAGATACGACATAAGACGGGAGTTTTGAGGACCTTGCTCGCACAAAAAGAGAAGAAAATAGGAGTTTTGAGCAGTGCCTTCAGTGCGCCCTGTAGACACATAATCGTGTCTCCCCATTTAAGGATCCGATGATGAAACATACCGCGACATTAGTTGGCGCGACCCAACGGAAGAGCAGTCTAAAGAACCAATCTAAAATTGTGTTTGGAAATGATATTCTAAAGCCCAATTAATTGTTCATGATGATTAATTGTATTTCAAGCCCATAAAATGTTTTAAGTCCATTTTAAAAGCCCAATCAAATATTTATTATTTTAATAGATATTTTTCATAAATATTTTTACTATCTTTATAAATAAATCAGATTTTTAATCCGTAAAATTCCATCTCCGGAATTTTACGGATAAAAAAGGTATCTTCGAAAGACGTGCAATGGAATATGCTAGAATATTCAAGAATATGCGCCAGACGCGGGGGCTGCGCTCAGCGCGCCACGTGCGTCCAGCACATTGGTCATATCGCGTCAGGCGTGCCAATGAGCGCCTGACACGTAGATTTTGTGACTCACACAGAGTCATGCGTCTCACGCAAGTTCTGTGTGAGACGCAACTTTCTTTTCTATCTTTTCAAAACGCGTTTACACGTGCCTAAACCAGCTGATTGGGCTGGCCGCGTCAGGCACACCAATGTGTGCCTGACGCGTGGCATTGCGCTGCCACGTAGGCCTGCGCCTGGCGCAGGGCTTGCGTGGAGCGCAAGTTTAGTTTTTCCTATAAATACCCGTGATTTCACGAATTACGGACGGCTTTCATATTATTATTTCACGAATACAAAAACTTACGAATACCTCTACAATACACTTCGAATACTTCAAATATTCAAATACTTTCAATACTTTCAACCAATTCTTAATCACTGCGTTCTTGGTTCCACGATTGCTTCGCCTAAAGATCGTTGCGCTCCTTAATCTAAGCCGCATAAGTATAATCCTGAGGATCCTTGAATAAATTATTTTTATATTGAAGTTAATAACCATTTATTTCATGATGTAGATCTTTAATATAAAATCGTTCTACTGTACATTCTAAACCTCCTTCTTTATTTTTATTTATCTCTATTATATAAGCCAAGGGGGGAGCAATGGTGTCCCCCTTGGAATTTACTTAATTGCCCCCAAACAAAAAAATCACGCATAAACTTGCTAAATCACAGCTCCCGCTATCAACACTAAATCAACAGTAAATCACGCATAAACTTGCCAAAATAATTTCAATCAAATCTCTAAAAACCCAATCAACTGATATAATTGCCAATAAAAAAGATTCGTAATAAAAAAAATTACCCAAATTAATACCACATAAAAATAACAAAAAAAGCAGGACATTCTCATTACATACAACTCACAATCATATTCACGGTATTCCAAACAATTACAAACACAAACTCAATCCAAAATCAATTACAAACACAAACTCCAAAAAAGAAATCAGTTTTCTTCATTACTTGGAGCTTCAAGGCAGTCTCAAATTTGCAGTAACTTCACCGTTAATCAGGTATCAGGTACACATATTGTAAGTTGAAAATAAGAGTTTGTATATGTACAATGTTTGAGTAAATTTAAAATAACACTATAATTGAAATTTAGATTGTGTATAAAAAATTTAAAAGTTCATTTCAAATATGAGACTGATGCACAACTATCGAAATTCTTTGTGAAATCAGAAATTAAAAGTTAGACAAGGGGGAAAAAAATTCTTTGTGAGACTGATGAACAACTATCAAAATTCTTTATAAAAAATTAAATATGAGACTGATGAACAACTATCGAAATTCTTTGTGAAATCAGAATTTAAAAGTTAGACAAGGGGAAAAAAACTGAAATTGGTGTATACTTTTCGGAAAAAAGTTTGGGATCATAGAGAAATTACTGATATCTACATTTAAGTAATTACCTTTCTTTGTTAGAAAATAAAATAGACCCAAGAATTAGATCTATATTGTAGTGCATGCTTTCACTCCGCCGCGACATCTGCCGCCTGTTTCGCCCGAATATCCGTTGCGATCGCAGGAATATCCGCCACGTCATCTTCCGCCGGAGACGTAACCTCCGCGATCTCCTTCGCTGCTATCACCGCGATAAGACATCGGTAATGTTAGATGTGACGAATGGATGGTAAGGTGAGAGGAGAGAGAAAAAAAAGAGGGAGGAAATTGAAGCGACATAGATGATGAATTTGAAGAGTATTTGATTTCTGGGTCGGATAACACTCATAAACAATACCAGTTTAAGAGATTTATTTTTTGGTGCCATTTTTTGTTTGAGTGAGAGGAAGAGGAAAAGAGGCGAGAGAAAACTGTGAGTTTGTATACAAGTTATTTGTTGACATCTATTGTTTATCTTACAATTATATTACTTGGGATAGTGTTTTAGTGGTATAGTGGTTATTCTGGGATAATGTGACAATTATGTGTATAAGTGTATTATTCTCGGATGATCCGCACCAGTCACCACCCTACAATTGTTTGCTAAAGAATAAGTATCTTGAAGAAAGCCTTATTATGTAAATACATATACACACAATACATCAAAAAAATATTTAACTACTTCATCCTCTCAAATTTTGAAAAAGACATGCGGGGTTATATATTGGTAAATGTCAGTATGTCACACATGGATTTTTCAAATGAAATTTGCATTTTGGTAGATTTGTTCACATCAATATTGTGTTATCTATATAATTAGATAATTTATGTAAGGTATTATAATTATAATTATATAAGGTATTATTGTAATAATATTAAATAATATTATTGTTATAATTTATGTTACAATTATATACACGCACGCATAAGGTCTAGTGTTTTTCTTAATCTTCCCTTTTGGAGGTTCTAAGGGCCTGTTCTCCCCAGCTTATTTTCAGTTCAGTTCAGTTCAATTCAGTTCAGTTCAGTTTAGTCCAGTTCAGTTCAGTTCCTAAATTATTATCATTACTATTAGTTATAATTTAATTCAGTTCAATTCAGTTCGGTTCAGTTTAATTCAGTTCAGTTGTTTTATGCCAAAGAGAACAGACCCTAATGCTAGGATAAAGTATTGCATGTTGAAGTGCTTTTGCATTTAAAATAAACACTTTTAGGTGCTGCTGTTGCTAGCTAATGGCTAAAATTTTTGGATTTTGCTTTCTATTATTAATTACTATTAATTATCAAGGGAAAAAGGTTTATTTAAATATCATTCAAGAATTAAAGTACAACATATTTAAACTATAACATATTTAAATTATAAAGACTAAACTAAGAATATTCAAGAATATTGATTGTGTTTTCCCGTTAACAGATTAATGCTTCGACTCATTATTTATGACAAGAGTGGTGGAATGGGAGTAACATTGATGGATGACCTAACACATCACATGTTGCGGTGTACTCCGACTGAAATCAAATCACTACTTCAACAGTTTTGTCAAGTGTTTCAAACATTTTTTTTTATTTCATATCGTTTTGCAACTCAAAACTAAAATCTCTATTAATTGCAGCCTAATGGAAGAGCAACAATTTTCAATAAAGTTATGAAAGTTTTCGATTTCAAAGAATACTCATATTTTTACGTCCACCAAGTAAGACCATGGAGATAAATCATTTCCACACTGTTGATTACATATTTGAAGTTGACTGGGTTGATGAGTGTGCGTGGATTTTCAGGAAAATTAGTTAAAGTCAACAAAAAAGTAGTTAGAAATGCAATTTCATTACTTATACTTATTTATTAAAGTGTTTTTAAATACTATTTGTAAGTATCTCAAAAAATCTTATTCACAAAATGAAGGTGAACTTAGATACAAACTTTCATTTTATATTTGTTTTACTACTTTGTAATAGTTATGTCCAAAAATGTCATCACACGCATCGCGTACATAAAAACCTAGTTTTTGTATATTATATGCCTGCTTAATCATTCTGTTCATATTATATGATTGTCCCTGCATTATTGCTTTTATCACCCACATGTTATTTATTGCTAATCAAAGACCTAAAGAACTGCTCTAATATTAATCAGATTAATTTGGACAACCTGTTAGGTTCCCTGTAATATTGATTGCCTAATAACATATCACTAAAAAATAGTCTTTTTATGTGTTTTCTGAACCAATTTAGACTAATTATTTTTAGGGTGTTCAAAACGTTATATGATTATTCATTGGCATAAAATCTGTAATGAATCGATATTTAGTAGAGGCCAACTCTGGGCGAATGTGGTTCATTATGACCGTGTTCGTACCCTCACCCCGGAACTCAATCTTTGGTTCATTTTGACCATCTATGGAGTCAGGACGGGGAAATCTACATTGAATAATTTGTTCCTATGTTTTTCCCATATCCAATTAGGTTTATGATTCTTCCTAAAAAGAATTGTTGGCGACTTCTTTCAAATTATTTTTCAATAAAACCTTTACAGTGGGGTTGTTAAATCTAATACGCGCTCACACCGAGTAGGCGAAATAAAAACACGCCTACAATTTGGCGACTTTACTGGGGAGGATTTTTAAAAATTAATTTTTTTAAATGAGTGGGTGAAACTTAATAAATACGATTCATTCTTATTTTTATGCCTTTGAATAATATACAGTTTTGCATATGCATGGCTACTGTTCAGCCACCATAAGGACAATCTACCTTGCCTCATTAGCATATGTTCTATGTGTGAGGTCAACCCCAGTGGGGTTTGCCCTTTGTCCTTCCAAAAAGCTTCCTGAGCGATAGTGTTGGATCTTAGTCATAAGCAAACCTACCCAACCATGGCATTGTTCTCTTGTTCCTGACTTGAGACTGGAGTGCGTCTTACATGTGGCCACCTCTTTAAGCAGGGGTACGAAGCGTGGGATCAATCTCTTAGTCATGGACCCTTTTCAGACTGAACCTAAACCTGACCCATAGTTTCAAACATAGAACTGGACTTTAGGTTGGAACTTTTGCATCCATGTTATATGACATTTGCCTGTGATTGCAATTATTGCTTGTTATTATCCGGTCAATTCGTCATACTTATGCGTCATTCCTAAAATCACGTCTAAAATAAATCATCGTTTTCGCCCAAACCTTCCTCAATTAATCAATACGTGTGCCACAGAGCATTGCGCCAAACGCATTAAGTTGCACCTGGCGCAACGCCCCTGCGCCAGACGCATAGACTGCGCGCCGCGTGCACCAGTTGCGTGGCACGCAGTCTATTTGTCCCATGCTTATTGGTCTTTTGACCTTGGTTCGAGTATAAGAAAACAAGTTTGCGTCAACGTCATTTTGTCTGTCTGCATTCACGTAGTACATGGTCATGCTAAGGGTCTCACCTAATTAAAAAAGGGTCTTTTCATGCAAGGTCGAATCAGTCCTAAAAAGTACACCTAAAATGGTCATTGTAGCGTTAGAGTTGTCATGCATGTCTACCTCTTCCCATTCCATCCCTGCTATCCCTGCCAATCTTACCTTACCATATTCAACAAATTTCAAAAATTACATCTCATTTTTTTTCAAAATCGGTCCTGCACCCATGTCTATTCTACCTTTTTCTAAAAGCATTTACTAATCACCATCATACCACGAAATTTCAAAAAAATTTATTTTCAAAGTCAAAAGATCATCTTTTTTTAACAAAAGATAAAACAAGGGGTTCCTTTCAAAAACGAATTTAAAAAATTCTAAGCCCAATCCAAACACCTTCATCGAATCCAATCCAATCAATCCGATTCACTTGCATTCATTCTAGGCCCATGTGCATTAGAGTCCATTTTGCATTCATATAGGGTCCATCTAATTCGAGTTCATGCATTCATTAGAGTCCATCTTAGGCCCATATAAGTCTAGCTCATGTCAAATCTAGGTCCATTTGCATCTTTACGTGAACCCCAGTTTATATCAAGCCCAGTCCAAATCTAGTCTGAGTCCATTCCATTCTAAGTGCAATTCTAGTCTATTTCCACTGTCAAGCCCATATGCATCTCCAAGTCTATATCAAACCTATATGTTAATCTAGTCCAAACTTAAGTCCATTTAGGTCCAATTCATATCCTAGGTCTAGTTTGCATCTCCATGTAGGCCATAGTCAAGTCCAATTCCTTCAGAAGTTCATAATAACCCAAATTCCTCAATAGTCTAGCCTGCTTGCTCACCCTAAAGTTCAAGGTCTAGCATTCCTTAAGTCTATAGGCAATTGTTGTGTCTAGCCTGCTTGCTCACCCGTAAGTTCAAGGTCTAGCATTCCTTAAGTCCATATGCATTTTTGGAGTCTAGCCTGCTTAGTTTAATGTAAGTTTCGAAGTCTAGTTGTCTAGTCTGCTTGCTCACCCGTAAGTTCAAAGTCTAGTTGCCTAGCCTGCTTGCCTTAAGTTAAGAGTTTGGTCTCTGTTATTGTCCAGCCTTCCTTAATGTCTAGCCTGCTTGCTCACCCGTAAGTTCAAGGGCTAGCAATCCATAAGTCCATAGGCAGTTTTAAAGTCTAGCTAGCTTGCTCACCCGTAAGTTCAAAGTCTAGGTGCCTAGTCTGCTTGCCTTAAGTTAAGAGTCTAGTCTTCCTTATTTTCCAACCTTCCTTAAAGTCTAGCCTGCTTACTCACCTGTAAGTTCAAAGTCTAGTCTCTCCTAAACTCAATCGTGGAATCCACCGCTTTGCATAGTCCGGCCAGTTCATGTCTCGCATTTGCATATAGTTAGGCCCATGCACTAGTGGAAAAAAGCCCATCCGATGCGGTCAAAATCGGGCTTACCGATCCGGTTTTGGTCCGCATCGGTGGGATCGCAAACAGATCCAAAATATTTACCGATCCGGTCCAAAACCGGATCTCAAATTATTTATCGATCCGGTTTTAAAACCGGATCAGTTTCTACAACTTACCGATTCGACTTTTTGTAAAAACCGGATCAGTAAGTTGTGAAACTGATCCGGTTTTTACAACAAACCGCATCAGTAAGGCTATTAATATTATAAAAAAAAACTGCAGGTCTGCCACTAATAACGCCAGCAACATCAATAAATTAAAAAACTATACAACTAGACGCCATCATACAACAAACTTAGTAAGCAACACAATCACACATTAAAAAACGAAAATAATAAATGATAAATTGAAGCAAAAATTAAAAAGCAATGAAAAACCAAGACTTGAACTTTGGTATGAGCACACAAACTGGAAACCACAAATAACGAAAATGAATAATTTCGAATAATCGAATTACAAAGGAACTATCATAACTGAATAATGAAAATGAGTAATTATAAAGCCACAACATTATACACTTGAAAGATCTAACTAAAGGAATTACAAGCACAAAATTACAGATCCAAAACTAGCAAAGTTTTGTGGGTTAGCGACGACGAATCTTCGGACTTCAACTTTGGAGGCTGTACGATTTACGCGTCTTCAACCTTCGTGGGTGAGCGATGATGCATCATCAACCTTCAACGTTGTTGGGTGAACGACGACAACGTCTTCAAATCTTCACCGGAGCTCGAAATAATTAAACAACAACGTTGTTTGAGAAAAAGTAATGTGATACGTATATAATTAAACAACAATTACAAATGGCAAGCAATTCAAAATCATGTTTGATTAAACCAAGATTAATTATAATGAGTTAATTAATAAAAATCCAATTCCATGAAACTTAGGTTGAGAACAAAAAGATAATGCTTACGAATTCATGAGATAATCGCCGGCAACTTGCACAACGAAGACATGATGCGGCTGTGGAAGGCAACAACCACCAATTTGCTGTTCGATGAGTTTCAACCCTTCCTCTCTATTCTCTTTCTCTCTCCTCTCTCGTCGAAAATGGCTGATGTTCTTTATTTAATCGACGGCGAGAGACAAAAGCAGCGACGTATCTGATGAATATATGATGAAAGCAGCGAATGTGTGTGCAAGAAAACGTTATCTGATGACGGAGGGGGATTGGGGTTTGTTGGGGGGTGGGGGTTTGAGAGGCGTTTAAGGAGATTAGAAGAGGAGTGGGAGTGAAGTGAGGGAGTTAGGTTTGACTGGGAGTGAGGGGTTTTATAGTGGGCCGTTGACTGGGAGTAAGAGGTTTAATGATGGACCGCAGATTGTAGCAGGGGTTTAATGATGGGCCGCAGATTGTAGCAGGGTTTAATGATGGCCTCGATTTTAATTATGGCAATTACTTATAGTGGGCCGCTTTTTATAATAGCAGGGGTTTAATGATGGGCCAGCTTTTTATAATAGCATCACGATTCAAGCCCAAACTGATCCGGTTTAGTGAACCGAATCAGTTAATAGAAAATCGCATCAGTTTCTATTAACTGATCCGGTTCACTAAACAACCGGATCAGTAAATTTGTCGAGTTTTGCTTCCCAAAAAATAGACGATTTACGGATCCGGTTTTGTTAAAACCGGATCAGTTGTGTTGTGACATATAAGGTTTTTTCCACTAGTGATGTCTCCATCATGGTCAAGTCTATACTAGTCCAAAACCTATAACCATTTCCATTTCCATTTCAAAATCATTTTCCATTTTCATTTGGATTTTTTAACTGGAATAATACAAACTTTGGCCCGTTCTCTCGCAATAATACAAACTTTTGATTATTTTTTAATAATACAAACTTTGGGCCAAAATTCCTCCAGTAGGTCATGAACGGTTCCTAACTTGTTGGTGTAGGTAAAATGCATACGTGGCACTCTCTAGGATACGTGGCGCTAATCTATTGGTTGATTTTTTAAATTTGAAAAAAAAAACCCTTTTTTTTTTCTCCCTCACCCACCCCACCCTGGCACTTGACCCTACCCAGACGAAACCACCTTCATCACCACTCTTAACTTTCTCTCTCCTCCCATCAATGGCGAAATTCTCTCTCCTCTCTCCCAATCCTCACCGGCGAAGGAAATCTCTTCATCAAACTCACAAAACTCGACAAAATCGAAGGCGAAGCTTTCTCTTTCGATTCTCTTCGAGCGAATTTCGAAAAGTGGGTAAGATTTTTGTGGGTAATTTACCGTTGTGGATAAAAAACCCGAAGTTACCGAGTTTTTCCTAGAATTTGGGTCGATTGAGAATGTGATTGAGAAATCGGCATTTAAGCCGTGGAGTTTGATGGGGTGGAGTTTCATGACCGGTGGGATCGGGGGTGTCAAAGTGATTTCTCCTCTCCCCGAATTCACAAAAGTAGCACACCTAAAAACTTCATACCAACGTGCGCATAAAACATGGTGAGTACTCTCTACTCTTACTCTTTTTCTTCTCAATTTCTCAACCTGCAAATTCTATTCAAACTCCATCAAATTCAAAATTTGAAATTCGATTCAATTTTCTTGCTTCTTGAGTAATTAAAGGGAGATTCATCCGAAGAACTCGAACCATTATTCGATTACAGTAAGTCTGACCCTCTAATTTCGTCGACCTTGAAGGTTTACCCCCTCAATTTCTCTCTCCTCTCCTTTTTTTCGTTTTCTCGCTCTTAAATTTCATGAATTTTTGTTGTTTTTCTTAAACGAGAGGATTCGATTCTTCTTCTTCATCGCCGAAACGCGAGAAAAATTTCGAATGTATCTCTCATTTTTCCGACGCTTTGATTTTCTCTTATTTGAATTGGTTAATTTTGTTCTTTAATTATTTTTGTGTTGTTTTTGGTGGTTACGGGTGGATCGGGGTGGTTCGGGAGTGGTGTTTCGGGGGTGGTGGGTTCGGTGGTCGGTGGCTTCGGGGTTACGGGTGGGTTTACGGGTGGGGTTACGGGTGTTGTTTTTGATGGATGGGGGTGGCTTCGGGCTTCGGTGTTGCCTGTTATGGTGGGGGAGAGAGTGGGGAGAGAGGTGGGGTTGGAGGTGGGGGCAAGACAGGGGTGGTTTTAGTGGGTTGGGGGAGGGGGAGGAAAGAGGGAAAGCTTTATCGGAGGAGCGGTGGTTTCATCCGTGGTGGGGCGAGCGGGGGTGGTTTCATCGGAGGCGGAGCGGTGTGGTTTCATCCGTGGTGGGGGGCAAGATAGGGACGTTTCGTGGCGGTGGGGTGGAGGAGATGCCGGGGTTGGGGGTGGTTTAGGTGGGTGGTGGGTAGGGCGTCGAAAGGTGGCTTCGGTGGTGGTTATGGGGTGGGGGAGGGGCCGAGGTGGTTCAGTTGGGTGGAGGCTTAGGGGAGGAGGGAGAAAGAAGAAATATTATTTTGTAATTTTTTTTTACCTGTTTTACAGGTTCCAAGTCAACTTGACTTACTGGAGGAATTTTGATGCAAAGTTTGTATTATTAAAAAATAATCAAAAGTTTATATTATTGCTAGAGAACGGGCCAAAGTTTGTATTATTCCAGTTAAAAAATCCTTTTCATTTCCCATTTTCAATTCCGTTCCCATTTCTCATCTCCATTTCTCATTTCGAAAACATTATTTCTTACGGGGTCCATTCGAAATCTGTTCAGGACGGATCGTGAGATCATAACTTGGGAACGTCCGAAAGAGAGGCAACAAGGTCGACCTACTCCCAGACTCGTCAAGCGCATCCTCACTTTTTCAGACGAATCCTCTGACTCTTCTGAAGCATCATCTGAAATGGGAGAAACTAATGAACAACTCAGTGCCATTATGGCTCAACTCACACTGATGAACTCTTGTCTTGAGGAACAAGACAAAGAGATTAAGGCACTGAGGGAGAAGCTAACTGAAGAAGACGAGCAAGGCGACACTCCACCACCATTCAAAACCAACACAGAACTGAGGTTCGAAAAACTCGAGCAATTGATCCAGTCAATTCCTGCGCTCGAGAGTCAGGCTCATGGCCATGACATCATTGATCCTGAACTAAGGGAAAAACTCCCTAAAAAGGAAACATTGGGTGACCTCCCAAAATTCAAGGGGGTCGAAGACCCAGATGACCACATGAGAGCATTTTCCATCTCTTTGGCTCTCAAGGGCATGTGCAAGGACCTGTTTGCTTATGTCTTTCCTTTAACCTTGGATGCACATCCATCCAAGTGGTTCAGATCACTGAATAAGGCCAAGCTGAATGACTGGGACTATATCAGAGAAGAGTTCCACAAACAATATATCTATAATACTCAGCTTCCCATTGACCTTCGTGAGTTGGAGTTAACTAAACAAAACTCCAACGAAGACTTCGTCACCTTCCTTAACAGATGGAGGGATAAAGCTGCACAAATGATTAACAGGCCATCTCAGGAGGATCAAGTCCGCCTGGTGATCCGTAACCTGCAGCCGAAGTATGGGGATCATATCAAATTCCAACCTATAGAGTCTTTCACGAAGCTCTATAAGGTAGGCCTGCTGATTGAAGAAGAGATACATGCCAACAAGAACAAGGGTTTAAACAACAACAACAACTCTTTCAAGAAGAGTAACAATAGCCCTTCTAGCTCCAAAAGCAATGAGGTCAATGCCATAGCTACTGAAAAGAGAGGTTATCAAAAGCCTCAAAGAACATTCTCACCTTTAGGCATGTCCTTAGAAGAAGCTTTCACTAGACTTCATGCAAAGGGAGCACATTAGCCTATTGGCCCTACTCTAGACCCTGCTCCCGAAAATAGATCCAAGAGGTGGGATCCTAATGCCTACTGCAAGTACCACCAAGGGAATGGACACCCAACATCTGCGTGTTGGACCTTAAAGAATCACCTGCAGGATATGGTTGAAGACGGTAGATTGCCAATTCCGCCCGCAGCAAAGAAATGTCGCCAATAACAAAGAACCCCTTGGGCAGCACCTAAATAAAGTCGGGGCTTAGTCATTTAATGCTAGTTTTCTAGGTTGAGTCGCAGAGTCCCTCCCCTAGCTCCTTCAATTCATTTCCTTTCTTGTCGAGTCTATGTCATTTAGGTTTTTATTTCTAATAATCCTTGTTCTATTTATTTCTGATTAATAAAAGAATTTCATTTTCATTGGCCTTCCATCATTTTATTTATGCTTCTAACTCAATGATGAAACTAAAATCACCTAATGAACTTGACTAATAAAAAAAAGGATCTGAAGCAAAAAATAATAAAAAAAGAGAAAAATGAAAAAAGAGGACATACTTTGGATAAGGAGTTATTCCCCTCTCTCTTCCATTACCTTTCATAAGCCATCCTCATACAACCAAAGAAAAACAAAATCCCTTCAACATCAAAGCTCCACAAATATCCTTCAAGCCTTCCAATACCCTAAACCAAACTTGTGTGCAAGCCTCACTATAAAAAAAAAAAAATCAAGGCCAGGCAAAATAAAATAGTGAAAAAATTCAAAGTGTGAAAAAATGAAAAAAGCAAAAACGCACAGGACAAAAAGAAAAGATTCAGAAAGAAAGAGCCAAAGGCAAATAAAAGTTAAGCTAGGGGGCTTGCACACAAGTTCTACCCCTCATTCAAATCCCTTCGATTCATCAAACCTTTAATCCATATAATCCAAATTCATAATCCTTACATTAGCCTTTAACCTTTCATCAAAGCCTCAAGCCTTAAACCTTTCAACCTTTCATCAACCCTAACTCCTTTTTCAAGATATGTCCAAGCCCGTTAGGTTGAAAACCCAAAAGGGCGGCCTAGGCAAAAGTTAGGGCACCAAAATAATAATAATAATAATAAAAGAAATCAGATCCAGAACTACGAATGGTCTGATTCCGCAAGGATACGTAGGAATCCTTAACTCGAGGTCCGACCGCTAAAATAAAAATAAATTAGTCAAGGTCTAATGATTTGATTTTCTAAAATTTAGGAGCATAATCTCTTTCTAGATCCCGACATAGACTCGAGTCTGAACCTAGCCTCGTTAAAGCCTTTTCCCACCTACATTTATTTAAGTCACAAAATTTAAATCTTTTTATTTTTCAGTCCAAGCTCTCCTTGTCCCGAAGGACTCTCCGACAATTCCATGGTTTATGGCGATACTTGACTTTGCCTATACCAAAGAAGAATCCCCAGTACAATCCCAGTGAAAACTTTCAATGTTCAAGACATAGCAACTACGTTTCAATATCAAATCAAGTACATTTCATTTAAGGCTCAATGCCTAATTCAAGGCAAGCTCACCCAAAGTGGGGGCATCCTATATGTGGTGGTGCCTCCAAATCAAACTCCCGAAGAGTTGTAATCTGTGGACCTCGTTTACGGACCCCAATCATTTACTAAAAACGATTTTCGAAAATCATTCTATCTATTTCTAGTCATGCTATCATTCTACACATCTTCTAGCCTTGCAAAATCATGACCTTGCATTGCATCACATCTTCTAGCCGTGCAAAATCCTGACCTTGCACTACAGCCTTGAAAAACCCTGACCTTGCATTGCATTTCATACATTATAGTCTTGCATAACCCTGACCTTACATGGCGTGTCTTCCTTAGCTTTGCATAACCTAAATCCTTGCATAGCGTCTCATGCATCCTTAGAGAGTCTAAGTTTGCATTTTTGCATCATTACGTGCTTTATCTGAGTTATTTGCACCTATCGGCTAACATCTTCTTCTGTAAGTAATCAGATTGCTTGTAGTTGTTATCCTGCATACTAACTTTGTTTTGCAGAGACCGGCGGTTATAGATCGGTTCTAAACTACAGAGCGTTTGGAATTGTTCTCCGTCCCGACACCGTATACTTTGACTTTGTGGGGGCTTCTGTAGACACATAATCGTGTCTCCCCATTTAAGGATCCGATGATGAAACATACCGCGACATTAGTTGGCGCGACCCAACGGAAGAGCAGTCTAAAGAACCAATCCAAAATTGTGTTTTGAAATGATATTCTAAAGCCCAATTAATTGTTCATGATGATTAATTGTATTTCAAGCCCAGAAAATGTTTTAAGTCCATTTTAAAAGCACAATCAAATATTTAATATTTTAATAGATATTTTTCATAAATATTATTATTATCTTTGATAAATAAATCATATTTTTAATCCGTAAAATTCCTTCCCCGGAATTTTAGGGATAAAAAAGGTATCTTCGAAAGACGTGCAATGGAATATGCTCGAATATTCCAGAATATGTGCCGGACGCGTGGGATGCGCTCCGCGCGCCACGTGCGTCCAACACATTGGCCATATCACGTCAGGCGTGTCAATGAGCGCCTGACACGTAGATTTTGTTACTCACACAAAGTCCTGCGTCTGACGCTTGTTCTGTGTGAGATGCAACTTTCTTTTCTATCTTTTCAAAACGCGTTTACACGTGCCTAAACCTGATTGGGATGGCCGCGTCAGGCACACTAATGTGTGCCTGACGCGTGGCATTGCGTCTGCCACGTAGGCCTGCGCCTGGCGTAGGGATTGCGTGGAGCGCAAGTTTAGTTTTTCCTATAAATACCCGTGATTTCACGAGTTACGGACGACTTTTCATATTATTATTTCACGAATACAAAAACTTACGAATACCTCTATAATACACTTCGAATACTTTAAATACTCAAATACTTTCAATACTTTCAACCAATTCTTAATCAATGCGTTCTTGGTTCCACGATTGCTCCGCCTAAAGATCGTTGCGCTCCTCAATCTAAGCCGCATAGGTATAATCCTGAGGATCCTTGAATAAATTATTTTTATATTGAAGTTACTAACCATTTTTTTCATGATGTAGATCTTTAATATAAATCGCTCTACTACACATTCTAAACCTCCTTCTTTCATTTTATTTATTTTTGTATATTATATGCCTGCTTGATCATTCTGTTCATATTATATGATTGTCCATGCATTATTGCTTTTATCACCCACATGTTATTTATTGCTAATCAAAGACCTAAATAAATGCTCTAATATTAATCAGATTAAATTGGACAACCTGTTAGGTTCCCTGTAATATTGATTGCCTAATAACATATCACTAAAAAATAGTTTTTTTATGTGTTTCCTGAACCAATTTAGACTAATTATTTTTAGGGTGTTCAAAACGTTATATGATTATTCTTTGGCATAAAATCTGTAATGAATCGATATTTAGTAGAGGCCAACTCTGGGCGAATGTGGTTCATTATGACCGTGTTCCTACCTTCACCCCCGAACTCAATCTTTGGTTCATTTTGACCATCTATGGAGTCAGGACGGGGAAATCTACATTGAATAATTAGTCCCCATGTTTTTCCCATATCCAATTAGGTTTATGATTCTTCCTAAAAAGAATTGTTGGCGACTTCTTTCAAAATATTTTTCAATAAAACCTTTACAGTGGGGTAGTCAAATTTAATACGCGCTCACACCGCGTAGGCGAAATAAAAACACGCCTACACGCCCGCACCTGCCACCATGGTGCGCCCGCACCATCCGGTAATTTCGTTCCTCAAGATCATCAGTACCTGTGGTGCGCCCGCACCACATTGGTGCGCCCGCACCTACCACCATGGTGCTCCCGCACCATCCGACATTTTTGTTCCTCAAGATCTGTAGTTGTGGTGCGCCCGCACCAGCTATTGAGGTGCGCCCGCACCAGCTACTGAGGTGCGCCCACACTACTCACAAAGGTGTGCCCGCACCTTTCGACGGACAGTTTTACATTGTGATCAGTTTGGTTGGTGCGCCCGCACCAGTCACTATGGTGAGCCCGCACCATTTATTTTTGTCAGAATTTTGTAAGGTTTCGTGCCTATTAAATTAGTAGAATGTTTTTTACTTGGATTACGCTTTATTCTAGAGTTTAGAGGGTTATTTTACGGTTCCTAGTAGAGAGAAAAACACATTGCTTATTCTTAGATTTCGGAAATATAGATCGAGCTTGTTGATTTCTACACATTCAAGGTATTTTTTTATTAATCTAATTTGCAAGTTTTCAGATTTATTCATCTTTGTTATTGTTAATGTCTCCTCTTCCATAGTATTAGATCTCTTATATTATAGTTTCATAATTGCTTATTTCTATTATATTAATCATCCCTTAATCATGTTTAGCCCTAGATTAGTTATATAAATTTCTGATTTTTATGTTATTATTCCATGTTTAGTGAGTAATCCCTTATCTAAGGTTTGGGTGAAAGTATGAATTAGGGTTTCATTGGATTGTTAATGTAATTGTCATTATTTAATGATGATTATGCATTGATCTTGGTGTTTTGAGGCCTTAGGATAGATATTGATCACATTTATGCTTTGGTATTTTGATTACAAATATTATTGATCGAATTTTAAACTCTTTTATCATCCCCATAAATCAACTTAATTTCTAGGCCAAGATATTGGGTAGAAATTAAGGGGATCCTTGTATTAGGAGATTTCTGTATTTATTGGATCTCTTATTCAATTGACTAAAGACCATTCAGGAGAGGATTTAGTTGATTGATTAAGCGATTATTCTTGAGGACCATTCGAGAGAGGACTCGAGTATTTTAGATGAAAACTAAACGTTGCATAATTGTCGCCTTTGAATTACAATTGCATTAATGATCGTTGTTCCGCTTTAATTCATACTAGTAGCCTTAACTATAGTGTCTTCTTTATTAATATTTGCATCTTGTATTTATTTGCAAATTCTTTCATAATAGTTAGTTATAAGCTGTTACAAAATCATTTAAAACCCCCAAAAATTCTTCAATTAGGTAACTTAAACTTGTTTGACTTTGATTAATTCCAATTTCCTTGTGGATCGACCTTTGACTTGCCTTTACTACGTTCTTAGTAATTGCTTGTTAGGTGTTATAAATATTGTTTGAAAAGCAATTTTGGTGCCTTAATGACACACTAAAAACCTCTTATCAGCGATCCTATGATAGATGATAAAAAATTGTTTTTTGAAATTCCTCTTTATGCATCTATATATTCCTTCACTTTCCTATTAAAGACAAATGGAAAAATAAAAGGAGATAAATGTAAGAGCAACCTACCTTGGAGATATGCTTGAGCTAGGAATAGAAAAATCAACCATGCATAACAACAAATTCCTAATCATTAAACACAAAAAAACGTTTTTCATTGTAAAGCTGAAGGGGGTCAGCCCTGTTCCAATTAGGTTTCGCTTTGTTGCTATGCACATGAAGCAAGTGATGCAGGTAACCATATTGTTGCAGAAAACTTACAGGATCACTAAATCAAGTTCAAAATGAAGGCAATTGGAAAACGTTTAGCAAATTTTGGAATTCTTAAAACCAAGTTTAATTATTAGACATAACAACGTGGAGAGCTTACATCAAATGATACACTAGACGATAACATGCATTCTAACCATAATTAATTACGAAATGAGTCTGACGGATATTGTTGGATTTCATCCAAGTTGAACGCGAAGAGTTTTGGCGAGGACTTGCTGCGACTCGCGGTGGGTGCCGCAACTCGCGGTGGCCGCCGTGACTCGCGGTGCTCGTCTGTGTCTCGCGGTAGATCGCCGCAAGCCTACCGCGATGCGCGGTTTCCAAGGTATCCGAAATATTTTATTTTCTTCTTATTTCCGGATTTGTTTCGGAGTTGTTTTATAACCCTTATATAAATACCTTCTCGGCCGTTTTCCTCCCAAAATGTTGTTTTCATTAACCTAAACACATGGCCAACTTCTTTCTTCCGAGATTTGAGCAGTTCTTGAGAAACTCCAATCCTTGATCCGGGTGCACGGAGTCGGGGATCGTTGTGTGAACCTTGGGGGACGAACGTCATCGAGAATCCGCATCGGAGATGGCGAAATTCGTTTCTAAGGCAGTGGCCTCCATACCACGGCGCAACGTTGTTCTTGTGGAATTCATTCAAGTCCAGTTGATTGTTATCTGCAGATAAGTTTCTTCTCTATATTGTGTATCAATATAGTTTACATATTTGTTCTTCATGAATACATTAATCTAACTTATATTTCCAACAATTTAGAAGCGAATTTATTCAGATTGTTGTATTCATGTTGATGTACAATTTATTCTAACCTAATTTCAATTATCTACCTTGGAAAGGAATCCTTGAGTATTGATTATTTATTTAGGTGTGGTTAGAAAAATTAAGTCTTGTGAATAGACTTCAGGTGGAAATTTTGAAGCATATTTTATCTATAATTAACATGGTTTTTCCAATTGACCTTTTGGAGTCAAGGGAAATTCGGTTGCTTCGATTTTCCAACTTTCTTCGCGAAGTTCTTGATGCCGGAAAGAATGGCTCATGCCATTATAATATTGGGTTGAATTTCTCAAACACTTGTTTTTGGTGGAGTCAATGCACTGCTCAAGGGTGCAATAAGTTCATTAATTTATAAAGTTTGAATCTTGGGTATTATGCAATCAAAAGGCAAAATTCGTCCTCATGTGCTTTAAGTTGTGGTGTGACTGTAATTCCCACTGTATTGCAATTGTCAATGTTCATAATCGAGGAAGTTAAGGCATTTGGAGGAGCATAGATTCGATTGCATATTATTCTTGTTTATGGAAACTGGCTGCAAGTTTTATTTCCAAGGAAGGAAATTAGTTTTGCTGACGTATGCCAACTGTTCGACGAAAGTGCTCAATGAGTAAAGATCGAAAGGGAAGTGATGGAGCACAAGTAGGTTGCTAAAGTAATTACGTCACTTTCAGGGATGTTTCCTCTCTAATTTATTTATTGTCAGACTTCTAACTTCACGTAAATCATTTTGCGTGCCCCTGTGCTATATATAATATTTATTATTGGTGACAAGTTAGTCTATATGGGGGTCGAGTTAGAGGTTGAGACGTTCAAGCAAGCAAAGGGGAGTTGGAGGAGTGACAACTATGTGGATTTCATAGCACCTTCAACAGGATTGGCAAAAGGGAGGTTTTTTCTCTCATCGTTAATATTTCAAGTATAGCTTATTTGCATAATTTATTTTGTGTGCCTATTGCTTGGTATTTAATCTATACTTGTGTCCTCAAAATTGTTAGTTTTCTTTGAGGAATGAGTTTGTGTTTGAGACTAATGAGTATATTAGTTTGGCTTGCTTGAGTAGACATGATGAGAAAGCAAACTTTATGATTGACTTTTTGAGCTGGGAATTGTTTACTTCTGCTTGTTGCATTGTATATGTTGTATACAAGTCGTATATTTGGTAATTTAGAGTTGCTTTGTAAAACTCTTGTAGGGTTTAAATTTGTTGACCATGTTAAGTCATATGGACTTTTGGATTGGTTGAATGACCTTTTGGGTTTATTAGCTGCAACTCAAGTGCTAAGTCGAGTCTTGGAGTAACCCCATAGTTGTGTCTATTAGGGTTATTGATTTATTTGAGTTATTTCTTGAGGACTTAGCTTCTTTGGTAAACTTGGAGTAATGATTGGTGAATGCTATCATGTTTCAAGTGTTGATTGATTAGAGGTTAGCATTGTGATCTTTTTTTTTTTAAGGGTCTAGGTGAGACCATTTAGGACTCCTTGTGAAAAAGCAGAATTTTGAGATTAAATGTGGCTTTGTGCCAAGTGAGTAAAAACATTCAAGATTGAAGGAACATGAGGGCTTTTAAGAGGATCATAGGTATTCTTCATACCATCTTTGGGTATCATCTCTCATGTGGGGGTTATCGTCATTTTCAGCAAGTTATGGCCTGTGTAAGATAAGCTGATGAGCTATTCGTTATTCTCCCAGTGTGATGAGGGTAAAGGTAATAACCTGGAATGCCCTCATTGTGGGGGTTTTCTAGCTATGGTTGGATTTCTATCCTTCCTTTACACAGCTGGTGTTATAATTTAGTTCTATGTGATTGTTGTTGTGCTGAATTTGATGATGTGTTTATTTCTTCTTGAATGAGCTTTGTTGAATGAATCTCATGATATCATTGATGATTTGTTAGTCATTGGTAAGATTGTTCAGTAGTCATGATTATGTGTTTCTTTGCCCGATTCTCTTCTGTCTCTCCCGGTAATGTTGATGTGTAGTTCAGCAAAGGAGTAGTTAAAGGTTAATTCTCTAAGTTAGCAAAGTCCAGTCTAGCTTGTAACCTCCGTGGTTAGAAAGTTGACAGTGTTGATCAACTATGTGAAGTCTAGGATTTATTATCTGGAGGTGATGATCAATTCACAAGGTGATTTTATGACTTCTGATTGGGACTAATGCTTAGAGAAAAGCAAGCTTGAACATGACTCATTAGTGACCTATCATACTCGTTGTGTAATACCCCTCATGATTGCTTTAAAGGGATTTAGCAGGCTACTCATTCCAACAAGATGCATCTTTCTTTTAGGGAGCTCATTTCCTTAGTTACTCCACGCTTAAGCGTGCTTGGGTCGGGAGTAGTCTAGGGATGGGTGACCTCCCCGGGAAGTTTCTCAGGGTGCGCATGAGTGAGGACAAAATGCGCCGGAAGAACTTGTGTTGGTTATTGGGGACAGTTGTTGGCCCTGGATGCGCATTGGTGACAATATACTCGACTCCGTATGGGTCGGGGTGTTACAAATGGTATCGTGAGCAACCCCGCGACCGCGTGTTGGGCGACCCTAAGGTCATAGGGCCGAATATTAGGAGTCCTCGGGCGCCTAGTGGGGGAGGATTCCGGGGGCGCATTGTCATAAGGAGCGACCCGAGAGGTCGTTAGACCCGAATATCCGGAGTCTCCGCGATCGGTCTTCATCTTTGGGGCGACCCACAGGCCGTATGCCGAATATGTGGAGTCCTCAGGTGCAACGAGGGCGTTGCTGTTCTCAAGTGGGGGTGTATGTAATACCCCTCATGATTGCTTTAAAGGGATTTAGCAAGCTACTCATTCCAACAAGATGCATCTTTCTTTTAGGGAGCTCATTTCCTTAGTTACTCCACAGTTAAGCGTGCTTGGCTGGGAGTAGTCTAGGGTTGGGTGACCTCCTGGGAAGTTTCTCAGGGTGCGTATGAGTGAGGACAAAATGCGCCGGAAGAACTTGTGTTGGTTATTGGGGACAGTTGTTGACCCTGGATGCGCATTGGTGACAATATACTCGACTCCGTATGGGTCGGGGTGTTACACGTTGTGTATGTCTTTGCCGGACCATAGTTGATACTTTGGGTGTGTGTTGACCTTCAATAGACTTTGAAGTTGTAAGCATGAAAAGCTATGGGCAAGGTACAAGACTCTGAGGTTCATTAATGTTTTGATATTGACCTATGTAGTTATCTCACCTGTTACTAATATTGCATAGGCCAGTGGCTATGTTTGCATTGGGATCGTGTTATTTGATCGCGTATCAATTTGATTCGTAAAGTGCATACTTGAATGGCATCTTAGAGAAGGAAGGGTCATTAGATCTTCCGGGATTTAGAGCTGACCTGTAAGGTTTCCTTGGTGAGAAGACTTGAATGGTTTGTATGTGGTTTATGGTTTATACCACTATCTTATGTATTTGGTGTTCACACTCTTGATGCCTTTATGAAACTGAAGGTTTCGACTCTTAAGTCAAGATGGAAGTTGGAGATGAGGTAATTCATGTGGTTCATGGATGGAAAGCCAAAGATTGGTAAAGGTACCTCTCATCTCAATTTTGTTCAGACAACATGGTTTGAAACAGGTTCAACTAAAAGGTTGAATAGTTAGCATGAACTGTTATGTTCTGTATACATGTTTATGAACTGGTTTTAGAAAGTGATTTTCTAAATGATTATGCTTATATGTTTGTAAGTGTATATGTTGACATATTGTTCTTGTCGTGTTGCTTTGTTGAGGAGATGCAAAGTAAGATGTGTTATAGAGTCAACCATAAGAATAAGTTCATTGAGTTGAACTGATTGAGTCAAGAAGCCGACTGATGAGGAAATCATTGGCAAGTTGCCCGTTGTGGGGGTAATGAAATACTCACTTATTTACATTGTGATACTTCAGGTGCTTATGTACATTGTCATGTGAAGGCAATGGAGGCACATATGGACAAGAGCATGCACATATTAGTGTTGTGTTCACTGAGAGGACCTGATGGATGCTTTTGAGGTCCCGTGTTGGGACTTGCCATACTCACATGGGGTCACATAACCATAACCAGTTGGTGGCTCAGCTAGTTCAAACTTAATGGATGTGTGAGGATCCATTACCAGACTTGGTGGTTTGAATAATGAGCTTGATGGTATAGTGACAGGACAATCCATTACCTTTGTGGTGGCTTAATTTGTTTGAGCTTGATGGATTGATGAATCTATAACCTTTGGGTGGTTCAACTGGCAATTGAACTTGGTAGATTCATATATATTAGGTTGGGCAGTGATTGTCCATAATGTGTCTATAGTTCTAAGACGGGACTTATAGACACACCGTGGCATACAATATGATGTTGTATGTGGCATACAATGAGATATTGTATGTGAGGTTGAGCTTGACCGCTCTTAATGTTTCCATATCCCAACAGGCTTGGGTGGTCCTTGGAATGGACTTGACGGTTGCACCGTTGTGATGCCTTGTGCATGATCTCACATGGTCGGTATCATAAACCTGTAAAAGGGATGGTCTACTTAGTTCAAACCTAATGGATGGTGAGAGTCTATGGCCTTTATGGTGGTTTGACAAGTGGAGCCGATGGTACTCGGCGAAACCGCAGAGGTTGTGTTGGAGTCCATGGTCTTTATGGCTAATTCAATTTAATTGAACGTAATGGACTTGATGTTTCTATGGCCTTCGTGGCTGATTCAAATTTATTTGAACGTAATAGAACATCAGATTTGAGTGTGAAGGGATGGCCTCCTTCTATCGAATGTCGTAATTATAGGCATTCTAGAGCGCTCACTGGAATCCCAGGGTGATGGCCAGGATTGTTGAACTGTGTGTATGTTCACTATCATTGGAAAGACATGTGACTTGTCTTAAAGGGAATTTGAATTGTATGATCAACAGTGTTATATGTTGTTCAAGAGGCAATTCATGGATAACACGGAGTTTCTCAAGCTCTGAGGGTAAGATATGTGTTATCGGGTCCCTCTTCTCTCCTACAAGTTCAATCTTAGGATACTTGTAGGTGAGAGGACACCCCATCTCACTAACATGCTAGTTCAATCCTTGGACACTAGTTTGTAAGTATCAAACCTTCCTTTTACTGCTCATTTATTGTTTCTCATGTCTTCGCGTTTGTGGGAGATTGTTGGATTTCATCCAAGTTGAACGCGAAGAGTTTTGACGAGGTCTTGCCGCGACTCGCGGTGGGTGCCGCGACTCGCCGTGGCCGCCGTGACTCGCGGTGCTCGTCTGTGTCTCGCGGTAGATCGCCGCAATCCTACCGCGACTCGCGGTATATTCCGCGACTCGCGGTTTCCGAGGTATCCGAAATATTTTATTTTCTTCTTATTTCCGGATTTGTTTCAGAGTTGTTTTATAACCCTTATATAAATGCCTTCTTGGCCGTTTTCCTCCCAAAAATGTTGTTTTCATTAACCTAAACACATGGCCAACTTCTTTCTTCCGAGATTTGAGCAATTCTTGAGAAACTCCAATCCTTGATCCGGGTGCACGGAGTCGGGGATCGTTGTGTGAACCTTGGGGGACGAACGTCATCGAGAATCCGCACCGGAGATGGCGAAATTCGTTTCTAAGTCAGTTGCCTCCATACCACGGCGCAACGTTGTTCTTGTGGAAATCAATCAAGTCCAGTTGATTGTTATCTGCAGATAAGTTTCTTCTCTATATTGTGTATCAATATAGTTTACATATTTGTTCTTCATGAATACATTAATCCAACTTATATTTCCAACAGATATAACTCACTAGAGAACGAAGGTAGTTATTGTTAATCAATACTTGCTATTTTGAAAATAATTAACTTTTTACATGATTTTCTTATAACTTTCTAGATGTAGTGGGTCAAGTAGGCAAGAATAAAAGAGTGAATAAGTTAACCTAAAGGAAAAATGTAGGCACAGGGGTCGTTCCAAATAATTCGAGAGGCCCTGTGCTAGTTTTTGAATTGGGCCCCTTTCTATGAAGGCAACAAAATAAAATATTGAAAGTATATAATACTTTTTTTTCTTTCTAAATATAAGTATTGATTAGTGAAACTTACAAAAAATTTAATATGTTGAAAATACATATGACTAGTTCAACAATATATTATACGATAGCATTTATGTTTATATATTAGTTTTATAATGTTGTCAAAGCTAGTATTTGAATAGTGCAAAATTTTCAATGGTTCATGTATTTATAAATGGAACTAGTACCATATAATCATTTTAAAATTGTTTGATGAAAACTTAAAGCAAATTTAACTCAAAATTGTTGAAATACTCAAGTTTATCTTGTTGCCAACAATCCGTTACAACTGCAAGTAATACCAGTAAAACCAACTAAAAAGAAAGAAATTAAAGATAAGCAAAACCCAACAACTTCAACCATTATTATAAAAAGCACAAGAAACCGACTATAATGAAAGAAAAGCAAAAAACCAGACAACTACCACTCCAACAAACTTGAATTGCAGACCAATGGCCAAAAATTGTAGTTATACTTAATTGTTGGAAGCTTCTATGCAAGATTATAAAGATCTGATTTTCTCCTTCTAGAAAGAAAAAATTGAAAAGGCGATCATCAACAATCTAGATATCAGAAGACAAGTGTGATTTTTCCCCCCTATTATCTGAAGATCTAATTTTTTTTCCTTTAAATAAATGAAATTAAAATTTGAGATTGTTGAAGAAAATGTTGAGATGAGGTATTACATATTGTGAATAATTTTTGGCCATTTGGCAAAAAAAATTAAGTGGTTTAATTGAGGAGAAAATTAGAGACATTTCAAATGGAGAAATTTTTGTTAATTACAGTTTAATTGGGGAAGATGAGATTGTTTAGTGAAATTTTGATAAAAACATGAAAGTTGATGAGAAATTAGAACAATGGAAAATGAAAGGTTGCAAAAATAATTAAAGAAAGTTGAGAAAGGAGAGAGAGAATCAGATTAAGAATTAAAGGGGAAGTAATGAAGATTTTCAATCTTCCTTGCCATGCCATTTACAGAAAACTAAGTAAAACTTTTGTTTTCAGGAGAAAGAGACTGAAAGACAGTAAGTTGATGCAAAGAATAATAAACAATTGGGCTCCAAAATTTGAGGCCCTCAAAATTTCGGGGCCCTGTGCTACTGGGCTGCTTGCACATCCTTGTAGTCGGCCCTGTGTAGCTGTAGAAGTAACTGAGGCTCTAGATCCGCCCACAAACGGAAGGAAGGAATAAGATCCTTGATATCGTAGAATTGGTAAATAGAGACGAGCTAACCAAGCCGTGGAAAATAATGATTCAACACACTCGATTAATGATAGAGATACTACTCAAAATGGGTAAAAGAACGACTTAATTAATAATATTAATTGATTGTGAATGATTCATTCACTACCTTATACTAAAATTAAAATATACTTCCTCCGATCTTTAATAATCGCAACATTTAGGTGTTGCACGTTATTCAAGGCAAGAAGTAAAATGGGGAAAAGTGACCGCAATGCCCTTGGGATTAAAGAAAATGAAGAGAAAGAAGAAAGAGTTATCACATGCTGATTACTTAAAGTTTGTCGGGTACAATGGGACCACAGCTCCCAAAAAATGATTCTCCCTCCATTTTTTCAAACTGAAAATATCAAACATTCCACCAATTTAAAATTTTTTAGAAACTTTACCTATACAACGCCATTCATTATCCTCTCCTATATAAGGAAACCCAGAATAACCAAAAAACTTTCAAGAACACTACTAATTCATTGGTTTGTACAGCACACACTGCACTTGGTTTCAGTCCAAAAACCAGCTTTCTTTTTTTTTCACAACACACACAGCACTTGGAGGCAGTATGGAAGAACCTTGTCCTGAGGAATTCTACTTTATGGAGCTGCAATCCCGTGAAGAACTTGATCTTGACTTTCAGGTAATGTTTTCTGAGGAATCTGATGATAGTGAACATGAGTTAGACCCTAGGGATATTACATAAAGAGAAGGGGTAAAGACAAAAGAATTAAGGGATATTATCTCAGATAACCCTGACATATAGGCCTTTTTCCCAAATAACCCTGACATATATTTTTTTTTCCCAGATAACCCTAAACTTGTATTTTGTCATTAAACTTAACGGAATATCTAACGGTGTTAATTTTTTTTTTAATTAAACCCAGATTAATTGGCCACTCTTGTTCTTCATCTTCTTCCCTCTCTTGTTCTTCATCTCCACACTACCATCACCACCATCACCAATTCGAACCCAGCAGCCCCTATTCGAACCCTAAACTTGGCAAATTCGAACCCTAAACATCCCTAATTCGAACCCTAAACATCCCCAATTTAAACCCTAAACGGCCCCAATTCGAACACAAAAGGCCCCAAATTCGAACAACCCAAAATCGCGAAAGATTTGAACCCAAAATCGGTGTTTTTCTTGCTCGAAATTATATAGATTGGTCTCTGTCTTCTTGATTGTTCTTCCGGTCCGGTTTTTTCTTTCTTGCTCGCCCTCGGTTCTCCTGTTTCTTGGTGCGTGTTGTCTTATCTTCATCTTCTCGGTTGTTTTTGCGTGCTTGTTCTCGCGCACCACACTAAATTCGGCCCAATTGTGAGATTGAGGAGAGAAGAGTGCAAAGAAGAATATAATGTTAGGGCGCCCAGATTTAGATGATGAGAGTGAGTCAACCTGCGAGAGTGAGCCGACGGTGAGAGGTGAGAGTGCAGCGAAGATGGAGAGAGATAGTGAGAGTGCAAAGAAGACGGACACGCAGAGAGAAATGAGAGTGCTACGAAGAGTGAGTCGACGGTGGGGAGTGGCGGTTGTGCGAGGCGAGAGGAGAGAGAGGGGAGTGGTGGTGGTCTTGTTGGTGGCGAGAAGGTTGAGATGAACTGGATTTGGAGAGAGAGAGGGAGATGAATTGATGAAGAACAAAAGAAAGAGGATGAAGAACATCAATGTTTTTGTTTTTTTAAAAAAAAAAATTCGGTTTTTCATTATAAATGTCAAAATAATTAACACTGTTACCTATTCCGTCAAGTTTAATGACAAAATACAAGTTTAGGGTTATCTGGGAAAAAAAAAATATGTCAGGGTTATTTGGGAAAAAGGCCTATATGTCAGGGTTATCTGAGATAATATAATTAATGAAGATAGGCATAACATTATATAGAAACTTTTAATTGCAAAGGGAGGGGTAGAAGTGCATGAAGGAGGGAAATCAGTTCTAAGGGGAGCAATTGTTGCATTAGCACGGTATTATAATGTCAATAGATGCACTATACAAAGAATCTGGGCTAGTGCCAGATCTCAGATGTCAGAAGGACATTTAATTAATGTTCCAAGTAAGAAAAGGGGAAAGTGTGGTAGGAAGGTGAAATAATTTGATCTTGAAGTCTTGCAGGCAGTTCCAATTGAGAAGAGGATAACAATTATGGCTTTGACAATTGCACTTGAAGTTTCACACATCAAAGATTATTGGTTGTTAAGGACGGGTCAATTAAAGGCACATACAAATAACATCAAACCTGCCACTTAAACAGAAGCATAAACTAGTAAGACTTCAACATATAGCCAACATACTACCTGCTGATGTCCCACACCATACAAAAGTTCAGTGTTGTAGAGACATAATCGTGTCTCCCCATTTAAGGGCCCAATGATGAAACATACTGCGGTCTTAATTGGTCCGACCCAAGGGTAGAGCAGTCCGAAGAGCCAAAACTTTTTTAAAAAGTGTTAAAGCGTATTTTAATGATCCAAAATCGTATTGTATTTCGAGCCCAACACTTTGAAAAACCCATTCAATTATTCATTAATAATTAATTGTTATATTTTAATAATATAAATATTTTCAAAGATATTTTTATAATTAAAGTCGGATTTTATCCCGTAAAAATCAGATTTTCGGAGTTAAAAGATAAAAGAAAATCATCAAAATGCGTTTTTATCAAAAAAGCTGCAAAACGTGTCAAAAGTAAGGCGGTGCGCTGAGCGCACCAGCCTGCGCCGAGCACAAAGTCCTGCGCCTAGCGCATTCTCTGTGCGATACACAGCCTGTCCTTTCTATCTTATTCAAAAGCACGTACCACGTGTACGCATTTTATTGGTCATGCCGCGTCAGCCCGCCAATATGCGCCTGACATGTGTGATTGTGCGTCACACAGCCACTTGCGCCTGGCGTAGCTGGCACGTGAAGCGCAATTTCGTTTTCCCTATAAATAGGCTTCGATTTTACTAATTAAAATACAGTTTTCCACATACTTCAATACTTTAACACCACGACTTCAACACCTACGAAACCTCTCTACAGTATACATATCCTCTCTACAAAACACATACAAATACATTCATTCATACAATTCAGATCTTCAAGCTTCACGATTGCTTGTCCCGAAAGATTGTCAATCTCTCATACCTAAGCCACGGTATAATCCTGAGGGTCCTTGAATAAATTTATTATTTTTATTGAAGTTACTAACGATTTCTTTCATGATGTAGATCTATAATATAAAAATCGTTCATTTGTATATTGTAATCGATTTCTCTATTTCTATTTATTTTTATATATTATCATATGCTTGCCTGATTGTCCTATTTACGCTTTTCATTACCCACATGTTATTTTTGCTAATCAAGACCTAAAAAATTATTCTAATATTAATCAGAACATTTCGACAACCTGTTAGGTTCCCTGTAATTTTGATTGCATAATAACATGTCACTAAAAAAATAGTCTTTTATGTGTTTCCTGAACCAACCTAGACTAAACTATTTTTAGGGTGCATGAAAATATTATTTGGTTATTCTATTCCATAAAAATTGACATGAATCGATATTTAGTAGAGGTCAACAATGGGCGAATGTTCATTATGACCGTGTTCGTACCCTCACCGCCGAACTCAATCTATGGTTCATGACCATCTATGGAGTCAGGACGGGGAAATCTACATTGGATAAGTCCCTAATTTGTACCTATGATTTCCCAATATCCAATTAGGTTTATGAGTCTTCCTTTAAATACTTGTTGGCGACTTTGAAATGTTTTCAATAAAACCTTTACAATGAGGTAGTCAAATAAGCGCTCACACCGCGTAGGCGAAATTAAAACACGCCTACAATTTAACGACTCTGCTGGGGAGGATTTTTTAAAAAAAATAATTTTTTTAAATGCGTGGGTGAAACTTGAAAAATATGATTCATACTCTTTTTATGCTTTTATATGACACTACAGTTTTGCATATGCATGGCTATTGTTTAAACCACCATAAGGACAATCTACCTTGCCTCATTAGCGCATGTTCTATGCGTGAGGCCACCCCCAGGGGGTTTACGCTTTGTCCTTCCAAAAAGCTTCATGAGCGATAGTGTTAGATCATAGTCATAAGCAAACCTACCCAACCATGGCATTGTTCTCTTGTTCCTGACTTGAGAACTGGAGTGCGTCTTACACGTGGTCACCTCTTTAAGCAGGGGTACGAAGCGTGGGATCAATCTCTTAGTCATGGACCCTTTTAAGCCTTAACTTAAACCTGACCATAGTTGAATGTAGAATTGGACTTTAGGTTGAGAACTTAAACCCCCCAAGCATGTTGTACAGGACTGTGCGCTAGACGCACATGCCTGCGCTTGGTGCGGGATGCTGCGCTTGGTGCGGGATGCTGCGCTTGGTGCGGGATTGTGCGGCCGGACGCAATTTCTTTGCGTGTGGCACGGCGTTGTCGGTGCGGCCTGGGACGGACCATGTATATCGTGATTGTCTTCTGTCGTTAAATTGTAGTGGTAAGCAGAACTTAGCGGAATATAACTCGTATAGAGCCGTTTAATGTTGGGTACCTGCGAATACAAATAACACACATATATACAGACAAACAACTAGGGGACATGCATGTGTCCCGTGATGTGGGTGCTAATGTATGGATAGGAAAAGACTTGACCTATGAAGAGTGACTTCTAATACTCTAGACTTAAAAGTGCTATCGTGTGTGCATACGTGTGTGTCTCTCGATGATTGACGCTAGAATACTATGGCTAAGGACTAAAGATGCAATGCTTGACACAATGATTGGACGATGCAAATATGTAATGCAAATGTAGAGATATGACACTAATGCAGAGATATGACACTAATGCAGATGATATGATTTGATGATTCCACTTAGAAGCTCAAATTTTCATTTAGAAAACTGTTTTTGAAAGAGGAGAAATGGGAAGTCCCCCAAGGATGATCCATGTGAGTTATGTTTGATTCGAAATGTGTTGTAGTTGTTACGGGTCTAAGTGAGCCCGTAAAGCAGTTAGGATCTCGTATGGGCCTGGAGCTCACAATATTTTGTATCGACTCGTAATGAAGTCCTTATTAAGGTATACATGGATCTAATGAAAGAGGAGCAATGGGAAGCCCCCAAGGATGATCGATCTGTTGGATTTGAAATACGTTGTAGAACGAGCTTTGTAGCATTTGAGTTGTATGCGCTTCGAATTTCTTATGCCAAGGGCTTAAGCGAGCCCATAAATAGGTGCAATGTTTCATCCATGTGGGTTTAAAACCCAAGATGTCATATATGGACTCGTAATGAAGCCCTTTAATAGGACTGGACTTGGAGCCTATGGTCTTCTGGGCGGACCAGTGATGAAGCCCCCAATAAGATGGAATTGATGAAGTACTCAGCTTGGTTGCTTGATTTTGAAGATATCTCATCACGCTTAGTGGAAGTTTCGACTAAAGATTCCATATAGGGTTCCTAAGGTGAGAAGACAAGAAAGGCCAAAGAAAGGAACACTCGAAAGATGAGGCGCGATCATAGCGCTGAGTGTTGAAAGGTTATGCTAAGGTTGGCTTGGAAGCGATAATGTAGCTGAGAAAACGGCAAAGGATAAGAATTAGAAGAAGGCGGAGTCATAATGACTTGACTCTTGCAATAAGGTAGGCTAATGATTTAGGTTCAAATCCCAGTCTAGTTCTAAAGGTAAGGATGAACATTGAAAATTCATGATTTCAGTGATCGTGCTTTTCTCATGGGCCTAGGCGAGCCTTAAAAAATATGTTTTGAATTAAAATGGCCGGGCCTCAAGAGCCTTAAAAAATATCCACGATGGAATTAGGTCAGTGGTAGCTCTTAGCATTTTAAATGGTGGCCGAGCATTTTGCTTTGGAGCCATTTGCAATGAATTAAGCATTGATTTGAAAGAGGTCTTTGGCAAGGGTGGATAGTGATGTAGGTTTGGTTTGATTTAAAGTGGTCGGACCTCAGGGTGAGATTTCCTACATATCTTTAGCAGAATCAGACCGTTAGTAGTTCAAGCTGATGAATGAGAAGATGCCATGACTTTTGCCTAAGTCGCCCTTATGGGTTTTCGACCTAGGGGGCTTTGGTTTGTCTTTTATAGCTTATTAGGATAGGATATGCATGGTTATGAGAAGGTTTATCAGAGGTATGATTTGGCTTGTAAAGATTTTTGGTTGTTGAGGTCAAGGCCTATTGGTTAAAGTCGGAGTTGAAGGTTAAAGGTTTTGAAGGAAATACCTCTAACAAAGGTATTAATGGGCTTGTTTGCAACACTTCTCTCTTTTTTTTTTATATATTTTACACTTTTTGTACCATTTTTGCTTTAGCTTTTTTTTGTTGCTCTTTTTTTTACTTGCCCTTTACCTTGAATTGATGTCAAGTGTACTTCCCATGAGGTAGGTTAAAGGGAGAGGGATGGTTATGCTTTTAGGTTGAAAGGGGAGGAACAGTTGTAGTGAAGGGGGGGAATGTCTCTTTTATGCCAATTTGTTCATTGCCTTTATTAGAATAGCCATGAGAATTATAAATTCATTTCTTTTAAGGCGACAATCGTGATTTCCATTGATGCTCATTAGTGCAAGGTTAGAAAAGAAATACTCATTTATTAATTGAAAATTATGAGTACATGCAATAAGAGGGAAAATCCTATATTAGAGTGGGCGAAAATGAGAGAGAAGAAACAGAAAACGAAATCCTAAGTCTAGACTCCTACGTCACGTAACGAGACAGCTTTGTCGCTTCGGTCTTCATGAGGTCTCTTTCTAAAAGAAAAGAGAAGAAGTGTATTTTTTTTGGTGAGCTGATTGGACCTAAGCGAGTCCAATTGTCTTAATGAGCAAATGAGCTCAGAGAGGTGTCTGCTTCTATGGCATTGAGGTCATTATCTTCGGCATGTTTTAGCAAATCATTCTCAATCTAGGGATGTCAATTGTAGATAAATTTTCAGGAAGTTTCCCTTTCTGTTGGGTGTTATCAATATGCTCAAAATAGGAATTTGTATTGGTTACCTTATGAACAACACTCTCCAATGTCTTGTTGAATCTAGGAGATTCACCGGACTCGATCTCCTCAAGCCTTAGCTTATTGCTAATTCTTCCATCATGCTAGACAGCTTGGTTAAAGCTCTAGCCATTTCAACGACTTGTTGCTCGTTATTCGATGGACTGCCCATTTCAATGTCTCTTGAATTTTGTGTAGATCATCAAAGGAGATTTAGAGATAGAATGATGATGGAGAGAGAGAAATGGAATAAAAGAATGTATGTTTTTTTAAAAGTTGGGCTTCTAGGAACAAAATAGCATCTCCTAGATGAATGATATATTTTTTTTGGATTTTTTTGTGGATGCACCTAGACCTAATGCATGTATGCATGACTCTTTTGGATGCACCTAGACCTAATGTATTTATGCATGACTCAATCTATGCGTTCGAACCTGTAAAGGCTGCCTACATATCCCAAAAGTGGGAATCAGATTGCTTGTAGTTTGGGACTACTAAATGAAATGAAATGGAAAGTATGGATGCAATGAGACTCCTATGGACTCTAGTTATGCATGAAGTGTGAATGATGGAATATGCAATGCAAAGGGATTCTAGTATGAATGCAGTCCTCATGGATACGAAACCCTAGACTTGACAGACTTCTAATGACTTTAGAATTCTAGACTTGATGAACTTTCAAGGAGGCTAGACTCCTAACATGCATGAAACTCTAGTGGACCTAGACTCCTAAAATGAATGGAATTCAAATGGTTTTAGACTCCTAATATGCGCGGAACTCTAAGGGACTCGAAACTCCTAAGACGAGTGAATTCTAATGGATTTAGACTCCTATTATGCATGGACTTCTATGGATTATAGACTTCTAAGATGTAAAGAATTCTAACGACCCTGGAGTTCGTAGATGGGTGAACCTAGACATGGTTAAGACTTCTAACATGGATAGAGTTAGATGAGGTAAAGATCCCTAAATGGAGTGAAATTGGATGAACCTTGACATATGGGTCAGATGAATATCTAATGGAGTTAGAATTCCTAAACGGATGAGACTTTTACAACAAGATGAACACTAAGAAGAATCCTAAATGATGTGCACATAAAGGATGGATAATATACATGAAAAGATAGGATAGAGGAAAATGATGAATTTTTTAAAAAAGATATGTGATAGGAAAAAAGATGGAATTTTTTTTTGAAAAAAAATGATGGAGATAGAATTTTTGAAGTAGATAGGAGATAGAAGATGGGATAAAATTTTGAAAAAGATAAGAGAATGATTTTTGAAAAAAAGATGGCGATGAATTTTCAAAAAAAAAGATGGGAGATCATTTTTAAAAAAAGATGGGAGATATAGTTTGGTAAAGGATGGAGATAGAATTTTCGAAATAGATAGGATATTAGAGATTGAAAAATATTTTTTTGAAATGGATATTTTTTTAATAAAAGAAAAAATGATGGTGATTTTTTTTGTTTTTTGATGATGATTTTGGGAGAGAAAAAAAATTGGTGGGAAAGATAAACTATCCTAGGAGACTTGGCCAAATGTATACACACCAAAATCTATGCAACAAAGGACACCTATGCGCGGCTTGTGAGCGCGTTTATTTGACTACCCCATTGTTAAAGTTTTATTAAAATATGTTTTTGAAGTCGCCAATAAATTTTTAGAGGAAAACTTATAAACCTAATTGGATATTGAATTGTAGGGACATCTTAGGGACTTATCCAATGTAGATTTCCCCGTCCTGACTCCATAGATGGTCAAAATGAACCATAGATCGAGTTCGGGGGTGAGGGTACAAATATGGTCATAATGAACCACGTTTGCCCATTGCTGGCCTTTACTAAATATCGATTCATTACAGATTTTATGCCAAAGAATAATCATATAATGTTTTAAACACCCTAAAAATAATTAGTCAGGTCTTGATTAACAATAATAACATGGGGTAATAAAAGCATGCAGGACAATCATAATAACATGAATAATAAATAAAAAAAATAAGAAAAGAAAATAATACAGGGAGTTAGTATAATATATACAATACTTACAGTCGCAGGGACAAGTTAACAATCTACATCATGAATAGAATGTTAGTAACTTCAAGAAAATTATAAAAATAAATAAAGAAAATAAAGAAAAATCGTTAATTTATTTGACCCTCAGAAATTATACCACCGTCCGGGGTCGTTGATTTGTACGGATCTTGGAAAATTGAATTATTTACTAGTCTTAAAAAAGATTTGTGTTTTGCGTTTGTTTTGTAATATGGTGTAATATAAGTGTTACGTGATCTTAATGATGATCACAAGATGGAGTTGTTGTTGTTGTTGTTGTATGTTGTGCGTGAGTGTAGATGATCAAGTGATGAAGGTATTAGATGATGATGATTATGTATTATGGCGTATGACGATGATGCTGTGGGTGATGAATGATTTCGGGCGAGAGGCTAAGGATTTTTGATGATGTGGTACAAGTTGGATGGAGGTGATGCGTGAGTCGGTGGATTAGTGTGATGGTGATGATATCAGGTGAGAGTATGAGAGTGCAGGTGGATGAGAATTGTTACGAGGAAGATGAGTGATGAATGGCCGTAAAATTATTTGTGAGTATCCCGTGAGTTTCTTAGGTCAAGGAGATTGGGGTATATATAGGTTTAGGTAGTTGGGTTGCAATAGGTTTTTAAAAGATAGGTATTTAAAAGATTTTTATTAAAAAAGATTTTAGAAAAGAGTTAGCAAAAGATATTTAAAAACACTTTGGGAAAAAAATATTCTTATAAAAGATATTTTTATTAATAAAAACTAATCAATAAAATCAATTAATACTATTAATTAAATTGGGTTAGAAAAGGGGTTTTTATAAAAATCGGGCTTTCATAAAATCTATTTTTAAAAGGTTTTAGAAGATGGGCCTTTATAAAGTTATTCAAAAACATTTTAAGAAGTGAGTTTAGTAAAACTAGTTATAAAAAAGGTTTTCGGAAATGAGTTAATAAAAAGAGCTAGAAAATTGATTTGGACTTAAAACATTTTATTTTAGATTCGTTCTTTATTCTTTCCTCGATTCGAACCAATTGGAGCAGGGTATTAGTCATCATAAGGTACCAAATGGGGAGTCACGATTATGTGTCTACAAATAGCAACCCCTTGGGCAGTGCTTAAATAATGCCAGTGCATAGTCATTTAACGCTAGTTTTCTAGGTTGAGTCGAAGAGTCCCTCCCCTAACTTCTTCATTTCCTTTCCTATCAAGTATATGTCATTTAGGACTTTAATATTTATAAGCCTTGTTCCATTTTATTTCTAATCAATAAAATAATCGCATTTTCTTTTCATTTTCATTAGTCTGCCATCATTTTTTATGCTGCTAATTCGATGCTGAAACTTAAATCAAATTATCCCTAATGACTTTGATTAATAACTAAAAAAAAAGATCTGAAAAAAGATAATGAAAAAAAATGGACATACTTTGGATTATGAGTTATTCCCTCTTCCTCCATCACCTTCCATCATCCATAAGCCATTCCCATGCAACCAAGAAAAATAAAAAAAAAAATCCCTTAAACCATCATTCATTATCCTAATCCTTAGCCAAATATTCCCTTCAAAATCAAAGCTCCACAAATATCCTGCAAGCCTTCCAATATGCATAACCAAAAAAACTTGTGTGTAAGCCTCACTACAAAAAAAAATTGCCAGGCAAAATAAAAAGGTGAAACAAATTCAAAGTGCGAAAAAAAAGAGCAAAAGCAAAAAGAAAATGCACATGACAAAAGGAAAAAATGTAAAAAAGAAACAGCCAAAGGCAAAATAAAAAGTCTAGCAAAAGTTCTACCCCTCATTCAAATCCTTCAAGCCATCAAATCTTTCAAACCCATATAATCCAAATCCATAATCCATACCTTAACCCATCCAATTAAACCTTCATCAAAGCCTTAAGCCTTAAACCCTTTTAACCTTCCATATTCAACCTAACTCCTTTTTCAAGGTATGTCCAAGCCCGCTAGGTTGAAAATCCGAAAGGGGGGCCTAGGCAAAAGTTAGAGCACAAAAAAATAATATAATAAAAAAAAAATCAGATCCAGAACTACGAATGGTCTGATTACGCAAGGATACGAAGGAATCCTTATATCGAGGTCCGACTGCTTCAATAAAATAAAATTAGTCAAGGTGTCATGATTTGACTTTCTAGAATTCAGGAGCATACTCTTTCTAGATCCCAACATAGACTCGAGTCTGCACCTAGTCTCGTTAAAGCCTTTTCCACCTACATCTATTTAAGTCACAAATTTAAACTTTTTATTTTTCAATCCAAACTCTCCTTGTCCCTTAAGGACTCTCCGACAATTCCATGGTTTCTGGCGATATTTAACTTTGCCTAAATCAACTTCCCAAAGAACAATCCCCAATGAAAATTTTGAACGCTCAATATCAGATCAACTACATTTCAATCAAGGCTCATAGAGCCTAATTCAATACAAGCTTACCGAAAGTGGGGGCTTCCTATTTATGTGGTGGTTCCTCCAAATCAAGTCAAACTCCCGAAAAAGTTGTAATATGCGGACCTCATTTACGGACCCCGATAATTTACTAAAAACAGTTTTCGAAAATCAATCTATTTATTTCTAATCATTCTATCTCATTCTACATATCCAGATCTTCTAACTTTGAAAGACCCTGACCTTGCATTGCATTACATACATCCTAGTCTTGCATAACCCTGAACTTGCATGACGTGTCATCTTCCTTAGCTTTGCATAACCTTAATCCTTGCATAGTGTCTCATGCATCCTTAGAGAGTCTACGTTTGCATTATTTGCATCATTATGTGCCTTATTTGAGTTGTTTGCACCTATTTGCTAACATATTCTCCTGCAGGTAATCAGATTGCTTGTAGTTATGGTCCTGCATACTAACTTTGTTTAATTTTGCAGAGACCGGAGTATATAGATAAGTTCTAAACTGCAGAGCGTTAAATATCGTTCCCCGTCCCGACACCGTGTACTTTTACTATCGGTTTCCTGAACCTCATTAAAAGTGGGGGCTTCTGTAGACACATAATCGTGTCTCCCCATTTAAGGGCCTAATAATGAAACATATCGCGGTCTTAATTGGTCCGACCCAAGGGCAGAGCAGTCCGAAGAGCCAAAACAATTTTTAAAAGTGTTAAAGCGTATTTTAATGGTCTAAAATCGTATTGTATTTCGAGCCCAACTCTTTAAAAGCCCATTTAAATATTCATTGATAAATAATTATTTTATTTTAATAAAATAAATATTTTCAAAGATATTTTTATAATTAAAGTCGGATTTTATCCCGTAAAATCAGATTTCCGAAGTTAAAATATAAAAGAAAATCATCTGAACGCGTTTTTATCAAAAAAGCTGCAAAACGTGTCAAAAGTAAGGAGGTGCGCTTAGCGCACGAGCCTGCGCTGAGCGAAGTCGTGCGCTGACACATAAACATGTGTGTCACATAGAGTCCTGTGCCTAGCGCACTCTCTGTGTGACACGCAGCCTGTCTTTCATAAGCGTGTACCACGTGTACGCATTTTATTGGTCATGTCGCGTCAAGCGCGCCAATGTGCGCCTGACACGTGTGATTGTGCGTCACACAACCGCTTGCTCCTGGCGCAGCTGGCGCGTGAAGCGCAATTTCGTTTTCCCTATAACTAGGCTTCGATTTTCCGAATTAAAATACGGTGATCCACATACTTCAATACTTTAATACCACGACTTCGACACCTACGCAACCTCTCTACAAAATACATATTCTCTGTACACAAAACATACAAATACATTCATTCATACAAGTTCAGATCTTCAGGCTTCACGATTGCTCGTTCCGAAGGTTGTCAATCTCTCATACCTAAGCCACGTTATAATCCTGAGGGTCCTTGAATAAATTTATTATTTTTATTGAAGTTACTAACGATTTCTTTCATGATGTAGATCTATAATATAAAAATCGTTCCTTTGTATATTCTAATCTATTTCTCTATTTCAATTTATTTTATATATTATCATATGCTTGCTTGATGGTCCCATTTATGCTTTTCATCACCCACATGTTATTTTTGCTAATCAAGACCTAAAGAATTGTTCTAATATTAATCAGATAATTTGGACAACCTGTGAGGTTCCTGTAATTTTGATTGCATAATAACATGTCACTAAAAAAATAGTCTTTTATGTGTTTTCTAAACCAACCTAGAAGAAATTTTAGGGTGCATGAAAATATTATTTGGTTATTCTATTGTATAAAAATTGACATGAATCGATATTTAGTAGAGGCCAGCAATGGGCAATTATGGTTCATTATATATGACCGTGTTCGTACCCTCACCCCCGAACTCAATCTATGGTTCATGACCATCTATGGAGTCATGAAGGGGAAATCTACATTGGATAAGTCCCTAATTTGTCCCAACGATTTCCCAATATCTAATTAGGTTCATGAGTATTCCTTTCAAGACCTTTTGGCGACTTCAAAAACGTTTTTAATAAAACCTTTACAATGAGGTAGTCAAATACGCGCTCACACCGTGTAGGCGAAATAAAAACACGCATTCAAGTGCCAAGTATAATGTTGTGCATATTGACGAGAAATGGTTCTATATGAGCCAAGTAACCCAACTTTTTTATTTGTTTCCATGGGAAGCAGATCCTGAGAGATCTTTTCAAAATAAGCGTTTTATTGGTAAGGCAATGTTGTTGGTAGCGGTTGCTAGGCCTATTTTCAGTGTGTCAGGAGAAGTCATATGCGATGGGAAAATTGGAATTTTTCTTTTTATAGAAGAAGTCCCAGCACAAAGGAGTTCCGTAAATAGGGATAGGGGAACATTAGAGACAAAAGCCTTGCAAAACATAACTAAGGAGGTCATTAGTTCAATGATTATCAATGAAGTATTGCCAGCAATCATGGCTAAATGGCCTGGCAATGCATGCAAAACAATATGGATTCAACAAGACAACGTTAGGCCTCATATCAGTCCTCAAGACCCCAAGTTCATACAAGCTGCCACACAAGATGGATTCAGCATACAAATAATCAACCAACTAGCCCAAAGTCTGGATTTGATTGTTATGGATTGGGATTCTTTCGAGCACTTTAGCCCATACAATACAAGGCATTTCCAGAAACAGTTAAGATTTAGTTGAATATGTGGAAACTGCATTTGATGTTTTTGATCCTAGAAGTCTCAACTATACTTGGCTTCATATGCAGTATTGTATGCTTGAGATTTTACAAGTTAAAGGTGGGAATAACTATCAAAATCCCCACAAAGAGAAAAAATGACTTGAGAGGTTAGGGTTATTGCCAACACAAATAGAAGTTCATGTACTTGATGGAAGAAGCTGTGAAATATTTCAATGATGGACATATTGATAGTGAACTGCCATCAAAAGGGAAATGTTGTAATTATTAAAGAATAGAGGAAGTAATTAGTTATGGATATGATAACTTATCTATAATCTTTAGTTAACATTGGCTATAACTGATGTGAAGTAAAGAGGAGAGAGGGGAAAGTATAAAAGCTATGTACTAGGTAATATAAAAATAAGAGAGAAATTCCAAAATTGAAAGTTTAGAGTCCCTATGACAATGACTGTGTATATGCATCTAAGAATGCTACCTACACAGTTTAATTGTTTTTTCGAAAGGGCCTCTGTAGACACATAATTGTGTCTCCCCATTTAAGGATCCGATGATGAAACATACCGTTGTCTTAATTGGTACGATCCAAGGGCAGAACAGTCTGAAAAGCTATTCAAAACCATTTTGAAAAGTGTTAAAGTCCTATTTTAAAGCCCAATTAATTATTCATGATAATTAATTGTATTTGAGCCTAATTCTTTGAAAAGCCCAATTAATTGATAATTAATTGATTTATTTTAATAAATAAATATTTTCAAAAGATATTTTTTTTAGGTCAAAATCAGATTTTATCCCGTAAAATCATATTTCCGGAGTTAAAAGATAAAAGAAAATCTTTAAAACGTGTTTATATCAAAAAACTATCAAAAACAAGGCGGTGCGCTGAGCGCAGTTGATTGTGCTGAGCGCAGCTGACTGTGCTGAGCGCACGTGTCCTGCCATGTGGACTTCCACGTAGGCTGCGCCAAGCGCACAGGCTGTGCCAAGCGCACCAGAACTGCCACGTAGACTTCTGTTTCATGTAGAGTCCTACGTCAAGCGCAATTCTCTGCTTTAGACGCAGAATTTCTTTCTTATCTTTTCTAAAAGCGCGTACCACATGTACACTTTTTATTAGTCATGCCGCGTCATGTGCTTGCCACGTCAGCTGCGCCAGACGCAGCCAGCGCGTGAGGCGCAGTGCCGTTTTCCCTATAAATAGGCCTGATTTCCTAATAGATTTCAGGATGGATTTTTCACATTAACACTCGACGAACATATTACGAATCTCTCTACAAAACTTCCCTACAAAATTCATACCTTTCAAACACAAATACATTCAATCTACAGATATTCAGATTTTCAGGCTTCACGATTGCTCGTCCCGAAGGTTGTCAATCTCGCAGACTCAAGCCACGGTATAATCATGAGGATCCTTGAATCAATTATTTTTATATTGAACTTACTAATCATTTGTTTCATGATGTAGATATTTGGTATAAAATCGCTATACTGTATATTCTAACCTCTTTTTTCTTTATTTTTATTTATTTCTCATATATTATCATACATGCCTGATCATTCTATGCCTATTATATGATTGTCCTGTTTCAATGTTTTTATCACCCACATGTTATTTTTGCTAATCAAAGACCTAAAGAACTGTTCTAATATTAATCAGATTAATTTGGACAATCTGCTAGGTTCCCTGTAAATTGATTGCATAATAAATTGTCACTAAATAATTAGTCTTTTTATGTGTTTCTTGAACCTATTTAGACTAAATATTTTTAGGGTGCTTTAAAACATTATTTGATTATTCTCTGGCATAAAATCTGTAATGAATCGATATTTAGTAGAGGCCAACTTTGGGCGAATGTGGTTCATTATGACTATATTCGTACCCTCACCCCCGAACTCAATCTTTGGTTCATTTTGACCATCTATGGAGTCAGGACGGGGAAATCTACATTGGATAATTTGTCCCTACGATTTTCCCATATCCAATTAGGTTTATGATTCTTCCTAAAAAGAATTGTTGGCGACTTCTTTCAAAACAATTTTAAATAAAACCTTGACAGTGGGGTAGTCAAATCTAATACGCGCTCACACCGCGTAGGCCAAATAAAAACACGCCTACAGCCTCCAATTACTTTTCAAAGGAAATCTACAATGTCTCAGCATCAACAACTTCTTTGTAAGCTGGAGTTCCCTCCAAACATCCACCACTACTTTAGGGAGAGTATACAAAGATATGGATTAATAGACCTAATTAATGCATCTCTCATTTCCCATTTTATATGTAGCCCATATATGTGAAGGGTATTGTACGTGTATATTTTGTTCTTTAGCCTTTTGTTGCTATGTTTGAGGTCTTTATACACTTTGTAAGTAATGAGTGGCCGGGTGGGTGCAATCCCTAAGTGAGGTATGCTGAGGCACTGTACATACGGCTTTAGCTCGTGACATTGGAGAAATAATGAATAAAATAGTGCTTGGAGCTTATCCCTAAATGAATTTCTCTAAAGTCCCTCTTTCCTATTAGTTCCAGTGCAAAATTCATCAAGTCCAAAAATCAAGCGTCCCTATTTCACATTTTTCTCAAAAGTCTTATATGTGGCTGACCACTCTTATATGAATAGGTGTGGTCGATCCATATATGAAGTCCAGGCAGAATAGTCCAATCTGCTCTGAGGTGTAAAACATACAGATGCGAGCGCGAATCTCAAGCTATGGCCTCAGAAGTCGCGCGCTCAAGAAGATTCATTAATGGAGGTCGACAATCAAAACGACAATCCACCAGCCAAAAGAGCCATCTTTTTCTCGTCAACTCTGTCTCTTCTCACTTTCTCTCTCCTACCCATCTCGCATCACCAATTCTTCCTTCATTTACAAGTTTTCAACGCTGATTTCACTATCTCTACCTCAAATAATTAAGACCCAGATTTAAATAAAGTGTCAAATTTCAATGATCTTAGTGTAAGTGCATGAATAATTAGAAGCAGCCAACGAAGCATTAGCCCTCAGCAATGGTGGTGACTTAAAAATTGTCGTTGTTGAAGCAGAGGATGAGAGAGAGAAAGAGAGAGAGGGGCAAAGAAGGCGTATAAAGAGAGGTAGGAAGAGATTCGAAGTAACAAGTTTTTCTTGTAATTTTGATCATTATTTATCAGATTTTGGTATTTTTCCATTTTTATTGAAGTAAATGGAAAAGTTTATAATGAATAAACCATATTTATATTGTATACCCCATTTATTATTTTAGAGTAACCTTGTTTGATTATAAGACGACCCCATTTAATCATACGATTGAGTAACCCTAATTGTTCACAAAATAAAGTAACCTCATTCCTTCATAACTGTAAACTGATAAGTATATATCCCCTTTTGCTTATATAAGTAGACCCATTTGTTTATATATGTAGACCCATTTGTTTATAAGAGTAACCCGTTGTTTGTGAGGTAAAGGGAGAAGTAAATCATATACAAAGAAATTTTTTGCGTAACCTTAAGAATATTATATGAGTAAACTCCATTTTTTTTATATTAACCTCATTTAATCATACGAATAACTTAGTTTAATCATATGAGTAACCTAATTTAATGTTATGAGTAATCTCACTAGTACAGAATCAATGATTTACGTCGGACGTGGGACCACCATTTGCTTTAGACATAGGTCCGACGCCACAGGTCTCGACGCAAATTTAGGAGACATGATCTGCGTCGGATACATGATTAGGAATGTCAACGTATCCGATACATCATTAGGAGTGTCAAATAATTGGTTCGTAACTCGTTCTTTAAACCAATCGACGAACGATCGATTACGCTCAATCATCAACTCACGTTCATTCTTCAATGGATACTGAACACTAAGCACAGCTTAGCATTAGACTCTATCTATTTTGCAACGAGCAGGTAGCTACAAACTTCATACCAGATTAAAAAGCTTTTTCTATCTATTAAGGTATCCCGGTGGTGGACCAAAGCTGAGCTTTGGCCCCCGTTTAGGCTGATATGGTGTGGGAGCCAGCGCACATTGCATTCAATCTTATTGGTTCAAAAAGGGTGAAAACCCTTTTTAGATTTACACGAAAGAAATGATAGAGTCATTAAGCAAGGATGAACTTGTGTCAGATTTTCTAACACAAACAATTCTGCTTTTCTTTTCAAATCTCCATCAAGATACAATCTTTTTCTCCCAATGGTACCATAACCATCAAGCCTTCCTTCATGTCTAGATTTTAGCAATCCAATTGCTTGTGCACATGCTAAATACTGACTTACTTATTCAGATACTTCCTCCGCAACTGTTCTTTGGACAATACTTGCTTCTGGTCTGGCTGGATTCATCACTTTGCCCTTCCGAGTACCCATATGCCTTTCGAAAGGCCACATATACCTCATACAAATGGGCCCACAAAGTTTAATTTCTCGGACAAGATGAATTATCAAATGAGGCATGATGTCAAAGAACGATGGTGGGAAGTACATTTCAAATCGACACATCGTCTCTATTACATCGGCTTGCAAGTTATCTAGAGTGTTAGGATCAATCACCTTGCTAGAGATGGTTCTGAAGAAGAAACACAGCTTTGTAATCGTGTATCTTACTTGGGAAGGCAAAATTCCTCGTATTGCAACAGGTAATAAATGCTGCATCAAGATATGACAATCATGAGATTTCAAACCAACGAGTTTCAAGTCCTTTAGTGAGACAAGGTTTCGAAAATTTGACGAGTATCCAGCAATGACCTTTAACCTATGCAGAGACTCACAAAAACTCGTTTTCTCCTTCTTAGACAAAGTGTAGCAAGCTGGTGGAAGATAATAACATTGTCCCCGTTCCTGAGGTGCTAGTTCTAGTATGCCCATTCCAGCCATGTCTTTCCTAGCTTTAACTCCATCCTTTGTCTTCGCGGGCATATTCAACAATGTTCCGAATCACAAACATTTTTCTCAATGTGCATTAGATCAAGACAATGTCTGACTTCTAAACATTCCAAATATGGGAGGTCCTAGATTTTAGACCTTTTCTTGTATAAGTTCTTTGACACACTTTTAAAGGGCTTACCAAACACTGTTTCAATATCCTTTACCCGCTTAGAAACCTCTTTTCCACGTAAGGGTACAGGGGCTTCTCTCATCTCCACTTTTCCGTTGAACAACTTTTTCTTCTTACGAAATGGATGATTTAAAGGAAGCCATGTACGATAATGCAGGTTTACATTCTTCCCACAATGATGTAACTGCTCATCAATCATATCCTCATTACAAATAGGGCATGCCTTTGCTCCTTTAACTGTATACCCTGACAAATTCCCATAAGCCGAGAAATCATTAATCGTACATAATATCATGGCACGTAATGTGAAGTAAGTTTTCGCATACGCATATCAAAACACCTTCATCCCACAATAATTTCAGATCTTGAAGGAGTGGGTCAAGATACACATCTATGTCGTTTCCGGGTTACTTAGGACCCGAAATAAGAAACGATAACAGAATAAATTTACGATTCATACATAACCAGGGGGCAGATTATAAATGGTTAGTAGAACCGGCCAAGTGTTATGCTGGGTACCTAGTGTGCCAAATGGGTTCATCCCATCTGTACAAAGTCCAAACCTAAGATTCCGAGGTTCTTTAACAAAATCGGGAAACTTTCGGTCGATATTTCTCCATTACGGAGAATCGGTCGGATGTCTAAGCATCCTATCTTTCTTCCTCTCGTCCGCATGCCACCTTAATAATATAGCATTATTTTCATCTGAAAATAAACGCCTAAATCTCGGAATGATTGGAAGATACCAAAGAACCCTCGCCAGAGTTTCTTTCTTTCTCACCCCCTCATCATCCTCCTTTATCTTGTACCGAGACTCTCCAAACCTTGGACACTCACCCAAATCCTTGTACTCATTTCGATACAGCACACAATCATTTTGACATACATGTATCTTCTCATATTCCATACCTAATGGACACAATAATTTCTTTGGCTCATTGGTAGAGTTGGGAATTTCATTCCCTTCAGGTAGCAATTCTTGTAAAAAAATGAACAACTCACTTAGACTTTTATCTGTCCAACTATGCTTCGATTTCATATTGAATAATGTGAGGATGCCTGAAAGTTTAATGAAATTTTTACACCCCGGATACATAGGTTTGTCCGCTGTACTTAAAATACTATCATACATATGCGGACGATCGGATCCTTCATCCTCCAAATTGTGCAACATCTCATCTACCCTATCATTCTCATTATCATCCTCTCCTTTTTTGAAATCAACCTCAACCTTATCATCAATGTGATCAACATGCAAATCATCACACAAGCTAGTGGAGCTCATACCCTGATCATAAAACTCTCCATGCCATGTCCACCTAGTATAATTACTCTTAAACCCACGACGAATCAAATGATCCATAATTTGATCCATATCACGATACCCGCCAGAGTTATTGCAATCACAACAAGGACACAAGAGTTACTTTGACCCATTCTGTGATTGATGTTCTAACGCAACCTTGATAAATTCATCAACCCCTTGTAGAAATGTGGCTGAAATCCGATTACCATACATCCAGTTTCGATCCATATTAATACACTAGAGACACCAAACAATAACACAATCGATCACATCATTCAAAGTGTCTTATCAAATGCAGTCATGAACATTCGGGTCCTTATCACTCCAACCTAACCCATCCTTGAGTTTCTCATCTCACTAGTGAATGAACATTTGGTTTTCAATTCTAAGAAAAATCCAGCAGCACTTCCCTACAGTTCTCCAAGTACACGATGAAGATAGTAGGTAAACTATCAACATTTGTACCCAGAGAATGCCTAGGGAAATGAGCTAGATCTTTCTTAGAATAAAAAACCCACTAGTGGAAAAAAGCCCAATTGATTCGGTCAATTTGGGCTTAACTGATCCAGAATTGGGTCGGATCAGTTGGGCTACCAGCAGTTGACGAAAGTCAACTGATCCGGTCGTTCCTGGGTTAAAACCAGACCAGTTGTTGTAAAAACTGATCCGGTTCTATCCCCTGAACCAGATCAGTTAAGGGGAAATTATAACAAAAAAAAAGGTTCAGCCCATATTGGTCACAAACGAGGCAAACATCCAACAGAAGTCAACAACGAGCAAACATCCAACAACAATGAGATAAAAAACAATGAAAATAACTCAATCCAACACAAAATTCATATTGCAAATAAAGCGAAATTATGAATGAAATTCAGAAGAAAATAAAAAAGAAATTCAGAACGAAAAAATAATGAACCCTAAAACTATGAACGAAAAAAACAAGAAAAAAATTATGATTATGAGATAAAATTACATGAATTAAGAAAGAAATAAAAAGTGAAAAAAACAAGTAATTGTGAACCCTAAGGTTACACGAATAAAGACTTTCCTTCTCTGTTCCTCTTTGACCACCCTCTTCTTCTTTCGGCTTTGTTATCGGCAGCACCACCAACCCTAAATCTATGAAATTAAAAATTTCAACAACAAAATTTAAGAATTTTAGGCGAAATGAAAACCCTAATCCCATACGTTAATAAGAGTAAAGTGATTAGTATCCCCTTTTGTTATAAAGTAACCACATTTGTTTATAAGAGTAATGTCCTCTTAATGTGAAGAGTAATCTCATTCGTCAGGGTAACCTCATTTATTGATACGAGTAACTCCATTCTTTCATAAGAGTAAACTCATTGGTTTTCCTTTTTTATAAAAGTGACCCCATCAATTTATAAGAGTAACCCCTTTTGTTATTATGCGTATCCTAAAAAATATTATATAAGTAACCCCATTTTTTATTTGGAATAATCTCATTTAATCATATGAGTAACCCCATTGAACCATAAAATAAACCTGATTCGTTTATACGAGTGACCTCTTTTAATCATACAACGACACTATTTAATCATACGAGTAACCCAATTTTTCACAAAAGTAACGCCATTTATTTATACGAGTAACCTCATTTGTTCATAAGAGTAAATTGATTAGTATTTTTTTTTATAAAAGTAGTCCCATTTGTTTATAAGAGTAATATCCTTTTATTGTTAAGAGTAACCTTATTCGTTAGAATAACCACATTTATTCATACAAGTAACTCCATTTATGCATAAGAGTAACTCCATTTGTTAGGGTTTGTGCACAAGGGTCAACTTCAAAAGATCATATCTTACAACACACTCAATATTTTGAAAAGATTCAAGTTGGAGATGAAAATATGGCTGGATATATTTCCAACATCTGGTCAAAAAGCTCAATTTCGATGAGGAACGAGTGAGATACGACCTTCTGAAAATGAGCTGAAGGGCTAATGTGCGCTCACGGCCACACGGAGAGTTATAAGTTTGGCCGACTGTTCACAAGACGCCTTGAACGTTTTTCTAATGCTTAGTTATAGTTTGACGTTTCCACCTTCCACTTATGTATCTTATATGCAACCCCCTAGTATTTCATATATCATTTTTCCAGTTTATATACTCATATCTAGATCTTATTGTTTTATTTGTTATGTTAAGAGGTAATCCCTTATATCAACAAGGGGTGATATACATACTTCCTCTGTTTCTTAATAAATTTTCGTTTCTAGTTAATGTCCGTTAAAATATGGTAATGCTAACTACGTACTATTCTCAGGCAGTTTCTATAGTTGAAAAAAAACAAAGTCTATCTTTATAAGAGCTCTATCTCTAATTGGCCATTTTCAATCCTCGATTATTAGATAGTTTACACTAGAGGGGAAAATGAAAATAAAAATACTATACTTGGGTTTGATCTCCTCAACTGATTTCTGCTGAACTTAATTTATTTTTGGTGAAATTAATTTATTTTTGTTCAACTTAATTTGTTTTATTTTGCTAAACTTGTTTTTGCTAAATTCAACTTGTTCCTAATGAACTCAACTTGTTCTTGCTTACTTATCTTATTGTTTACATAACTTTATACTTGTTTTAATTTAACTTAACTTTTTTTTTGGAATCTAAACTTATTTTTGCTCAACTTATCTTATTGTTTCCATAACCTTAAACTTGTTTTTGTTGAACATATATTTGTTGAACTTAACTTTTGTTTTTGGAATCTTAACTTATTTTTGGTGATTTTAACTTAATTATTAATTAAATTGTTTTATCAAGTTGAGGAGACAAGACACGAGTACATGCATGGTACACCCAAGTATACCAAGCTCATGATCCACCAAAAGGCAATTTTTTAATAAATTCTTCAACTGAGTAAAATTTTACTCATTTTTAGTCACTTATTACTGTCTCTTCTTTCCTCCTCTTCTTTATTCGTCTTCTTCTCTATTGTTTCTCTTAACTCTGATTTTTTCTCTCCTCCACTATTACTATTACCTCCAAATTTCTATGTGCTCCATTTTTTCTCACCTCCAATTTTTCTCCTACAATCTTTCTCTCTCTTTTCCAAATTTGCAACTTTCGTTAAAATTAATGAATGACAAAAAGAAATATTGTAGCTCCGAATTTCATTAACGACATAATTAATTTTTAGACTTGAGAATCAACATTTCAGTTTCCAAAATTCTTCAAGGGCGCAATAAATAATTGATAATGCAAAAGATAATTTAAGAATCAACACTTAATTTTAGATTTCTCTTATGTCCATTGTTTCTCTTACCTAAAAATTTATCTCCCTTTCATTGTTTCACACCTCTAAATTTCTCTCTTATTCATGGTTTCTCTCTCATCGTGGCCAATTTGAAAAGTTGCGGTTCATCAATGATTAAAACAAATATTGAAGTTTTCGAGTTTATCAATGGTGGACTTAGTTTCACATTTGAAATCAATATTGGAGTTTTAAAGTGATCAGCAAACACTTATGTTTATTGGAGAAAATGAGAGAAAAAGTTCACTTATTTGGGCAAAAGAGTTTGCTCATTTTCTCAAATGTGAGAAAGTTAGCTCATTTAGGTGAATGATCATAAATGAGTAGAATTTTGCACATTTGGAGAACTTTATATGAGCAAAGGGCAAGAAATAATATTGGGTATACCATGAGTATGGTACACCAAAGTTTACTGTAAATTTTCTCACAAGAAACCCTAATTCCTACGGTGTCCCAACCTAATGCAAATGTCCTAAAATGTTACTTACTGTTAATTATTAGATGGGACACTAATGGATTGTAAGCAACATAGAAGTGTATTTTTGGTTTTCACATCTTCTAAAACTTATATAGAATATTTTGTATAATAAATTTATATTACTCAAACACAGGGGTGTCACTGATGCGAGTCGAGTTCGAGTTTGAGCTAGCTCGACTTGACTAGTAAGCATTTCGAGTAGAGTTTGAGTTGAGTCGAGCTCACTCGAGTCGAGTATTGACCGAGCTTTGACCGAGTCGAGCATTGACCGAATCAAGTTTTAACGAGTAGATTTCGAGTAGCTTGCATGAGTCTCATGTTAAAAGCAACAATAAGGTATAAAAATGTTGAATTTAGGTATTTTGCTATTGATAATTGGGTATTCGAGCTTCTCACATTATTGAGTCGAGTATCGAGTTGCTCAATTCTACTCACCATCATCTCGAGTCGAGCTCGAGTCGAGCTTTGACCGAGTTTTGACCGAGTCGATCCCGAGTAGCTCGCGAATTGTCTTATCTCATTTACACCCCTAATCACACATTTTATCAATTAGACTCATTCGACGTGCGAGGTTGACTTTTCATGAATATAAGCAGTGGCGGAGCCACTAAGTCACAAGGGATAGCAAATGCTACCCCTAATTTTTTTTTTCAAAAAAAATAGAGAAATAAAGAGAAAGATAAGCGCTTCCAACTACACTGAAGCGCTAGCCCCAAATGTGTATCAGCTGCTTCTTCTTCCTTTCTCTCTCCTCCTTTGTGGCTCGATGGACAGTGGGCTTTTATAATTATCATTTATTTAATTATCTACAAGCAAATCAAAAGGTTCTATTTTTTGCTTCCCCTTGATGCAATTTAGGATTTTTATTTCCCAGGTTCAATATTAATTTGGTGATGATTTACTTATGTCTAGTCTGATCCGAATGAATTTGACTCTGGAAACTTACCTTTCGTTATTATAGTTTAGGTTTTTGTTCTATTTTTTAATTCTACAAAATAAATTAATTTTTTATCTTCTTCTTTCCTTTTTCCTGGATTAATTTCATTTTCTTACCAAAATTATAATTGTCAATTTAAAGATTTGTGAATACTAATTCGTGAATTCTATATGTAGGTTTTTGATTTTTTTTGTGGACTAATAGACAAATTGTGATGTTGTGAATTGTGAAATTACATGTGTGAGATTACTTTTTATAGTTTTCTAATGTTGAATTACCATTCAAGTTGAAATTCATTAAAAAATTATTTTTACATATGTTATGTATATTATCAATATATTTTAGAATTATGACGAGATTACAAGAGACTTATTTCAGAAATGATACAAAATAAAAGTGGACATAATTTCAATCAAAATTTTCCTCCAACTCAATTAAATCAATAAACTATTTCTCCATCAAGTAGTATTCCTTTTCAAAATGAAGAAAATGAATTATAATTTGGAAAACTCAATATGAACAACTATTTTTATGTTGTATTTTAATTTATAACTTTCCAAATGTAATATAGTTTACGAAGATTTTTTTTCTTATATTTGATACATATTTATCAATATTTCTCTATCCCTCACTTCAAATTCTGGATCCGCCACTTAATACAAGGGTAAATTTTTTTATCCAACGTGACATTTGATATATCAATGAGTTATAAATAAACTCAACTAGCACATACAAATATCAACAAACAAGTGAAATTAGGCGCCATAAGTAAAGATCGAAATTAATTCCTCTTCAGCGGGAAGGCTCAGAAATAATGGCGCCATGGCAATAGTTCTATCGTTGTTGATTAGTAGAAAGCTATACATGAATATCTTGATTAATCTGCAAGCCGTGAAAGTTCTTGTTGGGATCCTGCTCTGGACCTTGAAATTGTACTTGTGTGGTCACTTTCTCGCCTGTTTTATCTTCTTCATCTATTGGAGGAACGTTATAGTCCCTGCCTTTGCCCCATATAACCATATACAAGCCTACTACAATAACAACCGCCCCAAGTACCCTAAAAAGTAGCATAACATTAGTCTTCTTCACGTATCTACCACTCTTCTTTTGTCAATTTAACAGTTACTTTAATTTTAACAATTTAAATATACCCTTTTATTATGAACCTCTTCAATCCTTTGAACAAATTATTATATTAGTTATATCCCAAAGATCAAATGACCTAAAAATATCAGATTGAGAGGTTCTACAAAAGGTGATATATGAAAAGTGACCATTATGTTTTGAGAAAATGAGAAACAATCTCCATGTCCGAAAATAGTCACATATCATACTTTATGAATTGTGAAAGAATTGAAAAACTACCAATGAATATCTAAGTAATGAGTAACGACATGAAAATTTTAATAGGAGTATGACCTTATTGCGATTGACTAATACGGAGTATGTATGACTGGTAATTAGAAGTTGGGACAATGTAGCGTTTAGTACTGGATGGAGGGATTAAAAGGATTAAAAGGTATATACACCCCAAAGTCCTAACTCTCTATAGTAAAAGACTTGTAAATAGAAAAGCATATCCCCTAAAAAAAAAAATTCAAGTCAATTGTAACAATGCAAGAAAAAAAAACTAAGATGTTAAGAAAGTACCTTCCAAGATACATCTTTTCCGCCATGAAGAAGGTGCTCAATATAGCAACAATTACCATGCACAAAGGACTGAAGGCGGTGACGAAAACTGGGCCTCTTTCTTTCATCACAACTCCTTGTATAAAATACAACAATCCTGAACAAAATATGCCCTACAATCATGAAAGTACTTGGCTTAATTATATCTCATCTTATTGCGCAGATGTTCATTGGTTCACTTCAATTTAAAAGGCTAACCAAAAGGCCAAAAGCTATAAAATTGACTTAGCTTGTCAGCTGCTTGCTTTCTATAATCATTTAATCAAAATTCAAATAGATTCAAACAGTATTAATGAAAAAAACATTATTATATATAGAATCTTCTTAGATACGTTCCAATGGTTACATTCAAAAATATAAATTTTACGTATATTTGAACAGAATTGCAACCGAAGATCTTAACGATAAAAAATGCAAACTGAATACCTTGAGTAATGCAAATGAAAAGATCTCTATGAAAAATGGAGATAGCGTATTGATTATAAAAAAACAATAGTATAGTACTTGGTATAATCATAACGGAGAAAAGCAATAGTTATAATAGAAAATATAATAATTGATTTTTCTTTGTAGAAATTAGATTATATGAGAAAAACGATAATTATCATTAAGAAAATAAATAGGGTTTTTCTATGTTATACCCTGTGTTTCTTCGATTTCTACGTTGTACCCTAACCATTTTAAAACTCCACATAGTGCCCCTAAACTTAGCTCTTTTAATGCATAATGCCCCCATCACTAACTGTACGAGTCATTAGTTTCAATTACCGTTTGTTATTTTTTTTAGTGGAATTTACCTTTTGTTATTTAGTGGAACAAATCTAACATATATAGACTGCTCAGACTATGTATAAGTTAAAGTAGCGTCACTAGATTACAAAAGGTAGATGAAATTATTGACGTCAGAATTCACGCGCGAGCATTATGCATTGAAAAAGCTAAGTTAAGGGGCACTCGAATTTTAGAAATGTTGGGGCACAACGTAGAAACGGAAGAAACACAAGGGCGTATAACGTAGAAATACCCAAATAAATATTAATCAATAAAAAGTAAATTTGTCTAGTTTCATTTGAGTAAAATAAGTTGTGTGTAACAAAATGAGATAAAAGAGGCCATTGCAAGTGAGGTTTGGAGCGATGGACATACACTATAAACGGCAGCCAATAAATTAGCATCCCATTTAATTGCCCAAACAGAGGATCTTCCTTTCTCCATAACAAGGGCAAGTGCGGTACCCTCAAGTGTGCCCAAAAGGCATATCCATGCAGTAAGAGATAACTCAACTGGATATGTCTTCAAAGTAATAGCCTACATACACAAAAAAAAAGTAAAGCAATACACAAAACTTGTTAGCTGTTAATTTGTGATTAGTTATGTTGTATCATCCATCATGTATGGGAATGAAAAAAGTGAGTATAAAATTATTAAAGTAAAAAGGAAACCTCAATAAAAATAATGATATACGACGTACCTGAAGAATGACAAAAGCAGCCCAACTAAAGCAACCAATAGTGATCATAATGGAACCTTTAATTGCATCGTGTACACTAATATCAAGTGGTTTCACCCCATTATGATCAGTTGCGTTATTTTTAGACCAGGAAGTAAGAGCTGGGCCTTTTATTAATGTCATCATCATTGCCCCACCAACTGTTGCCACTGTTCCTACTATCTTTGCTTGACTACGGATGCTTCTACACTTCACCCTTTCAAGCCTAATCACCCACATTATTAGAGTTCACTTGTTAATAATGAGTCTTTTTCTATGATAGTTGGATAGTTGGTAAGATAGTTGGTAGATTTTGTAAAATATAAGGCTGACTTTGATGATAAACTTACAAGTTAAGTGGTACCTCTTTTAGTTGAGAGATAAAGTAATATCTTTCTATTACATAATTTTCTGTTATATTTTGGCGAGCAATGATTATACTTTTAGTTACTCCTTGTGTTTCACAAAATCATATCCATTCATGATTTATGTTGTCAAATTACAACACTTTAACCATGTTTAATATTTCTACACATAAACATTTAGAAACATGTGTAATGTTGTTCAATTTGTCTCATTTTTGTAATTTCGAAAAAATCATCCTTTTATAATATTTTACCACTATACTCCCTCCTTTTTTTAGATGTAACATTAGACTTTTCACATTTGTCGAGGCACAACTTTGACCGATAATATCTCTAATTATATGAAAGTAAAAATTATAAAAAATATATATTTGGAGAGTGTATACCGTGACGAATCAAACAAGATCGGGAGATAGGGCCTATATTCATTTTCTATATGCTATTTAAATAACAATTAATGGTCGATAAAGATTGGATGAATAAAGCCTTGGTATTTTTGTTTGAAGTTTCAATCTACTAGTTCAAAGAAAAGGAATCCCTCTTGTCCCACATGGAAGCCCAATTTTTTAGTTTTTTTCTTCATTTTTATATAGGGAAGTCCCTTAGAATACCTTTTGGTGGATAATGGGCTTTGTGGATTGGTCAACTTCCTACACTTATCTTGGTTTTCTTTTAGTTTCATTTATAAAATCTACCTAACTTAGGTGAGTTTTCTTCCTTCTCATATGAAATATGGCCCTTTGCTATTTCATAACCCCTCGGCGTTATATAGTTGTACACTTTTTATGTTTACATTGTTCCTTTTAAACCCCACTTCGTATAAAGTTACTAATATGTTGAACAAATGCTATTATATTGATCCTAATGTATATTAATCAATATTCTATTTGCCGTAAATTACAATCGACAAAATAAGATATAAAGATATTAGATGTTAATAAATAGTGCATTTGTAAACCTCCGTAGATTAAATAAGAAGGGTTTGCTACTTTATTTACTTCCCCGAAAATTTTAGCCTTTCCGTTTTCTTTTTGATTGTTCCCTCCTTATAAACCGATTCTTCCCATCGGCTTATTATACACAAAAAAATAACACAATCCACTTTAATTCTCTCTCTCTCTCTCATTGTTATTGGGCAAAGTTCGATCTCCAACCGTAGTTTGTGAGTGCACACGTTATGTAGAGAATAATAGCTGAGACCAAGGAGGCGATCGCGGTTGTTCTACTTGCCCCTGGGGTAAAGCGCGAAATCGTCTTTTAGGACAGTGGTTCTTCCGACGAATCAAGCTATTGCTCTCATGACTCTCGCTTTCTTATGTATAAGTATCATTTATTGTTAAATTGTTTTGGAATTGCAACATATGTTTCATCTAAGAAAAACAGAGGGAGTATAATTTAAGATATTAATAAAATTGTTAATTGAAGACCATAAAAAGTACTACACTTGACACTTATAATTACCAGGGAATAATCATTCATTTCCCCACGAGCTAATTCAGTGTTTTATCTTAACTAATTAGGAATTAGTGATTCAAGATTGGTCTGAGTTTAAAATCATTTAATTCAAGAGTAGTCTTCCCTAATTAAATAGCTTATAATATTAGAGAGCCATAATTCTATGCTTATCCATTTTTCTTTTAATAATAACTATTGGTAATCCTAACTACTGGACAACTAATAATAATAGGATAAAATTGACATAAAGCTAAGGCTTATTAATTACTATCTCCAGATAAAGTTTTCTTCTGGGTTATATTTAACATGTGTAAAAAAAAAAGTAATGCACATATATTAGGGTAATTTTAGTATTTTTATAATTAAGAACTATTAATAGATGATCAGATAAACTTAAGATCATACTCGTGACATTTTTATGGTACTACCACACACCAATGGTTTTTTGTGGCTGGTGGGGCAAATATTGGACTACTAATAAAATTTGTTGCATTTTTTTCTTTAATTGGTGAAGTCATATGAAATGAACCCTAGAATTCCCGCTTTAATTAAAATAATCATACCCATTTATCTAATAATAAAGTATTAATTAAGCTTCTGAATGATTACCTTAGTATCCAAGCCATTACAAATGTTATTGCAGGAAGAATATTCACCATCGTGGCAGCAAAAGTTGCTGATGTGTACTTCATTCCCATAAAATACAAGTTCTGGTCAATAACAGGCCTAGCAATTAATGCAGAATTCGAGAGTAAATCAATATTTATACATAAATTGAGTTCTCAATGATTGCATAACTTAAGAATGAAACTTTAAAAAGTAGGGAAAAAAACTAAAAAAAAAATTCGAAGTTCAAATTATTTGATGAAAGAATCATTACTCAAGTAAACTGAGTAGTAATAACTTGATAAAAATTGATAACGTCATCTTTGGCCTCACTTTCCTGCACAGAAGAATTCAATTATATATGTACATAAGTAGTTTTGGCAGTAATCTAATTGAACTCATAACAATAAATCAAAATCCCTCAATCAAATTTGCCTAACCCTCGCTCTAAGATATCAACACAAGACACAGGTGAAGCGAACTTACGATAACTTATGTAACACATTAAAAGTTACCACTATAAATAATAAGAAATCACATCTTAAAATAGAATAATTATTCATGTTTTACAATATATTAATGCATGTCCGTCTTTTATAAGATTCTTGAGTAAGTTTTATGTATCACCAAAATACCTGTACATTTTTTTCCCTAAAACTTCCTTTTTTTTTTGCATATTACTGTATAATTTTGACGGCACTCATGGAATCATCATGCTAATAGAGATTTGAGCTATAAAAAAATTGGAGAAGGAAAGAGAGAGAGACTTGTCGAAAATAAGAGCAAAAGGAGTGATGACAATAGTAGCAACTGCATGGCGATAGACAACGAGTACATAGTTGCTCATTCCATGGTTGAGTGCAACCTTTGAGAGGATATCCATTCCTGCAAGCCCAACTTGAAGAAATATGACTGCTAAAAAAGGCTTAGATTGATTGTATAATCTGCGAGAACTCTCCATACTATTTTTTATCGCGGCTTCTTTGCCAAAAACTAATAAATCAAAGTGTGCAACAACACAATAATCCTCAGGTTTCTGTTTATAGTAGAGGTGCTAATATTGGGGTCACGTTGTTTTTATATCCTACGTTCACCAATCTGTTACCTCGAACCTCGAAATTTTTTGCTTTTTTAGTAGTACCATCATGCTTATTGGTTGTTCCACTCCCTCGGCCCCACTGATCACGAATAACGCATTTGTATATGGGCATAGCTATTAAGATTACATTGCACTGCATTATAAAGGTTAAGTAGTGTGTTAATGCTGCCTTAGGTGGATTCCCATTTATAGATTTGGATCATGTTTATTGTTGGCTTTTGGAGTTCTTGCTGAGTACGTTCTTTATCTTCTCGGGTAAAATTGAAGCTAGGCATTAGCTATACGTAGGTACTTAATACTATGATATTATGTGTAAGTGACTAAATTAGATTAATTGTACAATAATAATAAATAATTCTCCCTTTAAATTTGTATGCTCTTCGTTCCCGGTTTTTCTTTTGGGGTGTATTATTTATAATTTCCACTCAAAATTTGTTTTGTTTTTATGCTTATAACTGTTACTCCCTCCATTTTCTTTTGTCGTTCCTATTTGGAATCGGGGAAGAAATCAATGCAACTCAAAAAATGGGCAAGATTCTACTATTTTAATTAAAATTAAATTAACTAAAATAAAGATTCTAAAACTTTTGAGTTATTCCATGTTAGGCAACCAATGGTACAAAAAGTTTGAGGGGTAAAAGAGTAAAGTAACTACAAACTAGTGTGAACACATTTATTACTCTTTGAGTTATTCTATATTAGACAACCAATTAGACAACAGTTTAAGGGGTAAAAAGGTAAAAAATGATCAATCAATAGTGTGAACACATTTATTGCTACTCAAAACTAATGAGAAATTTAATTCATAAATTATACTATTTATGGAAAGATTCAAAATAAGATTAACATATTGAAATTTCCCAATGTGGAATACAGGAACAACAAATTAAACAAAACGGAGGGAGTAGAATATATGAAAATATATTCTTGTATAGTGTATAATTGTGAATATCTTTACTGTATAATTTGTTTCCTATTACATAGCCTTGATTATAGGATAGTGAGTTGGCTAAGGTTGTATATTATGGTTTGAGATGTGAATGAGAAAGGCTACGGAAAATATTCTTTCATGGTATCAAGTCTAGGGTTTCTTTCTCTTCTCTTCCGCTGCCCCTAGCTCTTTCGTCCCTCCTATCCCATCTTCTTCCTTGCATATTCAGCCACGATTAAATCCAAAGCCTCCTCTTTTCACCCTGCACTAGCTGTATCTAATATCAAAAACTTCATACCTGTTGTTTTGCTCATTTTACGTTCTTGCCCATTTAACATTTTTATGCTCATTTTACGTTTGGCTCATTTTACATTTTTGCTCATTTCCAAAGCGAAGAAGATGGATTTGTGAAGAGAGGAATCTAGAAAGAGGCTTTCAAACTCCAAAGTGGCTAGGGTAAACTAAGACATGCGACGTCTTAATTTTCTTTGTCAGCGAACGGTTTGCATCAGTTCTAGCAAATGTTCGACGTAAATCATATTTTTTTTTATGATAGAAAGAATAATTTTTGTGTCGGTTGGGATAAAAGATCCGCCTTAAATTAATTTTGCAGTGTAATTTGCGTCAGTTGTGGAACATGTGACGCAAATCATCATTATTAACTGAATTTGCATCAGTTGCTTTTTTGTTCGACGTAAATAATGGGATGTAAATTTACATTTTTCTACTAGTTTTCCCCCTCTCTCTCTCTCTCTCTCCTGATCACTCCTCTATCCTCGACGCTTCTCTTTCGCCATGCAGCCTTTATATACTTAGATAATGCGTTAGTGGTAACTATGGCGTTATGTATGAATCCCTTTATATAGTTAGATAATGTGTCTGATTTTTTGCTGTAAAAATATGTTTTTTGCATTTTTTTAAGTCATATAACACCAATGCTCTTAAGTATTAGAATGTAGATTACATAGGACTTATGACTATTATGTAGACACATATGTGGTTGAATTCGCTGAATTGGCTCATTAGATAATGTGTCTAAATTGGCATTTTAAGTCATCTAACAACAATGCTCTTGAGTATTAGAATGTAGATGCCATGACTATTATGCAGACACCTAATTGGACTTCAAAACTAAGAGCGTTATCCTAATTAGTGGTTCGAATACTTGATTGACACGTTGTCTTACAGCAAGAAAAAAATCCTTTATATGACATTTACATGTTAATTAATGCCTCTTTTTTTGGAAGGTGTATGGCTAAGCACAAGAATAAGAGATTAAGATTGGCTACGATTGACTCAAATGGGGTTGAAAGAAGTACTTGAAACCAGCATCAAACACAACAATCTGTGGATATGTCAACTATTCAAGGATCCATAAGAGAGAGACAACAAGGTCGTAATGGTGTTCAAATTCCCCCGAACGGTAGGTACTTAGATAGTAGGGATGAGAATCGACAACAATGTGGTTTAAGTAGCCAAAATCTGGGAAATAAGCTCTAGAAATATGGGTGAACCTAAAAATTATAATGGAAGAATATACGAATACATTGTGGAAGGTAATTTTAGTTCCAAGTATTAAAAACTAATGATTTCATGTATATTATTTGCTCGAGTGTATAGTTGGTTGAATATATGTTTTCAATTAAATAGGCCCAAATGGAAATAGAAGATGTGGAAGAACGGTTCTAGCTGAGGTGTAGAATCTACTTGAAGGAGGGCATTGAATCATTTTTGATATAAATAAAGAGAAACAACCCAGTGGACAAGAAGGGGGTGTACTTGGTCAATTTTATGGGGCCATTACGAGAAATGGAAAGCTTTGCTCGCTAAGTTATACAAGATGGGATCATTTGAAAAAGGGAAGTAATGGAAACAACCAAACAACGATATTGAAAGAAATTCAAGCAAGTTTTACTCTCTAAGTTATACAATATAGGATCACTTGATATATATTATTATGTAATGTTTGTCTTTCATTGTTCTTATGATTTTTAGGCTCGATTTCCTTAATTAAGATCACTTGAGAAATGGATATTGAAATCAATTTGGCATAAGTGGAGGGACTACAAATGCTACTTGAAAGGGAAGGGTTATGACGATGATGCAAATATTAGTGTCTTAGCTTACATAATAAATGCCCAACAGATATTGAGGAAGATCAATGGATTAGCCTTGTCAATTTTTGGTGTTGAAGAGTGAAGCCCATTCCATGGCCCATCAATCTACCTACAACAATCTCTAGTTATATGTAATATTTCTAAAAGAGTCATGTGACTCAGGTTATGTATGTTTTTTGTCCTTTTGTGTTGTTGTCACTTAGTGTGCTCCTAGGGTTTTGTGTAAACCTAGATGGCTCCTCTCTCAAGGTTGATTTTCCAATATAGAAAGGTCAGTAAGCTGTTGTAGCTAGACATGACAAAAATTAAGAATGAAAAACACAAAAGACCGATTGCTGTAAATTCTTTGTGCTTATCCAGTAGCAATTATTTCTCTTGGCCAAATGTAATACATCATTTGTCTTCATGGTATCAGAGCTTGAGGTTCGAAATCTCTCAAAATATTTTTTAGTTGCTACAAAGTTCATGTCTTTGTTTTTTTAAAATCCTGCTCCTCATACTTGTGATGTTCTAAGAGTAATTGCAAGAAATTTTCAATCTTTATTGCTGGTAACCCGGCTTAGTTGTGTTTGTTGTGTGACCAAAATGGAAAAAGAAGAAGAAAACCATGGGCTCAACACCTTTAGATGTGACAAGTCTGTATGAATCCCTTATAGTATTGCAACTCGGTGAACATTGAAAAACTCCAATACCCATCTAACTATAGAGCTTGGAAAAGGTCCTTTGGGATCTGCCTAGCTTCCAAGAGAAAGCTGGGTTTTATCACTGGAGTTGTGAAGAGAGACGTGGTTGACAAACCAAAACAAGATCATCGGGACACCTACAAGAACATGATAACTTCATGGTTGCTTGGAAATATGACTGATTCCATAAAAAGATCAGTTAAGTTTGTGACTAGCTGAGGTTAAATCTGGAAAGAGGTTGACCAGAGGTACTCTGTGACAAATGGGTCCATGAAGTACAAATTAATAAGCAAGGAAATATATGAAACAAAGCAAAATAGGAGGCTTGTTTCAGAATATTACACGAATATGATAACCTTGTGTGAAGAACTGGAAATTTGACCAATCTGCCACCAATTACAGAAGTCACAACAGAGATAAATGAATTCATTCAGGCCCTTCATACGAAAAAGATGAATGAAAGTTGCTTCAATTCCTCAATGGATTGGATGACTATTATGGAACTGCGAGGAGCAACCTACTCATGTCAACACCCTTACCTAGTTATGGTTGACAGTGCTTGCTGCACTATGTCCCAGGTTGAATCTCATAGAGAGCTTCAAAAGCCCAAAACGGAAGAAACTGACATGATATCCATGTATAGCAAGACAAATGAAAATGCTTGCTCAGCCTGTAGGAAGCAAGGTCATGTGAGTGAGAAATGTCGGACTGTAGTTGGATATCCTCCTAGACATCCCAAATATCAAAAAGGGAAAGGGAAGGAAACTTACCAAAAAAGGGGAGGATACAACAACAACAAAGGCAGCCAAAGATGGAACAAGGAAAGTTCAGATTACAAGCATGATAGCAGGTAAATGTGAAGAGTGAAGGAATGACTAGTACAGGCTCCTCAACTAATGTGAACATTGGACAAATTGAGAAACTCCTTAAAATGTTGCCGACTTCCTCATATGAAAATGAGAATGGTTTTGATGATGAAATCTACCTAGCATACTCTAATATGGTGAACTGTTACTTTGCCAATGCTGAAGACTGTCAATGGACAATTGACACTGGAGCTTCACATCACATGATAGGGGACAAGAGTGTCTTGGTGAATGTGCAAAGGTAAAAAGTGAAGCTAAAATCAACTTGCTTACTGGAGAAACTTCTACAATCACTCATATGGGTGATGTAGCTCTGAAGAACAACTTGACACTGAAGAATGTGCTCTTTGTTCCTACATTCATGAATAATTTGCTGTCTGTGAGGAAATAGTCTCAAAGTGGGGAGTGCAAAGCAAATTTTCACTCAAACTTCTGCACAATTCAAAGCAATGATTAGTGTTTTGGGAATTGGTAGAGTATATAATTGCTTGTACTACTCGATAAATGAACCCATGAAAGAACTGCTTAGGAAGCTGAAAAAAACAAACCATGCCAAAAACTCCCTACATGCCATGACATTGGGAGAACTTTGAGTTCCCCCTAAAGTTGAGAATGAGAAACGAGTGAGTGAGACCTCTCTATGGCACATAAGACTAGGCCATGCACCAATGAGAAGGATATCACAAATTGAAGAATTGAGAGGTCTTGATAGGAAGAATGGTGAGACCTGCATCATACGTCCTCTTGCAAAATTTACCAAGCTCTCATTTCAGGAAAGCAGCTCAAGAGTAAAGGACGCATTTGAACTAGTTCACATAGACACTTGGGGACCTTACAGAGTTAACTCCAAGAACAACAAGAGGTACTTTCTACCTGTGGTGGATGATCACACTAGAATGACATGGATACACTTGATGAAGCAGAAATCTGATGTATATGAGGTCTTGTCCACCTTTGTAAACATGGCTAAGACTCTATACAACAAAAAGATGAAGATTGTGAGGTCTAATAATGCAGTTGAATTGGATGATAAGCTGCGAAAGACTATGTATCACTCCCCGGGAATAGTCCATCAAACTTCATGTGCTGACACCCCTGAACAAAATGGGAGAGTGGAGAGAAGGTATAGAAATTTGCTGGAAATAGCCAGGCTTCTAAAGCTTTAAGCAGGTGTTCCAGCACAGTTCTGGGGAGAATATGTGCTTGCTGCTGCACACATCACCAACAGATTTCCTTCCCCTGTGCTGAAAAATAAATCTCCATATGAGGTACTTCACAACTCTAAGCCCAACTATGAATGATTAAAAACATTTAGATGCTTTGTTGTTGCTTATAGCCCTATTAAAAGTGGTGATAAACTAGATGTTAGAGGTGTACCATGCATTTTCTTACGATATCTTCCCACTCAAAAAAAGGGCATAGATTGTTTAATTTACTCACTACTAGCATCACATCTTTGAGTAGACACACCATATTCTATGTAAACTTGTTTCTATATCAAGTGTTCAAGAAACAAAGCAACCATGTGACTCAAAATACAGATGATATGAGACCTTAAAAAGATGGTATGAAACATAAGCTTAGACTCATTAGCCTCACATCTACCCTCACAATGACTCCCAAACAGCCATTGATCCTCAAGACACTGAAGCTGAAACTCTCAGTGATCCTTAAGATACTGAGAATGTCCCACAAACTGCAACCCAAACCCCACCTGGTGCTAGGAGGTCTAATTGACTTCACAGTGGCTGAGTGAATACCATACCAACCTAGCTCAGTCCCTTAAACCTAAAAAAATTCTCAAAACTCTCTCAATCCCCGAAAGCTCCAATTTCTGATGCTTCTCAACTCAAATTGTGAAGCATAGTGAGAATATACACTTCAAACAAGTTGTGAAAGACCCTAATTGGGTAAAAGCAATTAATGAAGAGCTTGGTGCCCTTTAAATGAATGATAATTGGGATATCACTGAATTACCTACTGGAAAAAATGCCATAGGATGTAAATGGCTTTACAAGCACAAATATAACCGTGATGGAAGCCTAGAAAGACACAAATATAGGATAATAGTGCTTGGAAATAGTCAAAAGTATGGCATAGACTATGAAGCGACTTTTGCTCCAGTTGCTAAGCTAGTAACTATGAGGTCCCTTCGTGTTGTTGCTGCTATTGAAGATTGGTTCTTTCACCAAATGGATGTTAAAAATGCCTTCTTGCATGGTCAATAGCAAGAAGTCGTGTTCATGAAGTTTCCCCTTGGGTAAAGCCATAAGGGAGCCATAATCCAAGTACAAGGTGAGGGGGAGCAATGTGTGAAGAGTTGATCTGCTACTGAGAAAGTTGGCAAATTAAAGAAATCTCTATATGAGCTTAAGCATGCCCCTAGACAATGGTTTGCAAAACTAGGTGAAGCACTGAAGGGCAACAGCTTTGTGTAGTCAAGATATGACTACTCCCTCTTCACAAAGAAGCAAGCAAAACAAGTTTACATGCATCTTGGTCTATGTAGATGACCTAATTATAGTTGGAAACACTGAAGATGCTGTAAAGGATGCCTAGAAGTTCTTATCTTTTCCCCTTTCACATGAAGGATCTAGGGGAAGTTAGATACTTTCTAAGCCTTGAAGTGGACAAATCTGCTAGAGGAATATTCCTCTCTAAAAGAAAATATGTCAATGATCTGCTTAAGGAGTATCAACTTGAAAATTATAGACCTTTGAGACTGCCTATGGACGGTCACATCAAACTCAACCCTGATACATACACTCCTCTCCCTGATCCTGAGAATATCAAAGATTAGTTGGTAAGCTAATCTACCCGGCCATAACAAGGTCATACATCACATTTATCGTCCCTATTTTGGGCAAGTTCATGCAATGCCCTTCTTCAGCTCATTACCCAGACAACTTTAAGAGTGCTAAGATATCTTGTTGGCTCAATAGGACAAGATATTCTCTTAGCTAGCAAGTCCACAGCTCAGCTCACTGCCTATTGTGACAGTGACTGTGATGGTTGCAGCTCCATCAGAAGATCCACCTCTGTATTTTGTATTCTTCTTGGTGCATCTCCTATATCTTGGAAATCTAAAAGACAGTCAGTAGTGGCCAGATCAACTGTTGAAGCTGAGTATATATCAATGGCACTGACTATTTGTGAGGTTATGTGGCTTAGATAACTGCTCAAGGATCTTGGAATCAAAGATATTGGCTCTACAATAGTGAACTGTGACAATCAAGATGCTCTTACTATTGCTGCCAACTTTGTCCATCATGAAAGGATAACACATGTTGACATTGACTACCAGTTCATTCGAGATAAAACAACTAAAGGTAGTATACTAGCTGACATCTTCACCAAGATATTGAGCGCTGAACAACAATAGAAACTTCTACACAAGCTGGGAGTTTGTTCTAACACCACACTTTCAGCTTGAGAGGGAGTGTTGAAGAGTGAAGTCCATTCCATGGCCCATCAATCTACCTACAACAATCTATAGTTTATGGTATAATTCTAAAAGAGTCATGTGACTCTGGTGATGTATGTTTTTTGTCCTTTTGTGTTGCTATCACTTAGTGTGCTCCTAGGGTTTTGTGTAAACCCAGATGGGTCCTCTCTCGAGGTTGATTTCCCAGTATAAAAGAGGTTAGTAAGTGATGTGTCACTTTTATATATAGTTTTTAGATGCATTTTTATTGCATTTAGAACTCCTTTTAGAGCATTTAGGTGCAGAATGGCATGAATTACGTAAGTTGTGCTCTAATACTCTCCGTTTGCGTCTTTCGATGAGTTTCAGGTTATTTTGATGCAAATTGATTATGATCATCTAATATCAACACTATTAATCATTGAGGATGAATATAGCTTGCACAAGGATCACAATGCATTCGTTTGGGACAATTTCGAGTTAGAATGAAGCAAAGAGTTCGTGAAAGAAGTGCTAAAACTGACACCTGTTCAATATTTGGATCATAACTTTTGATACAAAATTGATAATCAGAAAATTCCAGTTGGGTTGGAAACTAGACTTGACGGGATTTCCAACGATAGGTCACGAGCCCCAAATGGACTTCTGGTTCGAGAGATACAGCATTCGTAAGTTGACGTAAAATCGTAGTTTCCCGCCCGGTCGACCGGGCGAGAAAAAATCTTCATCAGAGCACAAGACTTGTTCGCCCGGTCAACCGGGCGAAAGAAGCGCCAAAACTGTTTTCGCGCCCGACCGGGCGGCTTTGCCCAGTTGACCGGGCGGCCTTGCCCAGTTGACCGGGCGGAATCTCCCCTTTGCTCGTAAATTCAGAACACCGTCGCCCGACCGGGCGGTTTTTCGGGAACTTTAATTTTTTTCTTTTTTTAGCCGGATTTGTAAAAACTATAAATAGGTCTTCTCTCTCTCCCCCTCCTCTTTTTTTAGACGTTATTTCTTAGTTTTAGTTTTTAGGTTTAATCTTCTTCTCTTTCTCTCTAGTTTTAGTTGTAAACCCTAGTTTTTATTCTTCTTCATTAATTCATGAATTCTATTAGTTTCTTTCATTGATTTATTTAATTATATTTTCTTTTATAGTTTTAGTTTTTATTCTTTATTTTATGATTGAGTAGTTTTTATTTCTAGGGTTTGGAAATCCATGTTTATATGCTATAATTCTTGATGGATGTTTATTGATGATTTCATTAGTCATTGTTATTTCTAATTGTTTTCATTGTTAATCTTGCAATCTGATCAATTGTCTGATTAAATATTGCTAATAATGAGTCATAGATCGAGAGATAGTACTTTTTAGAGGCTTACCTACAATTAGCAAATCTGATTATGTTGAGCGACCGTACTAGCATATGTTGATTTGAGAGCGTTAAGGCCCGACCGTAGGATTAACCTGTGCTCTAGATTTCTGATTAGTTGAACTATTGATGATATTTTGATGGATTATAAATATGAACATGGTGAACCATTGTCCTAGATTCTTTTAGTTTAATTTTCATATTTTATTAGTTTAGAACCTTAATTCTCATATCTGTGATCTTGTTTAGTTTTTTCATACCTTGGAAACTAGATTAAAACAACCATCTCTCTGTGGATTCGACCCTACTTATCATACTACATTGTTAGAAGGTTTTGCATGAATTATTTTTGACAGGTGTACGACAACCTATTAAATTTTGGCGCCGTTGCCGGGGAGACGGTATTATTTTATTTAGTTTTTATTGTTGGTGAGACTAAATTGTATATATTTTTTTTTTCTTGTCTGTTGTGAATAGTTTTTTTTCCCTATCTATAGTGTGTTGTCATGGAGTCGTATAATTATAGTTCAGAGGGGAATGTTTTTTCTGATTATCAAGGGCAATATGACTATTCTGGGTATTATAATGCGAATGATTATGTTTATGATGCATCATATGATTGTCAAAATTTACAAAATTTGTGCATGAATTCCTATGAATATTCCAATTACCCTAATGAGTATTATGTGCCTGATTATACCCAATGTTATCAACCTGAAGTGAACAATTATTTTCAACCTGAAACATCAGAGAGTCATAAACTTTTTAACATGATGAAAGAGTATATTGTTAAACAGCATGAAGATTTAAATGAATTAGCTCATGATTACCAAAACATGGCAAAATCTATTGAATTACTTGTTGTGTAACAATCTACTAACCAACAGGTTATACTTGATGATAATGATTTTGGTGTTGAGAATTATACTTCAGAGGAGAAAGGCATTGATTTGACTCATGATAATTTGTTAGAAGGTAAGGGTGTAATTTGTGAAGTTGGTAGTGAGTGTCTCTATGTTGACGAATCCATAGTTGAAAGTGAAGTGTTTGACACTTTTTCGATAAACTTTTCATCTGCATATGAGTCTAAAGTTGAGAGTCAGATAATCTGATAATGCACGAGTCTTTGTCGGTTCCATCTAATACTGTTTTTGAGTCTCATGTTCCATTCTCTCAAAAACTTGATCTTATTCCTTCTCCCCCTATATTATATCCTCCATCGTTCCTTTTTTCTCCCCCTTTGAATGACACTTATGATCATGTAACTAATGTAAACTTAATTTCTTTCCTCCTTTTGAGTCATGTAAAAATACTAACATTTTCTCTTCTTTCTCGTGTAAATATAATTTTTCCTTTGATTTTTATTTTTGTAGTTTTAGTAATTTTTTAGTACTAACTTTTTTCATTTTTCCTTTCTACTCTTATATAACATGCTCTGAGATGTTTTTAGGAACATATGATAAGCTTCTTAGAGCATTGAACTATTATGAGTGATCTACTAGTCTTAAACGATCATGCAAGACCTTAAATCAGCGCTTATCGGGAGGCAACCCGACTTTGTTCAATTTTTTTTTTTGGTTTGACTAACTTTGCTAATGTGTGATGAAGTCTTTTTCTAGGTACAAGCATAGCCAATTTTTTTTTGGCTAAGTTCACTGCCTCATTACAACTATCGATTGTGGTGGAGGAGTCGATGCTTTTTGACACTCCTTTTGATTACCCACCCCTTTTGTAAGTTGTACCTCTCCTTCATTTAATTCCTCTTTGTTCACATTGAGGACAATGTGTCATTCAGCTTGGGGGAGGATGTTTGTCATCATTACTTAGCGCATGTTAGTTGCATTTAGAGTAGTTTTTTTTATTGCTTTCATAGGATGTTGCACGGTTTGTACCGCTCACTAGGAGTGGGATTTTACGTGTAACCAAAAAAATTGTACTGCTTTCTTAGTTAGACTAGTTTATTTCATCTCATTTTAGTTGCATCTATGGGACTATTGCTAGCATAATTCATCTTGTTCATGATTCTTCATAGCACGATTGTTTCGCAATTGATTGTTTGTGGTAAGATTGATTGATCTCTCTCTGGCTCAATTTAACTTTATTCTGCATACACCATAAACTAAGTGAGCTTTTGTGCCTATAAACTGATGTATCTGTGTCAGTTCTATTCTTTCATGTGTGATTAGTTCCTCGTTGTTGCATTGATCTTGATTTTGACTTAGTACTCCTTGATATTTGCTAGTGCATACATTTTGATATGATTGAGGCGTTTCATTTCATAATCTAAGCCCCAGAGTTATTCTTGTTTTCATATTATCCTTCCTCTAGCCCCGCTGAGCCTTTCTGACTATGTTTGATTGCTACATACATTACAAGCCATTGGCCTCATTTAATATTGGTCCTAAGCCTAGCTTGGGGGAGCGAGTATTAGTTTTGGTTGGTTTGTATTGAATTGAAGTGCTCGATTGGTGGTTTAGAAGGATGGAAAAGTATGTTTAGTGAGCTTTGAAATTGAATTGAAAGTTCGAATAAAAAATAAAGTGAAAAATGAAATGAAAAAAAAGTGAAAAAATAGTTATGAATAAAGTGAAATAAAAAGGGTTATGATTGAATTTTTTGAGTGAAAAAGGTTGTTGATTATATTTGGAGATTGTTGGTTGTTGCGTGGAGTTGTTGTGACCTTTCTTGGTCATGTTTTCAGTTATATGATGCTCCCCCTTCTTGGTTTTTCCATCACAATTCCCAAATTATTCCATACTTTTAACCTCATCTCCATTGCAACCCTTAAAAGTCCTCTTGATCATTGTGTATTGTATTGTTGATTATTAAGTGAGTCAAAAAGTCAAAGTTAAAGAGTATATGTTTCATCTGAGTCGACTTGTTTTAGGTTGAGTGTCATCATTTATCATTTTAACACATGAGAGATTTGAGCGCACATGACTATAGTGAGGTCTGTTAGGTTTGGTTAAATCCAGCTTGGGAGAGATGGTATGTGGTATGATTGGAGAGTCGATTGCGATACATGACATGCTATGCGGCTTTGTTCGAGATTGTTTTGATGCTTGGTTTGTGTAGTGATTATATCTCTCGTGTTTTCAATTGAGTGTTTGACCCTATAGTCCTATATTATAGGTTGTCTTTCTTTTCCAATGTCTATGTCTTATTGCTTGAGGACAAGCAATGGTTTAGCTTGGGGGAGATTTATGTGTCACTTTTATATATAGTTTTTAGATGCATTTTGATTGCATTTAGAACTCCTTTTAGAGCATTTAGGTGCATAATGGCATGAATTACGTAAGTTGTGCTCTACTACTCCCCGTTTGCGTGTTTCGATGATTTTCAGTTTATTTTGATGCAAATTGATTATGATTATCTAAGATCAAGACTATTAATCATTGAGGATGAAGATAGCTTGCACAAGGATCACAATGCATCCGTTTGGGACAATTTCGAGTTAGAATGAAGCAAAGAGTTCGTGAAAGAAGTGCTAAAACTGACACTTGTTTACTATTTTGATCATAACATTTTATACAAATAGGATAATCAATAAATTCCAGTTGGGTTGGAAACTAGACTTGAAGGGATTTTCAACGATAGGTCACACGCCCCAAATGGACTTCTGGTTCGAGAGATACAGCCTTCGTAAGTTGACGCAAAATCGCAGTTTTCCTCCCGGTCGACCGGGCGAGAAAAAATCTTCATCAGAGTACAAGACTTGTTCGCCCGGTCAACCGGGCGAAAGAGGCGCCAAAACTGTTTACGCGCCTGACCGGGCGGAATCTCCCCTTTGCTCGTAAATTCATAACACCGTCGCCCGACCGGGCGGTTTGGTCCGGTCGACCGGGCTGTTTTTCGGGAACTTTAATTTTTGTTTTTTTTAGCCGGATTTGTAATAACTAAAAATAGGTCTTCTCTCTTTCAAGAAGTCGTAACGGCCAAGTGTTTTTTTTTTATGTCATCGCATACTATTGTGGTATGCCCTCACCAACAAATCGTACTAGCTTTGTGAAAGGTTATGTTTTCTGATAGATTTAACTAGTAGGAATTATATTGAGAGAAGGGTGTTCTAACTAGTAGGAATTATACTTCCAGAGTACTTACTAGTCTTTCTTAAGAGAAGGGTGTTCTAACTCTCCTCATGTACCAAAAAAAAGATATACTTACCATCATACCACGCTACGTGCTACTAAAAATGCTCTGGAAGCAGATTTTGCAAGGATTACTACAGTGGAACAAATTCATTTGGTGGAAAGGGTTATATAACATCTAATTCTGCTGGTACACAGTACACTGGTTGCTCGAACACCCCACAACCACAACAGTAGCACATAGGCCACTTGTATTCTTGTAGCACATAGGGGTTTGAAGGAATGTGACAACTTTTCCAAATATGCTGAAGAGAAGCATATGTGGTAAAGAATCAATTGTTAAGACTATTGTGAAACCTATCCATACTACTGGCACTAAGAGTCATGCTCGTGTTCGTGAAGAACTGGTAAGCACATATACAATACCACTAATATTTATAGTTAATCATATCTTCTTCCTCAATTACGTCATTTTATTATATTTCTTCATGTTTTCTTTAGAAAAAAGGTCTAACAAGATCCCAAGACGAACTTAATTTTATCTAGAATGCCATCAACAGGAGAAAGAAGCGTATGTAACAATGTGTTTCTTGGCTATTATAATTATCTTCCCTTGGAAACTTCAATTATTGTGGATTATAAATTATCATTATTACACATAAATATGCAGCAAAACTTATATATTATTTGGTAATAGAATCAAATTAGGAATATTGCAGAGGAACAAGAGGATCGACAAGTAGACATGAATGGTGAACGTGATCCAAAAGTGCTATGAATACATCAATATTGTCGTGTCCATGGTCTAGGATTAGGTGCGAAGCCATCAGATATAACAGACCCTTGTTATCCATCGTATTGTAACGATTTCAACATCTCTTCAAAGAATGAAGAATCGTGTCAAAAGGCAAGAAATGACCATTGTGAAGTTCAGAAAGAGGAAGCAAAGTCATTTTGGCTCTGCAATAAAGTACTCATATTCAATTGATTCTGGCTTAGAGAATCGTTCAACTAAAACAAAATCTTCAATATAGAGATTCCGATATTAAAAAGGTACTACTCTACTGTTGGGTATCGTTTTGTTGAAGATGCATTATTACATGAAGCTAAGACATAGCAAACGTGACAAAGAAGAGACATGAGACGAAGGAAGAGTACGTAGCTAACCTCTCGCGGATTTTGAGCCTGCGGCAGCGGGTTTTTCCTTATGAAAACAAGGAGCTGATGTCCACCCGTGGGTTTGACCCTGCGCCCACGGGTTTTTGCCGCCAAGGGTGTGTTTAATTTCCTCATGGTGTTCGGATTTCCTAGGTGTTCTAGGCTTATGTTTGCGCCCTAATATAAATATGTTTGAAGCCGTTTTATTTATGAATGCCATAGATGAGACTCGTATTCATAGATTGAGAGAGAAATTCATCTACTAAAGAGAGATTAGAGAGTCTAGAGAGATTGAATTGTCTCCTTGTATCATCATTTCATATTCAAAGTCCTAGTACAGTGTTCGTGGTTTTCTCCCTAATTCAAGGGTTTCCACGTTAAATCTTCTTGTATTCTTTATTGCTTTATTTCTTAATTCCTCCATATATTATACTTTAATTGCTTGATTTGTTAGCGCCTAGGATACATATTCCTAACATCTACGACTTCATTTTTTTTTTTGCTTTCACCTGCTTTGTTAATATTTAGCAGGTATTTGTTTAATATATAAGAAACATTGATATATGTTTGTGTTTTGATTTTTTTTTGTGTTTCTTTTCTCTCATTTCCAACCTTTTTCTCTTACATATGGTGGCTTACTACTAATTTAGACAAACTAACTTGTGAAAGTTTTAATTGTTTGATGTAGGGTGATGCTCCTACAGTCACACCAAAAACACTAACAATGGCATTCCTAATCAATCATCCAATTAGCTATTGGCTCTTTCATTGAAGGTTAGGGTATTTACGATTACATGTGTTCAAACTTTAAAAGGGAGCTCATTGAAAATTTTAGGCATTATTGCTGAGTTGTTTTTTCATTTTCGGATTATGTTTGGAACGAAGCACTATATGAGAATATGAAGGTGGATACAAGATGATTAGGCACAAAAGATGGAACTTATATTATTTAATATTTTGTGGAACTATTTATTTTTGCTTATGAACAATATTATTCAAACATTATTTAATTCCATTATACCTTTTTTTTAATTGAAGGATTTATATTTTTGTTAGATTTTACTATGTTTATTTTGGGTTTTACTATAGAATCTATCAACATTGTTATTTGTTGTTAATAATAGTATTTTTCTTAAATTTTGCGTTGTATTTAAATTGTCCTTTAATGTTATGGTTGAGTAATAAAGAATAATAAGAACAATGGAGTAATTAGTAATATTATTCTTTTTACTTTCTGAACGATGATGGAGACGCTTGGAAAGCATTGCGATACTATTGTGGCGCTCTTAATGTGCCTTAAAAGATTGATAAAAGCGTCAAATTTAGCTTAAAAATATGACATTGAGTTGATCTTTGAAAAGTCAATGGAGGCGCTTCAGAAGCATTGCGACACTATAACAACGCTTATAATGTGTCGTAATAGGTTTATAAAAGCGCGTCATAATTGCGGCGCTTTTTGGCGTTTATACATACACTACCAAATTGCGTCGCCAATAATCCTAGCGACACCGGCAAAGGCGGCGCTTTTCAAAGCGTCAGTAAAAGCTATTGCAACGCTTTTCAGCGCCGCAATAGCCATTTTTTGTGCGTCACAACAAACTTTATCCGTACTAGTGAATTATTTGAATAAAACTATCTTCCATAGCCAAAGCTTATAAATATATCTCAAATCATAATTAGGAAATCAATCCTAAACTTTGTATAATCAAACACTTGGCGTTAGATCATATACTCCAGAAATCAGACAAACTTAGTACTTAAAAATCACATGTGCAAACAAGTCGAACTTTATAATCATAAAACCATAACAAGTACAAGTAAGAACTCTAATTTATTTTAATAAAATCATGAAATTTATACAAGTTGCAATTGCGCAAGAGAATCTTGACATTATATATCTAGAAGTAAAGATAATATTCTAAATTATTGAATATATATATGTATACATATACATACATATGTATATATGTATACATACATATGTATATATATATATATATGTATATATGTATACATACATATGTATATATATATATATATATACATGTATACATACATATGTATATATATATATATATATATACATGTATATATATATATATATATATACATGTATATATATATATATATATGTATATACATGTATATATATATATATATATGTATATACATGTATATATATATATATATATGTATATACATGTATATATATATACATGTATATGTATATACATGTATATATATATATGCGTAATAGGATCTTGTGAAAACCACAATTAATCTGAAAACTGATAACAAGCAATCTGAGCTGTCGGATTTAGAAGACAATATTAAATGGCCACGATTTAGCCACGTCGTGTGCCTAGAAATTTATTTTCTCCCACCTGATTTTCTCTCTCTTACTCTTCAGCTCTTAAACGTGATTTCTCTCTCCTAAAGTTTCTGAAAGGCCGATTCTCTCACGCTCTCAAGTATCACCTTCAATCGATGTTAATCCTTCAATGATTCGAAATTTCGGTAAGAATTTGTTTAATTTTTCACTTTTCACATTTGCAAATCGAATTTCAACTCAATTTTGCTCTAGTTGAGTTTTTCCCCCAATTTTTCTAGGGTTTTACGGTTAATTGCGATTTTCTTTCATGTTCATCTGCAAATTTTTGTGCGATTCTTCTTGATGGTATCAGATTCTTCCCGAATTTGTTGAAATTTGGATTATGTTAGGCATAACTTAGGTTACGTTTTTTTTTTGTAGGAAAATGAAGAGAAAATCAGTTCGAAAATTTGCTGGAGAGAAGAAAAATCATGATGTTGAAGTACAACTTATAAATGCTTCTGAATTTGACGGTTAGTTGCTGTAATTTTCCTTCTTCATTTTTTGATTTTTTTTTGCGATTTTTAAAATGTTAGGGTTTAGATTAGGAATTGTTTGCTTGTGTTTGTGAATTTGTTGAAATTGTTAGGGTTTAGATTATTTGTTATTATATGTTAGGTTTTGTGATTTTCTTTATTTTGTTGAAATTATTTTCAAGTCTAGTTATTATGTGTTGTTTTGTGTAGCTGAAATGAAGACTGTAGGGGAGAAAATAAAATAAAAAGCCTCTTGTTAAGAAATCGAAGGAAAAAGTTCAAGTTCAACCAAACGAAAGTAATCTATCTAACTTCCTATTGTAGTAACAACTTCTTAAAATGAGCAAAAAATTTATTAAAATGAGCAACAACTTCTTAAAATGAGAAAAAACTTTTTAAAATGAATAAATTTAATTATAGCTGAAATTGTTAGTCATATGGCCAGTAGCATCAGATATATGTAAAATGAGCAAATAATTTTTAAAATGAGCAAAAACTTACTAAAATGAGCAGAACAAACCTCAAAATGAGCAAATCATTTGATATTTTGGTACTCTACTATGTAAAATTAACTCTATAGTGTTCTTACTATACACAATCAAATGTTAACCTGAAAGCTAGTGCAGTGGCTTCTTCCAGTCTGAAATCACGCTTAAAACTTAATAGGCATAACATATTGGTAGCAGCTGCACACACTGCAATCCAGTAGCCATAATATAAAACGACAAACTTTCAGCAAACTGGTAAGCATAGAAGCAAGCGTAGTGACCATAGCTAAAACTAGATAGTGATAAAGCATGTAACAATAATAATCTATACACAACTGGCACATTTTGCTTGAAGACTACAGATATTGTCCTTGAAAGTTGACTTGCAGCTTTATAGTTTGATTCACACTAATAGGAAAATTTTGATACAATACAACAGAATAATCCAGGGCTTTATAATTTGATTCACACTAATAGGAAACATTTGTGGACATCCATTTAACTACAAGACACTTATAAGAACAACCCAGCAGCTGCACCTCTATAGTATACGTAATTCAATCAATTTTTCCAACCCAGAGCATAGAAAGAGCTCAAGAAAAACTTTATTCATTCAATCATATGAGACGAGATAATTCAAGTGTGACACAAGTTAAAATACAAAGCAACAAAAACAAATCAATGACCATGCCAACTACATCATTTTTCCAGCAATAAAGATTACATACCCACGAAAGTGTAAATTGCACCTATCAGTGAAGTAGCTTAGAAGTTTAGCAATGAAGTATTGTGATAGTGAAGTTAGCTTAAATTACAGTGCATAGTGCATAGTACCTAATAACTCTATAGTGTTCTGCATAATTCACAACATAACCAACTTGTTGCCTAGTATCTAATAACTCTATAGTGTTCTGCATAATTCACAACATAACCAACTTGTTGTCTCATTCAATTCATGTTATTATTAAAAAAAGGATTAGCTTGTTGTTTCCTCACTTTTTATCATGTGTGCATTTTTTTTTATATTTATTTTTTTTGTAAAATTGGTTTTGTTAGATGATGAACCTGAGGATGATGATGAGAAAGCTAGTGACAAGATTTCTAGCGATGATGGAGATGATAGTGATCTTAATTATGAGCCTGATATCGGTGAACAACATGAACATATGGTTATTTCTACTGGTCAGATGAAGAACAAGGAGATCATTGAACATTCAAAACAGGTTCATAACAAGAAGATGTATGTTCCTATTAGAAATGAGAATAAGTTTATGTATGTTACATGTCTAACTTGATTAACTCATGCCTTACATCTCTGTGGCTACACATGATAGATTAGACAGGAATTTGATGGTATAAGAACTATATTGATTTGGTCTAGCCTTGTACGTGATGTAATGTGTCTTTCTGGACTGCGTGTCTTGTTTGTGTAATCAGATGATTCTCATTTGATACAACTACTTTCTTGTGCCATCATGTCAGCTGCCTCATTATCTGTCACTATTGCTTTCCTTTGCCTGGAACTGTGTGAGACTTGGTGTATTTCTCTTATATGTCTGGTATGGCGTACTGAGAAACTAGAAAAAATACATGTTGCAGGTAAGGTGTGGCTTGTACTAGGCTTTTGAAATTTTATTTAATTGTACTTGGGTATATAGAACCATAAGGGACCCGCGGACGCTTGCAGCATTTACTCAGATCCTTTGGGACACAAAATAATATTGATAAAAGACTTCCCTCTCCGTATGGTTCTTATTGTCCCACATCAAACTTCAACCCCTTTGGGTGTACGGTCAGTCTTCAGCCCTGTGTGAGAACGAACACCAAGCAGTTGACTCTTTGAATTGTCCATTCTATATCTTCATGAGATAAGTTGTTCTTTTGTTGTTAAGGAGGGAAGGTCATACTACTAATGTTGACCTTCTTAGGTCATGCCTTCATTATAATACATTGGGCAGGCACCTATCTAATCTATATTTTGTTCCATGAACTGGTTGAGACCTCGTCTGTGATTCCTGACCAGTTGAGGCTGTTTTATAAAAGTTAGGAATTAGTCTTGGTACCAGACATAACTTTGTTTAGCTTCCCTCTAATTAATGTATGTTACATGTGTGAGCGTTAGGACACTAAAAAAATTTTACTTCTAAAATAGTTCTAATATTCTATATGTTTATCAATTTTTCAATATTGTTATTAGTTTATGTTTTTATTTTATAAGTTACCCTCTTTTACCTATATAAATTATAAGTTAAGTATATAAGCTTAATAGTTTACCATCGTATTCCAATTACTAGTTTATTTTGAATAATTATTAGTTACCCATATTATGTATTTAGCAATCCTTCTTAATCTATAAATTATTCTTTATCTCGTGACGGTAATGTAATGTGTATATTTGTTTTCTGAGTTCATGTACATTGTAATTGATATTGCTCATTTTACATGTTTAGGAATTCTGAAGATATTAAGGAGGAGCAGTTAGTAATCAAGGAAGAAGGAGAGTTTGAAAAAGAGCCTTCGAAAGATGACAAGTGTAAAAAGGCAGATTATAAGTCCTTAATGTTTCGTATGTCTCCTATTTCTCTAGTGAGGGTTATTTCTAAGTTAACAAAAGACCAAAAAAAGGACATCATTGACATTGGTTTTGGATCCTTGTTGGAGTTGAAGGTTACTCAAATTCCATTGCAATTAGGTTATTGGCTTGTTCGCCACTTTGATGCTAATGAATGTAGTTTGTGTATTCCGGGTTGTGAGCCCTTGAAGATAACTGAAGATTATGTGCATGAGGTTCTTGGATTGTCATTTGAGGGGGATGAGATCGTTTTAGACAATGATAAGCAATCGGATGTTGTTAAAGAATTCAAGAAGCAGTTTGACTTAGATAGTTTGTCTATTATTCCAATTGTTGCGTTGTCAAAGAAGTTGGTGGAAAGTAAGCGTGGTGGAGTTATGTTTAAATGACTTTTTGTTGTTTTATGTGTTTCAATTCTCATGAATGGAAATCCGAACCGGTTTGTGAACTATCGAATTTTGAGTTCTCTATGTGATGTTCATCAAATCAAGTCCTTGAACTGGTGCAAATTCATTGTTTCTAGCTTAGTTTAGGCCAAACATCATTGGGATGAGAAGGAGAACATATATTTTGCTGGACCTCTTTTATTTTTGATGGTAATAAAAAAAAATTATGGTATTTATGATTTTTTTGCTCATTTAAAGAACTTTTTTATACTGGTTATTGTGTAATTTTAGTATTTGCTTCTGGTTATAGTATATGTTTCATGTTTTTAATTTAAATTTCTTTCATATTATAGCTCTTTTACGTTGATCGGGTTGTGTTAGAAGATGTTCGAGCTAAAAGGGAACATCCTATTGTCAAATGATGGACTACAAGGATGTTAGCAACGCGAGAAAAACTAGAAATTGAGACAGGGAGGCTTATATTTGCTCATTTTAATGTTTGTTATGCTCATTTTAAAAAGTTGTTGCTTATTTTATAGACATATAATGTTACTGTTCCTAATGAAATAATTGAAAAAAATGAGATTTGCTCATTTTATATTTGTTCATACTCATTTTAAGAAGTTTTTCCTCTTTTTTTGCATTTTTTCTACTCATTTTACATCATTTGCTTATTCTTAGGTACAATTGGCTCATTTTGTCAAGTTTTTGCTCATTTTACATATTCTTGATGTTATTGAACTTAATACTAGCAATTTGAACAAAAATGAGATTTGCTCATTTTATGGTTCGTTTTGCTCATTTTACAAAGTGTTGGCTCATTTTGCATACATATGATGTTAGTACCTCTAATTATAACAAATGAGCAAAAATGAAATTTGCTCATTTTAAGAAGTTTTTGCTCATTTTAGAAAGTTTTTGCTCTTTTATGAAGTTTTTGTACATTCACTTATTCATTTTAATTTAAGTAAATGTTTATGTTGGTGGTTGTTTGGTAAGGTTAATTCAAGCCCAAAGAAGATGGTTGGAACTAGTTCAATTCAAGAGGAAGAGTCGTATAACAGTGAATCTGTTTTGAAGAAGGTACTCGTTCAAGTACCTTAAGTGTTATGTTGCATTTACTTTTTTTTGAAGTACCTATTTGATATTTTTGTATAATTAATTTTTGTTGTACTTTTCTATTGTTATCCTCCTTTTTTGTGCAGAATTGTATATTTGATCTTGCAGAAGCCGCAACAAAACTTGGCCATGCGATGCTTGACTTTCAAGCAAAGTCTCAGACTGCATCCATGATGTTTCCAAACAATCAAGCCGTCAAGAGTTTGTTAAAAGCTGCTACAGATTTACATATTGAATATAGTGATCATAGAAAGGAGGAAGTTAATTCTTTTAGTCAAGATGAAGAATATTGGAAAGATCCTAAAGTTTTAGAAGTTGTTGATACTATTGTTGAAGCAATAGTAAAAAAACATTGGTGCAAGAAAAGAGCATAACGAAGGTGCTGCAGTTAATATAAATGAAATAACAAGAGACATTGCAACAATGTGTGTAGAAAGTGTTGAAGAATATGCTGGAAGGAATAAGTCAGAGAAGGTTGAGAAATCTAAAAAGGGGAACTCTACTATGCTTTATGATTCCAATAAAGTAGAGCAACCAAATGATTGTGGTACTTTGAAGGTAGATAAGTCTTCTTGTGAGAAGCCGATAATGGCTTATCAGAAGAGGAAAAGAAGACCACAGAAACCAGAAGAAGTTAGGAAAGATGTTGAGAATCAAATGCTGATGTCTACTTCAACATGTAAGGTTAACTTGGATATTAATGTTGAAGGCAGTTTCAATCGATAAACTTTTGTTGATTACAAAGTCGGAGCTTCTGTAAGAAAATTGACTAAACATCTTCAATATTCACTTAAAAGAAAGGGTGCAGTTGATGATGACAAATGTTCCTCACGTAAGAGACAAAAACGGGATGTTCTCTTGGCAAAAGAACATCGTTCACCATTTAAGAATCGTTTGGTGTGCATCCAAACACCTCTTTTGGCTGCTCATAAGGTCATCGTGAGTTCTGTCTTTGCTTGTGGTTTAAGAAGGTAATCCCATGACCTTTTAAATATCCTTTTCCTTATCTTATTTTTATGTGATTTTTTTTCTAACTTTTCTTTTTTTTTTGTTGTTTGAACACTATGTTGCCATCTTGTTTTGGACTTGATTTTTATGATATTGGGAAGGATATGAACACAAGATATTGGGTGGTATTTTCTCTTATTGGGTCTTGTGCGAATTAATGTTCATGAGTTGGATATCTTTATGTTTTTTGATCTGATATTGCTTTCATTTTTTTCACATTCAATTCAGTCAACCAATGTTTTCATTTGAGGTCAATGGTATGAAGATACTTTTGTTGCGGTCTGATCTTCAAACACTCAAAAAAGACATATATGTCTCAACTTCTGTGATTAATGCGTGGTCAGTGATCCTCAATTTTAAGGAACGGTTCAAATCAGAATCATCTACACAACGATTCTTCTTGACTACTCTTCCGTGTGTAAGTATTAGTAAATTAAGTTCATGTTTTAAATTTTTCATATGGTATACGTTGATGTTGTATCTAAGTAGTCATGAACTTTTGTGTTAGTAGTTAAATAATGAAATCTAAGATACAAAAGTTTGATGAAACTTTAGGGTCATCATTTAAGGATTTTCTGCTCATTTATTACAAAAGTGATGCAATTGTCAGTAAATTTAGCCAATGTGCAAAAATCAGACTTTTTGCTCAATTTGATAAGTTTTTGCTCGTTTTAAGGAACTTTTGATCATTTTGAGGGACTTTTGCTCATTTTAAAAACTTTGCTATTTTTTTTAATAATTTCATGAAGGTGTTTTCTAGTTGTTAACTTTATTTTACTAAAAGTTATTTTATACTATCATGTCATAAGAGAACTCATAAGTGTTACATTAAAAACACACTTATTTCATGTAGGAGTTAACTTAATTTTTGTGTGGTTGATGCACTTTACTAGGATATGATTCAGATGTACAGTAAAGAGAGTGCAAAATTGAGGAAGAAGAAGTTTATTGATGTTGCAACTAAAGAGCTTGACGGCTTTTCCTGTGACTTGAAGGAGGTGGAATTGTTCATTTTTCCAATACACCAAAATGAACATTATTACATGATTTGCTTCAATATGACAACTGGTGTTATGCACTTGATTTATTATGACGATGGGTCACCAAATTACAACAATGCTCTTAAACACTTGGTACATTATTCAATTTCATATTTTTTTTTATAATCAAATCCTTTATTGTTTTTTTTTTTACAAACTTGTCATTATTTATATATGCAGAGAAGTGCATTTTCTGGTTTGATGCAATTTCGCGGTACTGTTCAAGGTCTCGTCTTTGCCCAAGACATTGCAAGCTTTAGTTCGTGTTGTGTTGATATTGGTTGGAAAAATATTGACGATCATAGCAACTGCGGAATTTATTTAATGAGACACATGGAAACTTTTATGGGTTTGAAGAAGTGGGATTGTGGTCTTAAGAAGAACGATCTGAGGAACTTGAACAGACTTCGGAACAAGTATTGTGCAGAGATTATTAGGAGTGATGTGAATCAAATTCAATCTTAGCTTTGAAGTGTTTAGGTGTAATTATAAGAAGTTTTTGGTCTAGTACTGTGAATTATAGTGATGTGAATCAAATTCAATCTTAGCTTTGAAGTGTTTAGGTGTAATTATAAGAAGTTTTTGGTCTAGTACTGTGAATTATAGTGATGTGATTCAAATTCAATCTTAGCTTTGAAGTGTTTAGGTGTAATTATAATAAGTTTTTGGTCTAGTACTGTGAATTCCATTTTGTGGACGATTATGAGTTCCATTAACTTGGTGATATGAGTTTTTCAACTCATTATTTTGGCTAAATATAAGTACATTTCTCTTATATTTTATCTCATGTTTTTAGTTGAGATGTTTTTGCCTATACTAAGTACGTTTTTGCTCATTTTAGATATACCTCATGCATATGAGAATAAATGAAATTTGCTCATTTTAAGGTTTATTTTGCTCATTTTATTAACGTTTTACTCATTTTCATAATTATTTGCTCATTTTTCATATACCTGATGCTACTGACTCTAATACTAGCAATCTGAGCAAAAATGAAATTTGCTCATTTTAAGGTTTCTTTTGCTTATTTTAACAAATTTTTACTCATTTCAAAATTATTTGCTCATTTTTCATGTACCTGATGCTACTGACTAGCAATCTGAGCAATAATGAAATTTGCTCATTTTGAGGTTTCAACTGCTCATTTTAGTATGTTTTTGCTCATTTTGAAAATTATTTGCTCATTTTACATAAATCTGATGCTACTGGTCATATGACAAACAATTTAAGCTATAGTTAAATTTGCTCAAATTAAAAAGTTGTTGGTCATTTAAAAAAATATTTTGCTCATTTTTCATATACTAATTTTTTTTTTGAATAGCTACCCACCTATTGTAGATGGGTATTTTTCATATACTAATGTTACTGCAAGTAGTTATAGCAAATGAGCATATTTCTTATAGAGCCCGTGAGGGATGATGATGAGCTAGGAAGTAGGAAGTTGTGCTATTGTGGTGGACCGTGCTGAGCTAATGTTGGCCCTAGCATATATGGAGTGAGGTTAAAATGGTCAATATGTCGTAAAATCATTGGGTGTTACGTGTTTTTTTTTTTTTGCAGTCGTGCTAATAGATCTACAATAGTGTAAGAATGAAGTAGTTCAATTTAAGTGGTGAAAAACCAAGGCATTTCATATATCGACTTATTTATTAAGAAAAATAACCAAAGATAGATCTAAATATATTAGATGAATAGTGTTAAAAATTAATATGGAATAATTAGATTTTTTCTTACAAAATAAGTAACAAAAGATTAGATGAATAGTGTTAAAAGTTAATATGTGAATAATTAAGATATAGGATACATGTATGAATAGTGTTAAAAGTCAATATAAAACAACTAAATGGAGGAGGCATGTATGACTATGAGGCTCATATCCGTATAATTAAATTTGCTCATTTTAAGAAGTGTTTGCTCATTTTAAGAAGTTTTTGCTCATTTTAAGAAATTTTTTGCTCATTTTTCATATACTGATGTTACTGCTAGTTATAGCAGATGAGCAGAAACGAAATTTGCTCATTTTAAGCTCTGTTCGATCACGAAATTTTGTAGTAAATTACAAAACCAAAGTCAATATGAATCTTATATATTGTATTGCTAATGTAAAACAATAAATTAGAAATATCAATAATCCTAGTTGCCTATCCCTTTCTTCTCTTCAAGTATTCTCTTTAGCTGATCGATTCTTACTACCTGCATAAAATCAAATAAGGTTTTAGTATTTGCTATTTTAGAATTAGCATATTGATAATTGGTATTGATTCTACTTCTATTCTTGACTTACCTCATTCTATGTTTCTCTTTTTTAGAGGGCTGTTACGACTATCATGAGTTGAGAGTTGACCACACGATCTACAAAGTCTCTCCTTTTTGTTGCTCGCTTCAATGGCTATCTCTTGATCACTTTTTTTTCTTTTTCCCGTACCACTTCCTTTGTTTGAAGACTTGTTTAGAGGGAGTATATCACCTGATACTATATTAGAACCAACAAACAACTCAATATGTTTGTCTTTAGCCTGTTGCTCATCATTTTCTTTTTCAGATTTCATCTCCTTTTCAAAAGCACAAAACCTTTCCAATAATGACTCATGATGGTTAGTATTACTTTTAGCAAGGCTTATACATGAAAGAATTTGGACGAAATATCCCCAACAACTCTTTTCTTCTAATTATTTTCTATACCATCCACGTCCTCACAAAAGTTGAAGATGGGCTTTTTTGAAGCATCTTTAGTCCACCGATTGTAGGCGAGTTTTTATTTCGCCTACGCGATGTGAGCACGTATTTGATTTGACTACCCCACTGTAAAGGTTTTATTGAAAATTATTTTGTATTGAAAGAAGTCGCCAATAATTCTTTTTAGGAAGAATCATAAACCTAATTGGATATGGGAAAAACATAGGGACAAATTATCCAATGTAGATTTCCCCGTCCTGACTCCATAGATGGTCAAAGTGAAGCAAAGATTGAGTTCGAGGGTGAGGGTACGAATATAGTCATAATGAACCACATTCGCCCAAAGTTGGCCTCTACTAAATATCGATTCATTACAGATTTTTTGCCAAAGAATAATCAACTAATGTTTTATACACCCTAAAAATATTTAGTCTAAGTGAGTTCAGGAAACACATAAAAAGACTATATTCTTAGTGACAAGTTATTATGCAATCAATATTGCAGGGAACCTAACAGGTTGTCCAAATTAATCTGATTAATATTAGAACAGTTCTTTAGGTCTTTGATTAGCGAAAATAACATGTGGGGTGATAAAAGCATTAAAACAGGACAATTAGAATAGCATGCATATAATGGTCAGATAAGTATAATAGTAATGAAAAAAAAAATAAAAAAAAAAAGAGAAAAGAGGTTAGAATATACAGTATAGCGATTTTATACCAAAGATCTACATCATGAAATAAATGATTAGTAACTTCAATATAAAAATAGAGAATTTATTCAAGGAACCTCAGGATTATACCATGGCTTGGGTCTCAGAGATTGACAACCTTCGGGACGAGCAATCGTGAAGCCTGAAAATCTGAATGTCTGAAAGTATGTAGATTGAATGTATTTGTGTTTGAAAGTATGAGTTTTGTAGGGAAGTTTTGTAGTTTGTAGAGAGAAATTCGCAATATATTCGTCGAGTTTGAAGTGTGTTAATGTGAAAAATCCGTTCTGAAATCTGTTCGGAAATCAGGCCTATTTATAGGGAAAACGGCACTGCGCCTCACGCGCTAGCTGGGTCTGGCGCAGCTGACGTGGCAAGCGTATGACGCGGCATGACCAATAAAAAGTGTACACGTGGTACGCGCTTTGAAAAAGATAAGAAAGAGAATCCGCGTCTCAAGCAGAGAGTCGCGCTTGATGTAGGAATCTGAATGAGTCAGAGATCCACGTGTCAAGTGCAGATTAGTGCACCTGACTCAGCGGACAGAGTTGCGCCTGACGCACAGACGTGCGCCAGGCACAAGGTCCTTCGCCAGGCGCAGGTTGGTGCGCTAGGCGCACCAGCCTGGCTCCTGCCGTGCCTTTGCCAGCTTCATTTAAAATGCGTTTAAAAAGATTTATTTTATCCTTTAATTACGGATATCTGATTTTACGGGATAAAATCTGATTTTAACTTATAAAAAATATCTTTTGAAAATATTTATTTATTAAAATAAATTAATTAATTATCAATTAATTGGGCTTTTCAAAGAATTGGGCTCAAATACAATTAATTATCATGAATAATTAATTGGGTTTTAAAATAGGACTTTAACACTTTTCGAAATGGTTTTGAATTGCTTTTCAAACTGCTATGCCCTTGGGTCGGACCAATTAAGACCACGGTATGTTTCATCATTGGATCCTTAAATGGGGAGACACGATTATGTGTCTACAGAAGCCCCCACTTTGACTGAGGTTCAGGAAACCGATAGTCAAAGTATACGGTGTCGGGATGGAGAACGATTCAAAACGCTCTGCAGTTTAGAGCTGGTCTATAACAGCCGGTCTCAGCAAAACAAAGTTAGTATGCAAGACAATAACTACAAGCAATTTGATTACATGCAGAAGAAGATGTTAGCAAATAGCACTACAAGAAAATTGGTAATCAACAATGGTTAAAAGTCGACGTTGATTAAAGAAAAACCGTCGCTAAATAATCAACGACGGCTAGCAGTCGTTAAACTGCAGTCGTTGTAACGTTGGTCGCTGATATTGGAATCAACGACCGTAAGGCCGTCGGTGAAAATATCAACAACGGTTTAATGAAAATCAGCGACCGTCACAAAAAACCGACGTTGACTCTACGTCAACGACTGTTTTAAACAGACGGTGAATCAGCAACTGTGTTTAACGGTCGTTGTTTCACCGACCGTTTTAAACCGTCGGTGAATCACCGACTGTTACTAACCGTCGTTGATTTCGTTGATTCAACGTCTGTTAATAACCGTCGCTATTATATTCTAGCAGTCGTTGAAAATCAAGTCCATGGCTGCATAGATTACCTTACAACGACGGCCTAGCCGTCGTTGATTTAATGTTTAGCCGTCGTTGTTGTTTTAAAATAATGTTATTTAAAATATTATTGTTCTTAATTATAATTAAACCTGTACCTGCACAGTTGCACCTAAACATACCACACTAAAGTTGTTCCTCCATCGCATTCAATTTTTTCAATTACAAAAATATGCAATTTTGATATATATTACAATTTGCATAGATACTTGTATAATTACATGAAATAGATTACAATTATGTACACAAAATAGATCCCGGTGTCGGGAAATAAAGTAGAAGTCGGTGTTTACAAAAAATATATATCGACAAATCCAGAAACTAATAAGCTAGATGCCGACAAACTACCTAGATTAAATATATGTACGCAAAATAGATCCCGGTGTCGGGAAATAAAGTAGAAGTCGGGTTCAAAAAAAATAACCCGACACGTCTAGAAACAAAGCGAGATGCCAATAAATATTGACACTAAATGCATATAGTTAGACTAACTATATGGAAACTATAAGTTAGTTACCTAGTTGCCAAAACCAAAAAAACTACACTGTCAAGGGTGTCTTTGTAGCACTACCGCCACCACCAAACCCTGGGTCATCTTCTGGTCTGCGTTGTGGAGGGGGGCCTGGGTTGCAACCTGAGAACATGTGGCCGAAACTAGACATGTTCCTCATCATTTCCTCTACGAGGGCCCGACTTGACTCTTCCACCCGTGCTGCGACCCTTGCCTCGACCTCTTCCATCTGTGCAGCGACCTTTGCCTCCACCTGCGCCTCAATCTGAGAAAAAATGGACGGCTCATATGGTTGTGAAGAGCCGCCATCTCCTCGCCCAGATGAAGAGTTGTAGTACAAATGATCGCCATGACCCAACCCCTGAACTTTTCCTCTATTCCTCCCCCCAACTGTCTCCCAATACAACAGATCAGGGTTCGACTGTGACCCCTGAGTGGTACAATGATCCAGCTTCTTATTGTATGTCTCCTGCATTTGGTTAAATATACTCATATTCAAGTAATATAAAGTGGCCAAAATGGCGTATATTTAGTTCTAACATGGCTATATTTTGTATTTTATATGAAAACTACTAATAAATACATGAAACTAACTATATATATGATGTTTGAGGTGTTTATAACTTAAACTAACTTCAAGCTACTCATATTCATTCATTTTGAAGTTAAATGGCCTAAAATGCCCTCAAAAGGCCTATATTTGGTTCTAACTTGCCTATATTGTGTATTTTCAATCAAAACAACTTATAAGTGCATTAAAGTAACTATATATAAGATGTTTGAGGTGTTTATAACTTAAACTAACATCAAACTACTCATATTCATTCATTTTCAAGTAAATGGCCTAAAATGGCCTCAAAAGGCCTATATTTGGTTCTAACTTGCCAATATTGTGTATTTTCAATCAAAACAACTTATAAGTACATTAAAATAACTATATATATGATGTTTGAGGTGTTTATAACTTAAACTAACATCAAACTACTCATATTCATTCATTTTCAAGTAAAATGGCCGAAAATGGCTTCAAAAGGCCTATATTTGGTTCTAACTTGCCTATATAGTGTATTTTCAATCAAAACAACTTATAAATACATTAAACTAACTATATATATGATGTTTGAGTTCTTTATAACTTAAACTAACATCAAACTACTGGTATTCATTCATTTTCAAGTAAAATGGCCTAAAATGGCCTATATTTACCTATATTTGGTTCCAACTTGCCTATATTGTGTATTTTTAATCAAATCAACTTATAAATACATTAAACTAACTCTATATATGATGTTTGAGGTGTTTATAACTTAAACTAACATCAAACTACTCGTATTCATTCATTTTCAAATAAAATGGCCTAAAATGGCCTCAAAAGGCCTATATTTGGTTCTAACTTGCCTATATTGTGTATTTTCAATCAAAACAACTTATAAATACATTAAACTAACTATATGTATGATGTTTACAGTGTTTATAACTTAAACTAACATCAAACTACTCGTATTCATTCATTTTCAAGTAAATGGCCTAAAATGGCCTCAAAAGGCCTATATTTGGTTCTAACTTTGCCTATATTGTGTATTTTCAAGTAAAACAACTTATAAGTACATTAAACTAACTATATATGTGATGTTTGAGGTGTTTATAACTTAAACTAACATCAAACTACTCATATTCATTCATTTTCAAGTAAAATGACCTAAACTGGTCTCAAAAGGCCTATATTTGGTTCTAACTTGCCTATATTGTGTATTTTCAATCAAAACAACTTATAAATACATTAAACTAACTACATATATGATATTTGAGGTGTTTATAACTTAAAATAACATCAAACTACTCATATTCATTCATTTTCAAGTAAATGGCCTAAAATGACCTCAAAAGGCCTATATTTGGTTCTAACTTGCCTATATTTTGTATTTTCAAGCAAAACAAATTATAAGTACATTAAAATAAGTATATATATGATTTTTGAGGTGTTTATAACTTAAACTTACATCAAACTACTCGTATTCATTCATTTTCAAGTAAAATGACCTAAAATGGCCCCAAAAGGCCTATATTTGGTTCTAACTTGCCTATATTGTGTATTTTCAATCAAAACAACTTATAAATACATTAAACTAACTATATATATGATGTTTGATGTGTTTATAACTTAAACTAACATCAAACTACTCATATTCATTCATTTTCAAGTAAATGGTCTAAAATAGCCTCAAAAGGCCTATATTTGGTTCTAACTTGCCTATATCGTGTATTTTCAAGCAAAACAACTTATAAGTACATTAAACTAACTATATATATGATGTTTCTGGTGTTTGTAACTTAAACTAACATCAAACTACTCATATTCATTCATTTTCAAGTAAAATGGCCTAAAATGGTCTCAAAAGGCCTATATTTGGTTCTAACTTGCCTATATTGTGTATTTTCAATCAAAACAACTTATAAATACATTAAACTAACTATATATATGATGTTTGAGGTGTTTATAACTTAAACTAACTTCAAACTACTCATATTCATTCATTTTGAAGTTAAATGGCCTAAAATGCCCTCAAAAGGCCTATATTTGGTTCTAACTTGCCTATATTGTGTATTTTCAATCAAAACAACTTATAAGTGCATTAAACTAACTATATATATGATGTTTGAGGTGTTTATAACTTAAACTAACATCAAACTACTCATATTCATTCATTATCAAGTAAATGGCCTAAAATGGCCTCAAAAGGCCTATATTTGGTTCTAACTTGCCTATATCGTGTATTTTCAAGCAAAACAACTTATAAGTACATTAAAATAACTATATATATGATGTTTCAGGTGTTTGTAACTTAAACTAACATCAAACTACTCATATTCATTCATTTTCAAGTAAAATGGCCTAAAATGGTCTCAAAAAGCCTATATTTGGTTCTAACTTGCCTATATTGTGTATTTTCAATCAAAACAACTTATAAGTGCATTAAACTAACTATATATATGATGTTTGAGGTGTTTATAACTTAAACTAACATTAAACTACTCATATTCATTCATTTTCGAGTAAATGGCCTAAAATGGCCTCAAAAGACCTATATTTGGTTCTAACTTGCCAATATTGTATATTTTCAATCAAAACAACTTATAAGTACATTAAACTAACTATATATATATTATGTTTGAGGTGTTTATAACTTAAACTAACATCAAACTACTCATATTCATTCATTTTCAAGTAAAATGGCCGAAAATGGCCTCAAAAGGCCTATATTTGGTTCAAACTTTCCTATATTGTGTATTTTCAATCAAAACAACTTATAAATACATTAAACTAACTACATATATGATATCTGAGGTGTTTATAACTTAAAATAACATCAAACTACTCATATTCATTCATTTTCAAGTAAATGGCCTAAAATGACCTCAAAAGGCCTATATTTGGTTCTAACTTGCCTATATTGTGTATTTTCAAGCAAAACAAATTATAAGTACATTAAACTAAGTATATATATGATTTTTGAGGTGTTTATAACTTAAACTAACATCAAACTACTCGTATTCATTCATTTTCAAGTAAAATGACCTAAAATGGCCCCAAAAGGCCTATATTTGGTTCTAACTTGCCTATATTGTGTATTTTCAATCAAAACAACTTATAAATACATTAAACTAACTACATATATGATATTTGAGGTGTTTATAACTTAAAATAACATCAAACTACTCATATTCATTCATTTTCAAGTAAATGGCCTAAAATGACCTCAAAAGGCCTATATTTGGTTCTAACTTGCCTATATTGTGTATTTTCAAGCAAAACAAATTGTAAGTACATTAAACTAAGTATATATATGATTTTTGAGGTGTTTATAACTTAAACTAACATCAAACTACTCGTATTCATTCATTTTCAAGTAAAATGGCCTAAAATGGTCTCAAAAAGCCTATATTTGGTTCTAACTTGCCTATATTGTGTATTTTCAATCAAAACAACTTATAAATACATTAAACTAACTACATATATGATATTTGAGGTGTTTATAACTTAAAATAACATCAAACTACTCATATTCATTCATTTTCAAGTAAATGGCCTAAAATGACCTCAAAAGGCCTATATTTGGTTCTAACTTGCCTATATTGTGTATTTTCAAGCAAAACAAATTATAAGTACATTAAACTAAGTATATATATGATTTTTGAGGTGTTTATAACTTAAACTAACATCAAACTACTCGTATTCATTCATTTTCAAGTAAAATGACCTAAAATGGCCCCAAAAGACCTATATTTGGTTCTAACTTGCCTATATTGTGTATTTTCAATCAAAACAACTTATAAATACATTAAACTAACTATATATATGATGTTTGATGTGTTTATAACTTAAACTAACATCAAACTTCTCATATTCATTCATTTTGAAGTAAATGGTCTAAAATGGCCTCAAAAGGCCTATATTTGGTTCTAACTTGCCTATATCGTGTATTTTCAAGCAAAACAACTTATAAGTACATTAAACTAACTATATATATGATGTTTCTGGTGTTTGTAACTTAAACTAACATCAAACTACTCATATTCATTCATTTTCAAGTAAAATGGCCTTAAATGGTCTAAAAAGGCCTATATTTGGTTCTAACTTGCCTATATTGTGTATTTTCAATCAAAACAACTTATAAATACATTAAACTAACTATATATATGATGTTTGAGGTGTTTATAACTTAAACTCACTTCAAACTACTCATATTCATTCATTTTGAAGTTAAATGGCCTAAAATGCCCTCAAAAGGCCTATATTTGGTTCTAACTTGCCTATATTGTGTATTTTCAATCAAAACAACTTATAAGTTCATTAAACTAACTATATATATGATGTTTGAGGTGTTTATAACTTAAACTAACATCAAACTACTCATATTCATTCATTATCAAGTAAATGGCCTAAAATGGCCTCAAAAGGCCTATATTTGGTTCTAACTTGCCTATATCGTGTATTTTCAAGCAAAACAACTTATAAGTACATTAAACTAACTATATATATGATGTTTCAGGTGTTTGTAACTTAAACTAACATCAAACTACTCATATTCATTCATTTTCAAGTAAAATGGCCTAAAATGGTCTCAAAAAGCCTATATTTGGTTCTAACTTGCCTATATTGTGTATTTTCAATCAAAACAACTTATAAATACATTAAACTAACTATATATATGATGTTTGAGGTGTTTATAACTTAAACTAACTTCAAACTACTCATATTCATTCATTTTGAAGTTAAATGGCCCAAAATGCCCTCAAAAGGCCTATATTTGGTTCTAACTTGCCTATATTGTGTATTTTCAATCAAAACAACTTATAAGTGCATTAAACTAACTATATATATGATGTTTGAGGTGTTTATAACTTAAACTAACATTAAACTACTCATATTCATTCATTTTCAAGTAAATGGCCTAAAATGGCCTCAAAAGGCCTATATTTGGTTTTAACTTGCCAATATTGTTTCAATCAAAACAACTTATAAGTACATTAAACTAACTATATATATTATGTTTGAGGTGTTTATAACTTAAACTAACATCAAACTACTCATATTCATTCATTTTCAAGTAAAATGGCCGAAAATGGCCAAAAAGGCCTATATTTGGTTCAAACTTTCCTATATTGTGTGTTTTCAATCAAAACAACTTATAAATACATTACACTAACTATATATATGATGTTTGAGTTGTTTATAACTTAAACTAACATCAAACTACTCGTATTCATTCATTTTCAAGTAAAATGGCCTAAAATGGCCTATATTTACCTATATTTGGTTCTAACTTGCCTATATTGTGTATTTTTAATCAAATCAACTTATAAATACATTAAAATAACTATATATATGATGTTTGAGGTGTTTATAACTTAAACTAACATCAATCTACTCGAATTCATTCATTTTCAAGTAAAATGGCCAAAAATGGCCTCAAAAGGCCTATATTTGGTACTAACTTGCCTATATTGTGTATTTTCAATCAAAAACAACTTATAAATACATTAAACTAACTATATATATGATGTTTACGGTGTTTATAACTTAAACTAACATCAAACTACTCGTATTCATTCATTTTCAAGTAAATGGCCTAAAATGGCCTCAAAAGGCCTATATTTGGTTCTTACTTGCCTATATTGTGCATTTTCAAGAAAAACAACTTATAAGTACATTAAACTAACTATATATGTGATGTTTGAGGTGTTTATAACTTAAACTAACATCAAACTACTCATATTCATTCATTTTCAAGTAAAATGACCTAAACTGGTCTCAAAAGGCCTATATTTGGTTCTAACTTGATTATATTGTGTATTTTCAATCAAAACAACTTATAAATACATTAAACTAACTACATATATGATGTTTGAGGTGTTTATAACTTAAAATAACATCAAACTACTCATATTCATTCATTTTCAAGTAAATGGCCTAAAATGGCTTCAAAAGGCCTATATTTGGTTCTAACTTGCCTAGATTGTGTATTTTCAAGCAAAAAAACTTATAAGTACATTAAACTAAGTATATATATGATGTTTGAGGTGTTTATAACTTAAACTAACATCAAACTACTCTTATTCATTCATTTTCAAGTAAATGGCCTAAAATGACCTCAAAAGGCCTATATTTGGTTCTAACTTGCCTATATTGTGTATTTTCAAGCAAAACAAATTATAAGTACATTAAACTAAGTATATATATGATTTTTGAGGTGTTTATAACTTAAACTAACATCAAACTACTCGTATTCATTCATTTTCAAGTAAAATGACCTAAAATGGCCCCAAAAGGCCTATATTTGGTTCTAACTTGCCTATATTGTGTATTTTCAATCAAAACAACTTATAAATACATTAAACTAACTATATATATGATGTTTGATGTGTTTATAACTTAAACTAACATCAAACTACTCATATTCATTCATTTTGAAGTAAATGGTCTAAAATGGCCTCAAAAGGCCTATATTTGGTTCTAACTTGCCTATATCGTGTATTTTCAAGCAAAACAACTTATAAGTACATTAAACTAACTATATATATGATGTTTCTGGTGTTTGTAACTTAAACTAACATCAAACTACTCATATTCATTCATTTTCAAGTAAAATGGCATAAAATGGTCTCAAAAGGCCTATATTTGGTTCTAACTTGCCTATATTGTGTATTTTCAATCAAAACAACTTATAAATACATTAAACTAACTATATATATGATGTTTGAGGTGTTTATAACTTAAACTAACATCAAACTACTCGTATTCATTCATTTTCAAGTAAAATGACCTAAAATGGCCCCAAAAGGCCTATATTTGGTTCTAACTTACCTATATTGTGTATTTTCAATCAAAACAACTTATAAATACATTAAACTAACTATATATATGATGTTTGATGTGTTTATAACTTAAACTAACATCAAACTACTCATATTCATTCATTTTGAAGTAAATGGTCTAAAATGGCCTCAAAAGGCCTATATTTGGTTCTAACTTGCCTATATCGTGTATTTTCAATTAAAACAACTTATAAGTACATTAAACTAACTATATAAATGATGTTTCTGGTGTTTGTAACTTAAACTAACATCAAACTACTCATATTCATTCATTTTCAAGTAAAATGGCCTAAAATGGTCTCAAAAGGCCTATATTTGGTTCTAACTTGCCTATATTGTGTATTTTGAATCAAAACAACTTATAAATACATTAAACTAACTATATATATGATGTTTGAGGTGTTTATAACTTAAACTAACTTCAAACTACTCATATTCATTCATTTTGAAGTTAAATGGCCTAAAATGCCCTCAAAAGGCCTATATTTGGTTCTAACTTGCCTATATTGTGTATTTTCAATCAAAACAACTTATAAGTGCATTAAACTAACTATATATATGATGTTTGAGGTGTTTATAACTTAAACTAACATTAAACTACTCATATTCATTCATTTTCAAGTAAATGGCCTAAAATGACCTCAAAAGGCCTATATTTGGTTCTAACTTGCCAATATTGTATATTTTCAATCAAAACAACTTATAAGTACATTAAACTAACTATATGTAGTATGTTTGAGGTGTTTATAACTTAAACTAACATCAAACTACTCATATTCATTCATTTTCAAGTAAAATGGCCGAAAATGGCCAAAAAGGCCTATATTTGGTTCAAACTTTCCTATATTGTGTATTTTCAATCAAAACAACTTATAAATACATTAAACTAACTATATATATGATGTTTGAGTTGTTTATAACTTAAACTAACATCAAACTACTCGTATTCATTCATTTTCAAGTAAAATGGCCTAAAATGGCCTATATTTACCTATATTTGGTTCTAACTTTACTATATTGTGTATTTTTAATCAAATCAACTTATAAATACATTAAAATAACTATATATATGATGTTTGAGGTGTTTATAACTTAAACTAACATCAATCTACTCGAATTCATTCATTTTCAAGTAAAATGGCCTAAAATGGCCTCAAAAGTCCTATATTTGGTTCTAACTTGCCTATATTGTGTATTTTCAATCAAAACAACTTATAAATACATTAAACTAACTATATATATGATGTTTACGTTGTTTATAACTTAAACTAACATCAAACTACTCGTATTCATTCATTTTCAAGTAAATGGCCTAAAATGGCCTCAAAAGGCCTATATTTGGTTCTTACTTGCCTATATTGTGCATTTTCAAGAAAAACAACTTATAAGTACATTAAACTAACTATATATGTGATGTTTGAGGTGTTTATAACTTAAACTAACATCAAACTACTCATATTCATTCATTTTCAAGTAAAATGACCTAAACTGGTCTCAAAAGGCCTATATTTGGTTCTAACTTGATTATATTGTGTATTTTCAATCAAAACAACTTATAAATACATTAAACTAACTACATATATGATGTTTGAGGTGTTTATAACTTAAAATAACATCAAACTACTCATATTCATTCATTTTCAAGTAAATGGCCTAAAATGGCTTCAAAAGGCCTATATTTGGTTCTAAGTTGCCTAGATTGTGTATTTTCAAGCAAAAAAACTTATAAGTACATTAAACTAAGTATATATATGATGTTTGAGGTGTTTATAACTTAAACTAACATCAAACTACTCTTATTCATTCATTTTCAAGCAAAATGGCCTAAAATGGCCCCAAAAGGCCTATATTTGGTTCTAACTTGCCTATATTGTGTATTTTCAATCAAAACAACTTATAAATACATTAAACTAACTATATATATGATGTTTGATGTGTTTATAACATAAACTAACATCAAACTACTCATATTCATTCATTTTCAAGTAAATGGCCTAAAATGGCCTCAAAAGGCCTATATTTGGTTCTAACTTGCCTATATTGTGTATTTTCAAGTAAAACAACTTATAAGTACATTAAACTAACTATATATATGATGTTTTAGGTGTTTGTAACTTAAACTAACATCAAACTACTCATATTCATTCATTTTCAAGTAAAATGGCCTAAAATGGTCTCAAAAGGCCTATATTTGGTTCTAACTTGCCTATATTGTGTATTTTCAATCAAAACAACTTATAAATACATTAAACTAACTATATATATGATGTTTGAGGTGTTTATAACTTAAACTAACATCAAACTACTCATATTCATTCATTTTCAAGTAAATGGCCTAAAATGACCTCAAAAGGCCTATATTTGGTTCTAACTTGCCTATATTGTGTATTTTCAAGCAAAACAACTTATAAGTACATTAAACTAACAATATATATGATGTTTTATGTGTTTATAACTTAAACTAACATCAAACTACTCGTATTCATTCATTTTCAAGTAAAATGGCCTAAAATGGCCTCAAAAGGCCTATATTTGGTTCTAACTTGCCTATATTGTGTATTTTCAATCAAAACAACTTATAAATACATTAAACTAACTATATATATGATGTTTGAGGTGTTTATAACTTAAACTAACATCAAACTACTCATATTCATTCATTTTCAAGTACACAATGTGAGCTTCGTAAAAGCTTACATATGTACCCAGAGAACAACATAGAGAAACAACATCACCGGAAATTACATAGAATTGAATAAAAGGCATACATTCACCACCTAAGTGAGGTCAAACGTCCAAGAACAGTCCCAATCGGGGACTATTCAAGATATACTCCTAATTAGTATACCTTGAACGGGTATCTAGGCACATGATGATGCAAACATATTTATTTAAACACTTAAATTAAATTTATAACATCATCCAAACTATTTCCACGAAAACGAATATGTCAAAAACAATATAAACATTTTAAATAGTGTAAACTAAATAAAGGAATGTGCAATAAATAAATTATTGTGATAATTATATAGTTTTTAACTTTTATAACCTTTAATAAACGAACCATTATTAAAACTATTGTGATAATTATATAGTAACTTAAACCTATACAATTAAAGTAACTTAATCTTCAAAGTAATATAAACTAATAAATTATATAGTTTTTAACATTCTCTAAACAAAAGTTTTTTTAATACATTATATTTCATGATGAAAAACTTACACAAAAATTAAAATATAGAATTTACATGAACAAAAACATTATAAATTGAAGACAATATATGGTCAAAATTGCTACTAACCTTGCAATTAAGCCAAAGATAAACACCAAAATGCTACGTAATCCTACATCATGTATAAAATCAATTATTAAACGGTAACCTTTAAGCATGTAGTAAAATTTATACATAAAATTAAGCAATTAACCATATAAACTAAATTTACTAATAAAATTAAAGAATTTAAAAATTAAAGAGTACCTAGAGGCGGCAGGGGTTCGACACAGGCGGACGGCAGTCAGGCCGTGGTGTTTGGCGACCTACATTGCCAAAGCCAAATGAGATTTTTAGCAGGAAAGACAAGATTTAGCCAAAACCCAATTTTTTGGGTTTAGTTTCATGAGTACACAAATATAAAAAAAAAAAAAAACAAAATTGGCACTGCTTACCGCCGGTGAAGTGTCGGTCTGGCAGGAGTCGCTGCCGCCGGCGAGGTGGATTCCGACTGAAGTTCGTCGCCCAAGTTCACTTCTCTCACGAGGAAAAAACCCAATTGTTAGGGTTTGGTTCATGAGTACAAAAATTTTAAAAAAAAAAAAGGAAAATAAAGCTTACCGCCGGCGAAGTGAGGTGGAGGTGGATCGCTGCCGTTGGCTGGAGGAAGGAGGCAGGTGGAGGTGGAGTCGACCGAGCTTCGTCTCTGCCAAAATCGCCCAACTTACTTCTCTATTTTTTGTTGTTGAAAAAAAGCCCGACTGAAGGAGCAGCTTTAATTAAACCCCCTTTAGAAATCAACGACCGTTTAAGACCGTCGGCCAAGCTAAAAAAAATTCTGATTTACTTCCAAAAAATCAACGACGGCTTTTAACCGTCGTTGTTTATCACCGACGACTAAACCGTCGTTGTCTGCTATAATAGCAGTCGGTGATCAACGACGACTTCAAGCCGTCGCTTATTATGATGATACCGACCGTTATTTTAGCCGTCGCTAATATGTCGTCGTTATTTTAGCATTTTCTTGTAGTGTAGGTGCAAACAACTCAGATAAAGCACATAATGATGCAAATGATGCAAACTTAGACTCTTTAAGGATGCATGAGACGCTATGCAAGGATTTAGGTTATGCAAAGCTAAAGGGTGACATGTCATGCAAGGTCAGGATTATGCAGGACTAGCATGTATGAAATGCAATGCAAGGTCAGGGTTTTGCAAAGCTGCAATGCAAGGTCAGGATTTTGCAAGGCTAGGATGATGTGGATATGTAGAATGATAGAATGATCAGAAATAGATATAATGATTTTCGAAAATCGTTTTTAGTAAATAATTGGGGTCCGTAAACGAGGTCCGCGGATTACAACTCTTCGGGAGTTTGATATGAATTGGAGGAACCACCACACGTAGGAAGCCCCCACTTTGGGTAAGCTTGTCTTGAGTTTGTCATGTACTTGATCTGATATTGGAATGTAGTTGATCTGAACATTGCAAGTTGTCGCTGGGGATTGTACTGGGGATTCTTCTTTGGGAAAATATCGCCAGAAACCATGGAATTGTCGGATAGTCCTTCAGGAACAAGGAGAGCTTGGATTGAAAAAAAAAATAAAAAAGGTTCAAATTTGTGACTTAAATGAATGTAGGTGGGAAAAAGCTTTGACGAGGTTAGGTGCAGACTCGGGTCTATGTCGGGATCTAGAAAGAGTATGCTCCTAAATTCTAGAAATTCAAATCATTAGACTTTGACTAATTTGTTTTATTGAAGCGGTCGAACCTCGAGATGAGGATTCCTACGTATCCTTGCGGAATCAGACCATTCGTAGTTCTGGATCTGATTTTTTTATTTTAATTATCATTTTTTTTGTGCCCTAACTTTTGCCTAGGTCGCCCTTTCGGGTTTTCAACCTAGCGGGCTTGGACATACCTTGAAAAAGGAGTTATAGAAGGGTTGATGGATGGTTGAAAGGTTTAAGGATTGAAGCTTTGATGACTGTTTAATTGGTTTGGCAAATAAAGAGTCATGGATTTGGATTAAAGGTTAAGGGTTTTGATGGATTGAAGCATTGGAATGAGGGGTAGAACTTGTGTGCAAGCCCCCTAGCTTGATCTTTTATTTTGCCTTTGGCTCTTTCTTTTTTGCACTTTTTTCTTTTTTATCATGTGCGTTTTCTCTTGCTTTTGTTTTTTTCGCACTTTGAATTTTTTTTATTTTGCCTGGCATTTAGTATTATTTTTTTAATATAGTGAGGCTTGCACACAAGTTTGGTTTAGGGTATTGAAAGGCTTGAAGGCTATTTGTGGAGCTTTAATGTTGAAGGGATATTTGGCTAATGATGGTTTATGGATGATGGAGGGAGAGGGGAGTAACTCCTGATCCAAAGTATGTCCCTTTTTTTATTTTTTTATTTTTTTCAGATCTATTTTTTTATTATTAGTCAAGTTCATTAGGTGATTTGAGTTTCATCATTGAATTAGAAGCATAAATAAAATGATGGAAGGCCAATGAAAATGAAAATGAAAATGAAAATGAAATTCTTTTATTAATCAGAAATAAATAGAACAAGACTTATTAGATATAAAAACCTAAATGACATAGACTCGACAAGAAAGGAAAAGAAGCAGATAGGGGAGGGACTCTCCGACTCAACTTAGAAAACTAGCGTTAAATGACTAAGCCCCGACGTTGTTTAGGTGCTACCCAAGGGGTTGCTGCTGTTGCTGACTTTTGCCGCAGGCGGAATTGGTAATCTACAGTCTTCAACCATATCTTGCAAATGATGCTTCAAAGTCCAGCATTGCGATGTCAGATGCCCATTCCCTTGATGATATTTGCAGTAGGAATTGGGGTTCCACCTACTAGATCTCTTCTCCAGAGGAGGGTCCGGAGTAGGGCCAAGAGGCTGAAGTGCTCCTTTTGCATGAAGCCTAGTGAAGGCTTCTTCTAGAGACATGCCCAAAGGAGTGAGTGTCCTTTGAGGTCCTTGATAACCTTTCTTGTCAGTAGCTATGGCATTGACCTCATTGCTTTTGGAGCTAGAAGGGCCATTGTTACTCTTCTTGAAAGAGTTGTTGTTGTTGTTGGAACCCTTATTCTTATTGGCCTGTACCTCCTCTTCAATCAGCAGGCCTACCTTATAGAGCTTCGTGAAAGACTCTATAGGTTGGAACTTGATATGATCCCCATATTTGGGCCGCAAGTTACGGATCACCAACCGGACTTGATCCTCTTGGGATGGCCTGTTATTAGTCATTTGTGCAACCTTTTCCATCCACATGTTAAGGAAGGTGACAAAGTCTTCGTTGGAATTCTGCTTAGTTAATTCCAACTCACGAAGGCCAATGGGAAGCTGAGTATTGTAAATGTATTGCTTGTGGAACTCTTCTCTGATGTAGTCCTAGTCGTTCAACTTAGCTTTGTTCAATGATCTGAACCACTTGGATGGATGTGCATCCAAGGTTAAAGGAAAGACATAAGCAAACAAGTCCTTGCTCATGCCCTTGAGAGCCATAGAGATGGAAAAAGCTCTCAAGTGGTCATCTGGGTCTTCGACCCCCTTGAATTTTGGGAGGTTACCCAATGTTACCTTTTTAGGGAGTTTTTCCCTCAGTTCAGGATCAATTATGTCATGGCCATGAGCCTGACCCTCGAGCGCAGGAATTGACTGGATCAATTGCTCGAGTTTTTTAAACCTCAAATCTGTGTTGGTCTTGCTTGGTGATGGAGTGTCGCCTTGCTCGTCCTCTTCAGTTAGTTTTTCCCTTAGTGCTTTAATTTCTTTATCTTGGTCCTCCAGACGTGAGTTCATCAGTTGAAGTTGGGCCATAATGGCACTGAGCTGTTCATTAGTTTCCCCCATTTCAGATGATGCTTCAGAAGAGTCAGAGGATTCGTCTGAAAATGTGAGGATGCGTTTAACGAGTCTATGGGTAGGTCGACCCTGTTGCCTCTCTGTCGGACGTTCCCAAGTTATAGTTTCACGACCTGTCCTGAACATAAATCGAATGGACCTCGTAAATTTTTAGAAATGATGCTTTCGAAATGAGAAATGGAAATGAGGGAGGGAGAAATGAAAATGAAGATGAAAGTGGAAATGGGGATGAAAAATGGAAGGTGAAATGGAAACGATAATGATCAGAGATGGGTATGATTATGATTATGATGGTGACATGTGCCTAACTATATGCATGTGCATATGTGAATTGGACTGGACTGGACTATGCGAGCAAAATGGACTGAATGGCTGGGCTTTTATGCTAGTTTCACTATTGCCCTTATGGACTTATGGGTGAATGGCTTTGCCAGACTCGATGATTTTGGGCCATTATGGACTTAGGGTAGACTAGCTTTGCTAGACTCAAGGGTTTGGACTGCCATAGATGTAAGGTAAGAGTAGCTTTGCTAGACTCGGAGGGTGCCTTTATGGTCTTGGGGGTGACTAGCTTTGCTAGGTCAAGGTGCCGTTATGGACTTATAGGGTGTTGTTATGGACTTAAAGGAATGACTAGCTTCGCTAGGTCAAGGTGTCGTTATGGTCTTAAAGGAATGACTAGCTTCGCTAGGTCAAGGTGTCGTTATGGTCTTAGAGGGATGGCTAGCTTAGCTAGGTCAAAGGGGTGCCGTTATGGTCTTAGAGGGATGACTAGCTTAGCTAGGTCAAAGGGGTGCCGTTATGGTCTTAGAGGGATGACTAGCTTAGCTAGATCAAAGGGGTGCCGTTATGGTCTTAGAGGGATGACTAGCTTCGCTAGACTTAATGGTTTGGACTTCGTCCTATATGGATTTGGAATTGGACTGGATTGACTTTGCAATTGAGTTGGGCCTTATGTGGACCTAATTCTGGACTTAGTCCTATATTGGTCTGACGTTAGACTTGAAAATGCACATGGGCTTGATATTGGATTGAAATAGAGTTGGATTAGACTTGGACTGGGATTGACATAGACGAGGGTTCACATAAAGATGCAAATGAGCCTAGGTTTTGACATGAGCTAGGCTTATATGGGCCTAAGATAGACTCTAACGCTAGCGGGCCTAATATGAATGCATGGATTCGAATTAGATTGACCCTATATGAATGCAAGATGGATTCTAATGCATGTGGGCCTAGAATGAATGCAAGTGAATTGGGTCGATTAAATTGAATTGGATTGAAAGTGTTTGGAAAGGGCTTAGAATTTTCGAAATTCATTTTTGAAAGGAACCCCATGTTTTATCTTTTGTTAGGAAAAGATGATGGATTGATTTTGAATTTTTTTTTTGAAATGTCGTGGTATGATGATGATTAGTAAATGTTTTTCAAAAAGAGTAGAATAGAATATGTTGTAGGATTGATTTTAAAAAATGTAAGTTTTTGAAATTGATGAATATGGTAAGGTAGAATCGATAGGGAAGATTAGTTGAACAACATGGAGAAAATGGGAAGAGGTAGACATGCATGACAACTCTAACTCTACAATGATCCTTTGGATGCAATTTTTTTTTTTTTTAAGAACAGACTTGACTTTGTATGAAAAGAATGATTTTTTTTGAATTAGGTGATGAGCCTAAATGACCAAATTACGCGAATGCAGACAGACAGACGCACATAGGACTGAACGTAGGATCGACAATTACGACGACTAAATTGACGAAAAGCGTGCGATGCACAGACTGCGTTCCGCGCAGCATTGCTGCGCGCGACGCACAACCGTGCGTTTGGCGCAGGGTGGTGCGCCAGGCGCAATTTAATGCGCTTGGCGCACTACTCCCCGACACGTTTTTCGGGGATTTAGGCGATGAATTTACCGATTGACAAAAATTTGCTTGTTTATTTTGACGCGATTTTAGGGACGCATAATAATGACAGTTTGACAAAATATTAGCAGGCAAGAATTGCAATCACAGGCAAATGTCATATAACATGGATGCAAAAGTTCCAACCTAAAGTCCAGTTCTATGTTTGAAACTATTGGTCAGGTTTAGGTTCAGTCTAAAAAGGGTCCATGACTAAGAGATTGATCCCACGCTTCGTACCTCTGCTTAAAGAGGTGGCCACGTGTAAGACGCACTCCAGTCTCAAGTCAGGTACAAGAGAACAATGCCATGGTTGGGTAGGTTTGCTTATGACTAAGATCCAACACTATCGCTCAGGAAGCTTTTTGGAAGGACAAAGCGCAAACCCCCCGGGGTGACCTCACACATAGAACATGTGCTAATGTGGCAAGGTAGATTGTCCTTATGGTGGCTGAACAGTAGCCATGCATATGCAAAACAGTCAAAGGCATAAAAATAAGAATGAATCGTATTTTTCAAGTTTCACCCACTCATTTAAAAAAATTAATTTTTTAAAATCCTCCCCACTGGAGTCGCCAAATTGTAGGCGTGTTTTTATTTCGCCTACGCGGTGTGAGCGCGTATTTGATTTGACTACCCCACTGTAAAGGTTTTATTGAAAATTATTTTGTATTGAAAGAAGTCGCCAACAATTCTTTTTAGGAATAATCATAAACCTAATTGGATATGGGAAAAACATAGGGCCAAATTATCCAATGTAGATTTCCCCGTTCTAACTCCATAGATGGTCAAAGTGAACCAAAGATTGAGTTCGGGGCTGAGGGTACGAATATAGTCATAATGAACCACATTCGCCCAAAGTTGGCCTCTACTAAATATCGATTCATTACAGATTTTATGCTAAAGAATAATCAAATAATGTTTTATACACTCTTAAAATATTTAGTCTAAGTGAGTTCAGGAAACACATAAAAAGACTATATTCTTAGTGACAAGTTATTATGCAATCAATATTGCAGGGAACCTAACAGGTTGTCCAAATTAATCTGATTAATATTAGAACAGTTCTTTAGGTCTTTGATTAGCGAAAATAACATGCGGGGTGATAAAAGCATTAAAACAGGACAACCAGAATAGCATGCATATAATGGTCAGACAAGTATAATAGTAATGAAAAATAAATAAAAAGAAAGAGAAGTATAGCGATTTTATACTAAAGATCTACATCATGAAATAAATGATTAGTAACTTCAATATAAAAATAGAGAATTTATTCAAGGACCCTCAGGATTATATACCGTGGCTTAGGTCTGAGAGATTGACAACCTTCAGGACGAGCAATCGTGAAGCCTGAAAATCTGAATGTCTGAAAGTATGTAGATTGAATGTATTTGTGTTTGAAAGTATGAGTTTTGTATGGAAGTTTTGTAGTTTGTAGAGAGAAATTCGCAATATATTCGTCGAGTTCGAAGTGTGTTAATGTGAAAAATCCGTTCTGACATCTGTTCGGAAATCAGGCCTATTTATAGGGAAAACGGCAATGCGCCTCACGCGCTAGCTGCGTCTGGCGCAGCTGACGTGGCAAGCGTATGACGCGGCATGACTAATAAAAAGTGTACACGTGGTACGCGCTTTGAAAAAGATAAGAAAGAAACTCCGTGTCTCAAGCAGAGAGTCGCGCTTGACGCAGGACTATGAATGAGTCAGAGATCCACGTGTCAAGTGCAGATTAGTGCACCTGACACAGTGGATAGAGCTGCGCCTGACGCACAGACGTGCGCCGGGCTCAAGGTCCTGCGCCAGGCGCAGGTTGGTGCGCTAGGCGCACCAGCCTGGCTCCTGTCGTGCCTTTGCCAGCTTTATTTAAAACGCGTTTAAAAAGATTTCTTTTATCCTTTAATTACGGATATCTAATTTTACGGGATAAAATCAGATTTTAACTTATAAAAAATATCTTTTGAAAATATTTATTTATTAAAATAAATCAATTAATTATCATTTAATTGGGATTTTTAAAGAATTGGGCTCAAATACAATTAATTATCATGAATAATTAATTGGGTTTTAAAATAGGACTTTAACACTTTTTGAAATAGTTTTGAATGGCTTTTCATACTGATATGCCCTTGGGTCGGACCAATTAAGACCACGGTATGTGTCATCATTGGATCCTTAAATGGGGAGACACAATTATGTGTCTACATCGATGCAATATGTACTGCTTTGGAATTTCAGTCAAAAAATGTCCATTTATCACAAAGAGTATGTGCCGACATAATATTCCCATGGATTCAAACATCTTACAGGAACAAAAACAATCTTGAGAACCAGGAATGAAAGTTACATGGTATGTTTTCTTCCTTGTATTATCCACAACTTGAAACTCCTCAACCCCTTCCTCTATTTGAACTTTGTAAACTCCACAATTGAAAATTGCTTTTTGAAACTCCATTTAGAACTTATAGAACATGTTGTGTGTGTACACAAGAGATGCGTGCTTCTCTAAAGGAAGAGGGGTAATGAGACGGGGCATTGAATTCTTAGAATTAGAGTTGTTTTTTATCATGGGCATGTATTTGCGCATCCATGGCAGATTCTATGCGAAACCATAAATCAACTAGAAGCAGATTTGCATTTGTAAACAAAGTGAAAAAGTTGTTCTCAGACTCTGAAATCTGTGTGGACCTCAAAATACCAACCATGAAAAGATCTCGAAAGTAAGAAGGGATTCACATATGTCTTATACTAAACATATCAGTAAACCATGAATCATTCTCTAAGCCAAATTCACACATCACAGAATGCCACCCTTTGTCAAATTCATCCGGCTCAAGGTTTCTATCCCAAACAACTGCATTCAATTTCTCAAAAAACTTCGTTGTTTGGCACATATCTGGACCTACTTTATTTACAGGCACTTTTTTCATGATATGCCACATGCAAAGTCTATTAATTGTCTTATAAAAAACTCTTACAATTGCTTGTTTCATGGCCGCGTCTTGATCAGTAATAAGACACATACCAAAAGTGACGCATTTTCCATGATGATCAACTCCCGTAAATGGGACTAGAACCATACAATATTTGTTGGTATCAAATGTTGTATCAAATGAAACCATATCACCAAAAAGAGTGTAGTTTTTCCTACTAATGGCGTCCGCCCAAAATACTCTAGTCAAATGTCGAGCTTCATCTAAACAATAGTCGAAGAAGAACCCTCCACCACTATTGCTTACCTTTTGTTTGAAATTATTTATAAACATATCAGCATCAACATCTCGTATATAAGCTTTGACATCCCGATTAAAGTTCTTAAAATCAACCAATGACGCTCCTACATTCTCATATCCACCTACATGCTCTTTTATCAATCTAAAAGATTTGTTGGGTCCAATATTTAATCTTGAATTATCAAATATCAACTTCTTGTGAAAAAGAGTCATGTTTCGAGAATTTTTAAGAAAATGCATGCTTTTAGGAGTGGCGAATAGATGGTTATGAGATTCATGAAAAAGATATACCATGAATTTTCCATCACTACGCTTTCTCAAACCTATCCTTGCTTGACAACCACCACGATTTATACTTCTTTTTCGAGAATTAGAGCTTGTTGTAGCTTAACTTTTTTATTTACTCTCACCATCTTCTTTAAATCCTTGTTTATTACAATATATGTATTTCAAGTAAATATTACCTTCCTTATCTTTTTTTTCAGTAGCCAATCTTTCGACAAAACCACAAAAGCGAGCATAAGCTTTATAAAACTCAATACCATCAGCTATAGAATCGAAAGGCATACCCACAGTTGGTTTCACCTCAGGGGGCAGCAAGGAATCCATTCTTTTGTACCTCTTGGTGTGTAGCATGGACGAGGAGTGAATGTCGAATTTGTTGTCTGAGCATTAGAAGTCTCAGTAGCAACACTTTGAGTTGTATCAACATAAGGAGTTTGAATTTGAGTTGTAGTTGCAATTGCAATGGGAGTTGTATTGACACATGGAGTTGGAGTGGGAGCAAATTCTTTGTCTTCCATTTTCTTGTATTACTACTCCCAAAAAAACCTTCCTATTCATAGGAGTGCAAATTAAAATAATCAGTAAGCATATAAACTTTTCATTGTTTATATAATAAAAAATGAAATTTGCTCATTTTAAAGTTTCTTTTGCTCATTTTAAGAATTTTTTTACTCATTTTAAAAATTATTTGCTCAGTTTTCCTATACCTGTTGCTACTGACTCTAATACTAGCAAACTGAGCAAAAATAAAATTTGCTCATTTTGAGTTTGTTCTGCTCATTTAAAAAATTGTTTGCTCATTTTACATATACCTGATGCTACTGGCCACAAGAATAACAATTTCAGCTATAATGATATTTGCTCATTTTAACGTCTGTTCTGCTCATTTTCAGAAGTTTTTGCTCATTTTAAGAATTTTTTTAGTCATTTCAAAATTATTTGCTCATTTTTCATGTAGCTGATGCTACTGACTCTAATACTAGCAATATGAGCAAAAAATGAAATTTGCTCATTTTAAGGTTTATTTTACTCATATTAAGAAGTTTTTGTTCATTTTTATTGTTTTAAACTCATTTTACATATACATGATGCTACTGACCTTAATGCTAGTAATTGAGCAAATATGAAATTTGCTCATTTTAATGTCGTTTTGCTCATTTTGAGAACTTTTTGCTTATTTTAATTCTCTTAACTCATTCAACATATACCAGATGTTGCTTACCCTAATGCTAGCAATTGAACGAATATGTAATTTGCTCTTTTTTTTTTTTGCTCTTTTTTTTTTTTTTTGCTCATTTGACATATACCTAATATTACCAACCTAATACTACCGATTGAGAAGATATGAAATTGTTCACCAAAAAAAAAGATATGAAATTTGCTTATTTTAAGATACATTTTACTCATTTTGAGATTTTTTGCTCATGTCCTGAATTTAAGCATATTCACACTGACTATTCTCTTTCACAACGAGAAATAATGAATAGGTATTTATACACTACATCGTCCCAAACTTCAGTATTTTTCGTCATTGATACATGCATTAGGGATGTTTAAAGATCGACATTCATGGATACACAAGAATTACCCTCAAGTTCCTCTTAATCTGAATCCATTGAAACGAACTTGAAGCAGTACTCAAACTAAACCTAAATCACGAGCAACTAAAAATTAGGGATTCGGAAATCGAAATTCAAAGCTCACAAATTAAATAACGTCGTATGAAATTTGATTCGAAAGTTTAAAGATCGATATTCATGGGTTTTGCAAGGAGAATTTTTGGTGTTATAGACAGAGAAAGAGGGATCAGAGATACCTGGTATAAGCTTGCAATTTCACGATATGGGTTAGTAAGGCTGCACGAAATCTAATGGTTGAGATTAGATTGATGTTTTCAACGGCTGAGATTATAAGTTTTCAGTTTTCAGCCTAAAGGAGGTTTTCAGCGGATCCTACCTCTCTCTCTCTATATATATATATATATATATATATATATATATGTGTGTGTGTGTGTGTGTGTGTGTGTGTCATGTGGTTTTATTTGATTCATCTCAATGGGTACATTAAGAATATCAAACTTATACTTCCTCTATTGTAAAATAAATGAAACATATACCATTTAAGGCTATTTTAAAATAATTAAAACGTTACTTTATTTCGTATTTACTTCTCTCTATCTCTCTCCTCATCATATGGGTTGCTCATTTTCGATCACTCTATCTCTCTCTTCTCTTAAATCCCCGTGCTAATCCCCTATGTTTCTTTTAAAATAAAACAAAGGAAGTAAGATTTTTTATTAATACATAATTAGAGATACTAATGATATGTATAAATTGTGCATTGACAAACTTGCAAAGTGGGGGTGGGAAAAAATTTATGGAATGGAGGGAGTAGTTTTTTAAGGCTAAAGGTCATATCTGTTTTTTTTTTTACTATATGAACAATAAAAATAATATAAATGCTCACAAAAAAATTGGATTATATATAAAAATTGAATCTTTGAGAGAGAAAGTTAGATGGCTGGAATAAAAGAGAGTAGTGAGGAGTAAGAGATGAGGAGTATAACATGAAGCAATTACCATAATTAATCCAAGGTGAACTACAGTTAACACAGGACGACAAATAATAACGCCCAATTATAATATTGGTGAAGCCACACATACTAACTAACACGGATTCTTTTTGAAGAAGATATTTAGGAAAAGTCCAACACATCTACTAAGAAAGGCTAATTTTTCTATGAGACAAACTAGGGTCATATATTAATAAATAATATAAAAGTAATAAAAAATTATATTAAATACTTGGAAAAATTGTCAGAAAAAACCTTATAAAAGTTACATTTTGTGAAAAACAACCTTATAATTTTTTTTTTGTGAGAAACAACCTTTGAATGCGTTTTTCTTGTGAGATCAGACCTTGGTGCCATTTTCCGGCATTGACTAACGTTTTCCGGCCTTGACCCCTTCCCTCTTATTTTTCCCTCCAATTTCGTTCTTATAAACCAACCTTGTTTCAAACCTAAAAACCCATTCTCTCTCTCCTCTCATTGACTTCCTTGGAACTGTAGAAGAGCATTGAAGGCTAATTATTTACAACTCTGCAAGAACAATTAATTGATTACAACTCTGCAACAAGAAGTAGGTAAATTGAGTTAATTTCTCTCTCTTCAGTAATTCATTTATCTTTCTTCAGTGATTCTCTCTCCTCTCTTTTCTGAAGGTTCATATCTCTCTTCTTTTGGTTAATTTTGGTTCTTGTTTCATTTTCCTCTTTTATCTTATGAAAATGGCGCCTAAAAGGAAGGCAAAGACAACATCTTTAACAAGGAAGGGAATCATAAACCCTAAACTTACCAAGTGAAGAACCCTAAACTTACCAAGTGAAGAACCCTTAACTAACCAATTGAAGAACCCTAAAATACAGGAGCAAAACAGATTTAGGGATTTGTTTGGGAAATTTCAGATTTGGGATTAAGTGTGGAAGAGAGAGAAGAAGAAGTGGTTAAGTGTGGAAGAAAGGGAAGAAGAAGTGGTTATATAAGAAAGAAATTGGAGGAAAATTAAACTCCAACAAAAAAAAAAGAGGGAAGAGGGGTAAAAAAAAAGTCAAGGCCGGAAAACGTTAGTCAATGCCGAAAATGGCACCAAGGTCTGATCTCACAAGAAAAACGCATTCAAAGGTTGTTTCTCACAAAAAAAAAATTATAAGGTTGTTTTTCACAAAATGTAACTTTTATAAGGTTTTTTCTGACAATTTTTCCTAAATACTTTAGCCTGTGAAACACAATAGAACTTTACTATTCAAAAGCTAAAAGTTAAGTAAGATACAAAATTGTAAACTTCCTCTAACAGAAAAAAAAAACATTTTCTCTCTCTAAAATCCTCCCCAGCCAAAAACTCTGGCAAAGCCCAGCCGCCTAGAGTAGGCTCGCTGGTGGCCGCCATAGAGTCACCGGTGAGCCTGCTCGACCAGCGAACCACCTTTCGTTCCCTGTAGTTCGTCGCCCTCTTATCGGATCATTTTAGAGAGGAACTACTCAGATCCTCGTTCTCAACCTCGGGCAGCCTATCTCCAAAGCTTCCCCAAACGCCGCCGTCGATAAACTCGCCGGTAAAGGTAAAGTTTAGGGCAAGGGTTTCCGGTTTGGGTTAGGAAGTGCTAAATTCGAGTTTGTTGAATCTGCTATGGAGCTAACCTTGTCGTCGCCGTCTTATGGTTTCGAATTTACCCCGATCTTGACGGTAAAGGTAAAGATTAGGTTAGGGATTCTGTTCTGGTATTAGGTGTTGGCAATTTACTGAATATTTGGATTAGCGGTAGTTAGGTTGTGCTTGCCTCCTTGATCTAGCTGATTTGTTTTTACTATGTACGGGTGGGTAGTGTTATTTTGGTTTCTCATTAGTTTTGTTGGATGTTTCCTTATTAAGGTTGTTGATTCAAATGTTAGTTTATGCTTTTGGAGTTTATGTCTTAGTTCTGAATTTCTTGTGTGGAATAGTTTAGTTTGGATGATTGATGGAACACGAGCATAGAGATTTTGCTCATTGTTGTTGTTTCCCTCTCCGGTGAATGGAGTTTGGAGTATGAAGGACATGTGTTTGTTAGTCAGGAGGACTCTTCTTTATTCATTAGAATTTTTGAATGTTATATCATGGGTAGTATGTCAAGGAGAAGAGACTTGAGTGGGAACGGGTATGGGTATTCATGGGTCGGGATTGTCAGTTTGTGTCTGAGATTAACTGGTGTTAATTCTCAATTTCGGTTAGTGATAACATTGGATTTTATCGCTTTCAAAAACCTTTATCTCAATGCTGCTCCCCAATTTTTGGGGTTCATAGCATGCTTTCCGAGTCAATTCTAGTGACTCTTGTTGCTTATGAACAATTCACAAGTCAGTTGCCTTCGGCTCGAATCATTACTACATTTCTGTGTCTACCCTTGTTCTCAAAGTTTCTTAGGTTATCATGTGTCCTCAATGGGTCTCGTACTAACTGGCGCTCAATCATCTTCAAATGGAAGAACTACTGATGGCTTTGGCAAGTCTGGATGTTGCAAATAGAGTCATCTCAACAACCAAGGGTCCAACAAAGAAATGTATCCTACCCGTTTAGTATTTTGTAATTTGATGTTAGTTTCGCATCTAAGTATTGTAAGGGTTAATAATGACCCAAGTAGTGTGTAAATTCTCTTTTATTTATGCAAATTCCACCGTTGTTAAAAAAAATATAAAATAAAACTGACAAGAAAAAAACAATTATAATATGACGGGAAATTATTTGCACCCACACAACAAAACAGAAAATATTTTTCACCCACTAGGCCGCTAATAATTAATATATTACTCTGGATCCACTACTACCATCAAGCTGTACATACTACATAGGTACATACATGCATGACACAAAACATAATTTGATATATAAAGTGATTTTGCATGAGATAAAACTTATGATTTATAAAGTTTGACGAAAAGAATATAGGAAGTTATTTCAACCAAATTTATGGCAGACACGAGACACCCTAATATCTGCTTTTAGCTATACCTATGTTACAACTCAACGCCACTTAGTGAGCGTTTGCCCGACGATTCGCTCTATTGGGCTTTCACAAAAAATGGTGAGTATTCTCTTAAAACTGCTTACATGGTGGGAAAGTCTTGCAACTTTGATCATTTTCATAAGACTTGGGTTCAATTATGGAGCTTAAATGTTTCCCCCAAAGTTAGACATTTTTTTGTGGAGGGTGTGCTCTGGTACTCTTCCGGTGCGTGGCCTGTTGAAATATCGTCATTTGATAGATGATGATGTATGCCCAGTTTGCAATTCAGCCCCCGAAACCTTGTTTCATTTGCTGTTTGAATGTCCAGTGGCGAAAGAGGTTTAAAGATGGGGGGATTCCAGGATATGGTACCGGAGGGGGGGTGCTGTCGATGTTGGAGGTTTTCGAGAATTGGAGTACTGTTGGTGAGGAGCGTGTGCCTGGCTGGGCTTTCCTTGCCTGGTTGCTTTGGTTCAGACGCAACAAGATGGTGTTTGAGGGGAGAGCGCTTGACAATAGTGCCCTGGCGATGCGTGCTAGTAAGATGCGAGTTGACTACGTGAACTATAATTCTTGTATTCACGTTGCTGCAGGTAAGGGGGGAGACAGGAGCCCGAATCAGTGGGTGGTACCCCCGGAGGGGGTTGTGAAGGTCAACGCTGACGCTTCTGTAGGTGAGGGCTGGGTAGGGATGGGTTTGGTAGCTCGAGACTGTCGTGGCAGCGTGTTGTGGTCAGGTTCGCGGAGGGTTCGAGCTTGGTGGACTCCTGAAATAGCCGAAGGAAAAGCCTTGTGTCTTGCTGTCAAGATGGCCAAAGCTCATGCTCTAACACGTTATTTTTGAGACGGACTGCTCGACTTTGGTCTCACGCCTCTCTAAGGGTGCTTTCTTTCTATCTGATCTTGATGCGATTTTGGAAGATGTATTATCTTTTAGTAGTTCTTTTGATGATGTAGCTTGGTCTCATGTTAGAAGGGACGGTTACTGGGATGGCTCATCACCTTGCTAGATTTATGCCATTTGGTATTGAGCAACAACGTTGGGAAAATCATGTTCCTAGTGAAGTTGCTCCCTATGTACTAATGGACGATTATGTCCCTCTCTTAATATATCTCTACAGCACTTTACCCCTCAAAAAAAAATTGTTACAACTCAACATGATGAAATGGTTTGAGTTTCAAATTAATGACTTCGTTTGAACTGTACTGCTTGATTAGGAGCTCCAAAACCGATAATCACAATTCTTAAACCCACATTTATATGAGATGTTAAGTTATAAATTAAAAATAAGAAACATAATTTAGAGCCTCTGTGTAATCACCTAAATAATTTTTCTTATTTTAATGATATATGTTGTCCTTAGGGCTGCATATATAAAAAGTTAAAAATGAAAATATTAAACAATAAATAAGCATTAATTACATCAATTGATGCGTGGTTATCTCATAAGTTCCTAAACTAATACTATTATAGGAAATGTAATTAATACTTATATGCAATCCTAAGGACTGCTTATATGAAAACCCATCAATAGAAATGGTATATGCAAAGGTTCCATTTTCTTTTCTATAATAGAATATTGAGCTCGTCCTTTGTTGGACGGTTTGATCACATCTTTTTTGTCGAACTGTTGACAAATACTTGATAAGCATCACGAAAGGCATAACAAACTAGTTAAGCACTAACACCCACCATTTGAATTATTGGAGATCTTAATTAAATTTCTATAAGAATCGAGAAACCTCACAAATATAGACGAGGAAAAAAAACCTCCAATAAAGAGAAAAATAAATTATTTATAAATATTTAGATATAATCAAGATATTTCCTCCGTAACAAAAAGAAAGCAACAATTAAATATTTATACTTCACAAATAATACCCAATTGTTGCATTCTTTGGCTTCGTTTGGTAGGGCGTAAAACATTTTCATAGAAAACTGTTTTCCTCTATATTCAATTTTACATTGTTTGGTTTGCAAAGGAGTGTAAAACTATTTTCCCTTGGAGTAAAATTGTTCTCCCAATGATGGAAAACCATTTTCCCTTCAAAATGAAAGGAAAACTATTTTCCTTCCTTTTCCTTATCTCTCTTGTACACTCCTCTCCCTACCTCCTTACTTTCATTTTCATTTCATCATTTTTCTTACATGGAACCAAACAACGGAAAACTAATTTTGGAATTGTGTTTTTCATTGTAAATTGTTTTCCATGAAAATCATTTTACACTGAAAATGTTTTACGCCCAACCAAACGGAGCCTTTATGTTGGAGAGAAAGTATTTGAAATAGTGAAGTATTATCACTGGAAAAGTGGATGGCAGCCTTAGACTAGGGTTTTGTTACATACGGAGGGGTGTGGAGTGAGGAGAGAGGGACGACTTTTTCATCAATTGAGTTCTTGATTTATCTTATGTCAAGAAAAAGAAAAAAATGTGTCCACGGCTGAGGTCGGTCAATTAAAAATGTTTGGTTATGGCTTCTTCTTTCTACAAGATAAGCACAAAGCTACATTATTAGTTGCTTTATCTACGACCTTTAATCTACTAACATGAAATTGGTTGTCTTTCTTTATCTTGCAGACTACAAAGGCAATAATACTGCACTTACTGCACCTTATAATGTAGACAACAGACAAGCGACTAGTAACGTTGATCAAATTGAAAGCTGAGACTCTTAAATCTGACCTTTCAGCAAAAGACGAATTATGGTCAAAAGATACATTAGAATTTCTTATAACAAATCCAATTTTATGCTATAGTTCTCCCTCCGTTAGAAAATAATCCAATTTGCTTTTTTAACATTAAATTAGGTCCCATAAAAACCAAAAACAAGAAGAAAAAAAGGGTTAAAGTTGAACATAGTATTTACAGATTTTTCAGGTGGTACCCCTATGTTTTACGAAAATGCACCGGGCGCCCTCGCAGTTTAAAAAAATACACGGGTGCCCTTGCAGTTTAAGAAATGCATAAGGTGTCCTTGAGGCTTTTAAACATACATTACTTGACCCTGTTGTAAAGTTTTCCGTTAACAATCATATTTTTAAAAAAAAAAATCAATTGAATAAACTTAATTAACCCAAATAACCCCTAATTAACCTAAATAATGCTAAGTAAATCCTAATTAACTCTAGTTAAACCCTAATTAACAATAGTTAATTAAATCCCCACACCACACCACCCCTTAAAGATGCTAAGTGGCATTCGTTTTAAATAAAAAGTCATTTTGAAGGTCAAAAATGTCGTGTAATTAATATCACCTCGAAACACGTGCCAAAAAATTGACGTATTGGTACTCATTTCAATCGACTTCTTGAAATTCGCGTCCATTTAAGGACGCTTGGTGGCGTTCGTTTTTCCAAAAAAAAAGTTGTTTTGAATGTCAAAAAATGTCATTTAAGTTCGCCTTGAAATTCGTGCCCAAAAGCTAAAGTATTAGTACTCATTTTGACCGTCTTCTAGAAATTTGCGCCCACTCGGTGGCGTCCAATTTTCAATAAAAGTTGTTTTGAATGTCAAAATTGCCCATTTATGATCGTTCCAAATTATGTATCCAAAAAATTGACACATTAGTACTCATTTAGATCGGCTTATGGAAATTCGCGCCCCTTAAGGACGCTTGGTGGCGTCCGTTTCTCCATAAAAAGTCGTTTTTAAAGTCAAAAGTGTCATTTAAGTTCGCCATGAAACTTGTGCCCAAAGACTAAAGTATTGGTACTCGTGCATTTTGACCGGCCTCTCGACATTCGTGCGATGGCATCCGTTTTCTGAATAGAAGTCGTTTTGAAGGTCAAAATCGCCAGTTCAAGATCGTCTCATATTAAGTACCCAAAAAATTGTTGTATTGATACTTATTTCAATCGGCTTCTCGAAATTCGCTCCCTTTAAGGACGTTTGGTGGAGTCTTTTTTCCAAAAAAAAGTCGTTTTGAAGGTCAAAAGTGCAGTTTAAGATCGTCTCGAAACAAATTAGCATACCTAAAAAATTGACGTATTGGTACTCATCTCGATTGGCTTATAGAAATTCGCTTTATCCAAAAAACATCGTAAAGTAGGTAAAAAAACGTCATGTAAGATCCCCTCAAAATACGTGCCATGGAAACATGAAAGGCAGGACCCACAAACAAAAGAAAAAAAATTTCTAACTGAAAAATTATTAGAGTCAATTTTTCCTTAAATTAACTAGGTTTAATTCTGGTGTTGTTAATTGACATTAGTTAGGGGTTATTTAGGTTAATTAGATTGATTTTGCTTTAATAACTAATAGAGTTGACAACCGTCAATTATTAAGGGTATACTATTGATTTTTTTAAACCTCTGAGGCACCATGTGCATTTATGAAACTGCAAGGGCACCCGGTATATTTTCGTAAAAGTCAGGGGTACTTGATGAAAAATTCGTAGTATTTAACATTTAAATCTAAATAAATCTTATTTTAAATCATAGCTAATATTTATATCAAATTTACGAGCCAACTCGATCACAAATATCCCATATTGGCATTATATTGTCATGTCAAGTTTTACACTACCTAAGATTATTTTTTATATAAGGTAAGAAGAAAAGAGATTTAGGAGACCCTTCGCACGAAGGAACCCCCTAAAATATCGTTTATAATGATGGAATTAAGAGTCGAATTATTACTATCTTCAATGAAAAAATTGGATTCTATAGATCTACGTTAGCTATCCAATTAGTTGTCTTGTTTGCTTCGCGGTAGATATGGTTTATACTCTAACTAGAGAAGTCTTGCAGGAGGGATTGAATGTCTATGATGATGTGCGCTGTCTGCATGGGGAGCCCAAATGCCTTTGACTGAGTTGATGACCAAGAGATTATCGCCTTCTATTTGAAGATGGGTGATTTTCTCCTTGATAGCTAGAGAGATACCTTGTTGGAGTGCCGAAGCTTCTGCTATAAACATCGAGGTTGTGCCAAGGTTGTAAGCGCAAGCTCAAACTAGCTTGCCTTTGTGAACTTTGATAATGACACTTGTTGCTGCTGAGGATGGACGAACAACGCCTACCATTGTGGAAGAATGATGAAATGAGGCGTTGAAGTTGAGTTTGAAGGAATGTGGGGGTGGTGGTTCCCGTAAAACAAGGAGGGTTTGCTTTTGTTGTGGTGGAAAATTAGGGGTGAAATTTGAGGAGGAAGAAGGAGAGGCGGTTGCATGGTAACTGTCTATTTGATTTCTTAAATTCCATTTAGTTTATAGAACTTAACTTTATGGAGAATCTTGTAAATGTTTAGCATTTCGTTTTTAAAAATAATATCATTTCTCTTTCCAGATGCTCCGTAATAGGAAAACAAGCTTGTTAATAAGAGTTGGCTTTGTTCTCATGGAGTGGAGGTAGTGTATAAGTGTACAAGGGGGAAAAAGGTGTAGGAGCCATTTTTTTTTATCGAGCAGGTTCCAAAGTTGCCTTAAGAGGTGCAAAGACAAAAGAGATGGTCAATCGATTCAGTGTCGGAGTGGCATAAGCCGCAAGGGATTTCAGGATTGATTTTTTCGTTCAGAAAGTATGTCACGGACTCATAGGCTATTATGACAGATTTGCCAAAGAAAAACTTTCATCTTTGGAGGTATGTCAAGGGACCAGATGCAGCGGTAGGGCCATTTTTACTCTTGGGGATCGATCTTGTGAGTCAGCCAAGTAGGTGACTTTACTGTGAAGTTGCTAGATGGGGTCACTTTACTGGAATCCGGAAAGTCATTGATGCGGAGAGAGATGCCTTTTATTTTATCATTACTTGTTAGGGGAGGAAAGTTTGAGATTATGTGACATCCCATGTTTTATTTGGGTGGATAAACTCTTTAAGACGGAGATCGAGGTCAACTTGATTAATTGAAAAAGTAGTAATATTAAGTAAATTGTCATGGGACAACCAAGTATCAAGCGAAAAGAGGATATATTTTCCATTCCTTATTTTCCATCTAAGGCCCTTTATTATGATTTGTCGTTGAGAGAGGATTTGTTTCCAAATAAGGGAGTCGTTTAGTTTAGCTTTGTAGTTAAAGAAACTCTTATTTTGGAGATATCTTTCTCGGATCAGAGAGCCAAAGGTTATTTGTATCTGTGAGCATTTTCCAACTTAATTTTGCAATAAAAGCTTTATTTAGAGGGAAGGTTTTTTGAAGGCCCATACCCCCTCTATTTTTTGGTTGGCATATTTTATCCCAAACTATCAAGGGGAAAGCACTTTTTGTTTTTTTTGTTGTCTCCAAAAAAAATTATCTATGGAGAGTATCTAGAGATTTTACTATATCTGATGGCAGGAGGGAGGAGGAGCAAACATAGGAAGGTAAAAGATACCCTCTAAGCATATAGTGTTATCAAAAATACTATGTATAGATAAAAGGATAACATTAGAGCTTGACTATTAATTAACTAGTCTTCTATGCACGCGTTGCATGCGTGGATTACTTTGGTGATTATCCTTAAATTTCATCTAAATGTAACTTTAAAGGATGTAATTTAATCATCATTAGTACTAATTAATAAATTATGATGTTGTATAAATACAAAATATAAAAATCACTTGATGAAAAAGTTGTTTCAACAGGAAAGCAAATTAGTGCTCAAAAATTGTGATGCACATTTAGATGTAAAGTTCTATTGTCAAATCAAATTCTTGAAAGATTTTTCTTTTGTTTGATTGATTATTTTGTTCTTTAGGTGAAAATTTCTTTGAAGGATTTTTATGTCAAGTTATTTTGTCATTGCTTAATCGGATTTTTCACCAGGTACCCCTGAGGTTTCACAATATTCACCTGGTACCCTCGCGTTTTCAACAATTCACCTGGTGCCCCTGAGGTTTTGAAAAATACTCAGAATACCCTTAATGACTAACGGCTGTCAACTCCGTTAGTCATTAAGGCTAAATCAACCAAATTAACCCCCTAACTAACCTAACTAATGCTAATTAATCCTAATTAACTCTAATTAAACCTAACTAATAACTTTAAACCCTAATTAACCTATCTCTCTCCCCTAACCCCACCACCCTCCCACCGCCCCACCACCGACTCCCCCACCATCCCACCACCCCACCACCCCGGCCCCCCTTCCCACCCCCTCCCCCAACCCCCACCCCCCAAGACACCCCTCCCCCACCCCCGCCCCCCCCCCAACCCCCAACCCCCTGCGCGGCTCCTCCCCCCACCCTCACCCCTCGCGCAGCCCCTCCCCCCCACCCCTCCTCGCAGCCCTCGAGTAAATTTCCCCTCCCTCCCACCCCCGTCGAATTTCGCTCCCCTCCCTCCACCCTCGTCGAATTTCGCTCCCCTCCCCCCCAGGCCGATTTTCGCTCCCCTCCCCACCCCTTTTCTTGTTTTAATTCTCTTCGTGTTCACAATGGCCATGGCGACATGCGAGACACACCTTCAACAATGGCTGTTGCAGGCTCTTCGTGTTCACGACTCTCAATTTCCATAGGAGGAGAGAAAATAAAGAAAAGCTCGAATCATTCAAGAAACTCGACGGGGGGGGGGAGAGGGGCGAAACTCGACGGGGTGGGGGGGGGAGGGAGCGAAATTCGACGAGGGCGGGAGGGGAAATCGACTCGGGGTTGCGCGCGGGGGGGGGAAGGGGCCGCGAGGGGGGGGGAGGTGTCGCGCAGGGGGGGGGATGGGGGTGGGGAGGGGGCTGCGAGGGATGGGAGAGGGGGCCGGGTGGGGTAGGGGCAGGGGTGGTGGGAGGGTTTAGGGTTAGGTTTTAGGGTTAGGGGTAGGGTTGTTCAGAGTGCGGTCTGGACCGCACCAAACCGCAACCCAAACCGTTTTTTCGCGGTTTGGGTTGGTTTGCGGTTTCAAAATTGCGGTTTGGGTTATGATTTCAAGCAAACCGCGGTTTGCGGTTTGGGTTGGGTTTTAATTTTTGTAAACCGAAACCGCACCGTAAACCGCAATTTTATATGATTTTTTTTTAAAAAAATTATCTAATTTGATTTTTTTTAAATACACTTGACAAGGTGGCATACAAGTATACAACTGAAAAAAGAAGTTTGAGGTAAAGAACTTGGACACTTTTGATAAATTATTATTTATGTTTAATTATGAAGTCAACTTCATATTTATTTGGACTCTTTATATTTATTAACAAATTTTTTGTTTACTCTTACATATCAAAATTAATGTCGCGGAGGAAAAAATAGTTAAACCACAAACCAAACCGCCCCAAACCGTTTTGCGCGGTTTGGTTTGGGTTGGTTTGGGAAAAAGTGTGGTGCGGTTTGGGTTGGGAAAATGTCAAACCGTATATTTGCGGTTTGGGTTGGGTTACATCCCAAACCGCACCAATCCAAACCGCGAACACCTCTAGTTAGGGGTTAGGGTTAGGGTAGGGGTTAGGGTTAGGGTTAGGGTAGGGTTTGAAGTTATGGTTAATTAAGTGTTTTTAGGGTCATATTTAACGGAAAGTTGACGGTAGGGCCACGTCAGGAATTTTTCAAAACCACAGGGGCACCTGGTGAATTTTGGAAAACGCGAGGGTACCAGGTGAATATTAAGAAACCTCAGGGGTACCTGGTGAACAATCCGTTGCTTAATTTGTGAGAAATTTTCCGTAATTTTTGTTTTGATTGCATATTACTATGCGATGGATTAAATAAAAATATACATGATAGGATGCAATATCATTGAATTGACATAATTGACCTTGTTATTTATTAGTAATGAATATACAGAGAGGTTATATTATTGTAATTTTAAGCTAACAGCACATATACCTATTTTGACTTATATAATAAGATGAGCTTATTTTTTTTAATAATCATTACATATTTGTCCTAAAAAGTAAAATGATAATATTATCTTAACGGACACAAACGGGAACTACAATTTCAAAAAAAAAGGATAAATTATGCTAACTGGCACACACGACAATTATTGACCCGGAAATTTAAAAGATAAGATTATCCTATTTGTTTTCTCGATATTTTTATGACTTGTTAATGGATGTTGACCTGGTATTGTTATTTAAAAGTTTAGGTAGAATTAAAATTTTATGTCTTTGATTTTGTAATTGATTTGAAAATTGCTTTCGTTATGTTAATTTATTCTTCAATCATAAACTTTTCCTTTCACCACACATATCTTTAAGATAATTTATTTAGCAACTTTGAACTTGCTTTTGATATGCATATTTTAAATTAGGAAGGGATATGATTGAGGAAGATCTTAATAGGCAATTTTTTTGTTGAATTAAGGGTTAAAAAGTCTTTTTATAGGGGGACACCATAGCTCCCCCCTTGGCTTATATAATAGAGATATACAAGCGTTTCCCATGAGCAAAATCAATTACCATGTTCAACATTATTATCATTTATTTATAATTTCATATTACTAGATTCGTTTCACAAAGTATCATTTATTTATAATCCATTTATCATATCATTTAATCATAATTAAAAAGTTTTATTTATTGGAGAAATTTAGCTATAATAGCAATAATATTAGTATAAATAATTAAATTAACTACTAATAATGTGATTGCAAAAATAGAATAATCCTCGTTACTCTTTTGTTTTTGCATTTGTTTTGTAGACCCTGTAGTTTAAACATATTTTGTCAACAAAAATTTTACTTAACCTCAACCAAAATGACTATTTCTCATGCCAAAAATGGATCATTAATCATATCCGGCTCTTTTATTTCGAGGATGTGAGGATGTATATAGTGCTCGTATCAAAAAATTTATCTGGACTCTTTGGAGTATTTGGCTTCACATGCATGAACATATCTTTCGTAATATCTCTGCGAAGGCTTCAAGAATTATTCTCAATGTTATTTAGATCGAACAACAACAAGATGCTCTAGCTAAAATATCTTTCTTACCCAATTTACGCTTTTAACACCCGCCAAAGCAAGCTCCAACCTTCCCTCCGGGTTTCTAGGGGGGCTAATTTAGGTAGGACTCAAGTTGGGTCTCCCCAAAATACTATACAACTGAATGCATAGTGGAATAAGTCTACTAAATTGTAGGCATATATTTAGCCTACGTGGTGTGAGTGCGAATTTGATTACCTCATTGTAGGTTCTTAATTTTGAAAATCTTGTAAAAGAAGTCACCAACAATTCTTTAGAGGAAGATTCATGAACATAATTGGATATTTGGGAAGCCAAAGGGGCAATAGAAAGGGACTTGTACAATGTAGATTTCCCCGTCATGACTTTATTTAATTAGTGAATGAACCAAAAATTTAGTCCGGGGGTGTAGACACATAATCGTATCTCCCCATTTAAGGGTCCAATGATGAAATATACCGCGGTATTAGTTGGCACGGCTTAATGGAAGAGCAGTCCGAATAACCAGGCCATATGTGTTTTGAAATAATATTATAAAAGCCCAATTAATTATCCATGATGATTAATTGTAAATTAAACCCGTAAAATATTTTAAGTCCATTTTAAAAGCCCAATTGAATATTTATTATTTTAATAAATATTTGGAAAAATTGCCATGAATAATCCCAACTTTCACCAGTCTTCTCAAAATAATCCCAACTTTGGATTATTTTAGAATAATCCCAACTTTAGGGGGTACCTTCTTATTATAATCCGAATTATTAACTTTATATATATTATAGACCTAAAATGGATTAATGTTGGAAAGAAAAGTGATAGTTTGGTTTATTTTTAGAAGGTCCCCTCAAAAGTTAGGATTATTCTGGAATAATCCAAAGTTGGGATTATTTTGAGAAGACAGCTGAAAGTTGGGATTATTCATGTCAATTTTTCCTAAATATTTTCATAAAAGCTTTTATTATTATCTTTAGAGCATAAATTAGATTTTCATCCCGTAAAATTCAATCTCCGGATTTTTAGGAATAAAAATGGCATCTTAAAAGCACGCGTAGAATAAAAAGCGAATATACTGGAATATGAGCTGGACGCGGCTGCTGCGCTCAGCGCGCCACGTGCGTCCAGCACATTGGCCAGATCGCGTCAGGCGTGCCAATGAGCGCCTGACACGTGTACTTGTGACTCACACAGAGTCCTACGCCTAGCGCAAGTCCTATGTGAGACGCAAGGTACTTTTTTATCTTTTCAAAAATGTGTTTCCACGTGTAAACTTTTAAGTAGACGGACCACGTCAGGCGCGCCAATCTGCGCCTGACGTGTGTCCTTGCGCATTCCACGCAGGCCAGCGCCTGGCGCAGGACTTGCGTGCAGCGCACGGTTCTTTTTGCCTATAAATACGGGTTGATTTCCCGAATCAGACACGGCTTGGAATTATGATTTTACGAACACAAAATCCTCACGAATCCTTCCGAATACTATTACGAATCTCAAAATACTTCAATCTTTCAAATCAATTCCAAATACTGATCAAATTACGTTCGTGGTTCCACGATTGCTCCGCCTGAAAGTCGTTACGCTCTTCGATCTAAACCGCATAGGTATAACCTTGAGGATCCTTGAATAATTATATTTTATATTGAAGTTACTAACAGTTTTTTGTCATGATGTAAATCTTTAATTGATAATCGCGTTCCTTTGTAAATTCTAACCCTTTTATTATTATTCTATATAATATTCCTGATTGCCTTATTTGTTCTATGCATGATATTTATCACCCACATGTTATTATTGCTAAACAAGACCTAAAGAACTGTTCTAATTAATTCAGATAATTTGGACAACCTGCTAGGAACCTTGTAATATGATTGCATAATAACTTGTCACTAAATAATTAGTCTTTTTATGTGTTTCTTGAACCAACATAGATTAATTATTTTTAGGGTGCTTTAAAACGTTATATGATTATGCTTTTGCATAAAATCTGTTATGAATCGATATTTAGTAAAGGCCATCAATGGGCAAACGTGATTCATTATGACCATATTTGTACCCTCACCCCCGAACTCGATCTATAGTTCATTTTGACCATCTATGGAGTCAGGATGGGGAAATCTACATTGGATAAGTCCCTAAGATATCCTTACAGTTCAATATCCAATTAGGTTTATAAGTTTTCCTCTAAAAATTTGTTGGCGACTTCAAAAATATATTTTTCATAAAACCTTAACAATTGGGTAGTCAAATAAACGCGCTCACACCGCGTGTAGGCATTAAAGGAATCAAAAATCCACGCCTACAATTTGGTGACTTCACTAGGGAAGGTTTGTGTATTGTATTTCAGGTATTTGTTCAGCGATGGCTTCTAGATGAGCTTGGTATTGCAAGAGGCTTTCATTTATGACTTTCCATCGTTTCGAGATTTGATTGATGATCAAAGATGAATCACCATATACTCTTAGTTTCTTAATGTCGAGGGACACTGCGGCCTGGAGCCCTATGATACATGCTTCATACTCAACTGCATTGTTAGTAACATCGAAGTCGAGTTTAACTGATAGAGGAGTGTGTTCGCCTTCAGGTGATACCAGGAGTACCCCTACTCCACATCCCTTTTGGTTGGAAGCACCATCGAAGTATAGTGCCCATTTTTTATCTTCCGTCATGAGAAGGTCTTCATCGGGAAATTCATACTCTTCACGAGATTCATCTACAGGAAAATCTGCTAAGAAGTCTGAAACAGCGTTGCCTTTAATGGATTTGTGAGGGATAAATTTTAAGTCAAATTCGGCCAACATTACTACCCAGCGGGAGAGACTACCATTATGGGCTGGCTTTTCAAACAAGAACTTAAGAGGATCTAGTCATGACACTATGTGGATTGTGTGAGTAAGCATATAATGCCTAAGCTTCTTAGTGGCCCAGACTAGTGCAAGACAAAGCTTTTCTTAGGAAGTGTAACGGGATTCGTAGTTTAAGAGCTTTTTAGTAAGGTAGTAAATGGCGCACTCTTTCCCATCAACCTCTTGTGCCAACATGGCCCCAGCTGCGGTCTTAATCACAGTCAAATAGAGTCTTAAAGGTATGTCTGGCAGGGCAGGTGCCAAGATAGGTGGGTTGGATAAATATTCTTTGATTTTGTCAAAGGCCTTTTGGCAATCCTCATCCCATTCGACAGCGACACTTTTCTTAAGCTTTTTAAAGATGGGCTCACACACCATGGTCAGTTTAGAGATGAACCTACTGATGTACTGGATTTTACCTAAGAACCCCCTTATTTGCTTTTCATTCTTAGGTGGAGGCATGGTCATGATGGCCGTTATTTTAGTAGGGTCAATTTCAATCCCTCTAGAACTGATGACATAACCTAAGAGTTTCCCGAAATTGACCCCAAAGGCGCATTTTTGTGGATTAAGTCTCATGTTATATTTTCGAAGTCTCATGAATAACTTCTCAAGGGTGGTATGGTGTCCCTCTCTATCTTTAGACTTAACTATTATGTCATCTACGTAAACTTCTACCTCTTTATGCATCATGTCATGGAGAAGGGTAGTCACAGTTCTTTGATAGGTGGCCCCAGCGTTTTTTAACTCGAAAGGCATAACGTTATAGCAAAAGGTCCCCCACGGAGTGATGAAGGTGGTCTTTTCCATATATTCCTCGGCCATTTTTACCTGATTATATCCCGTATACCCGTCCATAAAGGAGAGAAGGGCATGATTGGTGGTATTTTCTACTAGAACATCTATGTGAGGTAAGGGGAAGCCGTCTTTAGGACTTGCTTTGTTGAGGTCTCTATAGTCAACGCACATCCTAACTCTCCCATCCTTTTTAGGCACAGGCACAACATTAGCAATCCAGTCAGGATAATTAGCTACTATAATAAATCCCGCATTAAGTTGTTTAATGACTTCTTCTTTGATTTTTAGAGCTACATCTGGCTTCATTCTGCGCAACTTTTGTTTGACATCTTTCATCCCTTCGATTAGGGGAATGGTATGCTGAGCAATCTCGCGATCAATGCCTGGCATGTCCTGGTAGGACCATGCGAATACGTCGATATATTCAATTAACGTTTTGATTAATTGAGCGCATTCGCATTCGCTTAAAGTTAATCCAATTCTTACCTCCTTTGGTTCATTATTATCAGAAAGATTAATTTTTTCAGTTTCTTCAATAATTGGAGTCTTATTTTCATGTTCTTCCACTACTTTAATTATTTCTTTTTCACCGAACCAAATCATATTCCTTCTGAACCCTGGTTTACTTACATCCTCAACTACCTAACTAAAAAGGAATATCCACCTGGAGCTTCAACAAGAGCCCAGCGTGCCTTAAGGCTCTTGGCCTCCCAATATGTCGAATATAACGGGACATTGTACAAAAGAACACCACAAGGCGTGCAGCCGCTCTGCATCGATAAACCAGACACCATGACGGTTATGGATCAAGTCCATAATGGAATATGTGGCACGCACATGAGCGGACGTATGTTAGCCCAAAAGATCATTCGCTTAGGCTATTACTGGACTACAATGGAGAAAGACTGTTACCTCTATGCCAAAACCTGTCAAAAATGCCATTTATGCGCTAACTTGCAACATGCCCACCCTCATTGTTATACACCTTTACTTCACCTTGGCCATTCTCAACTTGGGGTATTGACATCATTGGTAAAATAACACCACCTGGTACCGGGGGCATGAATTCATCCTTGTGGCCATCGACTACTTCACTAAGTGGGTAGAAGCGGGATTTTTATGCCAAATTCACAGCCAAACATGTAGCTGCCTTCCTAGAAAAGACCATAATTTATCGCTATGGGGTTCCCCACGAGATCAAAAGTGACCACGGTACCCACTTCCAAGCTGAATGTGAACAAGTCCTTAAAAAATATAACATTAAGCACCATCGCTCCTCCCCATATAGACCCCAGGCTAACGGTGCTGTAGAGGCTGCTAACAAAAATATCAAAGACATTATCCTGAAAATGACCGAAAATTATAAGGATTGGCCATATAAGCTACATTTTGCCTTATGGGGATACCGTACTTATATTCGAACATCTACTGGAGCTACACCTTATTATCTTGTCTATGGAGTAGAGGCTGTCCAACCAATTGAACTTGAAATACCATCCTTACGCATTGTCTTGGAAAGTCAAATTCCGAAGCTGACTGGGTCAAAGCTAGATTTGAAGAGCTCATCTTGCTCGATGAACGGCGATTAGCTGCCTTGCATCATGTGCAAGTTTATCAAAATCGTATCGCACGATCTTTCAATAAGAAGGTGAAACCCCGAAATATTAAAGAGGGTGACTTAGTACTCAAGGCATTAAGGAAAAATGTGTTATATCCCCAAGGTAAATTCAGACCTACTTGGGCCGGTCCATATATTGTCAAGACGATCCTATCTGGAGGAGCAGCTCAACTAATTGACATGGACGGCACTGAATTTCATAATCTAACCAATTTTGATCAACTCAAGAAATTTTATGTAAAGCACAACCAATTCTTTGATTGGTAAAAGTAATCCAATTCTTTAGCATGAACTACGTGCGGCCTGATTCCTATTTGGATACGTAGGCAACCTTGTACAAGGTTCGGCCCCTTCATTAATCAAAACCTCCTTCGGTTCATACGAGTCTAAAGCAAAATAATAAAAAAATATTTAAATAGCTATTCGCGCCAGACGCACGTAAGCTGCGCCTAGCGCAGCGCAGTGCGCCAGACGCACCTCTTCGCGTCTAGCGCACTACTCTGCTGTGCTGCTGGTTCGATCGTTCTTCCGACATTCGTTACGATGCTAAAAAAAGTAATAATACGACAACATATTTTTGTGACATATTTAGGCTCACTTCGGTCTAAATAAAAATAAACTTTGTTTTTATTAATATTGCTGAATGAAAAATAAAACATGAAACATAAGTTATGACTATCCTATAAAATAACTAGGTGGCATGCAAGCCTTATTGAAAGCAATAAATCAACATAAAAACAATAACTCAAAAAAGCAAGTAATAATTTAAAGGCATTGTTGCAATCAATCCTTCTTTTCCTTCCCCTTTTCAGCGTTTTCTGCCTCTTTGGTAGAAGTTTCTCCCTTTTCCATCTGTAGCTTTGGTCTAGGCGCCTTTCTCCTTTCCCAATACACCATCGATTCCTTCCCTTTGCCTGTAGGAGCGTCTGTCTGTCGAGTCGTCCTTCCTGCGTCAGTCCTTTCCCTGACTACTACACCCCCTAAGCGTAGTCTTCTTTTCGTTGGTGCCACCCGTGGTCCAAGTCGTTCCCGCGCCGGTACTACCTTAGGCCCTAAACGTTCTTTCACAGAGGAAGTTTTAGTAACAGATTTCTGGCTGCTCTTCCCTGCAGATAAGTTTCCAGCTGGTTTCTTGCCCATATTATTCGAACTCTCTAAAGTTTTCCCAACGGTGCGTGGAGTAAATTTTCGCTTCCTAGTCACTTCAAAGGATTCCTTCTCCCTCATCTCCTTCCTCACAGCAGGGTCCCTAGTCAGCATCCATACTATATAACTCTTAGACACCTTTTCATATTCTAATCTTTCCTGGGTATACCAAATTGGGCGCTCTCCCCAATATCTCTCCCACTTCTTAAATCCACTCCAAGTTAGACCATATATTTTGGGTGCAATAGTGTCCTCTGTAGAAATTAATTGACGGTACCCATAATGTCTCAATACCCTCGAAGGAAAATAAAGGGTCATGGTATACAGACTACACAACCTCACATAGGGAGAATCGTCACGAATACCTACCATGGAGCCAATTTTCCACCATGGCACGACCCACCAGACACTCAGCTCGTCATCCCCAAAGAAAAAGATCCTGTCTTCAAAAGATTTTTTAGTAAAAATCTTCTTCCTGCCGATAAAGCCCTTTTTATTATACCTCTCCATATTCTCTGGAGGATCAACCAGTCTCAAATGTTCCATCAGCCATATCTGCATCAACAGATAAAATATATTATTATTGCTTCCCGACGAGTAATAATACATATATACATACTATTTTATTATTGCTTCTTAAAGAGTAATAATACATCCAATAAGACTTCCAGAAAAATCAATAAAAGATCTGATGCTTTGGATTCACAGAAATAGCAACGAAGGGAAATTCAGAAGGCAGGTTATATATGTTGCTATTGCAGCTACTGTGTACCAGCTGTGGAAAGTCATAAATGATGCTCTTTGTAATGGTAAAGTCCCTATATTAGAGTCTAGCATTAAACAGATAAAGTTTTTCGTTGTAGGTCGAATTAGTCAACTGTACAGTAAGAAAATCAAATGTGCAGATAAAAATTGGTTTGAATCTTTATCAATTGTATAGTTGTAGTGGTGTGGTGTATTTGTTGATTGAGTTCTCATGTGAACTCTGGTAGGGTTTTTGTTCTTATAGGTGTGGGAGGCCTACCTAGTAGGTTTGCCTGCCTATTTTGAACTTAGGTTGTAAATTGGTGCAGTTTTGAGCAATATATTCTTTCTTGCTTTTTCGAAAATAATAATAATAATAATACATCCAATACCTTTTTATTATTGCTCCCTGACGAATGGTAATATGAAAGAGTAATCATGTACGCAATATTGCTTCCTAAAGAGTAGTACTACGTACGACGTATATTATTATTGCTTCACATCGAGTAATAGTAATCACACCACCTAACGTGCGCATGACGCAAAAAGGTTGCGCCAGACGACGCCCTTTGCGCCAGATACAGCACACTGCGCCCAGCGCACGTTCCTGTTCAATGTTTTGTATTTTTTTTTTGCTTTTTGGGATGTAATATCATAATTCCATTATTCATTCTAGGCGTATTAATTAGAAAAATTATTATATATTATTACTTCGCATAGAGTCATAATATATCCAAATAAACAAGCAAAAATAAATTCTTTGGTTCTTGAAAAAATATATTTTTACCTGTAAAAGTAGGGGGCTCCTTGAAAATTACCCTTTTGGGTCATTCTTCACAGCATCCAGACTGGAGATCATCTCCCCTTCACACAGCGGCATCAGAGTTCAGCCTACCTCCAGTTGCTCTGCCACAGTAATCAGGGACGAAAATCCAGCACCGTTGTCCTCGTTCACAAATAAAAATCGACTAAGTAGACAATATACCAACGCCAGCATACGATATGTCTGCCTAGCCCTTTCAGTAGGAGGACTATACATTGCAGGTAATCTAGTCAAATTCACCCTCCTCCCATACACAATTTCAGATATATTTTCTTCCTTCAAATCCATAAACCTTTTAAAGTCCTTAAAAAATAATCCTCCAGACTAGGGACACAGGGTAATTGACTACAAGGCCAGTCAATTATAGCACCAAATTCCTCAGGCAAAATACTTAACTCATGATTCCCAAAGCAAAAACAATGACTGGTAACATCCCAAAAATTAACAGTTAAATAAAGGAAATTATAGTCCAATTGCACAAACCTTTGGGATGCCAGCACATGCTTATGTCGCCTTTCCAGTTCTTGCTTCTCAGCATTGGTCAGCGCTGACAGTCACCCACTCAACATTGGTTCAAAAGCCATAGCGAACAGTCAAAAATTGCAGAGAAATATTATAGAGAGCAAAAGTTGCAGAGACAAATAATCATGAACTTGTAATAATATTACGTACGCTTTGTTCTCTATTTATAAGAAGTCCGCGTCCCCATCCTGTACGGATTCGGATTTACCGTTCTAAACGGAAAACGCGTCACGCGCTAAACCTGCGCCTAGCGCAGGATAGTACGCCAGATGCAGCATTCTGCAACAGACGCAAAGGCGTGCACCATGCGCAACATGCATGCGCCAAGCACACATATCCCCTAGTATATATTGATTCGGATTATCACACGATTTTGGGCCATTCCTCCTACAATTCGGATGAAAAATACTTTTTTTACCTCCTACATTTTTGGTTCATTTAAAACCCACCCGCCCAAACCCTTCTCTCTGTCCTTTTCTTTTCTTTTCTTTTCTTTTTGTTGCGAGAAAGTCGGTTATGCTCCATTCAAACTTTTTTTAACAAAAACATACTTCATTCGAGTCAGTCGCATTGAAAATGTTGTCGTGCATCCATACGTTGCATTTTAGGATACGAGTCACATTCCTAGCAAAATTCCATCAACAACATAAAAGGCAACACCAATGAAATGACAGTTTGAACAAAACGCGCAATACATATCAATATGCAAAATATAAATATCATAACAAAAGTGCAGGGCACAGGTACACAGGAGCAAAACAACATAGAAATCTAAGAAGAGTGGGGATCCTGCTCCCTCGAAGAGGAGTCCTCCGGCTCCTCGATATGAACCCCACTCGACTCGCCCATGTGATAGCCTATCCCAGGCTGCATGGAAGGATGCATAGGCGGCGTCTGCCACATGGGAGGCATCTGCTGCGTCCGCAACATCTGCTGCAACATCTGCATTTGTTGCATCCACATCGGAGAAGGCCCAGAACATGGATTCAGGCCTAACACCCCTCACAAAATCCATACTTCCCATACCGAACTGCGCAGCAAACGGGCCCATCTGAGGCCTCTCAGATGACGACTCTCGAGGAGTATTGGTCGAAGTCCTAGACCGAGTCGATATCCTCACCTCGGGACAAGGCTCGCTCTCATGAGGACGAGGCTGCACAAAATGTCACAAAGCATTAGCAAAACAAGTGCAACAAGGGAAAAACAATAATCAAAGCACAGTATGTCAGTCTACCTGGCTATGCGCGTCGCTACGACGACAGGACATGCTCCTCTTTAGCTTCGCCATCCTATGCTTCAGCGAGTCAACTACTTGGAGAATCTGGACGACAGTCTCCTGAGGAACCTGAAAATAAACAATGCATAAGTCACTACAAGTAAAATGAATAAATAAATGTTCCTGACTTTCAAAACTTACCGAGCTCACATGGGCTGGTATTGGTCGAACAGCGTGTTGCTCTACCTTTGGGGCAACATCAATCATCTCCTCAACAAGTCCAGAAACTCCAACGTACAGAATTCTCAGATCCGGAACGAACGAAGCACGAGCCGCGGCAGCTTTTTGCCAAAAGAAAACGATAACAGTCAATATTTTGATCATGTCAAAATGAGCAAGAATAAGCAAATTCAAGGTCCATGCCTCGTTAAACTTGACAGGAGGAGCCAAGCGAGGCAAGAGATCAGTCTAGTAATCACGATCACGAAAAATGAAGTCGTGGTAGCTTGCCCGAAGCGCCCCCTCAAGCGGCCGAACGAGAGCATCCCTGTCCATCATAGTGACAGGGGGGTCATGACAATAGCAGCGTACTGTCGTACTGACGTGTCACACGCTCGCCCAAGTACCACACAGGGTGCCCCTCCCCATAGAGAATGACCCTCTCACGGGTCAGAAGGCGAGGTCTATGAGCCCAATCAGGCATATCCAGAAACGACGCCCAAGGATAAAATGTAACCTGCAGAACAAAGAGAAGTTAACATTTGCTACATGCACGGAAAAATGAGGGTGATTCACTATGATTACCTTCCGAACACTCTCCACAGCACCATATCGCGTCCTCCTGCATTGCGCCCAAGAAAGGCCGGCAGGAAAAGAGCGATCAAGAACCCTTTCCGGGGCCAATCCCAAAAAGTACTCATAAAACCAGATCTACAACAAAAAAATCACATCAGGTCCAGTCAGGATTGCAAAATAAAAAACAGGCAGCGTATCAGATCGTACCTCTAGAAGTCTCCACGGACCGAAGAGGGAGACCGGGTCACCATCTGTAACAGCCTGAATTTTTAAGCATGTTCAATTATTTTTTTAGCTATATTAAGTCTTCATCAGGCTTTGGTCCTTTAAGTAGTTAGAATTCTCTCCAACATCATACTAGGACAAAAGTGGATAAGAACCATCATTCTTAATTGTTAAGAAAGCAAGTGGATAAGCTCTAACATTCTTAGTGGTTAAGAAAGCAAGTGGATAAGCTCTAACATTCTTAGTGGTTAAGAAAGCTTGTGGATAAGCACTATCATTCTTAGTGGTTAAGAAAGGTCAAAGAGGATAAGGATTATCATTATTAGTGGTTAAGAAAGCCTTGAGTTACAATAGATAAGTTAGAAAGCCTTTGAGAGCCTTATTCCTTAAGATTATGAAAATCGCATAGAGACCGTTTTATCGGTTAACAATAAACTTCCAGTTAAAGAGCCTTTTTGGGTTGAATCCGAGCTCAAAACCTAATCAAACTTGACCTATGTTATGTTTGGGATGTTTTAAGGTTAAAATGGTCATTTGTTTCCAAAATACACGTGGATTAATATAGTAGATTCCTTACATAGTAAAATCTGGCCAGCTAAAATATCAGTTTGTACCTATACTCAAAGAATGCTTCTTAGTAGCTTCTTGAGTGTCGATCTCTTAAAGATCTTTGCATGCATGAAAGCCAACACCTCAAGCTAACACCTCCAATAAGAATCACCTAGAAACTCCAAGAAACCGACCTCACCCAGAAGAGGTTTCCCTCCCCTTAGGGTACCGCCAGAAATGCCCTATAAAAGGCTGTTTGGTTTTTCGATTCTTTTCTCCTAATTCTTCTTCTTCAACACCTACTTATCTTTACATAAAAGTCTTCTAGACATAATTCCCTAGCATTTTAAGCTTTTGGTAGAGTTTTCAAGCCTTGGGAAGTTGTAGAAAACTCGATAGGAACATAAAACAGATTGATGTAAGTACAACTTTCCATCTCTCTTGTACTTAGCTTAGTTATATATGTTCTAAAACTTGTGCAAACTAATCCCTAGCACTTTACATATTCAGGGGAAGCTGTAGGAAGGGTAAACCACTTGGGATAAGAAGTTTTAAGTGCACTAAGCAACCTAAGTGAAGGTACACACTTAGTTTGGATTGTAACCTAGAGGTTTTCTTATCTATAGTTAGGTGATTATTTCTTTCTATTATTGAAGCATGATTATGGAATGAAATTACTTGATGTGTATATTATGGTGTGTGTTTTGAGTATATAACATGGATTTATCATGCTATGGTTCACTTGAGATGTTTTACTTATCCTAAGCTAGGCTTAAACACTAAATTGCCATGTTTATGCTTTTAAATGAAATTTGTTAAGTGTATGGAATTGTATGGTAATGAAACACTAAATGTCTTGGTTTTTAATCACGGAAGCGAGGCATGAGCATACACCCGGGTTAGGGCAGGTATTCCCTAACTTTTCCCAACCAGGAGGGGGAAATCCTGGCGGAAGTAGGACATATCCGGGTTAAGTCTTGCAAGCAGAACAGTAAAAGGTGGGGTGACGACCCTCAACAGTTTGCTACGCTCGCGGTCATATTAAAAGATTGATCTTATGAAATCTCTAAGTAATTGAAGTGATTATGACTACTTGCTATTATGACTATGTGTTATCAATTAGTTTTCAAAATACACCTAAACTTGTATTTTCTATTATACAGTGTGTACTCAGCTTTGCTGATAGTGTTGTCATTTCTGTGGTCTGTCACTTGGTGGGTGGCAGAGTCAAACTCTGTTGCAGGATTGTGTTGGAAGCCAAAATCGAGTTGAGAGCAAAGTTATGATTCGAATTGCGTATTGTGGGTTAAAGTCCGAGATTTAAGTTTGTATATAGAGGAGTTTATTAAGAATTACTTACAATATAGATTATTCTTTTGCCATGGAATTTGAGATTGAATGACTATGTAATTGAAGTCTTATATAAAGGATTATGTTTTGTGGGCTCATAACCCACAGTTCCAGGATCGTATATTTCAAGTTGTTTCCGCTACGATTATTATCTAATTTATAAGTGATTATTATTGCTTTGGTGTTAATTGAGATTTGTGATTACTAAGCGAGTTAAGCTAGCAGCTCGGGAATCGGGCTGTTACACCATCCATCAACTGCCTGCAAGCAGTGCGCAGACAAGACAAAAGGCTACAATAGCCTAACTCGGCCCAATCAAAGGTCGACACTTCTGATAGGTTCTCCAGAGATATCAAGTACTTCGTCGAAACACGCGATTCCCTGTCAGTACGTAGTAGGTCGCAAATAGCCAACCATAGCACTGCCCGGTGTAGTAAGTCCCTCGGCCGCCAATAACCGAGGAGCATATGACGAGCCCGTGGGAAGAGTGTCGGCAACTGGGTCAATTAAATTTCTGACCGCTGTCGTGCTAAACGACAACGACTCACCCATCGGTACCCAGAGAAATCCAGCGGAGTGATGGTCAACTCTCCCCGACGTGTGTGAAAGGAGTTGGTGGTATCCCACCACCACTCCAACAGGCCACGGACCACGATCTGGGAAGAATGAACGTCTCCCAGGTTCTCGTAAACATCTGGGAAAGAGGATAGACCGCTCTGCTCAATCAGAACAGCTCGATCCCGACGCTTTCGAACCTTCTTGAGCCAATCAAAGTCAAAAGTGCCAAAATGACGAGTCCTACCCTCGTCCTGCGAATGTAAGTACAATTAATGAAAATGCCTAGAACTTAACCTAAAACGAGGACGACAAAACACGGATACTTACAACGCCTGAGAGCGGTCGATGCGAAACATGGTGCTGTGGATCAAAATGCAGCTGATCAGGAGTCCACCCCTCAGCTTTCCACGCCTTCCTAGTACGTGAAGCAGCCCTACCATCGTCCTCTCTACCCAAATCTTCCGACAACATGCTAATCGGATTGAAAATCACAAATAAAACTAAAAGCAAAGAGTTCCCAACTCTAACATAAATTACCAGATTTCATGAATCGGTAATTTCTAATACCGCTTCAAAGCGTCACCACTACATTCCCATAATCCATTTCAGTTATAACATGCAGATTATAGCAAAAGAATAGATATCATCGCCTAAAACATGATTTCTACCAGCAGCAAATCCACACATTCAGAGTTCCCTAAGCATGTTTCTAGGTTCCATACTTAGAAACTACGCTAATTCTGACCTTAAGATTCATGATCTAAACATTGTCATCAAGTTCAAAATTCCCCCCCTAAACATGTTTCTAAGTTCCAGATTTAGAAACCACATTAAACACAATATAATTCTAGATTCATGATCTAAAGAATTATCGAACTACAAAGTTAACAAAGAATTCACATGGAACGAGTATCAAACTCGTGAAGAGCAAGAAAATTCGCCGAAAAACTCGCCGGAGTTCAAGTAAGGCGGCACACGTCACCTGAAACAGCGGCCACAATCACGCACCGAAGAAAAAAGAGAAAAATCGCGGAAAATAAAAAAAAAGAAGTAGCCGAAATAAAAAAATTGCAAAAGAACAAGGAAACTGACCGAAAAAGTCGTCGGAAAGTCAACCGTGAAGTTGCCGGAAAACAGCCCGGAAATGGGTCGGAAATGTCAAGCTTTGAACCCCTTGAAAACCGCTCAAAAACGCCCAAAAAGTTCACAAAAATAACAATCAAGTGAAAATAATTACTCCTCTAGCTTAGATCTGAAGAATCTAACAAGTTTGAAGCTTTGAAATGCAAAAATGGAGTTTCGAAGTATGAGAGGAGAGAGAAAAGTGAAAACGGCGGGGAAGGAAAGAAATGGGGAAGAAAGAGAAGCGTCCGTGCCTTTTTTTTAGGTCTTTTAAAGACCTGCGCTCAGCGCGCCACGCGCGCCAGGCGTACAATCAAAACGTGCATCTGACGCACAAATCTGCGACCAGCGCAGCATCCCACGCCAAGCGCAGGCCTGTGCATCTGGCGCACAGTCCTGTACAACACGCTTAGGGGCTTCTTAGCCAGGTGGGGCCCACACGCTTAATTCCAAATGATTTCAAATGTTCGTTACGACATTACGCGCGATAATTCAACGAACTTTCAAAAGTTTACGAAAAATACAATCTTGCCATCCTACAAATTTTCAACATGTATTACTCGAGAGACAACGAACACTCAGGAAAATCAATGACGGAACACAAACCGTCAACAACGGGATACAAACCGTTAGGTCTGCGGACCACTTCAAATCAACTATAACATTTGCCTTGGAGCAGGCCAAAAACTCTACAACATTTGCCTTGGAGTGGGACAAAGGCTCTATTGCCTTGGAGCAGGCCAAAAACTCAACAACAATTGCCTTGGAGCGGGACAAAGGCTCTATTGCCTTGGAGCAGGCCAAAAACTCTACACCAATTGCCTTGGAGCGGGACAAAGGCTCTATTGCCTTGGAGCAGGCCAAAAACTCTGCACCATTTGCCTTGGAGCGGGACAAAGGCTCTATTGCCTTGGAGCAGGCCAAAAACTCTACACCAATTGCCTTGGAGCGGGACAAAGGCTCTACACATATTGCCTTGGAGGAGGCCAAAAATTCTACCCCGACATGAGTTGGACCATAATAGCTCATGATTCCTTTTTCCCACCTTTAATTTGCAAATATGTTTCATGTATGTCTGTTCCTGAAACTTTTGTTTGATTTGTAGGTACATGCGTGAAAGAATGATTTTGCATTGCAGAGCATCTGAAGTCATTCTCCGACCCGACATGCGTACTTTGGCTTTCGGTTTTGCAAACCTCAGTCAAAGTGGGGGCTTCTGTAGACACATAATCGTGTCTCCCTATTTAAGGGTCCAATGATGAAATATACCGCGGTATTAGTTGGCACGGCTTAATGGAAGAGCAGCCCGAATAACCAGGCCATATGTGTTTTGAAATAATATTATAAAAGCCCAATTAATTATCCATGATGATTAATTGTAAATTAAACCCGTAAATTATTTTAAGTCCATTTTAAAAGCCCAATTGAATATTTATTATTTTAATAAATATTTTCATAAAAGCTTTTATTATTATCTTTAGAGCATAAATCAGATTTTCATCCCATAAAATTCAATCTCTGAATTTTTAGGGATAAAAATGGCATCTTAAAAGCACGCATAGAATAAAAAACGAATATACTGGAATATGCGTCGGACGTGGCGGTTGCCCTCAGCGTGCCACGTGCGTCCAGCACATTGGCCAGATCGCGTCAGGCGTGCCAATGAGTGCCTGACACGTGTACTTGTGACTCACACAGAGTCCTGCGCTTGGCGCAAGTCCTATGTGATACGCAAGCTACTTTTTTATCTTTCCAAAAACGCATTTCCACGTGCAAACTTTTAACTGGACAGACAACGTCAGGCACGCCAATCTGCGCCTGACGCGTGTCCTTGCGCCTGGCGCAGGACTTACGTGCAGCGCGCGCGGTTCTTTTTGCCTAGAAATACGGGCTGATTTCCCGAATCAGACACGGCTTGGAATTATTATTTTACGAACACAAAATCTTCACGAATCCTTCCGGATACTATTACGAATCTCAAAATACTTCAATCTTTCAAATCAATTCCAATTACTGATCATATTACGTTCCTGGTTCCACGATTGCTCCGCCTGAAAGTCGTTACGCTCTTTGATCTAAACTGCATAGGTATAACCCTGAGGATCCTTGAATAATTATATTTTATATTGAAGTTACTAACAGTTTTTTGTCATGATGTAGATCTTTAATTGATAATCGCGTTCCTTTGTAAATTTTAACCCTTTTATTATTCTTGTATATAATATTCCTGATTGCCTTATTTGTTCTATGCATGATATTTATCACACACATGTTATTATTGCTAAACAAGACCTACAGAACTGTTCTAATTAATTCAGATAATTTGGACAACCTGCTGGGAACCTTGTAATATGATTGCATAATGACTTAGCTTGTCATTAAATAATTAGTATTTTTATGTGTTTCTTGAACCAACATAGATTAATTACTTTTAGGGTGCTTTAAAACGTTATATGATTATTCTTTTGCATAAAATATGTTATGAATCGATATTTAGTAAAGGCCAGCAATGGGCAAAACGTGGTTCATTATGACCATATTTGTACCCTCACCCTCGAACTCGATCTATGGTTCATTTTGACCATCTATGGAGTCAGGACGGGGAAATCTACATTGGATAAGTCCCTAAGATGTCCCTACAGTTCAATATCCAATTCGGTTTATAAGTTTTCCTCTAAAAATTTGTTGCCGACTTCAAAAACATGTTTTTAATAAAACCTTAACAATGGGGTAGTCAAATAAACGTGCTCACACCGCGTGTAGGCATTAAAGGAATCAAAAATCCATGCCTACAGGGGATGAGGGTACGAATATGATCAGGAATCAAATTCACCAATTATTGGCCTATACTAAATACGATTCATAAATCTAGTTTTATTTAAACAATCAAACAATATATATTTCAAACACCCTAAAAATTTAACTAAGATGGTTCATTAAACACACAAGACTAAATTTGTTACATGTTCATTAGCAATCAAATTACAAGGTACCTAAACCAATTGTCCAAATTATCTTATGGCATGAGAACATTTAGTTAGGTCTTGATTAGCAAAATAAACATGATGAAGATGATGAAAGCAATAAAATAAGCAAGCATGAAAATATGTACAAAAGAGAGAATAGAGAAAAAAAGATTAGAATATACAAAAGTATGCATCTTTCAAACATCCACATCATAAGAAACTCGTTAGTAACTTCAATATAATAAGGGGAATGTTAAACGCAACCCTAGTTTACTAAACACAACTGTAAACCTTTATTTTTACATTCATCAAGAAAAAAACTTCCATCTCCTCATCTCACCTCAGAAGAAAAATAAAATTAAGTGACCATGTTTTATTTTTATAATTGAAGAAACTTGTATTAGATCTATAGTAAATGATAGTGATTAAGACCTTCGTAACCTCAATTCAAATTTAAATGTCGTGATTCTTTTTCCCCGAAAATTTCCCCAATTTCATGCAAAGCGTATGAAATTTAATGTCCTACTTCGTGCAATTATTATGAAATAGGTACATTAATTTTGTTCAGATTGTGTGGAATAGGTATACGAATTTCGTGTATATTGTATGAAGTAAGTGCATAGGTTTCTCGCAGATTGTATGAAACAAGTATTATACATATTTTGTGTAGATTGTATAAAACAAGTATTTTAAATTGGTGCAACTTTTATGAAGCAATCATGTATTTTTTTGTTTTCGCTTCTGGGTGGGTGATGGGATAAATCTTCTGTCTGTACATAAGAAGATCTATTGGTTGCATATTTTTGTTATTCGGTAGATCAAAGTTCGATGGCATGTCTGTTGTCTCCTATATATTTAATCCATTATGGAAATATAGGAAGATCCATTATGCTATGCATCGCACCTTAGTTTCACTTGCTCCTTTGTCTCTTATATGAATCATCGTCTAGATATTAGCATTTTAATTGCATCCGCCTGATGGTTACTTGAAATGGGGTTGGGACATGCGAAAACGGAAAGAGAAAAATGGGCTAATGAAGAGAGGCATAAATTATCAAAGGCTCATGCACCTAACAGATGCCTCATGCGCCTGGCACATGCTGCCTGTGTGGCGCTCAGGTGGCATGCGTCAGCGCATAAGTTTTTTGTGTTATTATGTTTTGCTAATTGGTCGATGATGGCACGTGCGCAAAATAGTGCGTCGGACGCAAATACGACGGTGCGATGCGCAACCGTAGGTCTAAGTAGGTTTATAAATTATCCGAAATTAAAAGTTTCTTTTTATCCTTTATCAAATATTACCACGTAAAACCGGAAATTATTCTTCTAGAAGATAAAAAACTGATTTTCATGAAAATCATATGATAAAGAATATTGGGTTTTTCTACGTTATACCCTTGTGTTTCTTTGATTTTTACGTTGTACCCCAACATTTTTGAAATTCCACATGATACCCTTCAACTTACCATATTTTACGCACTTTGTCCTTACTATTAACTCGAAGGCAAATATTTTATCTATAATTTGTAATCCAATGAATTAATCTTGCTTATAAGATGTGTATATTGATAGTAAACTATAAACAAGTTAGCCTAGCTCCTAAAGATCACAAAAAGGTAACAAAATTTATGACACCTAGTCGGCAATCGGGCACTATACATTAAAAAAGCTAAGTTTAAGGGTACATTGTGGAATTTTTAAAAGATTGGGGTACAACATAGAAAATGAAAAAAGAGGGGAGTATAATGTAGAAAATTGGAAATTTTAATTAATTATCATGAATTATTAATTGGACTCTTAAAATTGGATTCGGAAGCTTTTTATCTTTAAAATGGACTTTGGGCCTTTAAAACGATTTTGGAATTTAGATCTTTGGATTGCTCTCCTTCGGATCTAACCGAGTAGGACGACAATATGTATCATCATTGGATACTTAAATGGGGAAACTGGTTTATGTGTCCACAAAAGCACCCACTTTGACTGAGGTTTGAAAAACCAAAAGTCAAAGTATTCAGTGTCGGGACGTTCCAATGTAAAACAACTCTTTTATTATCGGTACCTACAAAACAAGCATAAGTCTGCAAGACAATAATCACAAGCAATTCAAATTAGCCTGCAAGGAGAAGTGTTAACCATGTATCATGTATGACGTATGATGAAAATATTAACTTACCAAAAGTCTATTCGCTCAAAAGTGAGAAAGGAAGGAATAACTTATTAAAAGTTTATTCACAAGAAAGATAGGTATAATTGATTATTTTAAAAGGAGTAACTTACGAAAAGTTCATTCGCTTAAAAGCGATAGAGAAAATAATAACTTACGAAAAGTTCCTTGGCTAGAAAAGAATAATTCAAGATAAATTGATTTGGTTGAAAATGATTCTAGAAGAATAACTTACAAAAAGTTTTATTTGCTCGAAAGCGAGAACCAATAACTTATGAAAAGTTCATTCGCTAAAAAGCAAGAAAGGAACAACTTACGAAAAGTTGATTCACTAAAAACGCAAGAAAGGAACAACGTACGAAAAATTCATTCGCTAAAAAGTGAGAAAAGAAATAACCTACGAAAATTTCATTTGCTAAAAAGTGAGGAAAAAGTAACTTATTAAAAATTCATTCGCTAAATAGTGAACAAGAGAATAACTTACAACAGTTCATTCGCTAAAAAGCGAGAAAAGAGTAATCTACGAAAAGTTCATTCGCTAAAACGCGAGCACGGAATAAGACATGTTGGTGTATGCATGTTTTCATTGCCTACTGTAGACACATAATCGTGTCTCCCCATTTAGTACCCTATGATGACTAATACCCTGCTCCAATTGGTCCGGATCGAGGAAAGAATAGAGAACGAGTCTAAAATAAAATATTTTAAGTCCAAAACCATTTTCTAACCCTTTTTAAAAGCCCATTTTCGAAAACCCCTTTTTTATAACTAGTTTTACTAGGCCTAGTTCCTAAAACGTTTTAAAATAACCTTTTAAAAGCCCATTTAAAAATAGTTTTTATGAAAGCCCAATTTATAAAACCCATTTTCTAGCCCAATTTAATTAATAGAATTAATTAATTTTATTGATTAGCTTTATTAATAAAAATATCTTTTATAAAAATAATCTTTTCCAAAAGTGTTTTTAAATATCCTTTATCTAACTCTTTTCTAAAATCTTTTTTTAATAAAAATCTTTAAAAAGAACCTATTGAAATACAACTACCTAAACCTACACTACATAATATCCTCCTAACAATTATCATCTACTCACTAACGAATTCACCGTATAATCTCCACGGCACAATAACACCCTCGACACACCAAATTCCCTCGGCAATCTCACTCACAAAATCACTCGCATCACCTCACCAGATTTCTCTCATCCTCACCGCTTAACTACACCTACACCTAAAATTCATCAAGACTCACGCATCAGTCATCACCTTCATCCAACTTGCACCACATCATCAAAAATCCTTAGCCTCTCACCCGAAATCATTCATCACCCACAGCATCATCGTCATACGCCATACAACATCATCATCATTCATCATCTAATACCTTCATCACTTGATCATCTACACTCACGCACAACATACAACAACAACTCATCTTGTGATCATCATTAACATCACGTAACACTCATATTACACCATATTACCAAAACAAACGCAAAACATAAATCTTTTTAAGACTCGTACGACAATCCAATTTTCCAAGATCCGTACAAATCAACGATCCCGGACGGTGGTATAATTTTAGAGGGTCAATTAAATTAACTAACTTTATTATATTTCTTTATTTTTTTTATTATTTTCTTGAAAGTTACTAACCTTCTATTCATGATGTAGATTATTAATGTATTTCTGCGACTGTAAGTATTTTATATACAAATCTAACTCCTTGCAATATTTTCTTTTCTTATTTTTATTTCTTTTCATTAACATATTATTTTTTATGTCTGATTGTTTTATTTTTGTCCTATGCATGATTTTATCACCCACATGTTATTATTGCTAAACAAGACTCAAGGAACTGTTCTAACTAATTCAGATAAATTTGACAACCTGCTAGGAACCTTGTAATATGATTGCATAATAACTTGTCACTAAAAAAATTATTCTTTTATGTGTTTCTTGAACCAACCTAGACTAATTATTTTTAGGTTGTTTAAAACGTTATATGATTATGCATAAAATCTGTAATGAATCGATATTTAGTAAAGGCCAGCAATGGATAAACGTGGTTCATTATGACCATATTTGTACCCTCACCCCCGAACTCGATCCATGGATCATTTTGACCATCTATGGAGTCAGGACGGAGAAATATACATTGGATAAGTCCCTAAGATGTCCCTACAGTTCAATATCCAATTAGGTTTATAAGTTTTCCTCTAAAAATTTGTTGGCGACTTCAAAAACATATTTTTAACATAACCTTAACAATGGGATAGTCAAATAACGCTCACACCGCGTGTAGGCATAAAGGAATAAAATTCACGCCTACAATTTGGTGACTCTACTGGGGAGGATTTTAAAAAATTAATTTATTTTAAATGAGTGGGTGAAACTTGAAAAATACGATTCATTCTCCTTTTATGCCTTTGAATAATTTATTGTTTTGCATATGAATGACTATTGTTCAGCCACCATAAGGACAATTTACCTTGCCTCATTAGCACATGTTCTATGTGTGAGGTCACTCCCGGGGGGTTTGCGCTTTGTCCTTCCAAAAAGCTTCATGAGCGATAGTGTTGGAACTTAGTCATAAGCAAACCTACCCAACCATGGCATTGTTCTCTTGGTCCTGACTTGAGAACTAGAGTGCGTCTTACACGTGGCCACCTTTTTAAGCAAAGGTACGAAGCGTGGGATCAATCTCATAGTCATGGACCCTTTTCAGCCTTAACCTAAACCTGACCATAGTTGAACGTAGAACTTGACTTTTAGGTTGGAACTTTGCATATTATTATCTTACTTGTGCATATTTGTGTGTGCGTGCCATTAATTGTTTCATATTAGCGATGTTTCGAGTCAAAACAATCAAACGAATATAAGCGACGAGCAAAAGTAAAAATCGCGTCTCCGTATAAGCCACGCTTAGCGCAAATGGTGTTTCCGCATAACCTGCGCTTGACGCTACCTTACTGCGCCCGTCGCAAGACCATAGTGTGTCGCGCATTAGACCGCGTCCCACGCACTGCATATCTGCGTGTTGCGCTTCTGACCTGCGTTCTACGCGAGTTTGTTCTTACAGCCCTTAGCGTTGCGCCATGCGTATCTACCCTTTGTTGTGTGCGTCGCTGCTGCATGCATACTTGTTCCAAAATGTTTGGGTTTCTTGTGGTGTGTAATACCAATTCTAGGATAATTATCTTATTTTCCTATCCGTCCATTTTTTCTATATACCACTATATTCTTTCATTTTTTTTAGTTCTAAAAGAAAAATAATTAAATTTCATCTCAAAAAAAAATTCTCCATCTTTCATTTTTTTTATCCCCTATCTATTTCGAAAATTATATCCCCATCTTTTAGCAAACTATTTCTCCCATTCTTTTCGAAAATTCATGCTCATCTTTTTTTTCAAAAATCATTCTCCTATCTTTTTCAAAATTCTATCCCATCTTCAATCTCCTATCTACTTCAAAATTTCTATCACCTTTTTTTAAAAAAAAAAAAATCTCCATCTTTTTTCCTATCACGTATTTTTTTTAAAAATTCATCCTTTTTCTCTATCCCATCCTTTCATGTATATTATCCATCTTTTCATGTGCACACCATTTAGGATTCTTCTTAGTGTCCATCTTGTTGTAAAAGTCTCATCCGCTTAGGAATTCTAACGTCATTAGAAATTCATCTAGCCCATATGTCTATGTTCATCCAGTTTCACTCCATTTAGAATTCTCAAACTCGTCTAACTCTATCCATGTTAGGAGTCTTAATCTGCTTGAGTCCCATCCATCTTAGAAGTCTATAATCCATAGAAAGTTAATGCATAATAGGAGTCTAAAACCATTAGAATTATGTCTATCTTAGGAGTCTAAATCCATTAGAATTTCGTTCATATTAGGAGTTTCGAATCCATTAGAGTTCCGCCCATATTAGGAGTCTAAAACCATTTAAATTCCATTCATTTTAGAAGTCTAGGTCCACTAGAGTTTCATGCATATTAGGAGTCTAGCATCCTTGAAAGTTCACCAAATCTAGAATTCTAACGTCATTAGAAGTCTATCAAGTCGTGCATTCTGAAGTCATTAGAATTTCATATCAATTAGGACTGTATTCATACTAGAATCCTCTTGCACTGCATAGTCCGTCATGCATACACCTCATGCATAATTAGAGTTCATAATAGGCATTTAGGATTCTCATTGCATCCATACTCTCCATTTCATTTCATGCATTCCACATTTAGTAGTCCCGAACTACAAGCGATCTGATTCCCTCTTTTGGGATATGTAGGCAGCCTTTACAGGTTCGAACGCATAGATTGAGTCATGCATACATACATTAAGTCTAGGTGCATCCAAAAGAGTCATGCATACATGCATTAGGTCTAGGTGCATCCACAAGAGAAAAAAATCCAAAAATATATATATCATTCATTTAGGAGATGCTATTTTGTTCCTAGAAGCTCAACTTTTTAAAACAAGCATACATTCTTCCATCCCATTCCTTTCTCTCCACCATCACTCCCATTTCTAATTCCCCGATTGGTGATCCATTACAGGAAATATACAATATGACAAACACATTTCAATAACAAGTTGATGAGTTGAAGGGAATACTGGTAGATCTTGTAGCACGTGTCATCATACTAGAGGCACACTACCCTGCTATTCAAGAGAATCGTAATGCAAATATACAATAGGATGCCTATTGCAAATACCATAGAGGCAATGGACATAAGACTGCGACCTGCTACAAGTTAAAAGAGCTTATCCAAAATATGATAGACAATGGGAGGCTAACAGTCCCCACTGCTGCAAAAATACTGAAGACAATGACCTAAATGCCATAGGAATAGACATATAAGCCCAATCGCTCATTAAAGCATTTGGACTCGCTTAGGTCCAATCAGCACGAAAAAATACACTTCTTTTCTTTTCATTTAGAAAGAGACCTCATGAAGACCAAAGCAACGGAGCTGTCTCGTCACATGATGTAGGAGTCTAGACTTAGGATTTTATTTTCTGTTTCATTTCTCTTATTCGCCCAGTCTAATATAGGATTTTCCTTTTATTGCATGCACTCATAATTTTCAATTAATAAATGAGTATTTCTTTTCTAACCTTGCACTAATGAGCATTAATGAAAATCACGATTGTCGCCTTAAAAGAAATGAATATCTAATTCTCATGACTATTCTAATAAAGGCAATGAACATAATTGGCATAAAAGAGGCATCCCTTCCTTTCTCCAATCCTTATCATCCATTTCAACCTAAATATATAACACCCCTCTCCCTTTAACCCACCTCATAGGAAGTACATTTGACAACAATTCAATGTAAAGGGCAAGCAAAAAAAAGAGAGCAACAAAAAAAAAATCAAAGCAAAAAAAAAAACGAAAAAGCAAAAGCAAAAATGATTAAAAAAAAGAGGAAGTGTTGCAAATAAGCGCATCAATAGCTTTGTCAAAAGTACTTTCTTTTCAAAACCTTCGACTTTCGATTCTAAACCTCCAACTTCAAATCTCTGTGATAAACCTTCTTAACAACCATGCATATCGCATCCCAATAAGCCATAAAAGACAAACCAAAGCCCTCTAGGTCGAAAACCCATAAGGGCGACTTAGGCAAAAGTCAAGGAACCTTCCCATTCATTAGCCTGAACTACGAATGGTCTGATCCTGCTAAAGATACGTAGTAAACCTCACCCCGATGTCCGACCGCTTCAATCCAAACCAAACCTACATCATTATCTACCCTTGCCAATGACCTCTTCTAAATCAATGCCTAATTCATCGCAAATGGCTCCAAAGCAAAATGATCGGCCACCAATTAAAATGCTAAGAGCTACGACTGGCCTGATTCCGTCATGGATACGTAGGCAACCTCTTTTGAGGCTCGGCCATTTTAAATCAAAACATTTTTTTAAGGCTCGTATAGGCCTATGAGAAAAGTGCGATCGCCCAAAAATCATGAATTTTCAATGCTCATCCCTACCCTTAGAACTAGACTGGGAATTTGAACCTGCATCATTAGCCTACCTTATTGTGTGAGTCAATTCATTATGGCTCCACCCTTTTCTTATTCTTATTCCCTTCCATTTTCTCAGCTACATTATCGCTTCTAAACCAACCTTAGCATAACCTATTAACACTCAGCGTTATGACCGCGCTTCACCTTTGAGTGTTCCTTTCTTTGGCCTTTCTTGTATTTTCACCTTAGGAACCCTATATGGAATCTTTGGTCGAAACTTCCACTAAGCGTGACGAGATATCTTCAAAATCAAGCAATCAAGCTGAGTACTTCATCAACTCCATCTTACTGGGGGCTTCATCACTGGTGTCCATCTAGAAAATCGTAGGCTCCAAGTCCAGACCTATTGAAGGACATCATTATGAGTCCATATATGACATCTTGGGTTTTAAACCCGCATGGATGCAACATCGCATTTAATTATGGGCTCGCTTAGGCCCTTGGCATAGGAAAGTCGAAGCACACAAAACTCAAGCATTACGAGAACTACAACGAATTTCAAATCCAACATCATCCATTAACTGAATGAATCATCCTTGGAGGCTTCCCATTGCTTCTATTTCATAGGCTCCATGTATACCTTGATAAGGACTTTATTACGAGTCGATATAAAAGATTGTGGGCTCCAGACCCATACGAGATCCTAACTGTTTTATGGGCTCACTTAGGCCCGTAACAACTACAACACATTTCGAATCAAACATAACCTATGTGGATCATCCTTGGGAGCTTCCCATTTCTCCTCTTTCAAAAATAATTTTCTAAACGGAAAAAATTAAGCTTAGAGGAACAACAAAACATCATATCATATCTTTGCATTAGCATCATATCATCTGCATTAGCGTCATATCTCTGCATTAGTGTCATATCTCTACATTTGAATTACATATCTGCATTATCCAAACATTGTGTCAAGCATTGCATCGATCCTGGCATCAATCATCGAGCCACACACACACACACACACACACACGTATGCACACACGATCGCACCTTTAAGTCTAGAGTATTAGAGGTCACTCTTTATAGGTCAAGTCTTTTCCTATTCATACACTAGCACCCACATCACGGGACACATGCATGACCCCTAATTGTTTGTCTGTATATCTATGTATTCTTTATGTTTACAGATACCCAACATTGAACAACTCTATACGAGTTGTATTCTGCCAAGGTATGCGGACCATTACGATTTAACAGCGGAAGACAAGCGCTATATACATGGTGCGTCCAGCACACCGACAACGTTGTGCCACACGCAGCAAACTGCGTCCAGCGCAACATGCTAAGCCAAGCGCAGGCTTCTGCATCCTTCGCACAAGCCTCTACAATGTGCTTGAGGGCTTCATAGCCAAGAGACAACAAGTACTCAGGAGTATTAACAACGGGCAAATACAGCGCTGGGTTTGCAGACCAGTATAAATCAAAACAGCAGGCAAATCCAGCGCTGGGTCTGCGGACCAATACAAATCAAAACAGCGGGCAAATCCAGCGCTGGGTCTGCAGACCAGTACAAACCGACACAGCGGGCAAATCCAGCGCTAGGTCTGCGGACCATCATCTATGCCCTAGAGCGGGACTAAAGTAGCTCTATGCCCTGGAGTGGAACTAAAGTAACTCTATGCCCTGGAGCGGGACTAAAGTAGCTCTATGCCATGGAGTGGGACTAAAATAACTCTATGCCCTAGAGCGGGACTAAAGTAGCTCTATGCCCTGGAGTGGGACTAAAGTAACTCTATGCCCTGGAGCGGGACTAAAGTAGCTCTACGCCCTGGAGTGGGACTAAAGTAACTCTATGCCCTGGAGCGGGACTAAAGTAGCTCTATGCCCTGTAGTGGGACTAAAGTAACTCTATTCCCTTAGAGCGGGACTAAAGTAGCTCTATGCCCTGGAGTGGGACTAAAATAACTCTACGTCCTGGAGCGGGACTAAAGTAGCTATATGCCTTAGAGTGGGACTAAAATAACTCTATGCCCTGGAGCGGGACTAAAGTAGCTCTATACCCTGAAGTGGGACTAAAATAAATCTACGCCCTGGAGCGGGACTAAAGTAGCTTTACACATCATAACACAACCCTGGAGTGGGACTAAAGTAGCTCTACGCCGACATGAGCCGGACTAAAATAGCTCATGATTCCTTTTCACCTATATCATTTCATTTTTGCAAGATTCATGATTATTTTGCGAATTTGTTCCACATATGTCTGTTCCTGAAACTTTTGCTTGTTTTGCAGGTACAAGCGTAAAAGAGTGATTTTGGATTGCAGAGCATCAAGAATCATTCTCCGTCCTGACACGTATACTTTGACTTTCGGTTTTACAAACCTCAATCAAAGTGGGGGCTTCTGTAGACACATAATCGTGTCTCCCCATTTAGTACCCTATGATGACTAATACCCTGCTCCAATTGGTCCGGATCGAGGAAACAATAAAGAACGAGTCTAAAATAAAATGTTTTAAGTCCAAAACCATTTTCTAACTCTTTTTAAAAGCTCATTTCCGAAAACCCCTTTTTATAACTAGTTTTACTAGGCCTAGTTCCTAAAACGTTTTAAATAACTTTTTGAAAGCCCATCTTCGAAAACTTTTTAAAAATAGTTTTTATAAAAGCCTAATTTATAAAACCCATTTTCTAGCCCAATTTAATAAATAGAATTAATTAATTTTATTGATTAGTTTTATTAATAAAAATATCTTTTATAAAAATAATCTTTTTCCAAAGTGTTTTTAAATATCATTTATCTAACTCTTTTCTAAAATCTTTTTTAATAAAAATCTTTAAAAAACCTATTGTAATACAATTACCTAAACCTACACTATATAATATCCTCCTAACAATTAACATCTACTCACTAACGAATTCACCATATAATCTCCACGGCACAATAACACACTCGACACACCAAATTCCGTCGGCAATCTCACTCACAACATCACTCGCAGCACCTCACCAGAATTCTCTCATCCTCACCGCTTAACTACACCTAAAACTCATCAAGACTCACGCATCACCTTCATCCAACTTGCACCACATCATCAAAAATCCTTAGCCTCTCACCCGAAATCATTCATCACCCACAGCATCATCGTCATACGCCATAATACATCATCATCATCATTCATCATCTAATACCTTCATCACTTGATCATCTCCACTCACGCACAACATACAACAACAAGTCATCTTGTGATCATCATTTACATCACGTAACACTCATATTACACCATATTACCAAAACAAACGCAAAATATAAATCTTTTTAAGACTCGTACGACAATTCAATTTTCCAAGATCCGTACAAATCAATGACCCCGGACGGTGGTATAATTTATGAGGGTCAATTAAATTAAGGGTTTTTTGTCAGAAAGGACCTAATAAAATACAAGTTTTGTAGGGAAGGACCTAATAAAAAAAAATTGTCTAAAAGGACCTATTAAAATACTTTCGATTGTTAACAGGAACCAGTTTATGAATTTCAGGCCAAAATTACCATATTCCGACGTTGACGTTTTGCAATTGGGACACCACAACTACATTTGACAGGAATTTATTGCTTGAAGATGATTTCGCAGACATTTTCCTTCGATTTCTGAAAAAAAATTCGAGTTTTTTGGCCTAAAATTCATCAACTGGTTCCTATTAACAATCGGAAGTATTTTAATAGGTCCTTCTAGACAAAAAAAAATTATTAGGTCCTTCCCTACAAAACTTGTATTTTATTAGGTCCTTTCTGACAAAAACCCATAAATTAACTAACTTTCTTTTACTTCTTTATTTATTTTTATTATTTTGTTGAAGTTACTAACCTTCTATTCATGATGTAGATTATTAACGTATTCCTGCGACTGTAAGTATTGTATATACTATACTAACTCCCTGCAATATTTTCTTTTCTTATTTTTATTTCTTTTCATGAACATATTATTTTTTATGCCTGATTGTTTTTTTGTCTTATGCATGATTTTATCACCCACATGTTATTATTGCTAAACAAGACCTAAGGAATTGTTCTAACTAATTCTGATAAATTGGACAACCTGCTAGGAACCTTGTAATATGATTGCATAATAACTTATCACTAATAAAATTAGTCTTTTATGTGTTTCTTGAACCAACCTAGACTAATTATTTTTAGGGTGTTTAAAACGTTATATGATTATTCTTTTGCATAAAATCTGTAATGAATCGATATTTAGTAAAGGCCAGCAATGGGCAAACGTGGTTCATTATGACCATATTTGTACGCTCATCCCCGAACTCGATCTATGGTTCATTTTGACCATCTATGGAGTCAGGACGGGGAATTCTACATTGGACAAGTCCCTAAGATGTCCCTACAGTTCAATATCCAATTAGGTTTATAAGTTTTCCTCTAAAAATTTGTTGGCGACTTCAAAAACATATTTTTAATAAAACCTTAACAATGGGGTAGTCAAATAACGCGCTCACACCGTGTGTAGGCATAAAGGAATAAAATCCACGCCTACACCTACGCAAGAGGGATTTGACTTCCTCATTGTAAAGGGTTTTTGAAATTCGTTTTGAAAAAGAGAAGTCGCCAACAAGTGTTTAAAGGAAGACTCATAATAAACCTAATTGGATATTATGAAACCATTAGGGACAACTTAGGGACTTATCCAATGTAGATATCTTCGTCAAGACATCATAATTGGTCAATCAACCAAAGATTGAGTTCGGGGGTGAGGTTATGAATATGATCAGGAATCAAATTTACCCATTGTTGGCCTCTACTTAATACGATTCATGCCGAAGTTTATTCAAATAAATAACCAAGCAATATGTTTAAGTATTCTTAAAATTAATCTAGGTTTGTTCAGTAAACATAAAAGACTAACTTTTAGTGATATGTTATTTATGAAATCAAATTAAAGAGAACCTAATCAAATTGTCCAAATTATCTGAATTCAATATTAGAATATTTATTAAGGTCTTTGGTTAGTAAAAATAAACTTGTGCAGCGATGAAAGCAATAAAGCATACAACATGCATATAACATAATATAGTGTATAGAAACAAAGAAAAAGGAAAGATTAGAGATTTAGAGAACAATATACAAAAGAGCATTAATTCCTTTACGATCTACATCATCAAAAGTAGATTGTTAGTATAATAAGAGTAAATTGGAATTGACCCTCAGGAATCATACCTTTGTCGCCTGGGTCTTGTATAACGATTTGTAGGAGGAGCAACCTTGAAGCTTGAAATATGAAATTAATGAGTTTGAATGTTTGGTGTATTTGGAGTGATTAGAGAATTATTTTCGTAGTGTGAGGGCTTAGGAAAGTGTACATCCAAGAGAATGAAACCCTGAAATACCAGATAGAACATGAGGCTATTTATAGGAAAACGATTCTGAAAACTGCGCGTAAAAGATAAACAAAACGGTTGGGCTCGACACAAGGTGTGTGCGCTCCGCGCATGGCCACGCGCTCCATACACAGGTCTTGCGCAGGCTTCTTGCTTCAGCGTAGGTGCTTCTGTGTTTTTGTTGATTGTCTCGATGTTGCGCGCACAAGAAGTGTTTGAGAGACAGTTTGTGTAGTATGAAGATGTATGTAAGTGTATGTCGATGTATATGAAAGCGTGAGAAAGCTGAGTAGAACACAAGACTATTTTAGGAAAACTATGCTAAGGATATAAAAAAATTATGTGCGCCAAGCGCATAGAGCTTGTGCTCCGCGCATCACCATGCGCTTGGCGCACCACGCCTGCGCTCGGTGCATGCTTCATGTGTCAGCGCATGTGATTTTTCAATTCTGTGCTTCACTGACTGTCTCGATGTTACGCGAGCGCATCCTGTTGCGCTTAACGCATCTGGCTACGCATCGTGCAACCGCAGATCCGACCATATTTTGTTTGTTAAAAGATTATTTTTATCTTTGATTAAGTAATATCTTTTGGATTCGAAAATCAGTTATCTTAAGGAATGAAAATCTGATTTTCTTAATATGCTTTAGAAAATAATTATCAAGAATAATTAATATTTATTAAAAATACAATTAACTATCAGGAATAATTAATTGGGATTTTCGAAAATAGGCTTTAAAAATACAATTAATTATCATGAATAATTATTTTTCGTGATTTAAAACATTAAAATTTATTTTCTTTATTTAAACTAAATTAGAAATACATATTATATTGAAGTTTAATATTTTTAATAAAAAAAGTATACATATTGTATGAACATATTAAATTTTAATATTTTTAATAAAAAAATATACATAATTAGGTTCTTATATATAAATTTTCGCAAAAAAAAAATTAATTTCAAAAAAAATCGGGTTGTCAGTCCTGATCGGAAGACGAGAATCGTGGTTTTCCATGACCCGGATTCCGGACCAGATTATGCACACCTACATGGTTCACACTTGATTGCAAAAGTAACCGCACAATTTGGCTAATGACGGGCACCACATCATAGTTGATTTTGAGGGAAATTTCAAATTCCTCCAGGTTTGAATAATATTTTCTACTTTTCACTAGAATTTCTATCGATGGAAGAGATTTACAGCCCTCCTTTACAAGTGAAGTACATGAGGGGTTTGGAACATTTACTCTAAGTTCCCCAAAATCACAAAACACGAGGCTCCAAACTTATTGCACCTTCTTCTCTTCATTCTTCTCTTCATTCTTCATCAATAGGGCAGTGTTGTTGCTTTGGCTTATCACTTAACAAATTTAAGGAAGAGTGGGTTTTTTTAGGGCCTCAGTTGCATTTAATATGGAAGATATCACAAATAAACGTGGTGTTGGTCTCACCACTATGCGGTGCCTTGTGAAAAGGGGCAGCATATAACCTCATACTAACCCAATCTGTCTGTCGTTAACCCCAGAAATTCGCATTACAAGACTAATTTGGATCCTTTGTTTGATAAAACAAACCACGAGTACATGAAAGGCACCTAAGTAAAGTTCAAGATTTTTCAACTTCATCCAAATTGATGAGCAGTGGTTTTATATGCATCAAAAAAAATCATAAACTTTATATACATCCAAATGAAGTCAATCCATACAGGACGTGCAAATCAAAAAGGCACATAATCAAGGTCATGTTTGAACCAACAGTTGGCAGGCCATTATACAACATGTTGGGTTAGTGTACTAGGGATGGAAAGATTGGTATCTTTCCATTTGTGGAAGAATTTGCTGCTCAAAGGCCATCCAATAACATGCCAACAGGCACATTAGAGACTAAGGCAGTCACAATTGTCACAAAAGGACAAATTGAGGGATAAGCTTATCAACCATATATTGCCAACTGTAGGCGTGATTTTATTTCGCCTACGCGGTGTGAGCGCGTATTTGACTACCTCATTGTAAAGGTTTATAGAAAACGTTTTTGAAGTCGCCAACAAATCATTAAAGGAAGACTCATAAACCTAATTGGATATTGGGAAATCAATGCACAAATTAGGGACTTATCCAATGTAGATTTCCCCATCCTAACTCCATAGATGGTCAATGAACCATAGATTGAGTTCGGGGGTGAGGGTACGAATACGGTCATAATGAACCACATTCGCCCATTGTTGGCAACTACTAAATATCGATTCATGTCAAGTTTTATGCAGAAGAATAACCAGATAACGTTTTCATACACCCTACAAAATAAATTAGTATAGGTTGGTTCTAGAAACACATGAAAAATACTATTTTTAGTCATATGTTATTAAGCAATCAAAATTACAGGGAACCTAACAGGTTGTCCAAATTATATGATTAATATTAGAACAGTTCTTTAGGTCTTGATTAGCAAATATAACATGTGGGTGATGAATGCATTAAAACAGGACAATCATAACAGCATGCATATGTACGTAAAATAAATAGAAGATAAATAAAAGGGTTAGAATATACAAAGGAACGATTTTTATATTAAAGATCTACATCAGGAAAGAAATGATTAGTAACTTCAATCAAAATAATAACTTTATTCAAGGACCCTCGTGGATTTTACAGTGGCTTGGGTTTGAGAGATTGACAACCTTCGGGACGAGCAATCGTGAAGCCTGAAAATATGAATGTGTATACGAATGTCTGAATGTGTTTGTTTGTTTGTGTTTTCGTGTTGAGAAGTACGGAAGTATGAGTTTTGTAGAGAGATTTTGTAAGTGTATTCGTAAAGTTCGAAGTGTAAAGTCGTATGAAAGATTATATTAAAAAACTGTATTTTCAATTCGGAAAATCACGCCTATTTATAAGAAACCAAAATCTGCCCGTCACGCAGAGAGTGCGCCAAGCGCACGTCTCTGTGTGACACGCAATTACACGTATCAGACGCATATTGGTGCGCCTGACGCACCTTAACCAATCAGTTGCGCCCACGTGGCACACGCTTAAAAAAAGACAGAATTGACAGTTGTGTAACGCACAGAGGAGTGCTCCAGGTGCACGACTCTGTGTGACACACAGGTCCACGTGTCAGACGCACATTGGTGCGCCTGACATAGCTTGGCATGTGCGCTAGGCGCACGTAGGTGTGCTAGCAGCACGTCGGTGCGCTAGGCGCACCGCCTTGCTTTTTACACGATTTGACAGCTTTTTTATAAAACGCGTTTTAATGATTTTCTTTTATCTTTTTAATCTGGAAATCTGATTTTACGGGATAAAATCCGATATTAATTATAAAAATATATTTGAAAATATTTATTTATTATCATTGAATAATTAATTGGGCTTTTTCAAAAGATTAGGATTGAAATATTCTTTATGGGCTCAAAATAGAATTAATTATTAGGAATAATTAATTGGGCTTTAAAATAGGATTTTGGATGTTTATAAATAAACTTACACTTTTAAAATACATTTGGGTTTGGCTATTCGGACTGCTCTTCTTCCCTTGGGTCGGACCAATTAAGACCGCGGTATGTTTCATCATCGGATACTTAAATGGGGAGACACGATTATGTGTCTACAGAATCCCCCACTTTGACTGAGGTTTAGGAAACTGATAGTCAAAGTACACGGTGTTGGGTTGGAGAACAATTCAAAACACTCTGCAGTTTAGAACTGATCTATATACGTCGGTCTCTGCAAAACAAAGTTAGTATGCAGGGCAATAACTACAAGCAATCTGATTACCTGCAGAAGATGATGTTAGCGGATAGGTGCAAACAACTCAGATAAGGCACATAATGATGCAAATAATACAAACTTAGACTCTCTAAGGATGCATGAGACTCTATGTAAGGATTAAGGTTATGCAAAGTTAAGGAAGATGATACGTCATGCAAGATCAGGGTTATGCAAGACTAGGATGTATGTAATGCAATGCAAGGTCAGGGTTTTGCAAAGTTAGAAGATCTAGATATGTAGAGAGATAGAATGATCAGAAATAGATTGAATGATTTTCGAAAACTTTTTTTTAGTAAATAATCGGAGTCCGTAAACGAGGTCTGCATATTACGACTTTTCGGGTGTTTGATTTGATTTTGAGGAACCACCACATATATAGGAAGCTCCCACTTTGGATAAGATTGTCTTGAATTAGGCGCTATGCAACCTTGATTGAAATGTAGTTGATCTGATATTGAGCGTTTAAAGTTTTCATTGGGGATTGTTCTATGGGAAGTTGATTTAGGCAAAGTCAAATATTGCTAGAGACCACGGAATTGTCGGAGAGTCCTTCAGGGACAATGAGAGTTTGAATTAAAAAATAAAAGGTGTAAATTTGTAACTTAAATGAATGTATGTGGGAAAAGGCTTTGACGAGGCTAAGTTCATACTCGAGTCTATGTCAGGATCTAGAAAGAATATGCTTCTGAATTCTAGAAAATCAAATCATGAGACATTGATTAATTTTTTTTATTGAAGCGGTCGGACCTCGAGATGAGGATTCCTACATATCCTTGTGGAACCAGACCATTCGTAGTTCTGGATCTGAATGAATTTTTTTTTTGTGCCCTAACTTTTGCCTAGGTCGCCCTTTCAGGTTTACCTTAGAGAAGGAGTTAGGGTTGATGAAAGGTTGAAAGGTTTAAGGTTGGAGGATTTGGATGAAGGTTCAATTGGTTGGGCAAAGGTATGATCATAGATTTGGATTACATAATTAAGGTTTTGATGGATTGAAGGATTTGAATCGAGGGGTAGAACTTGTGTGCAAGCCCCCTAGCTTGACTTTTTATTTTTTTTGTCTGTGGCTTTTTCTTTTTTTTTGCATTTTTTTCTTTTTGTCCTGTGCGTTTTCTTTTGCTTTTGCTTTTTTTTCGCACTTTGAATTTTTTCACTTTTTTGTTTTTGCCTGCCATTGATTTTTTTTGTAACATTTTTGTAGTGAAGTTTGCACACAAGTTTTTTGTGGTTCTGGGTATTGGAAGGCTTTGAAGGTTATTTGATGGAGCTTTGATTTTTAAAGGTTATATGGCTAATGATCATGGAGATGATGGCTTAAGGGATTTTTTTTTCCTTGGTCTGCATGGATGAGGATGGTTTTATTGAAGGTGATGGCTTATTGGAATGATGGAGGGGAAAGGGGAATAACTCTTAATCGAAAGTATGTCCACTTTTTATTTTTATTATATTTTTTTTCGTTTTTATGTTTTATTAATCAAAGTCATTTAAGGATAATCTTATTTGGGTTTCAGCATCGAACTTGAAGCATAAATGATGGTGAAAGGCCAATGAAAATAAAAAGAAACATGAAATGAAATGAAAATGGAAAGGCTATAATAAATGAAGTCCTATAGTGACATAGACTCAATGGGAAAGGACATAAATGGCTCAGGATAAGGACTCTCTGACTCATCTTAGAAAATCGGAAATAAAAGACTAAGCCTTTGAATTGTTATGCACTTCTCAAAAAATGTTGCTAGTGATGCTGATTCTCGTTGTAGCAAGTACTAGAAGTCTATCGTCATCGACTATGTTTTGCAGTGCATTTGTAGGACCCAACATTAGATGTCAGATGTTCAATTTGCTGTTGGAATTCGCAGTAGAAGTTTAGGTTTCACCTTTTGAATTTTTTTTAGGTCCGGGGTTCGGAGTAGACCCTGTAAAAGTCATCGTGCCTCTATTGTGAAGGCGGTCAGAAGTAATCTCATGACTCTAAATGAAGTCAAGGTGGTGATAGTGCGATTGATAAGCTCTAGAATGGGCTCACTTTTTGTTCCTTCATTAGGCATTCCTAATGTTGTAATCTCTCGATCGGTCATGAACAGAATCGAGTGCATCTCACTTGTATGTTTTAAGAATTGATTTTCGAAATAGGAAATGGAAATGAGAAATGGAAATGGGAAATGATTATAAATGGGTATGATTTTGGGCTAGTATGGGCTTGACCATGATGCTTACATGGGCCTAACTATATGCATATGCAGATATGGACTGGACTGGACTATGCAAGCAGACTGGACTAGACTTTGATCTTACAGGAGAGCAAGCAGGCTAGGCCTAAGGATATGAATTGATCTTTAATAGTCCGAAGACTTGACTAGGGCTTACATGGAGATGCAAACTAGACCTAGGATTGAACTTTTATGGTCCGAAGACTTGACTAGGGTTTACATAGAAATGCAAACTAGACCTAGGGAATGAACTAGGGTATTGGAAGGCTTTGAAGGTTATTTGATGGAGCTTTGATTTTTAAAGGTTATATGGCTAATGATCATGGAGATGATGGCTTAAGGGATTTTTTTTTCCTTGGTCTGCATTGATGAGGATGGTTTATTGAAGGTGATGGCTTATTGGAATGATGGAGGGGAAAGGGGAATAACTCTTAATCGAAAGTATGTCCACTTTTTATTTTTATTATATTTTTTTTCGTTTTTATGTTTTATTAATCAAAGTCATTTAAGGATAATCTTATTTGGGTTTCAGCATCGAACTTGAAGCATAAATGATGGTGAAAGGCCAATGAAAATAAAAAGAAACATGAAATGAAATGAAAATGGAAAGGCTATAATAAATGAAGTCCTATAGTAAATGGCTCAGGATAAGGACTCTCTGACTCATCTTAGAAAATCGGAAATAAAAGACTAAGCCTTTGAATTGTTATGCACTTCTCAAAAAATGTTGCTAGTGATGCTGATTCTCGTTGTAGCAAGTACTAGAAGTCTATCGTCATCGACTATGTTTTGCAGTGCATTTGTAGGACCCAACATTAGATGTCAGATGTTCAATTTGCTGTTGGAATTCGCAGTAGAAGTTTAGGTTTCACCTTTTGAATTTTTTTTAGGTCCGGGGTTCGGAGTAGACCCTGTAAAAGTCATCGCGCCTCTATTGTGAAGGCGGTCAGAAGTAATCTCATGACTCTAAATGAAGTCAAGGTGGTGATAGTGCGATTGATAAGCTCTAGAATGGGCTCACTTTTTGTTCCTTCATTAGGCATTCCTAATGTTGTAATCTCTCGATCGGTCATGAACAGAATCGAGTGCATCTCACTTGTATGTTTTAAGAATTGATTTTCGAAATAGGAAATGGAAATGAGAAATGGAAATGGGAAATGGAAATGGGAAATGATTATAAATGGGTATGATTTTGGGCTAGTATGGGCTTGACCATGATGCTTACATGGGCCTAACTATATGCATATGCAGATATGGACTGGACTGGACTATGCAAGCAGACTGGACTAGACTTTGATCTTACAGGAGAGCAAGCAGGCTAGGCCTAAGGATATGAATTGATCTTTAATAGTCCGAAGACTTGACTAGGGCTTACATGGAGATGCAAACTAGACCTAGGATTGAACTTTTATGGTCCGAAGACTTGACTAGGGTTTACATAGAAATGCAAACTAGACCTAGGGAATGAACTTTTATAGTCCGAAGACTTAACTAGGGTTTACATAGAGATGCAAACTAGACCTAGGGAATGAACTTTTATAGTCCGAATACTTAACTAGGGTTTACATAGAGATGCAAACTAGACCTAGGGGAATGAACTTTTATAGTCCTAAGACTTAACTAGGGTTTACATAAAGATGCAAACTAGACCTAGGGAATGAAATTTTATAGTCTGAAGGCTTAACTAGGGTTTACATATAGATGCAAACTAGACCTAGGGAATGAACTTTTATAGTCCGAAGACTTAACTAGGGTTTACATAGAGATGCAAGCTAGACCTAGGGAATGAACTTTTATAGTCCTAAGACTTAACTAGGGTTTACATAGAGATGCAAACTAGACCTAGGGAAAGAAGTTTTATAGTTCGAAGACTTAAGTAGGGTTTACATAGTGATGCAAACTAGACCTAGGGAATGAACTTTTATAGTCCTAAGACTTAACTAGGGTTTACATAGAGATGCAAATTAGACCTAGGTAATGAATTGGGCCTAAATCGACCTAAGCTTTGAATTGGATTAGAGTTAGACTTAGATTGAAATGGACAAGGAATAGACTTGGACTAGGTTTAACATATCAGATAAAGATGCAAATGGGCCTAGATTTTACTAGACTTATATGGGCCTAAGATCGACTCTAATGCTAGTGAATGTATGGACTCAAATTTAGATGGACCTAATATGAATGCAAAATGGACTCTAATGCATATAGGCCAAAAAATGAATGCAAATGGATTGGATTGATTGGATTGTATTGACTGAAGGTGTTTGGACTGGGCTTAGAATTTTCGAAATTCGTTTTTTAAAGGAACCCCTTGTTTTTTATCTTTTGTTAGGAAAAGATGATGGATTAATTTTGAAAATATTTTTGTAAATGTCTTGTATGATGATAATTAGTAAATGATTTTTGAAAAAGGTAGAATAGACGTGGGTGTAGGATTGATTTTGAAAAATGTAAGTTTTTTGAAATTGGTTGAATATGATTGTGTAGAATTGATAGGGAAGATTAGTTGGATAGCAGGGAGAAGGTAGACATGCATGATAATTATAACTCTACCATGACCACTTTTCTAGATGCACTTTTTGTGTGACAAACTCGACCTTGCATGAAAAGACTGATTTATTTTTTAATTAGGTGAGACTTCTTGAATGACCATGCTTTTACGTGAATGCAGACTGACCGAACATAGGATCGACCGCCACGATGACAAAATCGACGAAAACCATGCGATGCACAGACTGCATGCCACGCAGCATTACTGCACGCGGCACACAAAAGCGCGTCTGGTGCAGGAGCGGTGCGCTAGGGTAACTTAATGCACTTGGAGCACTGCTCCCCCGACATGTTTTTCAGGGATTTAGGCGAGGTTTTGGCCAATTGACGATCTTTTATTTGTTTTTTTTTTAGACGCGGTTATAGGCGCAATGCATAACAACGAAAATTTGACAAGTTAATAACTGGCAAAATTGCAATCAAAAGCAAATGTTATGTAACATTGATGCAAAAGTTCCAACCTAAAGTCCAGTTCTATGTTTAAAACTATGGTCAGTTTTAGGTTAAGGCTGAAAAAGGTCTATGAATAAGAGATTGATCCCGTGCTTCGTACCTTTGCTTAAACAGGTGGCCACATTTAAGACGCACTCCAGTTCTCAAGTCAGGAACAAGAAAACAATGTCGTGGTTGGGTAGGTTTGCTTATCACTAAGATCCAACACTATAGCTCAGGAAGCTTTCGGAAGGACAAAGCGCAAAACCCCCCGGGGGTGGCCTCACACATAGAACATGCGCTAATGAGGCAAGGTAGATTGTCATTATGGTGGCTTAAACAATAGACATCCATATGCAAAACTGTAATGTCATTCTAAAGCATAAAAAGAGTATGAATCATATTTTTCGAGTTTCACCAACTTAATTTTTTTAAAATCCTTCCCAGTGAAGTCGCCAAATTGTAGGCGTGATTTTATTTCGCCTACGCGGTGTGAGCGCGTATTTGACTATCTCATTGTAAATGTTTTATTGAAAACATTTTTTAAGTCTCCAACAAGTCTTTAAAGGAAGACTCATAAACCTAATTGGATATTGGAAAATCAATGGACAAATTAGGGATTTATCTAATGTAGATTTCCCCATCCTGACTCAATAGATGATCAATGAACCATAGATTGAGTTCGGGGGTGAGTGTACGAACACGGTCATAATGAACCACATTCGCCCATTGTTGGCCTCTACTAAATATCGATTCATGTCAAGTTTAATGCAGAAGAATAACCAGATAACGTTTTCATACACCCTAAAACAATAAATTAGGATAGGTTTGTTTATGAAACACATCAAAAAGACTATTTTTAGTGATATGTTATTAAGCAATTAAAATTACAGGGAACCTAACAGGTTGTCCAAATTATCTGATTAATATTAGAACAGTTCTTTAGGTCTTGATTAGCAAATATAACATGTGGGTGATGAAAGAATTAAAACAGGACAATCATAACAACATGCATATGTACGTAAAATAATTAGAAGAGAAATAAAAGGGTTAGAATGTACAAAGGAACGATTTTGGGATATTTCCTCAGGTACCCCTGAGGTTTTGCGTAATTCCCAAGATACCCCCGACATTTGGGGAATTCCTCAGATACCCCTGAGGTTTGTGTTTGGGCTCAAGATACCCTTACTATGGACGGAACCCTAACTCCGTTAGGTTTTCCGTCCATAGTATCCCCAATTTTCTCTCTCCTCCCATTCCCCCACCCACTGCCAACCCCCCTCCCCCAGCCAGCGGCCGACGGCTGGCGACCACCATCCACTCCGGCGCCGGCGACCCTACCCCTTCCCTCCCCATTCCTGATTCCTCACCCCGGCGTTGGTGCCGGTCAGAACCCTAGGCTGGTTTCGGGGGTGGGTTTAAGGGTTTGGGGGAAGCGTATCTGGGTGGGGAAGGGGAGGGGGTCGACTCACGATGGGGGACAGGGGAAGGGGGGCCATTTCCGATAGAGGGAAAGGGGGGAGGGGGTGGTGTCAGGGTCAGGTGGGATGGGGGAATTGAGAATGGGGAAAGGAAGGGCTAGGGTGGGGTGTCGAGGGTAGGGGAAAGGGAGAGGGTGGGGTCGCCGGCGCCAACGCCGGGGGTGCTGTCTGTTCTGGCCGGCGAAGGGAGGGGGTAGGGTCGCCGGCGCCGAAGTGGGGGTGGTGGTCGCCGGCCGTCGGCCGCTGGCTGGGGGAGGGGAGTTGGCAGTGGGTGGGGGAATGGGATGAGAGAGAAATTGGGCATACTATGGACGGAAAACCTAACGGCGTTAGGGTTCCAACCATAGTAAGGGTATCTTGAGCCCAAACACAAACATCAGGGGTATCTGAGGAATTCCCTAAATGTGGGGGGTATCTTGGGAATTACGCCGAACCTCAGGGGTACCTGAGGAAATATCCCAACGATTTTTATATTAAAGATCTACATCAGGAAAGAAATAGTTAGTAACTTCAATAAAAATAATAAATTTATTCAAGGACCCTCAGGATTATACGGTGACTTGGGTCTAAGAGATTGACAACCTTCGAGTCGAGCAATCGTGAAGCCTGAAAATATGAATGTGTATACGAATGTCTGAATTTGTTTGTATGTGTTTTTGTGTTGAAAAGTATGGAAGTATGAATTTTGTAAAGAGGTTTTGTAAGTGTATTCGTAAAGTTCGAAGTGTAAAGACGTATAAAATATTATATCAAAAAACCGTATTTCCAATTCGAAAAATCACGCCTATTTATGAGAAACTAGAATCTGTGCGTCATGCAGAGAGTGTGCCAAGTGCACGTCTCTATGTGACGCATAATTACACGTGTCGGGTGCATATTGGTGCACCTGATGCACCTTGACCAATCAGTTGTGCCCACGTGGCACACGCTTTAAAAAATATAGAATTGACAGCCTGCGTGTCGCATAGAGGAGTGCACCAGGCGCACGATTATGTGTGACACACAGGTCCACGTGTCAGACGCATATTGGTGCGCCTGACACGGCTTGGCATGTGCCCTTAGCGCACGTCGGTGCGCCTAGTGCACCGCCTTGCTTTAACACGTTTTAACGGCTTTTTTATAAAACGCGTTTTAACGATTTTCTTTTATCTTTTAAATCCAAAAATCTGATTTTACGTGATAAAATCCGATTTTAATTATAAAAATATATTTGAAAACATTTGTTAACTATCATTGAATAATTAATTGGGCTTTTTCAAAAGATTGGGCTTGAAATATTCTTTATGTGCTCAAAATACAATTAATTATTAGGAATAATTAATTGGGCTTTAAAATAGGATTTTGGATCTTTATAGATAAACTTTAACACTTTTAAGATACTTTTAGGTTTGGCTATTCGGACAGCTCTTCCCTTGGGTCGGACCAATTAAGACCGCGGTATGTTTCATCATCGGATCTTTAAATGGGGAGACACGATTATGTGTCTACACTAACAATCATGGCCATGTGGCCAACGCAGTGAAGGAAAGTGATCTACATACAACAAGACAATGAAAAGCCACATTTAACCTCATTAAATCCTTCATATATAGAAGCTAGCAAACATAATGGCTTTGAGTTTCATCTAATGCAGCAACCACCGAAATCCTTGAATTAAATATTTAGGATCTTAGTTTCTTTAGGGAAATTCAAACACTTTAGAATACAAAGAGACCAAACACAATTTTAATTATTGCAAGCTGTTAACAACTCATTTGAGGAATTCAACCGAAAAACACTATCCAATGTGTGGCATAGTGTAGACAGATAATCGCATCTCCCTAATTTAGTACTTAATGATGATACACACTGTCGTCCTAATTGGTCTGATCCAAAGGAGAGCAATCTAAAGAGCTGAGCCCAAAATAGTTTAAAGAAGTCTATTTCTTTGTTTTAAAAGTTTCCAAGCACAGTCTTCAAAGCCCAATTAATTATTCATGATAATTAATTGTATTTTTAATTGTTTTATAATAAATATTTTCTAAGATAAAAGATATATATTATGAAAAATCAGTTCTTATCGTCTAGATAAGTGATTTCTGGTTTTCAATGATAATATATGCTTAAAGATAAAAATCGTGTCATTTAATTACGGATAGATAATAAAACCCGATCAGATTTGTGGATGCGCTTCGCGCACCCGCATTGCTTCTGGCGCACCATTTTGCGCATGCGCCACCATCGGACAATCAACAAAACAAAGAAACGCAAAAGCTCATGTGCTGACACGCAACCTGCACCAGGCACAGGAGGCATGCGCTGAGCGCACGAGCCTTACATCGAGCTCAAGCTCCATGCGCCAGGCACAATGCTCGTGCGTGCAGCGTACGCTCGATTTAATCGTCAAAGCGATTTTCGAAATCTTATTTTCCTCAAAATAGGTCTTATCTTTACCCGATTTTGGGACAGATTTTCGCACGGATCTTCAGTGATTTTCACCTCATATAAACATACTCCTCTAAAAATACTTCAAACACTTCATATATTCTTCAATCTCCAATTATTTCGATTGAAGCTCCAAAATTGCTCCTTCCAAAGATCGTTATTCAAGACCTAGGCAACGCCGGCATATTTTTTAGGGTCCTTAATCTTGTATATTCTAAACTCTTCTTTTTCTTTTATATACATTATTATTCATATGTTTTCATATATTCATTATTATGTGTTTATTGCTTTCATCACCCTTCATATGTTTACTTTTGCTAATCAAAGACCTAAATATATGTTATCATGCTTAATAAGATAATTTGGACAATTGATTTAGGAACTTAGTAATTTGATTGATTGAAGATAATGTTTTTCGTGTCTAATAAACCAATGTACATTAATTTTTAAAATGCTTAAAAATATTGCTTGATTGTAAATTGCATAAAACTAGAATATGAATCGTATTAAGTAGATAGCCAACAATGAGCGAATTTGATTCATGATCATATTCCTAACCTTACCCCTGAAGTCAAATTTTGGTTCATTGACTAAGTATGAAGTAGATGACGGTGAAAACTACATTGGATAAGTTCCCAATATGTCCCTATGGTTTTTCAATATCCAATTAGGTTTACGAGTCTTCCTTTAACAACTTGTTGGCGACTTCTTTTCCGAAACAAATTGCAAAACAAAAAACTTTACAATGATGTATTCAAATTTGCGCTCATACCATGTAGGCAATACACTAGTAGAATAATTGCTTATTGTTGCGGTCATTAAGTGGCCTATTGTGGCGGTTTTGGCCGCGCAGCAATAAAGGGCGCAGCAATAGGTAATTACCTATTGCTGCGGTTTTTTACCGCCGCAATAGGGTAACATACTGCTGCGGTTTTTACCGAAAACCGCAGCAACAGGTTTAAGTCTATTGCTTCGGTTTTGGATAAAAACCGCAGCAATAGGTACTAGTAAAAAAACAAAATAAAAAATTTTGTAATTCTGGCAATTTTAAATCAACTCCAATAACTAGAATATTATCGTATGGCAATTTTTTAAATGAAGATACTACAAAACAAAACAAAGATACAAAGAAACTAAAATGAACAAACTTATAACAAAAATCCAAACCACTAAGAAACTAAAATGAACAAACTCATAACAAAAATCCAAAGCACTAAGAAACTAAACCTAAAATACAAAAACGCTGCAACATAGAAAAAATTAAAATAAAGTTTCGTTATTAGGAGCGTTTAATGTTAGGACAAATCGCAAAAAATAAAAATAAATTCCAGATCTAAAAAAAACATTAAGCCAAATTTAATCTTCAAGCGTTCTGATCTCCGTTGTATGCTTCGATGGACCACTGTCTACTTCAAGAAATGGAGAATCACGAAATAATTAACAGACTACAGGCCTGGAAGGAGCGAAGTTCAATCGACGATTACGAAAAGTGAGATCAGCAAAGCGGGAATTCTGTGTTCGACGGACGACTGTATCCTTCGAGGTTTTCCTCCTGCTTCGACGGATTTCTGCCGTTCGGCGGACCATGCTAAGATCTGCGAAGACGAGAGGAGTGTGAACGCACGAAGCCGGCCTTGCGGTCAACCGACGACTGCTCGCCGGTGTATGCCAACTAGTAGAATCCGTCGGTGAAGAGCATGGAGGCAGAAAAGAATGGACTAATGAATAATATTAAATTATTAACCTTGTGCAAGAAAGAGGATGAAGTGGAAGATTTAGCAGAAGAAATCGCCATTATACAAGTATATGAAGTGGGAAAATGAAATGAATATTTGAAGAGGAACAAGTGAAAGAGAGGATGAGGGAGGAGAGAGAAGGAACTGTTGAACGAGTGAGAGAAGGAACTGTTGAACGAGTGAGAGAAGGCTGAGGAACGAAGACGGGTTTGGAAGGAGTGAGGAGAGAGAACGGCGCCCCACACTTGAAAAAGAAACCCTAGTTGGGAGCCTTCTTTTATTACTTTAAAAACTCTATTGATGCGGTTTTTTGTAGGAACCGCAGCAATAGGTTCAAATATTATTAAAAAAACAATATTTTTATTTATTGCTGCGGTTCTTGCCAGAAACCGCAGCAATATGTCAGATCTGGTCAACTTTTTTTCAAAAAAATTTCCGTTGAAACCATATTGCTGCGGTTTTCGGCCGAAACCGCAGCAATATCTTTATTTTATATTTTACCTTTTCTTTTCACGTGATTTATTGTTGCGTATGGGTAAAATCGCAGCAATACCACCGCAGCAATAAGTAATTATTCTACTAGTGATAAAAATATACCTACACATAGTTTTCATCAATATCACATGGTGGAGATTTTGAAAGTAAAGGGGAACAACAACTACACAATCCCACATGCGAACAAAAAAAGGTTGGAGAGTTTAGGGCAATTGCAAGTACAAGTTGAAGTACCACAAGAGCTACTAAATAAAATAAGACAATGGTTACATGTTCATACAACAACACATTAGTGTAGGCGTGTTTTTATTCGCCTACGCGAGATGAGCACGTATTTGACTACCTCGTTGTAAAGGTTTTATTGAAAACGTTTTGAAGTCGCCAACAAGTCTTTAAAGGAAGACTCATAAACCTAATTTGATATTGGGAAATCGTAGGGACAACTTAGGGACTTATCCAATGTAAATTTCCCCGTCATGACTCCATTAATGGTCAATGAACCATAGATCGAGTTCGAGGGTGAGGATACTGTAGGAACATATAGATGCATATAGCGGAATTTCAGGAAACAAATTTCCTAACATCTATCACAAGATCGCATGCATAACATAAATATGAATCATATTATAAGGAAAAGAATGTACAACCTTTGTAGCGTGTTTTCCACCGGATTGCAAGTGCTAGAGATCAAAGAACATCAATTGATGTCCCTCTACTTAGTCCACGAGCACCAATTGAATTCCCACGTTTGCTAGAACGGAAGAAGACGAACAGATTTCACTCTCTTGCTTTTTAGGGAGGGTGGCCGGATTTTCCAAAGGGAAACAATAGGGTTTTTCTCTCTCTTTTCAGTTTGAAAGTTACTGACCAAATTGAACGTTCTATTCCTCTCTCCTATTATAACCTTTTATAATTGTAGGAGAATAAAATAAGAGAGAGACCTAACTAACCCTAATTTCTCCTATTGGCCGGTTTCCTTACTTCAATTAGTTACTACAATGTGTGACCTCATAGGATTAGGTTAACTTAGTTGTAGGTACAATCAATATTGTTCTACTAACCAACATTTATTCTCTAGCAAGTAAATGTGATTACTAAACTAACGTAATTAATTATCTCTATAATAATTCCTTTTATATTTAGTAATTGTCGGGATGTCTAAGGACATATTCCTTCAATCTCCCACTTGTCCGAAGACAAGAGCGCAATGCTAAATTCCTTAAGTCACTTAATGCCAAATTTGATAACACCATGTTATTCTCAAATTTATGTTCCTTAATCACTGAGTTCGAACTGCTCAAATAAGGATTAACTCTTTAATCCTATTCCGCATGGCCATGCAATTTTCCAGTTCTCGCTCATCAAGAGGCCCAGACACCATTCCTATTTAATAGGAGGACTTATCCACTCTTGTATGACCATAACTCCCACTCAATTCTTAGCCCACCTGATCACTGCCTTTATAACCTCCTTTTACGGCGCGGCGTTTAACAGTGTTAAAGTTAAACTAATTATATTGTGGTTATTAAGACATACTCATGTCTAAGGAATCCACTAAATATAGTAGTTTGATTCTACTTTTAGAATCTAATTAGGTCAAGTCTCAATGTATCAAATATACATCCATATAATCAATTAGACATCTCTATGTCTCCATAGCCCATGGAACTGCGCTATCAATTAATTATATACTAGTCTTTTAAATAAATCACTTATGTCCAATTTAGTGATTTAGACTAGGGACTTTAAATAAATTGTGATTTTCAGTTCACTTTATAGGGTTCCAATATCAAAACGTTTTCGATAATCCTATTTGAAAACACAAATTATTTAGACATTTTATTTAATACTAAACCAAACCATTAAATAATAACGAAATTTTATTGATAAACATTTCAAAGCATAATAAATGTCTTTACAATTGTAAACATGAAGTAAAGAACCTAAAGCCATTCTCCCATATGCTTAAACCCATAGACCTAGTATGACACTCATGCTTAGGTTGAGCAAGCGGTTTAGTCAGAGGATCTGCTACGTTATCCTCAGTATGAACCTTGCTTACTTTCACATCCTCTCTACCAACGATTTCTCGAATGAGATGGAATTTCCTGAGCACATGTTTAGACCTTTGATGCGATCCGGGTTCCTTAGGCGAGCAATGGCACCATTGTTGTCACAATACAACTCAATGCCATTCTCAATGCTAGGAACTACACCAAGCTCACCAATGAACTTTTTGATCCAAACGGCTTCCTTTCTTTGCATCGATTGCCTGCAATATACTCGGCTTACGTTGTAGAATCCGCGATGGTACTCGCTTAGAGCTCTTCCAGCTCACAGCTCCTCCATTGAGACAAAATATGAAACCAGATTGCGATCGGAAATCATCTTTGTCACTCTGGAAGCTTACATCGGTGTATCCAGTAACAACCAACTCATCATCTCCACCATAAACCAAAAAATTATCCTTAGTCCTTCGTAAGTACTTAAGGATGTTTTTCGCTGCAATCTAGTGCACATCTCCTGGATTTGACTGGTATCTGCTGCATATACTCAAAGCATATGCAACATCCGGTCGAGTGCATATCATGGCATACATAATGGATCCTACAGCAGAAGCATAGGGAACATTACTCATACGCTTGACCTCATCAGGACTCGAAGGACACTGAGTCTTGCCAAGTGCAATGCCATGTTGCATGGGAATGAAACCTCTTTTGGAGTTTTCCAGCTTGAACCTTGCAAGAACCTTATCAATATAAGTTTCCTGACTGAGCCCAATTAGCCTTTTCGATCTATCTCTATAGATCTTTATTCCCAATATGTACTCTGCCTCTCCTAGGTCTTTCATAGAGAAACAATTTTTAAGCCATTCCTTGACTAACTCAAGCATGGTCTTATCATTTCCTATGAGAAGTATGTCATCCACATACAAGACCAGAAAAGTAATGCTACTCCCACTTAACCTCTTGTATACACAAGATTCCTCTTCATTTCTGAGAAAGCCAAATTTCTTGACTGCCTCATCAAATCTGAGGTTCCAACTCCTTGATGCTTGCTTTAGTCCATAAATGGACTTCTTAAGCTTGCATACCCTCCCTGGATTTTCTAGATCTTCAAAACCTTGAGGTTGTGTCATGTACACATCCTCCTTCAAGAACCCATTCAAGAAGGCGGTTTTGACATCCATCTGCCATATTTCATAGTCATGAAAGGCAGCAATCGCAAGGATTATCCTAATGGACTTCAGTATGGCTACTGGTGAGAAGGCTTCATCATAGTCAACACCATGAATTTGTTTGAAACCTTTCGCCACTAACCTTGCTTTGAAAACACTAATGTTTCCATCCTTGTCTGTTTTCAACTTGAAAATCCATTTGCATCCAATGGGTTTTACCCCATCAGGCAAATCAACCAAGTCCCATACTTGATTTTCAGACATGGATTCCATTTCAGATTTCATGGCCTCAAGCCATCTTTCGGAGTCTTGGCTCTCCAAAGCATCTTTGTAGCTAGTAGGTTCTTCTGATTCTAAAATCGTTCTTTCAGAACTATCAATCAAAAGGAAATCAATATATCTCTTTGACGGAATGATGGTCCTACTAGACCTGCGTTGGGAAACAACAGAAGAAGTTTCTACCTCATTAGGTTGAGTGACTTCGCACGGAGTATCTCCAAGTGGGACGGTAAGAGGTACGTGAATTGAATGCACCGCCTCCTAAGCATTTTCATGTCGGGCCGCCTCTGATGAGGTGTTAACCTCATCCATTTGTTGCTCATCTCGAATTTCTTCGAGATATACTTTTCTCCCACTTGTTTTTCTGGAAATAAACTCCTTTTCCAGAAAGACACCATTACGAGCAACAAACACTTTGTTTTCGCTTTGGTTGTAGAAGTAGTATCCCTTAGTCTCTTTTGGGTAACCCACAAAGAGACATTTATCGGATTTGGGTGAAAGCTTATCAGAAAGTAAACGTTTTACATAGGCTTCACAACCCCATATCCTTAGAAAAGACAATTTTGGAACGTTTTCAGTCCACATTTCATATGGTGTCTTTTCCACTGCTTTGGATGGTGCTCTGTTAAGTGTGAATGCCTCTGTTTCAAGCGCAAATCCCCAGAATGAAATAGGAAGATCAGCAAGACTCATCATGGATCGAACATATCAAGTAGAGTTCGATTCCTTCTTTCAGAAACGCCATTTAACTGTGGTGTTCCTGGTGGAGTCCATTGTGAAAGTATTCCATAATCCTTTAAATGATCACCAAATTCTTGAGATAAATATTCACCACCACGATCGGATCGTAATGCCTTAATTTTCTTCCCAAGTTGGTTTTGTACTTCATTCTGGAATTCCTTAAATTTTTCAAAGGATTCCGACTTATGCCGCATGAGGTAAACAAATCCAAATCTGCTCACATCATCGGTAAAAGTAATGAAGTAACTGTACCCTCCCCTAGCCAACGTACTCATGGGTCCGCACACATCCGTATGTATGAGGGCTAAAAGGTCATTGGCCCTTTCACTTGAACCTGCGAAAGGTGATTTTGTCATTTTTCCCATTAAGCAAAACTCACAAGTATCAAATGATTCGAAATCAAATGATTTGAGAATTCCATCTTTTTGAAGCTTCTCAATACGCTTTGAACTTATGTGGCCTAATCGACAATGCCATAGGTATGTCGGGTTCGAATCATTTGTTTTAGGTTTCTTGCTGTCAATGTTATAGATGTGGGTTTCTAAGTCTAGCACATATAAACCATTTGATAACTTAGCTGAGACATAGAATAAATCATTCAAATAAGCAGAACAACAATTATTCTTAATTTGAAATGAAAAACCTTCCGAATCCAAAATCGGAATCGAAACAATATTCTTGGTAATAGTTGGAACATAATAACAATTATAAAGTTCTAATACTAAAACCAGAAGGTAAAAGTAGACTACAATCTCCCACAGCCAAAGCAGCAACTCGTGCTCCATTGCCCACGCGGAGGTCCACTTCTCCTTTGCTCAATGATCTACTTCTTTTTAGTGCCTGCACATTACAAATAATGTGAGATCCACAGGCAGTATCAAATACCCATGAAGTAGAAGTAGATAAGTTAATCTCTATAGCATAAATACCTGAAGTTGAAGCACCACTCTTCTTATCCTCCAGATACTTGGGGCAGTTCCTCTTCCAGTGGCCAATCTTATGGCAGTGGAAGCACTCATGTAGTGTTGCTACTTTTGCCTTAGGAGTGGCCTTTGGCTTAGAAGTATCATCAGTGGCAACAACCTTGCCCTTGTTCTTCTTTAGAGGTGCCCCCTTTTTCTTGAATTGCTTGCCTTTCCTAACCATTAGAACATCCCTATGTTCGGGTTCGAATTGAAACAAGCTCCTTTCAGCCTGAGTAAGCATACCATGCAGCTCTTGCAAGGTAGCCTCCCCTCCTTGCATGTAAAAGTTCAACTGAAAGTTTTGAAAATTTTCAAGCAAGGATTTTATCACAATATCAGTTGCCAGCTCTGGGGGATAAGGGAAGCCCAATTTTTCCATGATCTGAAAGTGTCCAATCATATTGAACACATGCGTACCAACGGGTTTTTCTTTTCCCAACTTGTACTCCAGCAACTTACAATGAGCTTCAAACCTCTCCAGTCCTCGCGTTCTTCTGAAACATAGTTTTCAGCTGTTGGAGGATGGAATAGGCGTCCAGACCATCAAAACTTTTTTTTGAAATTCTGGTTCCATGCAAGCAAGCATCAAACATGTTACTTGCACAGAATTTACCTCAATGGTTTATCTTGGTCTCCTTTCAGCTGGAGTAGCAGTGTCTAGCAGGGGTTCAGGAAGAGGATTATCAAGAACACTTTCCCTTCCTTCAGCTCTGAGAACGATTCTCACAGCCATTTCCCATTCTAGGAAGTTATGAGCAGTTAGTTTGTCCTTTTCGAGTAAATAGCGCAAATTAAAATCGGGGTGGTTGTTGTTGTTTGAACCAGACATGATAACTACAACAAGAGAATAATAAAGCAAGATTCAATCAATGTTTATCAAGAAAGCAGCAATTAAATAAATTTTAATTAACTACTACCCTTCATTCAAAATAAGAGTCCCCTATTGAATAAAGAAACACCAAGATCCCCTCCCACTACAATCAAACGGACTTTGTCCCTGCCTTTAATTTATAGTAGTTGAGGTAAGTAAACACTTTACTAATTATAACTAATTATAATTCTTGGTAGACAGGTTAACAACTCCTTGTTTACTCCTATCTCTTAGCTTCAAAACCCAAAACTTTGTCTTTTGATGATTTTGTTGAGTTAAACCAAACATTAACATGTAAGTTTCAAAAAACCTACTCTACTATCCCTGGATAAAATGAGCAACACCCTGCTTTGGCAGAACCTATTACTCACTATCTAAGGCGTTATAGGTGTTGTTTGGAAAAGCAATTAAACTCAATATTACATGTTGGGGACCTAAGTTTACTATGTTGGTTAATTAAAAGTGAACACATAATATAAATAACCACACATATAAACTTAAACAAGCATTTAAACATGTTAAACGCATAATTAAATATAAGCATAATTAAAAGTGATCCTAGTATGGCCCCTAAACCTAGGAAAACTAATCTTCCTGAATTCCTCCTTGAATCTTCATGGATCTCCATCCTTGATTCTTCATGGAACTTCATTCTTGATTACATATAATTTATAATTTAAATAACTAAAATTTAAATTACAAAAATACAAACGATACGCAGATCGTATTTAATTTACATAAAATTTAACGATGCGCATATCGTATTTTCTATCTTAGTTTTGGGCCATACTAGTCACAACATGCAAAACATAATATCAAACATATTATATTAAGCATCATGCATTTATAATATCATAATTAAAATATATACAAAATATTTACTCATTAACAATTAATAAGCAAATAAAACATGATATTTACAAGTTAACAATTAAAAGTAAACATGCTACTTAGTTAAACTTAAAAAATAACTAAAAGAATAACTTTCTATTATTTTCATTCAATTAGGACTTAAATATGGAATTAATCAAATTAATTATTAATTTGCATTATTGGAATTATAATTATGCTCAACCAAAAAATTAGGAAAACTTTTTTTTTAAAAAAAAAAAAATTTAAAACTGCTGTCAAAAAGCAGTAACAAAGTGAGATAATCCAGCAAAACAAATTGAAAAAAAAAACCCACGCCTTCCCTAAAGTACAGCCAACAAAACTAAACCACCACAAACCAGCCGAATGTATCGGCCTTCCTCCTGAAGTTCAGAACTGACTTCCGTCGACCGGCCGGCATGCGCGGCAAGACAAGGCCCGGACCCGGTCGTGGCGCGGCAATCGCCACACGGCCCGCTACCGCAGCAAGCGAAGGTCGAAGCCCGGCCACCGCGCGAACCCTCCTTCTACCCGCGCACAACGCCGACGCAACCACCGTGGCAGGTGAGATGCGCCACCCACCATGGTTGCAAAATCCTTTGTTTAATTTATGCAACAATTACATGAATTAAAACTGAATTTTGATTGTGCTCATTTTGTTCAAAATTGGGGTTAAATTCCTCTCAAATTATGTAACAATTACATATTTCAATTTGAATTTTTATGTGCAAACTTAGGGTTCCTTTGATTTGGGCAAATAATTTTGAATTCAACAACAAAACTAAAACAGATTTTTAAGTTCGGTTGTTTAGATCTTTGATGAATAATCTTTATTAAACGTGAATATCTAACAAGAATTCAAAATTTAACATGAAAAATCTGAAATTTTAAAAGGAAAAACAACAGTTTTGTTTCTTCTAAAATTCAGTTCATGTATGGCATCTAGATTGATTTTATTTAACGAATTAAAATCTAAATTTTAATGTTGTTATTTAGATTCTATGCTTTAATCTCCATTAAACATAAATCTAACTATAAAATTGTTCAACAGTAAAGTTGCCGAAAAGTTTGAGCTTAGTTATAATTTAAAACCAATTTTCAACAATTTCCAATTAATTAATATCACCATATTAATTATGCAAATTAATCCATAAATAAATCCCTCCCTTAATTGAATGAAAATAATCAAAATAGCACATGAACATGATCATAAAATCTTATGCAAGAGGCAAAAATTGATACCACTGTAGGAACATATAGATGCATATAGCGGAATTTCAGGAAACAAATTTCCTAACATCTATCACAAGATCGCATGCATAACATAAATATGAATCATATTATAAGGAAAAGAATGTACAACCTTTGTAGCGTGTTTTCCACCGGATTGCAAGTGCTAGAGATCAAAGAACAGCAATTGATGTCCCTCTACTTAGTCCACGAGCACCAATTGAATTCCCACGTTTGCTAGAACGGAAGAGGATGAACAGATTTCACTCTCTTGCTTTTTAGGGAGGGTGGCCGGATTTTCCAAAGGGAAACAATAGGGTTTTTCTCTCTCTTTTCAGTTTGAAAGTTACTGACCAAATTGAACGTTCTATTCCTCTCTCCTATTATAACCTTTTATAATTGTAGGAGAATAAAATAAGAGAGAGACCTAACCTAACCCTAATTTCTCCTATTGGCCGGTTTCCTTACTTCAATTAGTTACTACAATGTGTGACCTCATAGGATTAGGTTAACTTAGTTGTAGGTACAATCAATATTGTTCTACTAACCAACATTTATTCTCTAGCAAGTAAATGTGATTACTAAACTAACGTAATTAATTATCTCTATAATAATTCCTTTTATATTTAGTAATTGCCGGGATGTCTAAGGACATATTCCTTCAGATACGAATAAGATCAGGAATCAAATTCGCACATTGATGGCCTCTGCTTAATATCGATTCATGGCAAATTTTATGCAATTAAATAACCAAACAGATATTAATGCAATATAATTAATCTATGTCGGTTCATTAAACAAACAAAAGACTAATTTTTTATGACATTTGATTATGCAATCAAATTACAGGGGACCTAACAGGTTGTCCAAATTATCTAAATTTAATGTTAGAACAATTCTTTAGGTCTTTGATTAGCAATAATAATCATGTGAGGTGATTAAACCATTAAAACATACACTCATGCATATGAATAATAATGAAGATAAATAAAAAGAGAAGATTTAGGGAAGAATGTACAAGAGCGCGTTAATTCCTTCAGGATCTACATTGTGACAAGTAAATTGTTAGCAAAAAAGGAATTCAATTGAAATTGACCCTCAGAAATTATACTTTTGTCGCATGGGTCTTATATAACGATCTTCAGGATGAGCCATCTTGAAGCTTGAAATAAGAAATTCGAATGTATGAATGTGTTTGAATGTATGTGAATGTATTTAAAAGTGTTTGAATATGAGTTTGAGTGTTTGAATATGAGTTTGAGTATAGGAGAGTATGTGTAGAAGTCGTAGGAAAGCATTGTGAAAAGTCGTTCGAAGAAACGAGGTATTTATGGGCAAAGGAAACCGAAAACGAATCGAAAAGATAAAATAAAATTGTGCGTCTGGCGCACAGATTTGCGCTTGACACACAACCTGTGCGGCAGATGCACAACCTGTGCACGTGCACTTGCTTTTTGGCCCGTTTTTTATTCTTTTAAGATTATTTTTATCCTTGGATTAAAACTTATCCTTTGAAATCCGAAATCATCAATCTTTAGGAATAAAAATCTGATTTTCAAAATACCGTTTAAAAATTAATTTTCATTAATATTCAAATAGAAAAAAATGCAATTAAGTATCACGAATAATTAATTGGGCTTGGATTTAATAAATAGACTATATATTTTCGAATTGCTTTTGCGCTTAGCTTGTTCGATTGCTCTTCCTTTGGACCAGACCAATTAGGACGACAGTATGTTCATCATTGGGTACTCAATGGGGAGACACGATTTTGTGTCTACAGAAGCCCCCTCTTTGACTGAGGTTCAGGAAACCGATAGTCAAAGTATACGGTGTCGGGACGGAGAACGATTGTAAAAGCTCTACAGTCTAGAACTGATTTATATATCGCCGGTTTCTACAAAATAAAGTTTGTCCGCAAGACGATATATACAAGTAATGTGATTACATGTAGGAGAAGATGTTAGCAGATAGATGCAAACAACTCACATAATAATGCACATAATGATGAAAAAATGCAAACCTAGACTCTCTAAGGATGCATGAGACGCTATGCAAGGATTAAGGTTCTGCAAAAGCGAAGGAAGATGAAACGTCATGCAAGGTCGGGGTTATGCAAGGCTAGAAAAGATGAAATGTAATGCAAGGTCAGGGTTATGCAAGATTAGAAGGTCTAATATGTAATGCAAGGTCAGGGTTATGCAAGATTAGAAGGTCTAAAATGTAATGAAAGGCCAGGGTTTTGCAAGGTAGGAGATCTGGATAGGGTGATAGATTTTTGAAAACTGTTTTAGTAAATAATCGGGGTCCGCAAGTGAGATCCGTAGAGTACAACTCTTCGGGAGTTTAATTTGGAGGAACCACCACATATATAGGAAGCCCCTATTTTGGGTAAGCTTGTCTTGAATCTAGGCGTTTCGAGCCTAGATTGGAATGTACTTGATCTGTATTGAGCATTCAGAGTTCTTCACTGGGGATTCTTCTTTGGGGAGTTGATACAGGCAAAGTCAAATATCGCCAGAGACCGTGGAACTGTCTAAGAGTCCTACAGGAACAAGGAGAGTTTGGATTGAAAAATAAAAATTTAAAATTATGTGACTCATATAGATCTAGGTGGGAAAAGGCGTTGATGTAGCTAGGTTCAGACTCAAGTCTATATCGGGATCTAGAAAGAGTGTGCTTCTAAATTATAGAAAGTCAAATCATTAGACATTGATTAATTTATTTTATTGAAGCGGTCGGACCTCGAGATGAGGATTCCTACGTATCCTTGCGGAATCAGACCATTCGTAGTTCTGGATCTGATTTAATTTTTTTTTTTTTGCCCTAACTTTTGCCTAGGCAGCCCTTCCGGGGAGGTTTGATGAAAGGTTGAAAGGTTTAAGGCTTGAGGTTTTGATAAATGTTTAATTGGTTGGGCAAGTTCAAGGATTATGGATTTGGATTAAGTGGGTCAAGGTTTTGATGGATTGAAGGATCTGAAACGAGGGGTAGAACTTGTGTGCAAGCCCCTGCTTGACTTTTTCTTTTGCCTTTGGCTTTTTCTTTTTGTCCTGTGCGTTTTCTTTTACTTTTTTGCCCTTTTTTATTTTTCTTTTTTCACACTTTGAATTTTTTTACTTTTTTATTTTTGTCTATCATTGACTTTTTATTATGTATTGAGGCTTGCACACAAGTTTTTATGGTTTAGGGTATTGGAAAGTTGGAAGGCTATTTTGGTTGCATGAGATGGTTTATGGATGATGGTTTTTTGGAATGATGGAAGGAAGAGGGAAATAACTCCTAAATCCAAAGTATGTCCAAATTTAATTTATTTATTTTTTTGCATTTTTTTTGTTTTTTTATTTTTTATTAATCAAGGTAATTAGGGATAATTTAATTTAATTTCCATCTTCGAGCTCGAAGCATAAATGATGGTGAAAGGCCAATGAAAAATACAAATAAAATGAAATGAAACAATAATGGAAAGGCTATAATAAATAATGTCCTAAAGTCATAGAGCTGGATGAGAAAGGACATAAATGGCTTAGGGTAAGGACTCTCGGACTCAACCTAGGAAACCAGAAATAAAAGACTATGCCTTTTTGAATTGTTGATGCACTTCCTAAGGGGTTGTAGATGATGCTACTTTCCGTTGTATGAAATATTATAAGTCTATCGTTATCGACCATATTTTGCAGTGCATTTATAGGATCCAACACTAGATGTCAGATGAAATTTACAATAGAAGTTTAGGTTTCATCATTTGGATTTTTTTCTTTCAAGTGTAGGGTTCGGAGTAAACCCTATAGAAGTGATCACGCCTCTAATGTGAAGGCGATCAAAAATAATCATCATGACTCTATATGAAGTCGGGGTGGTGATAGTGTGCTTGATGAGCTTTAGAGTAGGCTCAACATTTTGTTTCTCCATTAGGCATTTCTAAGTTTTAATCTCTCGACCGGTCATGAACAGAATCGAGTGGACGTAGCTCGTAAGATTTTAGAAATGAATTTCGAAATGAGAAATGGAAATGAGATAGACGATTTGGAAATGGGAAATGAGAATGGAAATGAAAATGGAAATGGGCAATGAGAAATGATTATGAGATTGGATTCAAAAAAAGAAATGATTATGAGAAATGGAGGGTCTGGAAATGATTATGGTTTTGAACTAGTATGGGCTTTTCCGTGATGATGACATGAGCCTAACTATATATGCATATGCAGACATGGACTAAACTAGACTATGCAAGCAGACTGAACTCAATGACTGGGCTTTGGTGAATATTAGACTTTGAACTTACAGGTGAGGTAAGCAGACTAGACTCAAAGAAGATTGCCTATGTGGACTTTAGGGATACTAGACTTTGAACTTACGGGAGAGTAAGCAGGCTAGGTGATAGGGAAGGCTAGACTTTGAACTTACATTTAGAGTAAGTAGGCTAAACCTAAAGGCGACTAGACTTTGAACTTACGGGTGAGTAAGTAGGCTAGGCAATAAGGAAGGCTAGACTTTGAACTTATATTTAGAAAAAACAGGCTAGACCTAAGGGTGGCTAGACTTTGAACTAACATTTAGAGCAAGCAGGCTAGACCAAAAGATTAATGAGTACAGAGTTTAGACTTCGTCCTATATGGGTTTGGAATTCGATTTAACTAGGGCTTATATAGAGATGCAAAATAGACCTAGGATTGGGCTTTTATACTCTGAAGACTTGACTAGGGCTTACATGGAAATGCAAACTAGACCTAGGTTATGAATTAGGCTTTTATAGATCTAATACTTAACTAGGGCTTACATAGTGATGCAAACTAGACCTGAGATTGGGCTTTTATAGTCTGAAGACTTGACTAGGGATTACATAGAGATGAAAACTAGACCTAGGGTATAAATTGGGTCTAAATGGACCTAAGTTTTGAATTGGATTAGGATTAAACTTAGATTGGAATTGCTGAGATGAGACTTAGATTGGAATGGGCTGAGATGAGACTTAGATGAGACTTAGATTGAAATGGGCTGAGATGAGACTTAAATTGGGCCTAAGATGAATTATAATGCGAGTGAGCCTAATATGAATGCATGGACTCAAACTTAGATGGGCCTAGGATGAATGCAAATGGATTGAGATTGGGTTGATTGGACTAGATTAGAGGTATTTGGACTAGGATTAGAATTTTCGAAATTCATTTTTGAAAGGAACCCCTTGTTTTTATCTTTAATTGGGAAAAGATGATGGATTAGTTTTGAAAATATTTGTTTTTGAATAGGTGGTATGATGATGATTAATAAATATTTTCGAAAAAGATAGAATAGAAGAGGGTGTATGACTGATTTTGAAAAGGATATGTTTTTGAAATAGATGGGATATGACGGGGTAGGATTGATAGGGAAGATTTGTTAGAGATGGGATGAGATGGAACGAGGTCGAAATGCATGACGAATCTAGCTCTACCATGATCACACTTCTAGATGCATTTTGAGGATAGACTCGACCTTAGATGATATGTATGAAAAGATTGATATTTATGTTTAAATTAGGTGAGATTCGTTTTAGACAAAAAGGACTCCAAGAACGATCATGACTCCACATAAATGCAGATGGAAAAAAAACACAGAATTGACCACCACGACAACTAAATCGACAAAAACATGAGATGCACAGGATGCGCGCCACGCAACAACATTGCACGCAGTGCGAAGCCAGTGCGTCTGGCGGGGGAGCTGCGCGTCGGGCGCAACTTAATGTGTTTCGCGCACTACTCCCCATCATGCTTTTTGGCGATTTAGGCGAGGTTCTGGCTAATTCCACATAATTTCGGGACGCGACGACAAACATGACATCATGACGGATTTGTTGACAGACTTTTTAGGACTTAAACGATAGCCAAATTGGCAATAGCATGAGACACAAAGATTGTGCACCACGCAACAGTGTTGAGCACGGTGCAAAGCTATGCGCCTGGCGCACGGTAGTGCGTCTATCGCGCAGCTTTGCGCTCGGCGCTGTGCCTTTGCGTCCGGTGCAAGGGCTGTGCGCCAGACGCACCGCGGTGCGTTTGGTGCACTGCCCCCCTCCCAGCATGCAAATGTCATTAGTCAACTTGTCGATGTTTTTAGATGCGATTTTAGGCGCAGTACACATAAACGTTTTGACATATTAATAACAGGCAAAAATCGCAATCACAAGCAGATGTCATATAACATGGATGTAAAAGTTCTCAACCTAAAAGTCCAGTTCTATGTTTCAACTATGGTCAGGTTTAGGTTAAGGCTGAAAAGGGTCCATGACTAAGAGATTGATCCCACGCTTCGCATCTTTACTTAAAAAGGTGGCCGCGTGTAAGACGCACTCCAGTTCTCAAGTCTGGAACAAGAGAACAATGCCATGGTTGGGTAGGTTTGCTTATCACTAAGATCCAACACTATCGATGAGGAAGCTTTCGGAAGGACAAAGCACAAACCTCCCGGCGGTGGCCCCACGCATAGAACATGCGCTAATGAGGCAAGGAAGATTGTCCTTATAGTGATTTAAACAATAGCCATGCATATGCAGAACTGTAATGTTATTTAAAAGTATAAAACAAGTATGAATCGTATTTTTCGATTTTCACCCACTCATTTAAAAAATTAACTTTTCAAAATCCTCCCAGTGAAGTCGCTGAATTGTAGGCGTGTTTTTATTCGCCTACGCGGGATGAGCGCGTATTTGACTACCTCATTGTAAAGGTTTTATTGAAAACGTTTTGAAGTTGCCAACAAGTCTTTAAAGGAAGACTCATAAACCTAATTGGATATTGGGAAATCGTAGGGACAACTTAGGGATTTATCCAATGTGGATTTCCCCGTCATAACTCCATTAATGGTCAATGAACCATAGATTCAGTTTGGGGGTTAGGGTACGAATAAGATCAGGAATCAAATTCGCCTATTGATAATTAATCTATGTCTGTTCATTAAACAAACAAAAGACTAATTTTTGGTGACATGTTATTATGCAATCAAATTACAGAGAACCTAACATTTTATCCAAATTATCTGAATTTAATGTTAGAACAATTCTTTAGGCCTGTGATTAGCAATAATAATCATGTGAGGTGATGAAAGCATTAAAACATACACTCATGCATATGAATAATAAAGAAGATAAATAAAAAGAGAAGATTTAAGGAATAATGTACAAGAGAGCGTTAATTCCTTCAAGATCAACATTGTGACAAGTAAATTGTTAGTAAAAAATAAATTAAATTGAAATTGACCCTCAGGTTTTATACCTTTGTCGTCTGGGTCTTATGTAACGATCTTCAGGATGAGCAATGTTGAAGCTTGAAATAAGAAATTCGAAGGTATGAATGTGTTTGAATGTATTTAAATGTGTTTGAATAAGAGTTTGAGTGTTTGAATATGAGTTTGAGTATAGAAGAGTATGTGTAGAAGTCGTAGGAAAGCATTGTGAAAAGTCATTCGAAGAAATGAGGTATTTATAAGCAAAGGAAACCGAAAACGAATCGAAAAGATAAAATAAATATGTGCGCCTGGCGCACAGGCTGTGCACCAGACGCACAGCTTCGTGCGTGAGGCAATGTTGTGCGCCTGACGCACAGCTTTGTTGTGCACGCGCACTTGCTTTCTAGCCGGTTTTTTTATTGTTTTAAGATTTTTTTATCCTTGGATTAAAATCTATCCTTTGAAATCCGAAATCAACTATCTTTAGGAATAAAAATCTGATTTTCGAAATATCGTTTAAAAATTAATTATCAAGAATAATTAATATTCAAATATTAAAAAATACAATTAATTATCACGAATAATTAGCTGGGCCTTTAAAATTGGGCTTGGATTTAATAAATAGACTTTATATTTTCGAAATATTTTTGCGCTTAGTTTGTTCGATTGCTCTTCCTTTAGACCGGACCAATTAGGACGACGGTATGTTTCATATTGGGTATTCAATATGGAGACAGGATTTTGTCTCTACAATTAGTAAGAAGAACAGTTTGGTAGAGAAGATGCATAATGTAGTTGCACATAAAATGGAAAATGTAAATTATTTGGCAAGTCTTCAACTAAGTTGAAGAACATTCTGCAAGTGATATGTGTAGAAACAAGGCACTAAAGGTAGGATAAGTTAAAAACTTTTTGTAAATTATAGAAAACCACAGCAAGGGAAATCCGTTTTTTAATAAAGCACAAACTGCATATTGTGTTAACTTTAAAATGAAATATAAGTATGAAAACTTATGGAAATTTTTTTTTTTTTGAAGGCCCCCTTTCGGGAACCCCATTGTAAGAACGAATTATCCTTTGAATTGTCCTTGCACAGGACTCTCACTCAGAGGCCCAATCATAGATATAGAGTTCTTCAAAGACTGCTCATCTGGTAGTTTAGGTTATTTTTTTGTTTACATAAATGAGCTATGAGTTGCTACCGGTTGCTAATTATTCTTTTAAGAAAATTAACATGGCAAAGGGATTAAGTAGTTATTATTGGAAAATAGTTCACATAATTATTCTTTTAAGAAAATTAACATGGCAAAGGGATTAAGTAGTTATTATTGGAAAATAGTTCACATATAAAAGATGTAGTTTAGTGATGTAACTGTTACATTTTAAGTAGTCAAGAATTCTAGAGAGATTTCATGTAATAGACGAAGTGGCAAAATTAACTGTCCGCATTTCTCTTACCCATTTTAATTATGTTAGAAGATTTGCTTCCTTGAATACCTTAAATTATTAAGGTCAATGAAAAGGCCCTAAGGCATTTTGGCTTATAGTCACTCCTCTCCTTATAGGCATCATAAAATAGAAGTGTAGCATATTATGTACGTAGCAGGGTAGTACTTCATGGCACATACAAGAACTTTTTGTTGACTTGCTCCATTGCTGCATCATATCTTTCCTAACGTTTTAGTCTTTAGCATTGATCACAGGAGTTGTCTATCCATAGACCATAGTAACTCACTACTCGCTAGACGCAATGCAAGTATCAACCCACGCCAACTCAAAAAGATAATAAAGACATTGCAGACTTTCGGAGAGAGAAGGAACAAACATCTCTTAAAGAAGCATCCAATATTAACCTTCAGAGAATATCACATGAAAACAATGATAAATGAGGATACATGTAATGTCTTGCAAATTACAGAAGTTTTCTGTTGAACAAGCCAAATACATAGGCATTAAAAAAAAGACCAGTAGCTTAGAAGAAAATTTACAAAGCAGCGCCTTATCAAATCCATAAAACGAAAAGAAGCTCCTAGTATCCTTCATTAGTTTCCAGAACAGTTTAAAAACGAGTGGCTTTTACTTTCTACAATGAATAAGCAGAAGCTCTCAGTGAGGTCTAAAGGGTGGACAAAAAAGTAAAGAGATAAAGAGATCAATATAAATTTCGCATACAAGTAAACTACCATTCACACCAGAAATGGCAGCAGAAATTAATGATTAGGAGAGCTACAAGCACCCGTGATATTGCATCAGAAAGAGGTCTCCAAGCAAACTCATTATCCTGCGGATATCCTTGCAATCCTGTGCCAAAAATCTTCTAGTTAGCTTAAGAACCACAACAAGCTGATTTGGGAGCAGCTGGGGCTGGGGCACTTGGGTCTGTTGCACTGATCTTGAGTCCTCCACCAGGCTGCATTTCAAAGACGAAAAGGTATCAACTGCTGGAATTTTATGATAAAAAGTGAAATGGTAACTTTAAACTTTGGCCTCGGCTGTCCAAGAAAAATCAAGGAAACAATACTGTAGAAACACTTTAGGATCGCACTAAGTTTACAACAGAAAATATTTCAATCGATACTTCAAAAATCAAATCAAACCACATGAAGGCTATGACTAGATATCAAATAGAGAGATCTTTTCTATTTTCTCCACATGCAAAGTTATGTTTAAGACGGCCAGAGCACTTACGGCCTACGGGACAAAGGTGCTCTGGTCACTAATATTAGCAATTCGATACTTGATGAGATTTTGCTATCACAAAGCCAGGGTTCTTCTATGGATGCTCATGTACTTAAAAAAATATATAAAATAGGCACATAGAATGGATTCCATTAGCAGTCTTACAGTCTCAGCCTTGGAGTCAGATTCTGCAAGTCTCTGCTTGATGTCCCTTGCTATTGAAAAGAAAACCTCCTCCACATTTAAGTTCGTCTTAGCACTCTGTGACATTGAAATTTCAGCAAGTATGATAAAATCAACTACAAGCTAAGAAACGGAACCATATGCAACAAGTTACTCAACTGTTTCAAAGAATTTGATTCCATACTCGTCAGCCAGAGCTTGACCCTTTGAGGTGGGAACAGCCTATAATTGGAACTCTAGAATCAGTACCAAACCCATTGATCTAATGAAGAGACTGAAAGGCAGAAGGGTAGATAAACGAAATTACCCTTTTGCTCTCGTCCATATCTGCCTTGTTACCAACCAATATCTTGTTGACGTTGTCTGATGCATGCTGTTCAATATTGCGGATCCAGTTCCTTATGTCTGTGCATAAAGATAACATATTACTGCTCCCACCATACTAAGTACCCATTTAAGAGAACTAAAATTATAGGTGAGAAGAAAGTCGATATACATATGTAAAAGAAAGTGCTCACAACATCTTCCCTTATTACAGTGTGCCCACAATTATGGTGCACCAAACTTGCAGTAAGAGAACAACAAAAGTCAATATGCAGAAAATGAAGAGATTACTGTTGAAAGATGACTCATCAGTAACATCATACACCAGTAAAATTCCCATGGCTCCACGATAATAAGCTGCAAAACAAATTAGTGGATGTGTTGCCATTCAAAGTCATGCAACAATAAGTGAATATTTCAAGAAAAAATCCATCCCATCCCATATTAACAAATGAATCATGGGAATACAGGAGAACATAACAAAAATGCTATTATCATTAACTCCCTCCATCTATATTTACTTGCTACATTTTTATTTTGGAAAAAACTATCAACTTTGACCGATTATTTTGATTTTATGAAGTAAAATATAGTCATGTGTGGTCTTGTTAGTTTTGTCTCAACATGTAGATTCATAATATCAAATTTTTATAAAATTTACTTAAATGGAATAAGAGATATGCACGGTATAAAAACATCTTGAAGACCGTGCAAAAACAAATGTAGCAAGTAAATAAGGACAGAGGGAGTAGTAAAAAGCAAAATCCAACTTCCCTCGAAATTTTAGAAGGCTGAAAACTATGTTTACTACAAATGCCTAGACATTGCTCAGATTCAAAATTAGCAATAATTGTTGACAACAATTTCCCTTAGCAGCATACTTCTAAAACTATTTTATGGGAAAACCATTTAAAATAATTTCCACATGATACTATTGTATATCTACACAAAAGACCTTAGAGGACTCTGACACCCCAAATGGACACTGAAGAGGTCTATACAACATGTTCCTGAAGTTACATAAAATTAAGAAACAATGAACTTCTACAGCTTCCCAGGAAACAGTTCCAATCCAATTATCCAAATCAATTCAATTCAGTAACCAAAACTAGATTAACAACAAACACAATCCTTAGAAACAACAAACAAGGTGATAAAGTTCTCTATAAAGTCTCCCAATTTTGAAGATCCAAGTACAATATCACCTTTTCAAGAATCTATCGACATAATTCCAAACCTTATCCATGTGTTGTCAGAATTATTCCTGCCACTTGGTCGATTTTTTGTTTCCAATGCCATGATAATAAATCACATAGAGCTTCATTAAACTCCTTGTTTTATAAAGAGATGATCCTCAAAATAATAACAGGAAGGGGGCAAAAGTATTACAACTTGCCGTCATGTTCCAAAACGAAATCAAATGCTGAGGCTACTCCTTAAAAGACCCAACTCCACCCTTGAAAATGAATGAGATCTCTACATCACAAACCTCCAAAACATTGAGATGATATATGATTTTCAGGTTCATATTCCAAGGAACACATCTAGGGGAAAAGAGACTACAAAATGAAAAGAAAAATATGATAACATCCTCAAAACACATTTACAACATATGACTTTATACCATTTCCACCAACACAAAGCTTCCAAAAGTAGACATAAGGCCATATACCAGAAGATTCTAATCCGACTCCACTTTAACCCAAACCCCCCCCCCATCCCCAAAAGGATTGGAGACATTTAACGAAACCTTGAGACAAAAGGACAACCCTACCCTTCCAGACAGTGCTTAGGAAAACATAGAACTTCACATACAAGTATAAAGGCCTACATTGATACAATCGTCCTATGGAACAAACCCCTCTAGTATCAGATAAATTCTATTTTGCTTCTTTTAATTTTCTTTCTTACTTTAAGATATGAAAGGGGAGGCAGAGGAGGTAAGACATGTAGAATGCATCAAGATTCAAGACATTGACAAGAAAATCTAATTACCAGTAGTAATTGTCCGGAAGCGTTCCTGACCAGCTGTATCCCATATTTGAAGTTTGATCCGTTTGCCATCAAGTTCTATGGTTCGTATCTTAAAATCAATGCTGTAAAATAAGGCCTCCATGTCGTAAGAACACAGCATCACATAATAATATAAAGTTTGTGTAATAAAATCTAAAGCAACTACCCAATAGTTGTTATGAAACTTGTAGTGAAAGATCCATCAGAAAAACGCAGCAGAAGGCAACTCTTACCCACACCTAGCAGACAATCATTAGCAAACAATTAACATCAAACAGAAATACATTAGATGAATCTAAATGCATAATCCAGCCACCCAAGAATCTAAACAAAAAGATAACAGCAAGCAGTAATTCATTAGAGAGATCTCGATGTTTGATTCAGCCACCCAAGAACGTAAAATAACACTAGTTATACAACATTACAAACAAAGAGTAGAGACAGACTAGAAATCTACAATAGTCAATGCAACGAAAACTTGAGACAATTTTCATTGGCTCTCAACCATCTGACTGGTATTGAGGGAAGGACTACAAACCTAGACCACAATCTATTTGTACCAAGCGGAAGGTCCTTCCATGATCATTCTTTCAAATATAAATTTGTAGTTGCAATTTAATGTGCAAAGGAACAAGAACAAAAAATGCCAAAAGAACATATTCATAATCAACAAAGAAAACAAGATAGAAGCATGTAGTGGTTATGATTATCTTCACTTCTCCCTACTTCACACTCTTATAATACACATTGGTTCAATCAAGAGTTAACAAATATTTAAGTGAGCCTTAACAATATATTTGGTGATCCTTCTTAACAATATTTAGGTGATCCTTATCAAATATCTAAAACTTGTGTCAACATATAAGCGACTTCTCTAGAACGCATCGACTTAACCTTCCCAACTCATCCACACAAATACTTATTTTAAAAGTTTGGCAAATCCTTAAATTTCACTCTAGAAGCAAAAACAAGAAATGGAAGACAAATTCGCCGCAGAATACCAATGATAAGAGCAGAAACGCCTACTACTATCCATTGTAAAAACTGCTTTGCAGCATCGTCCTCATAACTAACAATCTTCTTAGAACTCTCCTCAGGTCAATATACTCATTCCAAATAAGGGATTGAACATGGGTAAGGACTCATAAAACGTGTTCAAAATGCACATTAAGATAGTCACATAAACCAATGTAAATCGAAGCTCGAAAGCAACATAATGCAACCTCAATGTAAGAAATCCTAAATAAACCATGAGGTTAAATGTGTTCACATCATATCAATTCCACACCCAAATAAAAATCATCAATAAAATACAACAAAATAGCGAATGAAACTTGCAAATCTGCAATGAATATAGTCTGATCTAGAAAAAACAGAAACTCAAAATTTCGCAAACATGAAACAGAAAGAAAAAACGGTAATCTATAAAATTAAGAAATCTTACCGCTATCACCGATCAAGAGAAGTTTAATGAGATAATCGTAATCGGCTCTAGCCCTAGCAGGTGGAGCAGCCATGGAAATGATCTTCTTCGACCTCTAAAAAAATGAAATTGACGAGCACAAACCCTAACACAGATGAAATGGAAAAAAAAATTCTAATGAAAACACGCAATTTGGGACAAAGTCAAAATTTATTGAAGAAAGAAAAAGGGGGAAATACCAGATCGATGGGGTGTCGGAAGGCAAGGAAGAGGAGAAAAGGACAAAGGGGAAAATGAGGGAGCGAATTAATAAGAGATATTATGGTGGGAGTGGGAGAACAAAGGAACGAGGACGTCCCAATATCTTGCCTCGACCCGGGTAGGAGTAGAGGTGGCAAACGGGTTATACGGGTCTTGTTTATTTCGGGTTGTGTTAGGTTCGTTCGGGGTTTACTTCAGGTCCATGAAATTACGGATTAGCTGCGTGTTTATTCGAGTACATTCGTCTTACTTTCGTAACAAATAAATAAAATACATACTAACGAGTATAAAAAAATAAGTCAAGTAACTAGAATAGTCCCAGTCTCTTCAGAAAAAAAAAACCAGTACAAGTTCTTTTACCTACGTCAATATTTTGGATTAATGGTGTCACACAGTCATGGGATATTTATACTTTGCTCTGAATTCGAACCTTTATGTATCTTTATTTAATTCTAGAGGTGGCATAACGGGCCATATTGGTCGGATGCGGGTCGAGTCATAGTCGGGTCAACTTTGAGATCGGGTTGATCCGTGCGGATCCCTCTCGGGTTCATGAAATTCCTGGATATTGGGGGTTGATGAGTCGGGTCAACAACGGCGGCTCCAAGCGGTTCTGGTTAGTTTGTGGCGGTAAAGTCGGCTTTATAATCTAGCAAATAAATAAAACACATAAATTAATGTTTCTGAAAAATATATTTCAATATTATTTTCCGGTAGGGTTGGGTCATTATTGTCCGGTCACTCCGGGATAGAGTAGATTTCAGGTTATCTTCGACTTCGGGTCATATTCATATCCATTTTGTCTTCGGGTCAGGTTGGGTTACTTCGGGTTTCGATTCTATTTCAGGTGTCACTTTTGGATGAAAACGGGTCTCGTGTATTTTCGGATCAGCGGGTACGAGTCTATTTTGCCGGCTATATCTATTTCTATTTGGTTGTTGAACTTAATCGCCAAGAAAGTTTTATTAAGTTCATTTTTTTATTGTTCGTGAAAAATATTGCTTTATTATTTTTGGGTAGGGTTTGGATTTTAATTTTCAATTCACTTCGGGATACGTAGGTTCGGGTTATTTATCTGTACGAGCCACATTCGGGTCTAGGTTCTTATATGTCGGGTTATTTCACATTTCGATTCTGTTTCGGGTTGTTGTTTTCGTGTGAGACCCAGGTCTTAGTCGGGTATTAGGTATGGGTCCATTTTGCCACCTCTAGGTAAGAGCATGTACAATGGTAAATTGGTAATGGCTCTCCAATGAAATCTCCACTATTCACTCTCTTCAAACTCTCAAAAACTATATCTAAAATATACAAACAACAAATAAAGCTCCTTAAAGAGCTATCCATTGTATATATATCACTATGTAATGGTCACCATGTCAATTATCATTCCTTTGTGTCATGTGTTACTAATTGAATGATTGGGGCAATGGAGAGCCATTTTTCAATTCTCCCAAATGGTATCTCCTGCAAGAGACACTTTTCAAAGTGTCTCCATGGAGATACACTTAAGAGTCAAGACACAAAGAGCCCCTTGATAGGTAAGAAGTAGCTCTCCATTTTCTCTCTCTTTAGAGAGCTACCTGGAGACCCCTTCCAAGAGCCCCATTGTACATGCTCTTAGCTTTTTATTTTTTTAGAAAAAACGGGGAACCATGTTATTAAGCATAATAAAAAATCTGCCAAGGCTAAAATGTCTTGCAGAAAGCCATCAACATACACTTGCTCGAACCACTAGAAGGAGAAAGTCTAGCAACTAAATGAGCAACCGCATTCCCACCCCGCTTTACATGAGAAACCGAGAAAGATTAGAAATTATCCCCTAAAGCACAAATATCCTCGATTATAAGATCTAAAAGAGAGCGACCAAAATTCTTCATGTGAGTAACTTTTGACAAGTTCATTGCATCAGTCTCTAATTCAACATTGGTGAAGCCAAGTCTTCGAGCAACTTGAATTCCAAATCTTGCAACCATAGACTCAGCAATGGTAGCAGATCAGTGGGCCTTGTACCTGCAAACAACCACCACGAAGAGTTTGCCATTTGCCTCAACCTGAGCTTGCTTTCTTATTTTGGTTTTAGAAAACTTGTGGAAACTATCTTATAAAATAATGTGAGAAATTACCTAATAAAAAGAGACATCAAACTAGTTTATGATCCTTTTTTGTAGCAAAAAGGTATCAGAGGTCGGATTACGATGGGTCGACTTTATTTTCACAACGTTGACCCACACGTGCGTTGCAATTGATTTTTATTTTACCCCATGTTGCTCATTTTCTCTCTATTATTGGTGTGATTCTTCCCTCACGTTCTTGAATTCAGTCCTTTTTATGGGGCATAAAATCGTAAAAAAAATTGTTGTGATTCAATCCTAGATTATATGTCGCCGAAGATGGTTATTAAGTAGAAAATTGTCGCTTTTATTATACCCAGGAGAAATATTATCTTTTTTGATGTTATGCTTGATTTGTAGAATAGGATGGGGAAGATTTTTGTTAAAATGAGAGAGAAATGAAACAAGAGAGAGGTGAAAGGAACAAAAAGGGGGAAAAGTCAACGCCATAATAGAAATTCAACCCTATCTTTTAGCCAAAAAATAAATTATAAGGTAGTTTCGTGCCTCATTTTTTTTATTAGGTAGTTTCCGGTAAAACGTGTATTTTATAATGTAATTTATGGCAAATTTTACCTTTTTTCTTGTAGAAAATTTATCCTGTACTAGCTTTTTTTTAATCAATGGTAAACCAAAAAGTATTACCGTAAAAAATGACCTTATATTAGTGACGAGGAGTGTTTAGTAATGGGGAGATAAGCTTTGTCGAGTCAGTCATTTTGATTATGTCCTTTACCCAGTCATGGGCCATAATTGCAAATTTGAAAGGGGGTTATCGGGTTAGTGTCAAATTCATCAACTTAGTGATAAGGATCACGGAACATGATATTAGTGTTATGAAATAACAACACTTTAAGGAACGTTATGAATTAATTCTTCTTGAAAACCTTAACCTAAATCGGGGATCAGAGAAAGAGCTTAGGGATTTTGAATTTGACGGAAAAAGATATTGGGGCCGGAATGAAGTTGTAGTACGGAACATCACAACACCAAGTCGATGGAAGTGGTTGTGGATTATTGCCATTGAAATGGAATTACTTATAAAATTGCAAATTTCTAGCCTATGACGAGGTTAGTAAAATTTAATTTCAAAAATTGCCTAAATTTTTTAGTAGATCGTTATATTGCATATTTTTACCCTTATATTTTAGTTATTTGAATATGTTTTATATCTATATATGGGTTTTTATGATGACTTCTATTATTCCGTACTTAGCTTATTCCTTTTAGTTATTATTTTTATCACCTATTAAGCTTAATTAGTGTTTTATTTTATGATAGGTGTTTGGTTCGGGAAAAGTAAGTATAAGCCCAAATAGCAAGCAGCCAAAACAACAAACATAAAGAAGAAAAGAAGAAGATATTGCAGCCCAAATAACACTCATACGTGACTCACAATTGGGAGTCAAAAGAAAAATATTTATCTCCTTTCATCCTACTTCCAACAGCAAGCAAAAACAAGTCTTCTACTCCTTTTCTACTAGTAGTAGCACTGAGCCAAGGAAATAGGAAACTTTCCTATTCTTACCTCTACACTAAACACAATAAGGCAAGGGAGATTCATCTCCTCAATACGAAGATTCTACAGCAAATTGCCAAGCAAGTTTTAGGGAATTTGGAGAAAAATCATATTAGTTTCTTCTCTCCTCAAGTAATCTCCCTAATTATGTTAATTAGAGGGTTTTCTCAATTGGGTATAAGAATACCCTAAATTCTACCGGGTAAAGGGGGGATGAAACACAAAATACATTCACACGATAGTTTTAGGTTTACATTTTAATTCAGTCTTGGTTGTTAATCGTTCCGTTGGTGACAGCAACGACCATCGACCATCTGCTTTGCTTTTGTTCTTTGTTACTCAATTCAATAGCGATTATTGGAGCTACTAGTTCTCCCTTACACCCACCTGCTTAATCAAGCTTCCTCAGCACGTTTTCTTTACAAGTTTGTTATATTGGTTACAGGTTGTTACAAGTTAGTTTCACATTAATTATTATTACATCTTTTCTGTTTTAGAGCTGTAAATATAAATAGCTATTTAGTTGTAATCTTTTATTCTTACAATTCATTAATGAGAAGTTTATTCTGAATTCTCTCAAACACTTTTCCTTCTCTCCTGAAAATCACTGAGCTTATACAAGCTTTTCATGGTATCAGAGCAGGAATCTGCGAATTCCTGGCTCAAATTTTTCTGAAAATGTGCTGTGCAATTGTTGCAAACAACATATTAATTTTTCTAAATTGAAATTTTCTAAAGATTACTGAATTCATTTCTTCCGCAATTGTTGATCTGAACTTTCTTGCTGAGCTAAAATTCTTGCTGCAAAATTGAGGTTAAATCTTCTATTTCTTGATGAAATTCTATTGAATCCTGATTATTTCACCTGATTTGATCTACAATCATCAATTCATTTCACTTATCTTGCTAGATTCTGATATTTTGTTCTTAGTTCTTAATCAATTTCATTTACATTGATTCTGAATTTCTCGCCTGAATCTATAAGTTTGCATATAATTTTTTTTTAGCTGAAATTGTGTGATTCTATATTCAATCATCTTAAATTTCTAGAAATTTCAATTTCATTCTTGCTTCACAATGCCTGAAACACAAAATTCAAATTCTTCTTCACAAAATTCAACCTTACCTCCTAATCAAGATCCTACCAGCATCTTTTACATTCATCCATCTGATACGAATGTGACTCAAGTTGTTACTGTAAAGTTCAATGGAACTAGTTACAACGATTGGAAGCGCTCAATGTTGATTATGTTATCCACTAAGAACAAATTGAGGTTTATTGATGACAAGTTTGATGTTCCTGCACCTGAAACTGATGAGTATGCAGCTTGGGAGCGCTGTAACAACCTTGTTTTGTCCTGGATACATGCTAATCTTGATAATACTATCAAGAAAAGCATTCTATATTTCAGTTCTGCATCTGAAGTATGGAAAGATCTTGAAGAACGCTTTGGTCAATCATCCAAGACTCAAGTGTTCTCTCTCTTGAACAAAAGATGGCAGATCTCACACAAGGATCTATGACTGTGTCTGAGTTTTATACTACAATTAAAACTCTTTGGGATGAGATGCATGATACTAATCCTATTCCATACTGTACATGTAACAAATGTACATGTAGTTTGACACAAAGAATTCTTACTAAAGATCAAGAATTGAAATTGATTCAATTCATGATGAAGCTAAATGAAGCATTCTCAACTGTCAGGGGAAATATACTGATGACACATCCCTTGCCTAAAGTGTCTCAAGCATATAGGATTTTTGCACAGGAGGAGAGACACAAAGAGCTCACTCAGCTTACTGCTAACATAGAGTCATTAGCTTTTGCTGCTGACAGAAACACCAGATACAAACAACCCTATCAGCCTTATCAGCCTTATTCTTCAGGCAAACCTTCCATTGCTGGTAGTAAAAGACCTGGATCACATTATTATTGCACACACTGCAAAATTCCTGGACATAGCCTTGAAAGGTGTTTTAAAATCCATGGTTTTCCACCTGGTTACAAGCCTAAGGAAAAGAAATTTGCAGCTGCAGTTCAAGCTACACCTTTTAACATTGAGGGTTTGTCTTCTGATGCTAAGCTTAATGCTATTTCTGTGGAGCAATACAATCACTTATTGACACTTCTCAACAATCAAACTATGACTGCATCATCCAGTGTACCTGCTTCTTCTTCTCATGAAGATAATAACATCTCTGGTCATGCTTTAATGGCAGGTAAACATTGCTATCTTTCTTGTCTTGATACACAATGGCTGTTAGACAGTGGTGCATCTGATCATATATGCAATAATCTGTCCTGGTTTCATACATATGTTGTTGTAACTGGTACACAACACACTATCACTATTCCGGATGGAACTCATGTCCCTATACAGCATATTGGGTATGTTATTCTCAGTCCAGACATCACCCTGTAGAATGTCTTACATGTCCCAGATTTTCAGTTTAATCTCATTTCCATACATAAATTGTGTAAGGATCTGCATTGTCAAATTTCCTTTACTCATGACAAATGCTATGTGCAAACTCAGGACCCTTCTCAGAAAGGGCACTCAATGCTTCTTGGTAAGCTACATGCTGGATTATACAATGTTGCTGCCAACCATGTTCAAGTGCAATCTCCTAATAATGCTGCTAAAGCTGCTGTTAAGACTTGTTTTGCTACGCTGTTAATAATGCTAAATTATGGCATCTGCGCCTTGGTCATTTACCTTTTGATCATCTCAGTATGTTGATTCCTTCTTGTGATGCAAAGACCTGTTCTAAAGACTTCATTTGTACAGTTTGTCCTGCTGCCAGACAAACTAGGAAGTCATTTCCTACTAGTTTCATTAAGACAAATAAGGCTTTTGATATGGTTCATATTGATGTATGGGGGCCTTACAAGGTCAAGACAATTTCAGGATGTACTCAATTCATCACTATTGTAGATGATTTTACAAGGTTTACTTGGATACACTTGTTGAAGTTTAGAATAGATGTTGTGGCTGTTATGAACAATTTCCTTAACTATGTAAATACTCAGTTTGATGCTAAGGTTCTTTCTGTACGTTCTGATAATGCAAAGGAGTTAATTGAAGGTGAAATGAAAGATTTATTTCTTCAAAAGGGTATTCACCATCAGACTAGCTGTGCACACACACCACAACAGAATGGTGTGGTGGAACGCAAGCATAGACATCTATTGGAGACAGCAAGGGCTATTTTTCTTCATTCAAAAGTTCCAGATAAGTTTTGGGGAGATAGTATACTATGTTCTGCTTATCTTATTAACAAAATGCCATTATCCAGCATTAATAACATATCTCCTTATGAAAAGTTGTATCAAGTTACACCCTCACTTGATCACTTAAGGACTTTTGGATGTCTTTGTTTCATATCCACTTCCAAAATTCAGAGATCCAAGTTTGCTCCAAGGGCACAACCTGCCATGTTTCTTGGATATTCAGTGACTCAAAAGGGCTACAAAGTCTTTAATCTGATTACTCACAGAGTTCTTGTTACCAGAGATGTCACATTTTATTTATGAAAGACATTTTCCCTTTCATATTCTTTCTTCCACCACAGAACCTGACCCCATCTTTACTCCTAGTGTAACTTATGATTGCTTTGATGATACTTTTCCCCTGTCATCATCACCACATCCAGTTCATCCTACTCACCAGCCACCACTTTCTCCCACACATACTTTTTCTACAGCCACTCCCATTTCCACTTCATCTTCCTCTTCTCTTGATTCTACATCACTTGTCTCATCACCAGAATCTCCTGCTCCTATTTCTTCACCTCCATCCATTTCTAAACCTGTACAAACTCTTATTGATCTTAGTACTATTTTGTCTCCTAAACAACCTGCTCCACCTATTAGACAGTCTAATAGAGTTCACAAACCACCTGCTTATCTTAATCAGTATTATTGCAATACTTCCACTGCCAACATCACTACACACTGGTGCAATCTTGTCTCTTTTTCTTCTTTTCCATCTTCTTATAAATCTTTCTTAGCAACATCCTCTGAAACCATACAAGAACCTTCTTCTTATACAGAAGCTTCATCCAAAACTGAGTGGATAGAAGCTATGGACAAGGAAATACAAGCTCTTATTGCCAATAATACTTGGGATCTTGTTGATCTTCCCTTTGGGAAGAAGCCAAATGGCAATAAATGGGTTTATAAAGTAAAATTAAAGGCAGATGGTACTTTGGACAGATGGAAGGCTAGATTAGTATCTAAAGGATTTAATCAGAAATATGGCATAGACTACGAGGAGACCTTCTCTCCTGTAGTTAAAATGCCCACCATCAGATGTCTCCTTGCCATTGCTTCTTATAACCAATGGCCAGTCTATCAATTAGATGTGAATAATGCATTTTTGCATGGGGGTCTCAAAGAAGAAGTCTACATGAAGGTGCCTCTTGGCTTTCCAAATCCTCAAAACAAAGTGTGCAAGCTTAATAAATCACTTTATGGCTTGAAGCAAGCTTCTAGGCAGTGGTTTGCTAGATTGGTAGAAGAGCTTACAGCACAAGGCTTTCTACAATCAAAAAATGACTACAGTTTGTTCATTAAAAGGGTAGATTCTCACATCACTGTGGCAGCAGTATATGTGGATGATATAGTCCTCACAGGGACTGATATCCATGCTATCAACTCACTCAAGCAACATCTTCATCAGATTTTTAGTATTAAAGATCTAAGGATTTTGCATTACTTCTTGGGAATCGAAGTTGCCTATCTATTTGAAGGAGTTTTAATGAGCCAGAAGAAGTTTTCTAAAGAACTTCTTACTGAATGTGGCCTTGATCTGACTAAAAAGGCTCTCACTCCTCTCCCTGTCAACATCAAATTACAAGCAGAAGAAGGTGAACTACTTCCTAATCCTGAATATTATAGGTCTATTATGGGAAAGCTTAATTTTCTTACTCACACTAGACCTGACTTATCTTTTGCTGTGCAAAGTTTAAGTCAGTTCATGCATTGCCCTCGATCTTCTCATCTATCTGCTCTACATCATACACTTCGATACCTTTAACACACTATTGGTCAAGGCATCCTTTTGCAAGGTCATGACAACCTTACCTTACAAGCTTTTTCAGATTCTGATTGGGCTTCCTGCCCTGATTCAAGGAAATCAGTCACTGGCTACTTACTTTTACTTGGGCAGTCTCCTATTTCTTGGTGTTCCAAGAAGCAAAGCACGGTTAGCAAGTCTTCCTCCCGAAGCGAATATCGAGCCATGGCATCGGCGGCTTCGAGGTAGCTTGGACAGTTCGTTTATTACAAGAACTTGGAATCTGCCAACCTCAACCAGTGACCTTATTTTGTGACAATCAAAGTGCTTTACATATAGCACGCAATCCTGTGTTTCATGAGCGCACAAAACACATAGAAATAGAGTGCCATTTCACTAGGGAGAAGGTGCTTGAAGGGCTCCTACAACTTTCCTATTTACCTACTCAATCCCAACTAGCTGATGTTCTTACTAAGTCCATGCCTAGCTTCACCTCAGTTTAATAAGCTTCTTTCCAAGTTGGGTTTGTTTACTCCACCTCCCAACTTGAGGGGGGGTATTGGAGCTACTGGTTCTCCCTTACACCCACCTGCTTAATCAAGCTTCCTCAGCACGTTTTCTTTACTAGTTTGTTATATTGATTACAGGTTGTTACAAGTTAGTTTCACATTAATTATTATTACATCTTTTCTGTTTTAGAGCTGTAAATATAAATAGCTATTCAGTTGTAATCTTTTATTCTTACAATTTATTAATGAGAAGTTTATTCTGAATTCTCTCAAACACTTTTCCTTCTCTCCTGAAAATCACTGAGCTTATACAAGCTTTTCAGTGATATCTCTGGTAATTTCATTCCGTTCTTCAACTAATGCAGTTTTCTTTATTCTTTCTAATAGTCGATTTGTTTAACTTTGTCAATTTTCAATTTGCTTACAATTTCGTTGTTTAATTTAGATGTTGCAGTGGTCATGTTGTTGAGTAAATTTTGTCCTTAGTTGGTTTGATTACCGTATTAGGCGTTGATTTCCAATTCGCTTTTCAATTTGTCTTATTCCAATTCATCATCACCCACTATATGTTTACTCTATGCATCTAAGTATTTCACACAAATAGATTTACTTTCTCATATCTTAGTTTAATACTACCTCCGTTCCTAAATAATCTACACACTTTGCTTTTCATTAGAACCAAGGCAAAAGTGAAAAAGTAGGAGAGAGAGAGAGGAGCGGAATTATGAAAAGTGGGGAGTAAGAAGTACAAAAAGTAAATAAAAAAAATAGAGGAGAGGGGGAAATGGGGTAGGTGGGGGGTTTAAGTGGGTTAATTTATTTGGTGAGGGACCACATACGGGAAAAAAGTGGGGAATAATGATTGGGCATTTTACCCTATTTAGATAGAGTAACAGTGTAACCATTAAAAATGAACGGCCCGAAAAGGAAAGTGTGTAGATTAAAAAGGAACGATGTAGTATTAGATAAGGTTTGTCATAGCATTTATTGAGTTTTGTTTTTTTATGATGATGTTAGATGGCTTTTTCATATTAGTGCTCTATGCTTTTGATTACAGTAGACTTAGATAATAGTATTGCTAGTTTTTTTTAGTATTTCCTATATTTTTACTCTTAGTTTTAATCTTAGTTAAGTTGCTTTATTTAACTTTCTTGCTTTATTTTTGATTTCTTGCTGGTAATAATCATAGTTTACTCTAATTGACTAAGTTCATATAATCAAGTGGATAATATAATATAGTACCAATATCCTTGTGAGTTCGACCCGTATTTGCTAGTTGTGTTGTATCGTACACCATGCACTTGTGGTACTAGTTTTTATTCATACACTTTTTCAGCTATGCATAGTCATTAGTTATTTAATGTTAATTGCAAAATGAAATTAAATCTCATCATTAATCATCAATTTGTGATATCTTACGGTATATCTGAATTTTAGTGATGTTAAATTTTTTGCGTCCAGTGATAGTTATAGTTTTTATGACATTATTTCGTAGTGTCTAATCATTATTGATTGTTATCTAAGACAATTGATTCCGTAGGATTTACCGTCGGATGATTCTACCATGGTCTTTTTTCAAAAAAGACCATAGAGTCAAATGAATGTGAGCCACCCATTTTAGTTAGTGGACTCCTTTCTTCATTTCTTTTTCCTTTTCTTTTAATTGCCAAAACTCATTTCTTTTAATTTGTTTATTTACCAAAAATTATGAAATTAATTTCTGAAAATCGAAAAAATAATTAAAAAAAAATTGAAAAAATCCGAATTTTTTTTTTGCCTTCCAAACAGTTTTTTACGTATAGGAAAAAATTTTGGAGCTAAATTTTTTTTTACCCATTTTCTCTCTCCTCCTTGTTCTTCATGTTCTTCACCAAATCCACCATTATCAACCGAATTTCTCCCAAATTCGACCCATTTTTCCACCTTCTCCCTCAATTTCGACCCTATCTTCCATCTTGTTCCTCCATTTCGACCCATTTTTCACCTCCATTTCGCCCCAAAAACCTTCACCTCCATTGTTAAACTTAACCTCCATGGATTTCGATCTAAACTCTTCACCCATAGATGAAATGGATGTAAGTTTACTTGAATATTTCGTATATAGTAACGAATTAATGATTTTCTATCTTCATTTGTGTATTTCAATAAGATTAAACTTGCAATTTAGGAAAAAATTCCCCAAAAAAATCTAGGGTTTTAAGAAAAATAAAATGACGGTTTTGGTGACTCAATTGCTCAAAATCAATGCACTTCACACTTTTATGCGACAATTTGTGGTTACATTTGAGTAGTTCATAATTTAGTTTAGCTATGATGCAAAAAAAAATCAACTTTTTCGTGACCTCCATGGGAGGTTGAGCTGGTTTTTTGGCTAAGGTACTGCAGTTGTTTGGTAATTACTAAGGATATTTTGGACATGACCAAACTTAAAGTTGTTTTGGTAATTGCTAAACATATTTTGGATATGACCAAAAATAAAATTAAGGTGTGTGAGATAATTGCAAGAAATCAATGCACTTAACACTTATATTGGGTTACATTTGATGCGTAGATCATACTTTAGTTTAATAGTTAGATGAAACAAATTTGTAGCATTTTCGGGACCTCCATTGCAGTGGAATGTCACTTGTTTTTTGTGCAAGTTAGTGCAGGGTATAGGTAATTACTAAAGATGTTTCGGTCATGACCTAACATAACCACTATATATGTTAGGTAATCACCTAATAAGATTAGGATATTACCAAAAAATTTAGGTCATTATGTAAACCATTTTAGGGCATTACCTAACATAATAATTGTCTTGAGCAATGACCTCAAATCATGTGACTATAACATATATGATGAGGGAATTATATGGTTAAGATGTGGGTTACTGATAACCTAATCCATGAGATTTTATGTGGTTTATATGATAAGATTGCATCGGGGATAAACATTGCATTTTTTCCTTTATCTTTTGCTTTGAAATGATTGAATTGAATGAATTTTGTGATATGAAAGGTTCATCGATAGAATGTTTATGTGAACAGCGGATTCAAATGGTCAAACAATCTCTCAAAAGAATCCTCTCCATTGTAGTGGAATGTCAATTGTTTTTTGTGCAAGTTAATGCAGGGGTTAGGTCATTACTAAAGATATTTTGGCCATGACATAACATAATCACTATGTATATTAGGTAATCACCTAATAAGATTAGGATATTACCAAACCTTTTAGATCATTACCTAAAATAATAGTTGTCTTAGGCAATGGCCTCAAATCATGTGACTATAACATATATGATGGGGGAATTGTATTGTTAAGATGTGAGTTATTGAAAACTGAATCCATGAGGTTTTAAGTGATTTATATGATAAGATTGCATCGGGGTAAAACGTTGCATTTTTTCTTTTTATTTAACTTTCAAATGATTGAATTGAATGAGTTTGGTGATATGAAAGGTTCATCGAAAAAATGTTTATGTGAACAGCAGATTGGAATGGTCGAACAATCTCTAAAAATAATCTTCTTCATTGTAGTGGAATGTTACTTGTATTTTGTGCAAGTTAATGCAGGATTTAGGTAATTACTAAAGATATGTTGGTCATGACCTAATATAAGCACTATATATGTTAGGTAATCACCTAATTAGATTATGATATAACCATAACCTTTAGGTCATTATGTAAACCATTTTAGGGCATTTCCTAAAATAATAATTTTCTTGGGTAATGGCCTCAAATCATGTGACTATAACATATATGATGAGGGAATTGTATGGTTAAGATGTGGGTTATTGATAACTTAATCCATGAGGTTTTAAGTGGTTTATATGATAAGATTGCATCGGGGTAAAACGTTGCATTCTTTCCTTTTTATTTTGCTTTCAAATGATTGAATTGAATGACTTTGGTGATATGAAAGGTTCATCGAAAAAATGTTTATGTGAACAGCAGATTGGAATGGTCGAACAATCTCTAAAAATAATGCTCTCCATTATAGTGGAATGTGACTTGTTTTTTGTGCAGCTTAATGCAGGGTTTAGGTAATTACTAAAGATATTTTGGTCATTACCTAATACAACCACTATATATGTTAGGTAATCACCAAATTAGATTAGGATATTACCAAACCTTTTAGGTAATTACCTATACCATTTTAGGGCATTACCTAAAATAATAATTGTCTTGGGCAATGGCCTCAAATCATGTGACTATAACATATAACCCCATATCATATGCTTTTAGGTAATTATCAAACATGTTTTGGCCATGAACAAACCTACTAAGTGGAGGATGTTATGCCAATCACAATCCATTCACATTACTCATCAAAGCAATCCTATGCGGATTGGACAATCATGCCACTGGGTCCATTAGGCCCAATACCTCACCAAACCCCATTGACTTCAGTTTTGGGCCCCCATTGTCCCTCCTTGTAGTAAAAAGCCCAAATTAACCTCATATCATAAGATTTTAGGTAATTACCAAACATATTTTGATCATGACCAAACCTACTAAGTTGAGGATGTTCTCCCAATTACAACCCATTCCCATTACTCATCAAAGCAATCCTATGGGGATTGGAAAATCATGCCAGTGGGTCCATTATGCCCAATACCTCACCAAACCCCATATAATATGCTTTTAGGTAATTAGCAAACATTGTAGTAGAATGTCACTGGTTTGTGCAAGTTACTGCTGGGTTTAGGTAATTACTAAAGATAGTTTGGTAATGACTTAACATAACCACTATAAATGTTAGGTTAGAACCAAATCAGATTAGGTTATTTCCAAACATTTTAGGTATGCACCTACACATATTAGGGCATCACCTAAATTAATAATCGGTTTTTTCACCATATACCCCCGACAAATTGAAAAATTCACCATATACCCTCAATGTTTCAGAAATTCACCATATACCCCTCAGTTTTCAAAACTGTGCACCATGTACCCTTTTTGCTAACGGATGTTAACTCGCAGTTAGTTTTATTTACGATTTTGCCACCATTATCCCCTAACCCTAACTTTAACCCTAATCTAAATCCTAACCCTAAAATCTAAACCCTAATCCTTAACCCTAAGCCCAACCCTCCCCAAAACCTAAGCCCAACCCCCCCCCCTCCCCCCTACCCTCCACCCCCCCCCACCCCTCCCCCCCCCCCCCCCCCCCGTCGCACCCCCCCCCCCCCCCCCCCCCCCCCCCCTCCCCCCCGTCGCAGCCCCCCACCCTCCCCCTCCCCTCCCCCGTCGCAGCCCCCCCCCCCACCCCCTCCCTCCCCCGTCGCAGCCCCTATCCCCTCCCTCCCCCGCCGCAGCCCTCCGCTCCTCCCCCTCGCGCGATTTCCCCCTCCCCCCCCCCGTCAGCCGCGGCCCCATCCCCTCCCCCCATCGCAGCCCCCATCCCTCCCCTCCCCCCCCGACCCCCGCCCCTCCCTTGTTAGCGATTTCCCCCTGCCAGCCCGCACCACCATTCGAACCAACCCCACGCCTAGAAATCGAGCAACCTATAATTCATTCCGCTAGAAATCGAGCCCAATTTAAACCAAGGGGGAGGGGATGGGGATGGACGACGGGGGGGAGGGATGGGGCCGCAACGGGGAGGGGAGGGGGAGGGGGAAAATCGGCGGCGGGGAGGGGCGAGGCCAGCGGGGAGGGGGGGATAGGGGCTGCGACGGGGAGGGAGGGGGTGGCGGCTGCGCAAGGGGGTGGGGATAGGCTGGCAGAGGGGTTAGGGTTAGGGGTGGGGTGAGGGGGTGGGGTTTAGGGGTAGGGGTTGGGTTAGGGTTATTGTTTAGGATTAGGGTTTAGATTTTAGGTTTAGGGGTTAATTGTGGCAAATTTGTAAATAAAGCTAACGGTGAGTTAACGGCGTTTAGGAAAAGGGCATTTTGTGAACGTTTTTTGAAACTCAAGGGTATATGGTGAATATTTGAAACATTAAGGGTATATGGTGAATTTTCCAATTTGTCGGGGGTATATGGTGAAAAAACCGATTAATAATTGATTTGGTCAATGGCCTCAAATTATGTGACTATAACATGTATGATGATGGATTTGTATGCTTAAGATTTGGGTCATTGATTACCTAATCCAATAGGTTCTATGTGGTTTATATGACAATGTTGCATCGGTGTAAAATGTTGCATTATTTGTTGGTTATATTTCCCTTTCAAATGATTGAATTGAATTCAAATGATGATATGAAAGGCTCATTGACTGAAATGTTATTGTTAACAGCGGATTGGAATGGTAGAAGAATCTCTAAAAAGAATCCTCTCGAAGATGGATGCTATATTCTCAAAGGTGGTGCACATGGAGGTTGCATTAGAGAAGCTAATCTCAACCGTACCTCCGGAAGAAAAAGAAAAGGCACGTGAGAAGGATGAGAATGATGTTGACACCACCAATGTATCACAAGGTAATGATGGTGGAATGGAAGGGGACGAAATCTTCAGCGATGTCCGAACTGTCCCCACTAAACCGAAAACACACAGAGATAAGATGTGTTCTCCGTTTCTATCTCCCATACTTAGTGATACGCTTAAATGTGCAAAGCGTAAGTTGGATATTGACGAGACTTTTGTGCCTAATGTGCAAGTTAGATCATCGTTTAGCATGAAGGAAATTCGCTTTGTTCGTCCCGAACCTATCTTTGGTTTGGAAACCCTTCGGGACATGCCAATACAGAAGTTGACGCCAAAAAAGGCCACCAAAAAAGCCAAGACAAAAAAAGAAGAAGATGGTGTAGCAACTGATTTGGACACGCCTTCAAAGGAGGTGACTCCGAAGAAGAGCACCAAAAAAGTAAATGTCACAGAAACACATCCGAATGCCAAAAAGACCACTCAGCCGAAAAAAAGTTCAGGGAAAAAAAAACCCCTCCAGGTGGATAAAGAAAAGTTAATGAGCAGCGTATGAATAGTTTTTTATTTAATTTGTTCTTATTTTATCCATACACATAATGTTTTGGTAATGACCAAATTTGTATTTGGTAATTACCAAACATGTTTATATGCTAGTATTTGTTATTGTATTTTCTGAATGTGTGATGGGTTATATGACCCCCAAAGTTTTGAGGCCATTATTTTCAGGACATAGTTGTAACAAGTAAACAAATTTAGATTGATAGTGGTAATGACCAAAATTTTGAAGCCATTATTTTCATGTATTGTGAATGCGTGAAGGGTTTTATGACCCAAAGTTTTTGAAGCCGGAGTTGTAACAAGTAAACAAATGAGTTTGATACTTTTTATTGAGGTCATGTTTTTATGGCCGAGTTGTGTTTGGTCATTGGCTTTTATGTTAATTCGGAATATTACTAACATCAACGCGTTGAAGGTAATGGATGCCATCGATGTATGTTTACTAACTTAACTTGATGTTATTTTATTTGTTATTGGACAACCATGCCACTGACTCCATTAGGCCCAATACATCACCAAACCCCATTGACTTCAGTTTTGGGCCCCCATTGTCCCTCTTTGTACAATAAAGCCCAAATTCACCACATATCATATGTTTTTAGGTAATTATCAAACATGTTTTGGGTATTACTAAACCTATGTAATCACAATACATTCCCATTACTCATCAAAGTAATCCTATGGGGATTGGACAACCATGCCACTTGGTCCATTAGGCCCAATACCTCATCAAACCCCATTGAATTCAGTTTTGGGCCCCCATTGTCCCTCCTTGTACAAAAAAGCCCAAATTCAACTCATATTATATGCTTTTAGGTAATTACCAAACATGTTCTGAAGATTTCCAAACTACTAAGTGGAGGATGTTCTCCCAATGACAATCATTTATCATTACTCATCAAAGTAATCCTATGGAGATTGGACAATCATGCCACTAGGTCCAGTAGGACCAATACCTCACCAAACCCCATTGACTTGAGTTTTGGGCCCCCACTGTGCCTCCTTGTACAAAGAAACCCAAATTAACCCCAATCATATGCTTTAAGGTAATTACCAAACATATTTTGGGTATTACTAAAACTATCCAATCACAATCCATTTCCAATACTTATCAAAGCAATCAAATGGGGATTGGACAATCATGTCATTGGGTCCATTAGGCCCAATACGTCACCAAACCCCATTGACTTGAGTTTTGGGCCCCCATTGTCCCTCCTTGTATAAAGAAGCCTAAATTAACCCCAATCATATGCTTTAAGGTAATTACCAAACATATTCTAAAAATTACCAAACTACTAAGTGGAGGATGTTCTCCCAATGACAATCATTTATCATTACTCATCAAAGCAATCATATGGAGATTGGACAATCATGCCACTGGGTCCAGTAGGACCAATACCTCACCAAACCACATTGACTTGAATTTTAGGCCCCAATTGTCTCTCCTTGTACTAAAAATCCCAAATTAACCCTAGATCATATGCTTTTAGGTAATTACCAAACATGTTTTGGGTATTACTAAACCTATCTAATCACAATCCATTCCCATTACTCATAAAAGCAATCCTATGGGGATTGGACAACCATGCCACTGACCTCATTAGGCCCAATACCTCACCAAACCCCATTGACTTCAGTTTTGGGCCCCCATTGTCCCTCCTTGTATAAAAAAGCCCAAATCCACCCCATATCATATGTTTTTAGGTAATTACCAAACATGTTTTGGGTATTACTAAACCTATCCAATCACAATCCATTCCCATTACTCATCAAAGTAATCCTAAGGTGATTAGACAACCATGCCACTAGGTCCATTAGGCCCAATACCTCACCAAACCCCATTGACTTGAGTTTTGGGTCCCTATTGTCCCTCCTTGTAAAAAGAAGCCTAAATTAACCCCAATCATATGCTATAAGGTAATTACCAAACATGTTCTGAAGATTACGAAACTACTAAGTGGAGGATGTTCTCCCAATGACAATCATTTATCATTACTCATCAAAGCAATCCTATGGGGATTGGACAATCATGCCACTAGGTCCAGTGGGACCAATACCTCACCAAACCTCATTGACTTGAATTTTGGGTCCCCATTGTCCCTTCTTGTACTAAAAAGCCCAAATTAACCCTAGATCATATGTTTTTAGGTAATTACCAAACATGTTTTGGGTATTACTAAACCTATCCAATCACAATCCATTCCCATTACTCATCAAAGCAATCCTATGGCGGGGATTGCACAACCATGCCACTGGGTCCATTAAGCCCAATACCTCACCAAACCCCATTGACTTCTGTTTTGGGCCCCCATTGTCCCTCATTGTACTAAAAAGCCCAAATTCACCCCATATCATATGTTTTTAGGTAATTACCAAACATATTTTGGGTATTACTAAATCTATCCAATCACAATCCATTCCCATTACTCATCAAAGCAATTCTAAGGGGATTGGACAACCATGCCACTGGGTCTCATAGGCCCAATACCTCACCAAACCCCATTGACTTGAGTTTTGGGCCCCTATTATCCCTCCTTGTACAAAGATACCTAAATTAACCCCAATCATATGCTTTAAGATAATTACCAAACATGTTCTGAAGATTACCAAACTACTAAGTGGAGAATGTTCTCACAATGACAATCATTTATCATTACTCATCAAAGCAATCCTATGGGGATTGAGACAATCATGCCACTAGGTCCAGTAGGACCAATACCTCACCAAACCCCATTGACTTGATTTTTGGATCTCCATTGTCCCTTCTTGTACTAAAAAGCCCATATTAAACCTAGATCATATGTTTTTTAGGTAATTACCAAACATGTTTTGGGTATTAGTAACCTATCCAATCACAATCCATTCCCATTACTCATCAAAGCAATCCTATGGCGGGGATTGCACAACCATGCCACTGGGTCCATTAAGCCCAATACCTCACCGAACCCCATTGACTTCAGTTTTGGGCCCCATTGTCCCTCCTTGTACTAAAAAGCCCAAATTCACCACATATCATATGTTTTTAGGTAATTACCAAACATGTTTTGGGTATTACTAAACCTATCCAATCACAATACATTCCCATTACTCATCAAAGCAATCCTAAGGGGATTGGACAATCATGCCACTGGGTCCCATAGGCCCAATACCTCACCAAACCCAATTGACTTGAGTTTTGGGCCCCTATTGTCCCTCCTTGTACAAAGAAGCCTAAATTAACCCCAATCATATGCTTTAAGGTAATTACCAAACATGTTCTGAAGATTACCAAACTACTAAGTGGAGGATGTTCTCCCAATGACAATCATTTATCATTACTCATCAAAGCAATCCAATGGCGATTGGACAATCATGCCACTTGGTCCAGTAGGACCAATGCATCACTAAACCCCATTGACATGAATTTTGGGCCCCCATTGTCCCTCCTTGTTCTAAAAAGCCCAAATTAACCCTAAATCATATGCTTTTAGGTAATTACCAAACATGTTTTGGGTATTATTAAACCTATCTAATCACAATCCATTCCCATTACTCATAAATGCAATCCTATGGGGATTGGACAACCATGCCACTGAGTCCATTAGGTCCAATACCTCACCAAACCCCATTGACTTGAGTTTTGGGCCCCCATTGTCCCTCCTTGTACTAATAAGCCCAAATTAACCTTAGATCATATGTTTTTAGGTAATTACCAATCATGTTTTGGGTATTACTAAACCTATCCAATCACAATCCATTCCCATTACTCATCAAACAACCATGCCACTAGGTCCATTAGGCCCAATACCTCACCAAACCCCATTGACTTTAATTTTGGGCCCCCATTGTTCCTCCTTGTACAAAGAAGCCTAAATTAACCCCAATCATATGCTTTAAGGTAATTACCAAACATGTTCTGAAGATTACCAAACTACTAAGTGGAGGATGTTCTCCCAATGACAATCATTTATCATTACACATCAAAGCAATCCAATGGAGATTGACAATCATGCCACTTGGTCCAGTAGGACCAATACCTCACCAAACCCCATTGACATGAATTTTGGGCCCCCATTGTCCCTCATTGTACTAAAAAGCCCAAATTAACCCTAGATCATATGCTTTTAGATAATTACCAAATATGTTTTGGGTATTACTCATAAAAGCAATCCTAAGGGGATTGGACAACCATGCCACTGAGTCCATTAGGCCCAATACCACACCAAACCCCATTGAATTCAGTTTTGGGCCCACATTGTCCCTCCTTGTACAAAAAAGCCCAAATTCAGCCCATATCATATGGTTTTAGGTAATTACCAAACATTCTTTGGGCATTACCAAACCTATCCAATCACAATCCATTTTCATTACTCATAAAAGCAATCATATAGGGATTGGACAATCATATCATTGGGTCAATTAGGCCCAATACCTCACCAAACCCCATTGACTTGAGTTTTGGGCCCCCACTGTACCTCCTTGTACAAAGAAGCCTAAATTAACCCCAATCATATGCTTTAAGCTAATTACCAAACATGTTCTGAAGATTACCAGACTACTAAGTGGAGGATGTTCTCCCAATGACAATCATTTATCATTACTCATCAAAGCAATCATATGGGGATTGGACAATCATGCCACTGGGTCCAGTTGGACCAATACCTCACCAAACCCCATTGACTTGAGTTTTGGGCCCCCATTGTCCCTCCTTGTACTAAAAAGCCGAATTTACCCTAGATCATATGCTTTTAGGTAATTATCAAACATGTTTTGGGTATTACCAAACCTATCCAATCACAATCCATTATCATTACTCTTCAAAGCAATCCTATGGGAATGGCACAATCATGCCACTGAGTCCATTAGGTCCAATACCTCACCAAACCCCATTAACTTCAATTTTGGGCCCCCATTGTCCCTCTTTGTACTAAAAAGCCCAAATTAACCTTAAATCATATGATTTTAGGTAATTACCAAACATGTTTTGGGTATTACCAAACCTATCCAATCACAATCCATTATCATTACTCATCAAAGCAATCCTATGAGGATTGGACAATCATGCCACTGAGTCCATTAGGCCCAATACCTCACCAAACCCCATTGACATCAGTTTTGGGCCACCATTGTCCCTCATTGTACTAAAAAACCCAAATTAACCCTATATCATATGCTTTTAGGTAATTACCAAACATGTTTTGGGTATTTCCAAACCTATCCAATCACAATCCATTATCATTACTCATCAAAGCAATCCTATGGGGATTGGACAACCATGCCACTGGGTCCATTAGGCCCAATACCTCACCAAACCCCATTGACTTCAGTTTTGGGCCCCCATTGTTCCTTCTTGTACAAAGAAGCCTAAATTAACCCCAATCATATGCTTTAAGGTAATTACCAAACATGTTCTGAAGATTACCAAACTACTAAGTGGAGGATGTTCTCCCAATGACAATCATTTATCATTACTCATCAAAGCAATCCAATGGGGATTGGACAATCATGCCACTTGGTCCAGTAGGACCAATACCTCACCAAACCACATTGATTTGAATTTTGGGCCCCCATTGTCCCTCCTTGTACTAAAAAGCCCAAATTAACCGTAGATCATATGCTTTTAGGTAATTACCAAACATGTTTTGGGTATTACTAAACCTATCTAATCACAATCCATTCCCATTACTCATAAAAGCAATCCTATGGGGATTGGACAACCATGCCACTGAGTCCATTGGGCCCAATACCTCACCAAACCCCATTGAATTCCGTTTTGGGCCGCCATTGTCCCTCCTTGTACAAAAAAGCCCAAATTCAACCCATATCATATGCTTTTAGGTAATTACCAAACATTCTTTGGGCATTACCAAACCTATCCAATCACAATCCATTTACATTACTCATAAAAGCAATCATATGGGATTGGACAATCATGTCATTGAGTCCATTAGGCCCAATACCTCACCAAAATCCATTGACTTGAGTTTTGGGCCCCCACTGTACCTCCTTGTACAAAGAAGCCTTAATTAACCCCAATCATATGCTTTAAGGTAATTACCAAACATGTTCTGAAGATTACCAAACTACTAAGTGGAGGATATTCTCCCAATGACAATCATTTATCATTACTCATCAAAGCAATCCTATGGGGATTGGACAATCATGCCACTGGGTCCAGTATGACCAATACCCCACCAAACCCCATTGACTTGAGTTTTGTGTCCCCATCGTCCCTCCTTGTACTAAAAAGCCCAAATTAACCCTAGATCATATGCTTTTAGGTAATTATCAAACATGTTTTGGGTATTACCAAACCTATCAAATCACAATCCATTATCATTACTCATCAAAGCAATCCTATGGGGATTGGACAATTATGCCACTGAGTCCATTAGGCCCAATACCTCCCCAAACCCCATTGACTTCGGTTTTGGAGCCCCATTGTCCCTCCTTGTACTAAAAAGCCCAAAATAACCCTATATCATATGCTTTTAGGTAATTACCAAACATGTTTTGGGTATTACCAAACCTATCCAATCACAATCCATTATCATTACTCATCAATGCAATCCTATGGGGATTGGACAATCATGCCACTGAGTCCATTAGGTCCAATACCTCACCAAACCCCATTGACTTCAGTTTTGGGCCCCCATTGTCCCTCCTTGTACTAAAAAGCCCAAATTAACTCTAGATCATATGTTTTTAGGTAATTACCAAACATGTTTTGGGTATTACTAAACCCATCCAATCACAATCCATTCCCATTACTCATCAAAGCAATCCTATGGGGATTGGACAATTATGACACTGGTTCCATTAGGCTCAATACCTCACCAAACTCCATTGACTTTAGTTTTGGGCCCCCATTGTCCCTCCTTGTATAAAAAGCCCAAATTAACCCAATATCCTTTGGTTTTAGGTAATTACCAAACATGATTTGGCCATGACCAAACCTTCTAAGACATTCTTATCTCTTACATATTGTGACTTTATAACTCTATTTGGCTTATTTGGATTAACTCATTTATAGTATATTGATTAATTTGTACTTAGGATTGTTGATTTGAATTGTTTATTTTCAATACACTTTTGAATTGGAGGTTTTGAGACTTCTCTTAGTTTCTGCATAGTTTTGGTAATTACCTGAACCCATTTTAGCAATTACCTAAAGTATCGGTTCAGTCATCTTCTTCAACCCTCATCTTCAACCTTTCGATTTTTTCTCTCTCCTCTGAAATTCTTCTTCTACTGCGAAAATGGTCAGCAGTACTCCAAAAACGCACAAATCGGTCCCAAATCGACGATTTTCCAACAGATTACAACAATCAAATTATGTTTTTGTCAATTTCATAATGACTTAGAATCTTGATTTTAAGTTTGTTGATTTTAAAACTCATACTTTACTTTCCATGGTTTTTGGATGTTCATGGTCTACATAGGATCATCAATTTTATGTTTGTTAGTTCATCATTTCATGAATTTACAAAGATGAAAGAGAGGAAAGTGAAACAAATTTCTCGAATATTTTTCCCAAAAAATTTCCCCCAAAATCGATTTCACAACTTTTCATCACAAATTCATGATTTCTTCATGAATTCTTACCATTTGATGGAAAGAGAATGATTCGGGGAAAGAAATCTACTGAAAATTTGAGAAATATTGAAGATCTATGGAAGATTTGAGGGAAGAAGGGGCAAAGGAGAGGAGAGAGAAAATCTGGGTAAAAAAAAAATTCCCCCAAATTTATTTTTTTGCCCGAAATTATTTTTCGGAATTTTCGAAATTTTTTCAGATTTTTTTTTATTTTTGAAATTATTTAAAACATTTTCAGAAATTAGATTAAATGATTTTGGTATTTTCTATAAACATTTCAAAGCAAAAAAGAAAGGTGAAGTGGGTGACTCACATTGATTGTGGCCCCACTATTTCCATGGTCTTTTTTGAAAAAAGACCATTGTAGAATTTTCATTTACCGTCCTTTATAATTCCAACTACGTACTTTTGTCAAGTGCTTATATTTTAATCAACTACTTGAAACTCTAACCATTAATAACTACTACAACAGCTAATAACCGATTGATAAAATCTACTCCAGCATCTTATCGCTAGTACAACTTGTAACACCCCCAAAATTCACACATATAAACTATATGTATATTAGACAATGGGATTTATAATATCATTGTAGTGAAACACAAGGCTTATTCAAAATTCCAGATTATAGTTCTTTAATAAAAAACTTCTTTTGCAATGAAATGAAAGACAAAGTTAAAGTCTTACAACTCGGGAATCATATTTGACCTGTTATTAAAAACCAAATCCAAACCAATAATACTTAATATCATCAAATCACCTTTGCAACAATTCCAAATTTAATGCAATAACAATACTGGAAACTCAAATAAACATTCTCATTCCCATGCATGAGCTTTATAACTCTATTTCTTTTTCAACGGTTTTCGTTGTAATTACATGCTCACCATTGACAAGTCAATGGGTCGTCGCAGTGTCATTTAGAGAAATAGCGGAACAAACAAAGAAACATTCAAGTTTGTTAGCAAAGTCTTATTTTTTTCCTTCCTAGATTGAAAAAGTTAAAGCATACACTTAATAACTAAACAACCAAGGATATATTATACGGTTTTTTCACCATATACCCCTGACAAATTTTTTTTTGCACCATATACCCTTTCAACTTTTGAAATTCACCATATATCCCCCACCTTTCAAAAAATACATCGACTTACCCTTTTGACTAACGGTGTTAGACTTTCGTTAGTCATTAGGCCCTAATCCTCCCCTAACCCTAATTAACTAACCTAAATCAAACCCTAATCCTAACCCTAATCTAATTCACTAACTTGAGCCCTAATCCTAACCACTAACTTGGGCCCTAACCCTAACCCTAACTACTATCTTGGGCCCTGACCCTAACCACCACCCCTTACCCCACTGCACCACCACCCCCTCCCTCTCCCCTTCCCCCGCTGACCCCCTCCCCTTCCCCCGTCACCACCACCTCCCCCCTTTCCCCTGTCGCGCGAACCCCCTCCCCCCCCTTCCCCTGCTGCGCGAACCCCCCTTCCCTCCCCCACTGCCGTCGCGAACCCCCCCTCCCCTCCCCCTCCGGTCTTTGCGAACCCCCCTCCCCTCCCCGCTACGCCGCGAACCCCCTCCCTCTCATTCCCTCGTTGCGCGAACCCTAAATAAACTCCCCCTCTCCTTCTCGCTCCTCGCCTCCGCCACCATGGTTAACCGTCGATTCAAGCACCGATTAGACCGATAGTTTCGGATGATGGATCGCATTGAAGGTGCCGTACTTATGGCGTCGAAGTTAGAACCGAGAGACGAAATGATTTATGTATGTTGCCTATAGTCCCCCAATTATGGCGGCGATTCATGGATCTGCTACCGCCGCACGATTTTCGCGAGGGAAGGGGGAGGAGAGCTGCGGGGGAGAGGGGGTATCGGGGTTGCGGGGGAGGGGGGAGGGGGTTTGCATGGGTCGGGGAGGGGGAGGGGGATGCGGGGGGGGACTGTGGGGGAGGGGGCTGCGGGGGGGGGGAATGGGGGGGGGGCCGCGGGGGGTGGTGGGGAGAAGGGGGGCTGCGGGGTGGTGGGGTGGGTGGTGGGTGGGTGGTTAGGGTTAGGGTATTAGATTAGGGGTTAGGGTTAGAGTTAGGTTTAGTTTAGGTTAGCTAATTAGTGTTAGAGGGGGGATTAAGAGTTAATGACTAACGGTGTTGGACTTCCGTTAGTCATAAGGGTAGGTTGATGTATTTTTTAAAACGTCGAGGGTATATGGTGAATTTGGAAACTCGAAAGGGTATATGGTGCAAAAAAAAATTGTCGGGTATATGGTGAAAAAACCGTATATTATATTATTATAATATGCTACTCACATAATTACAATGAAACATATCATAATATCAAAAATATTCATCTTGTAACTTAATATAAATAAGGAACACGATCGTCGTCACCGAGTCATATGGGCTACTAGTCCTCTTATAGATTCTCATGTCTAACCATTAGTGGAAAAAACCTTAAATAACACACAATTAACCGATCCGGTATTTCCTAAATCGAATTAGTTAAGCTCAACTGATGCGGTGGGCCTAGATGACTGGATTAGTGGAGCCATTTGGGCCTATTGAACATCACTAACTCAGCGCTGATCCAATATCCAATCCTATCACTCACTTCGCTTTTTTAGGATTAGGTAAAGAGTGCCCTCTCCTCAATCATTTCCTCTCTTACCCTCTCCATATCTCCTCTTCCTCTCGCACCACCCTCTCTTACCAAGGCAACCACCACCCGCTGACCAAGGCGACCACCATCCCCTCTCTCTCACTTGCCACTCGTCACCCACCACCTACGAATGAAGATTCACCACCCGCAAAGACTCACCAATCGCTCGTCGCTCGTCACCCACCAACCACCTCCCTCGAAAAATGTTGCGCTCGTTGCTCGTCACCCACCAACCACCACCCTCGAAAAATGGCGGCCTGATCTTTCCTTTCTCCCTCTTCATCCCTCTCATGGAGCTGCGAAAAGTTTGCGACAAAGAAAGTTCACGAAGACTCACCATTCTAGAAGATTCAAGGTTTTGCTTCTTTAGATTCACCCAATTACTTGATTAATTATTAGATCCGGTGAGGTTGATATTAATTTCGCGTTTTTGGGGTTTGAGAAAGTTCATATTTTATTTTATATTATTTTTGCATATTTAGGGTGTATTTTATTTTGATTCGTGTACTTTGTTGATTTTTGTAATTTTTTTTTAATTCAGTGGTTAAGATTTTTTTTGTTATTTCAATGGTGAATTTTTTTATAGATTGTTGATCTTTTTTGTAATCCATGGAGATTAATTTTGATTATTTTGTGAATTATATACGCGTATGTGCAAGATGATGTAATTTTGTAATTTCGTTTTTAGGGTTTGAGAAAGTTCATATATATATTTTATATTGACGTAATTTTGTGAATTATATACGCATATGTGCAAGATATTTTGTGATTTTTTTTTGTAATTTCGTTATGCATATGTGCTGCAAGATAAGTAATTGGAATCAGGAGATGCCCCTGCCTCTCTTTCTTTGCCTCCTCTTTGTAGGCGTGGATTTTTATTCCTTTAAGCCTACATGCGGTGTGAGCGCATTTATTTGACTATCCCATTGTTAAGGTGTTATTTGAAATTCGTTTTGAAGTCGTCAACAATTCTTTAAAGGAAGAATCATAAACCTAATTGGATATTGAAACGGTAGGGACATCTTAGAGACTTATCCAATGTAGATTTCTCCATCATGACTCCATAGATGGTCAGGAACCAAAAATTGAGTTCGGGGGTGAGGGTACAATACAGTCAGGAACTATATTACCCATTGTTGGCCTCTACTAAATATCGATTCATTACAGATTTTATGCAAAAGAATAATCATATAACATTTTAAGCACCCTAAAAATAATTAATCTAGGTTGGTTCAGGAAACACATAAAAAGACTAATTATTTAGTGACAAGTTATTATGCAATCATATTACATGGTTGCTAGCAGGTTGTCCAAATTATCTGAATTAATTAGAACAGTTCTTTAGGTCTTGTTTAGCAATAAATACAAAGTGATAAATATTGCAATCAGGCACAAAAAATAATATGTTAATAAAAAGGAATAAATATAAGAAAAGAAAAGATCGCATGGAGTTAGTATAATATGTACAATACTTACAATCGCTGGAATATATTAATGACCTACATCATCATGAATAGAAGGTTAGTAACTTCAAGAAAACAATAAAAATAAATAAATAAAGTAAATAAATAAAGTTTGTGAATTTAGTTGACCCTCAGAAATTATACCACCGTCCCGGGTCGTTGATTTGTACGGATCTTGAAAAATTGAATTGAACAAGTCTTATAAAAAATAGTTTCTTGTGTCAAATGAAATTTGCCTTGTACTGTGATGTGTTTTAGGCGTTGACTTTATGTGTTGGTGTTTAAGTGTTATGGTTTAATGTGGCAGATTAGTATCTAGGAATAAGGATGAAGGTTAGATGATGAATATTATGCGGCGGTGATGAAGATCATGGGCGTGAATTAAGTTGAGGGATTTGGAGGTGTCAGCAGATAGGGAGATTTTGTGAGGGATGTTAGCCGAGTGATATAGTTGGCGATGATGAATTTGGTGTGATGATATGAATTAAAAGGATGTGATGCTGTAGGTGAGCGGTAGGTCGTCGGTTTTTGAGGTTTGTGGTGTGGGATTTTTGTTAGTTGGCCGAGAGATTTTGTGAGTTGAGTGATCAGCCGTGAATGAGAGTTAGCCGTGAGAAAATATGATATATATATATATATATATATATATATATATATATATATATATATATATATATATATATTTAGGTAGTTTGGTTGCAATAGGTTTTTGAAAACTAGTAGGTTTCTAAAAGATTTTAGAAAATAGTTAGTAAAAGATATTTGAAAACAATTTGGAGAAAGATTATTTTTTATAAAAGATATTTTTATTAACAAAACTAATAAATATAATTAATTAATTCTATTAATTAAATTAGGCTAGAAAAGGGGTTTTAAAAAATTAGGCTTTCATAAAAACTATTTTTAAAAGGTTTTCAAAGATGGGCCTTTAAAAAGGTTATTTTAAAACGTTTTAGGAAGTGGGTTTAGTAAAACTATTTATAAAAGTTTTCGAAAATGAGTTAATGAAACGAGTTAGAAAATGGTTTTGGGCTTAAAATATTTTATTTTAGACTCGTTCTTTATTCTTTCCTCGATCCGGACTAATTGGAGCAGGGTATTAGTCATCATAGGGTACTAAATGGGGATACACGATTATGTGTCTACAGAAGCCCCCACTTTGACTAAGGTTTGCAAAACCGAAAGTCAAAGTATACGTGTCGGGACGGAGAATGATTCTAGATGCTCTGCAATCCAAAATCACTCTTTTACGCCGGTACCTGCAAAATAAGCAAAAGCTTCAGGAACAAACATGTGTGAAACATATTTGAAAAATAATTGTAAATTTGCAAAAATGAGATGATATGTGGAAAAAGGAATCATGAGCTATTCTGGTCCGGCTCATATCGGGGTAGAGCTATTATGGTTCGGCTCATGTCGGTGTAGAGCTATTATGGTCCCGCTCCAAGGTATTGATGATGTGTAGAGCTATTATGGTCCGGCTCACATCGGGGTAGAGCTATTATGGTCCCGCTCCAGGGTATTGATGATGTGTAGAGCTTTTCTGGTCCGGCTCACGTCGGGGTAAAGCTAGTATGGTCCCGCTCCAGGGTATTGATAATGTGTAGAGCTATTATGGTCCGGCTCACGTCGGGGTAGAGCTATTATGGTCCCGCTCCAGGGTATTGATGATGTGTAGAGCTATTATGGTCCGGCTCACGTCGGGGTAGAGCTATTATGGTCCCGCTCCAAGGTATTGATGATGTGTAGAGCTATTATGGTCCGGCTCACATCGGGGCAGAGCTATTATGGTCCCACTCCAAGGTATTGATGATGTGTAGAGCTACTATGGTCCGGCTCACGTCGGGGTAAAGCTATTATGGTCCCACTCCAGGGTATTGATAATGTGTACGTAGAGCTATTATGGTTCGGCTCACGTCGGGGCAGAGCTATTATGGTCCCACTCCAAGGTATTGATGATGTGTAGAGCTATTATGGTCCGGCTCACGTCGGGGTAGTGCTATTATGGTCCCGCTCCAGGGTATTGATGATCTGTAGAGCTATTAAGGTCCGGCTAACGTCGAGGCAGAGCTATTATGGTCCGACTCCAGGGTATTGATGATGTGTAGAGCTATTATGGTCCGGCTCACGTCGGGGTAGAGCTATTATGGTCCCGCTGCAGGGTATTGATGATGTGTAGAGCTATTATGGTCCGGCTCACATCGGGGCAGAGCTATTATGGTCCCACTGCAGGGTATTGATGATGTGTAGAGCTATTATGGTCCGGCTCACGTCGGGGCAGAGCTATTATGGTCCCGCTCCAGGGTATTGATGATGGTTCGCAGACCCAGCGCTGGATTTGCCCGCTGTTTTGATTTATTTTGGTCCGCAGACCCAGCACTGGATTTGCCCGCTGTTTTGAAGTTGTAATGGTCTACACACCTAACAGTTGTCTCTTGGCTATGAAGCCTCCAAGCACATTGTAGAGGCTTGTGCGCAGGACGCAGAAGCTTGCGCATGGCGCCGCATATTGCGCTGGACGCAGTTTGCTGCGTGTGACACAGCGTTGTCGGTGCACTGGACGCACCATGTATATAGCGCTTGTCTTCCGCTATAACTCGTATAGACTTGTTTAATATTGGGTACCTGTGAATACAAATAACACACAGATATACAAACAAACAACTAGGGGACATACATGTGTCCCGTGATATGGGTGCTAGTGTATGGATAGACGTGACCTATGAAGAGTGAACTCTAGTACTCTAGACTTAAAGGTGCTATCGTGTGTGCATACGTGTGTGCGTGCATGCGTGTGCGACTCGATGACTGACGCTAGAATCCTATGGCTAAGGACGAAGGATGCAATGCTTGACACAATGTTTGGACGATGCAGATATGTAATGCAAATGTAGAGATGTGACACTAATGCAGAGGTATGACACTAATGTAGATGATATGACACTAATGCAGATGATATGATATGATGCTTTGATCCTTCCATTAGAAGCTCAAATTTTTCTTTAGAAAACTGTTTTTGAAAGAGGACAAATGGGATGCCCCCAAGGATGATCCATGTAGGTTATGTTTGATTCAAAATGTGTTGTAGTTGTTACGGGCCTAAGTGAGCCCATAAAACAGTTATGATCTCATATGGGTCTGGGACCCACAATCTTTTGTTTGGACTCGAAATGAAGTCCTGATCAGGGTACACATGGAGCCTATGAAAGGGGAGAAATGGGAGGCCCCCACGGATGATTCATTCAATTAATGGATGATGCTGGATTTCAAATTCGATGTAGTCCTCGTAATGCTTGAGTTGTATGCACTTCGAGTTTTGTATGCCAAGGGCCTAAGTGAGCCTATAAATAGATGCAATGTTGTATCCGTGTGGGTTTTAAAACCCAGGATGTCATGTATGAACTCGTAATGAAGTCCTTATATCAATAGGCTTGGACTTGGAGCCTGTGATTTTCTGGGTGGACCAGTGATGAAGCCTCCAGTAAGATGGAGTTGATGAAGCCCCCAATAAGATGGAGTTAATGAAGTACTAAGCTTGATTGCTTGATTTTGAAGATATCTCGTCACGCTTAGCGGAAGTTTCGACCAAAGATTCCATATAAGGTTCCTAAGGTGAAAAAGACAAGAAAGGCCAAAGAAAGGAACACTAGAACGATGAGGCGCGGTCATAGCGCTGAGTGTTGAAAGGTTTTGCTAAGGTTGGCTTAGAAGCGATAATGTGGCTTAGAAAAAAAAGGAAGTGATTAGAATAAGAAAAGGCGTAGTCATAATGAATCGACTCATGCAATGGGGTAGGCCAACAATGTAGGTTTAAATCCCAGTCTATAATCTAAAGGTAGGGATGAGCATTTAAAGATCAGGATTTGGGAGATCGTGCTTTTCTCATGGGCCTAGGCGAGCCTTAAAAAATATGTTTTAAAATGTTCGGGCCTCGAAATAGGTAGCCTACGTATCCGTGATGGAATCAGGCCAGTCGTAGCTCTTAACATTTTAATTGGTGGCCGGGCATTTTGCTTTGGAGCCATTTGCAATGAATTAGGCATTGATTTGGAAGAGGTCTTTGGCAAGGGTGGATAATGATGTAGGTTTGGTTTGGTTTAAAGCGGTTGGACCTCAGGGTGAGGTTTCCTACGTATCTTTAGCAGAATCAGACCATTCGTAGTTCAGGCTGATGAATGAGAAGGTGCCCTGACTTTTGCCTAAGTCGCCCTTATGGGTTTTCGACCTAGCGGGCTTTGGTTTGTCTTTTATGGCTTATTGGGATGCAATATGCATGGTCATGAGAAGGTTTATCAGAGGTATGATTTGGCTTGTAATAGTTTTTGGTTATGAAGGTCAAGGCCGATTGGTTAAAGTTTTGGGTTGAAGGTTAAAGGTTTTGAAAGAAATACCTTTGACAAAGCTATTGATGGGCTTATTTGCAACACTTTTTTTTTTTTATATTTTGCAATTTTTGTATCATTTTTTTTTGCTTTTACTTTTTATTTGCTTTGAATTTTCTTGTTGCTCTTTTTTTATTACCCTTTATATTTAATTGATGTCAAATATACCTTCCACGAGGTAGGTTAAAGGGAGATGGGTGTTATGTATGGAGGAATGGTTGTAGTGAAGGGAGGAATGCCTCTTTTATATTTGCCAGTTGTTCATTGCCTTTATTAGAATAGTCATGAGAATTCAAAATTCATTTCTTTTAAGGCGACAATCGCGATTTTCATTGATGCTCATTAGTGCAAGGTTAGAAAAGAAATACTCATTTATTGATTGAAATGTATGAGTACATGCAATAAGAGGAAAAATCCTATATTAGACTGGGTGAAATGAGAGAGATGAAACAGAAAATGAAATCCTAAGTCGGGCCTCCGACGTCGCGTGGCGAGACAGCTTCGTTGCTTCGATCTTCATGAGTTCTCTTTCTAAATGAAAAGAGAAGAAGTGTATATTTTTCTTTGTTGTTGATTGGACCTAAGCGAGTCCAAACGCTTTAATGAGCGATTAGGCCTATATGTCCATTTCTATGACATTGAGGTCATTGTCCTCGGCATTTTTCAGCAGATCATTCTCAATCTGGATACCCACATCATATACTCTTGCGAAGCTATCAAGACCCAAGTATTTGAGGTGGTTTTTGTATTTAGGGAGGAGGTTAGAAACGAATATTCGTACCAAGTCTTTTTCTGTAGGCCTTGATATCATATGGGTTGATTTCTCCCTCCATCTATTCAGGTAGGTGGTAAAGCCTTCGTTTTCACCTTGTTTAAGAACCTCGAGCTCTCTAAGGGAGGTTTGCAGTTGTGCGTTCCACTCATATTGTTTCATGAAAGCAATAGTGATGCCTTCCCAAGTTTCAGTTTGCTTGGGGTCTAGGGAATAGAACCAATTCTGACAGATTGGGTCCAACGACATCGGGAATACCATTGGGTAAAGTTCAGGGTCAACCGATTTGATGATCATGGTTGCACGAAAATTCCATAAATGATACTTTGGATTATCAGTTGGTTTAAATTTAGGGATGTCAGTTGTAGAGAACTCTTCAGGAAGTTTCCCTTTCAGTTTGGTGTTATCAATGGGCTCAAAATAGGAATTTGCATTGGTTACCCTATGAGTAACACTCTCCATTGTCTTGTTGAATCCAGGAGATTCACCAGACTCGATCTTCTCAAGCCTTATAGCTATTTCTTCCATCATGCTAGACAGCTTGGCTAAAGCTCTAGCCATTTCAGCAAGTTGTTGCTCGTTATTCGATGGACTGCCCATTTCAATGTCGCTTGATTTCTACGTAGATCATCAAAGGAGATTTAGAGATAGAATGATGATGGAGAGAGAGAAATGGAATGAAAGAATGTATGTTTTTTTAAAAGTTGAGCTCCTAGGAACAAATCTGAATATCCTAAATGCATGATGATTTTTTTTGGTTGCACCTAGACCTAATGTATGTGTGCATGACTCAATCTATGTGTTTGAACCTGTAAAGGCTGCCTACATATCCCAAAAGAGGGAATCAGATCGCTTGTAGTTCAGGACTACTAAATGCGGAATGCATGAAAGGCAATGGAGATTATGGATGCAATGAGACTCCTAAATGCTTATGAACTCTATTTATGCGTGAGGTGTATGAATGATGGACTATGCAATAATGCAAAAGGATTCTAGTATGAATGTAATCCTAATTCATATGAAATTCTAATGACTTCGGAATCCTAGACTTGATAGACTTCTACTGATGTTAGAATTCTAGATTCGACGAACTTTCGAGGATGCTAGACTCCTAATATGCATGAAACTCTAGTGGACCTAGACTCCTAAAGTGAATGAAACTCTCGTGGACCTAGACCCCTAAAATGGATGGAATTCTAATGGATTTATACTCCTAAGATGGACAGAATTCTAATGGTTTTAGACTCCTATTATGCATGGACTTTCTATGGATTATAGACTTCTAAGATGGATGGGACTCAAGCGAATTAAGACTCCTAACATGGATAGAGTTAGACGGGATTAAGAACTCTAAATGAAGTGATACTGGATGAGCCTAGACATATGAGCTAGATGGACTTCTAATGGAGTTAGAATTCCTAGGTGGACGAGACTTTTACAACAAGATGGACACTTAAAAAAAATCCTAAATGATGTGCACATGAAAAGATGGATAATATACATGAAAGGATGAATTTTTGAAAAAGATATGATAGGAAAAAAGGTGGAGATTTTTTTTTTGAAAAAAAAAGGTGGAGATAGAATTTTTGAAGTAGATAGGAGATTGAAGATGGGATGAGATTTTGAAAAAAGATAGGAGAATGATTTTTGATAAAAAAAAGATGGGGATGATTTTTTTCAAAAAAGTTGGAGATCATTTTTTAAAGAAAAAAATATGGGAGATATAGTTTGGTAAAAGATGGGGATAGAAATTTTCGAAATAGGTAGTGGAAAATGGAAAGATCAAAAGAAGAAAAGATGAGATTATTTTTGAGATAATTTTTTTTAGTTAGAATAAAAAGAAGAAAATAGTAAAAAAAAAAAGGAGGATAGGAAACAAGATATTAGCTATCCTAGAATTGGAGTTACATGCCACAAGAAAACAGCAACGTCATGGATGAGATTCGCACAGCACGTAGGAACTAAGCTAAGCAGGCACGAGTCGCGCGACACGCAGGAAAGAAGCGCAGCACGCATATAATGTAAAGCGTGAAGCTGCGTGGATCGTACCTAAAGCGCAGAACGCGGAAGATAGGCTGCGTGGCGCGCTGTCCTTTGCGTGGAACGCATACTAAGCGCGGCGCGCAGAAGCGCAGAAGTTCGCTTTTTGAAACGTTGATAATACGAGACAGTTAATGGCACGCACACACAAATATACACAAGTAGGATAATAATATGCAAAGTTCTCAACCTAAAGTCCATTGCTACGTTCAACTATGGTCAGGTTTAGGTTAAGGCTGAAAAGGGTCCATGACTAAGATATTGATCTCACGCTTTGTACCCCTGCTTAAAGAGGTGGACACGTGTAAGACGCACTCCTGTTCTCAAGTCAGGAACAAGAGAACAATGCCATGGTTGAGTAGATTTAATTTGCTGATGACTAAGATCCAACACGATCGCTCAGGAAGCTTTTTGGAAGGACAAAGCGCAAACCCTCCGGGGTGACCTCACACATAGAACATGTGCTAATGATGCAAGGTAGGTTGTCCTTATAGTGGCTGAACAAAAGCCATGCATATGCAAAACAGTATATTATTCCAAGGCATAAAGGAAGAATGAATCGTATTTTTCAAGTTTCACCCACTCATTTAAAATTTTTTTTTTTTAAATCCTCCCCAGTGAATTCGCCAAATTGTAGGCGTGGATTTTTATTCCTTTAAGCCTACACGCGGTGTGAGCGCATTTATTTGACTACCCTATTGTTAAGGTGTTATTTGAAATTCGTTTTGAAGTCGTCAACAAATCTTTAAAGGAAGAATCATAAACCTAATTGGATATTGAAACGGTAGGGACATCTTAGGTACTTATCTAATGTAGATTTCCCCATCAAGACTCCATAGATGACCAGGAACCAAAAATTGAGTTCGGGGGTGAGGGTACAATACAGTCAGAAACTATATTGCCCATTGCTGGCCTCTACTAAATATCGATTCATTACAGATTTTATGCAAAAGAATAATCATATAACTTTTTAAGCACCCTAAAAATAATTAATCTAGGTTGGTTCAGGAAACACATAAAAAGACTAATTATTTAGTGAGAACTTATTATGCAATCATATTACAAGGTTGCTAGCAGGTTGTCCAAATTATCTGAATTAATTAGAACAATTCTTTAGGTCTTGTTTAGCAATAAATACAAAGTGATAAATATTGCAATCAGGCACAAAAAATAATATGTTAATAAAAAGGAATAAATATAAGAAAAGAAAAGTAAAGATCACATGGAGTTAATATAATATGTACAATACTTACAATCGTTGGAATATATTAATGACCTACATCATGAATAGAAGGTTAGTAACTTCAAGAAAATAATAAACATAAATAAAGAAAGCAAATACATAAAGTTTGTGAATTTAGTTGACCCTCAGAAATTATACCACCGTCCGGGGTCGTTGATTTGTACGGATCTTGGAAAATTGAATTGAACAAGTCTTATAAAAAATAGTTTCTTGTGTCAAATGAAATTTGCCTTGTGTAGTGATGTGTTTTAGGCGTTGACTTTATGTGTTGGTCTTTAAGTGTTATGGTTTAATGTGGCAGATTAGTATCTAGGAATAAGGATGAAGGTTAGATGATGAATATTATGGGGCGGTGATGAAGATCATGGGCGTGAATTAGGTTGAGGGATTTGGAGGTGTCAGCAGGTAGGGAGATTTTGTGAGGGATGTTTGCCGAGTGATATAGTTGGCGATGATTAAATTGGTGTGATGATATGAATTAAAAGGATGTGATGTTGTAGGTGAGCGGTAGGGTCGTCGATTTTTGAGGTTTGTGGTGTGGGATTTTTGTTAGTTGGCCGAGAGATTTTGTGAGTTGAGTGATCAGCCGTGAATGAGAGTTAGCCGTGAGAAAATATGAGATATATATATATTTAGGTAGTTGGGTTGCAATAGGTTTTCGAAAACTAGTAGGTCTCTAAAAGATTTTTATTTAAAAAGATTTTAGAAAATAGTTAGTAAAAGATATTTGAAAACAATTTGGAGAAAGATTATTTTTTATAAAAGATATTTTTATTAACAAAACTAATAAATATAATTAATTAATTCTATTAATTAAATTAGGCTAGAAAAGGGGTTTGAAAAAATTGGGCTTTCATAAAAACTATTTTTAAAAGGTTTTCGAAGATGGGCCTTCAAAAAGGTTATTTTAAAACGTTTTAGGAAGTGGGTTTAGTAAAACTATTTATAAAAAAGGTTTTCGGAAATGAGTTAATGAAACGAGTTAGAAAATGGTTTTGGGCTTAAAATATTTTATTTTAGACTCGTTCTTTATTCTTTCCACTATCCGGACTAATTGGAGCAGGGTATTAGTCATCATAGGGTACTAAATGGGGAGACACGATTATGTGTCTACACTCTTGTTCAAAAATATTCTGTATATATGTAATATTGTTGTAAAATTGTTGTATAATATTCTGTTTTTAAATTTCATGTATATATGTAAAATTGTTGTATATGAAAACATTTTGTAATTGTTGAAAATTATGGCACTTTGATTGTGAAGTCAATTTCTTTTTAGTTCACTTTACAACTAACTAATCCGGTGGAACTTGAAAACCGAATCAGTTAGCTACACTAATAGATCAAGTTTTCAGTTTTCACCGGATCAGTTCATTCTTTGTACTACTCAGTCAGTTAAGCCCGCTGTAACCGAACTAGTTAGAGTTTTTTCCACTAGTGAACATAACTATAAATGTAATACTACGTCTTTTGAAACAATCTATGACGATAGCAAATATATCGTCAGATGGAAATGTAACTCTGAAAAGGTGTATTTCAAACTAAACAAAATAAATCCCAATTAGTTCAATCCAAAAATATCCATAAATACAACCTCATAAACCCAATGTAAAAAGCATAAAGAAATAAAATAAGCAAAACTCAAACATCTTACAAATCCTCCCTCTAGTCCAAAACATTAAAGAGCTACGTGTCATTATCACCTATAAAATATATTAACAAACATCCACAATCAGTGAGGAGTAACCAATAGCTCTCCCAACTCAATCAAGATTCAGGATCCATATAGGAGTTATAACAGACTTAATAATAATACAACAACTCAAATAATAATATAAATCACTTAAAAAAAGGCATAATACAACATGCTAAACAAAGAATAATAAGTAGTTTGAGAGAGAGCACTGGACTCTAGTGAATCACAACCTACTTTGTATGGTAATGTCAGATTGCAATCTTCAAGACAACACATGGATTACGTTCCCTACTACCTCTGTCTAAGAATAGTCATACTTCCAATTTGGTGTAAGATTAAGTCCACATCGATCTCAAGCTTGGACAGCACTGAAACAAGGTATACCTAGGATTACGTCCTATATAATTTGCATGTTCTTCACCTTGAGATGACATCTCTCCTGATACCTTGCTCTCAAACAATAACAACAACAATAATAATATAAAAATAATACTCATAAATATCAACAAATCATGCGGATGCTCTTAATGCCTTACACCAAATCAACAGAAATATAAGATCGGTCGTAAATTAACCCCAAATTAAAATTTCAATTCACAATAACACTCTTCTCAAAATAATCACGTAATAATAATAATAATTGTTTTGAAGCGATATTATTATTATTGTTGTTGTTGTTGTTGTTGTTGTTGTTGTTGTTGTTGTTATTGTTATTATTATTAGGGAAATTCCACTTGGTACCACTATATTTTGGGCTTTTCCATTTGGTACCCAATTTTTTTTTGGATTCTATATGGTACCACTGTAGTTTGGACTTATTCTCTACCGTAACATTATGTTAAACAAAACATTAGTTTGGGGGTTAAATAAGGTTAGGATTTTGTCTAATTTTGCGTAATTAAGGTTTTGGGAGCCATTTTTGTCCTTAACGACCAAATTTAAGGCCCAATTTGGTATAAAAAACAAGTAGGCATTTCCTAACATATAAAACGAGGTTCTAGTTGTTTTTCTCCAATTTTGACTTCAATTTTGACCCATAAGAGCCAAAATGACTCCCAGACCTTAGCAGAACAATTCTCGATGCACAAGGCATGTAAACGAGGCGAACTACTAACCCCATTTAACCCATAACTAATGTTTTATTTGACGGAATGTTACGGTAGAGAATAAGTCCAAGCTATAGTGGTACCATATAGAATCCAAAAGACAATTTGGAACCAAATGGAAAAACCCAAAGTCGCAATTTAAGATAGCTTGAAAACAAATTCAAGAACCAAAAATTAAATATTTACATCTAGACAACCTTACACTCGTTATCAGAGTTAGGGTACAAGGTTAATTACAACATAAGTCGCAATACCCCCGCACTGCTACATAATTGACCTAAAGTAACACCCAAAAAGTGTTACTTGAAGTGCTTTCAGTGTTACTATATATTATAGGTAACACTTAAGTGGGTGTTACATCTGCTCATGTAATCTATGTTATTAAGTAACACTTTGAAAAGCCTATGATAACATTTATACGTACAAGTGTTTTAGATATACTTATGTAACTCTTTTACTACTTAATCAACCTAGCAAACATCTAGGGTAAGTAAGAGTTGATCCCAAGAATAAAGTAATTTATAGGAGCAACAAATTAAAGTAGAAACCAAGTTCTAATAGCAAAGTAACAATCTTAGGGGGGTGGGGGATAACCTGATCTTCTAAAACTAATAACTAAAGAACAAAACTAACAACTAGGTTACTAGGTAACATAACTAATGACTATACTAAAGAACGTATAAAGATGGGAACAATCAAATAGACAAAATACTCAGTAGATAGTTAAACACTAGCCATGTAATTTCGTATAATCCTTGACACTCTAATTAAGCCTTATGGATAGATTGACTATAGGAAAAAGTCCCCCTATCTTCCCTTACCTTTTAGCTAGTTCGGGTACGATCGCGAACCAACCCTAATCAATGAATAACCCCAATATTACCAGCATTGAATTTAAGACAAAGACAAGATTTAGAACTTGGAAGACATCACCAACCCGCCAAGATAACCAACACTACCAAAGGCACGTGATTTAAGCTAGATCAAGAATAGCTTTTAATTGTTAAGTTTAAAGTACGACCCCCTTTACAATTGTGTGCTACTTTTTTTAACCATCTAAGCAATTACACGGACTTAGCATAAATAATTAGCATGAGAACTGAGACTCAATTAAAAAGTAGGCCTCCTATTTAAATGAAATCATCCTTCATGGCAAATAAACAAACGATTCAAGAATACTCAAGAGAATTTACTAAATGACATTAATAAAAGAAATACTTGTCTTAAAAACTAATTACATGGCTTTATCTAACTACTATCGAGCATAAAAGACCACACACTCACATTACAAACAAACTAAATAGACAATTATTTGGATAGAAAACATCGTAAGTTCCTAAGTTGAAATGTATGTTCCATTCGTCAGTTCCTAAGACTCGTGAAACAGCGAGAGAGCAACTTCTTCTGATTATTCTTGGATGAAAAAGTAGAGCCCCATTCTGATAATCAATATACTAAGTCCCCAAGCAAACCCTAGAAAGGATCCTCAAAGATTAGGAAAGTAGTTGGATATAATTTAAGAAATTTTATCACTTTTCATATCTTATCATATCTTCCATAATATTATCTTAAATTGCTCAAGATATTAAATTAGTAAATTCTCGATAATTATCTCCCAAAATCTTCCATATCATGTCAGATTTAGTCCCATAGCATATTGGAAGATGTTGCTCGCATATCTCACACACTTCCCAAAATCAGTAAGTCCCTCACTCGGAACAAGTTTGAGTTTCCTTTGATCCACACAACGTGCTCTCTTGACTTCTCCGATAGGAACAAACATCGGGGACATCACTTAGGAACAATGATGCCTTCGACATTTTGGGAACAACTCCAAAATATCTCCAATTGAATCAATTATTTACAAAAACACACAAAAAGAGAAGTAAATCACAAAATATCCACAAAAAAAAATAATAAAAGATTCTAAATTTCTTAAGGCACTACTAAAAAAACTAAGAAAATGAACTATAACTAGTGTCATAAATGCACTTATCACTATCATTAGTAATATTTTTATTGTTGTCTAATGACCTAAAGTAACACTTTATTAAACATTATGTATCACTATCCAATAAGCCATGTAACATCTTGGTTGTAATTAGGTAATAACACTTTTTTATTAGGTTGAATATATACTGATAAGTGCGTTTCTAACACGCTTTATGGACTCCTTTTAGCTCATTTTGATCCTCTTTCTCCCCTTTCTTCCCTCTTTCTTCTCCATATCCCCTTCTATTTCATTCACTTGATCATTCTTTATCATATTGATATTTTGCTAGATTTTCAGTCATTTTTTACCGAATTTCTAGGACATTTGCTTTCACCCTGTTTTGCCACATTCTTAATATAGGTGGAACTACCTAAGATGGCTATGAGTTGTAGAGTTGGAAAAAGGAAGCAATGAAAATAGAGCACACGTTGAGAAATGGTGTGCTTGCACCATGCCCCATGTCCGCTCGCACAAAGGAACACATAGTGCCATAAAATCTTGTATGGGGAACTTCAAATGAACCTAACTTTCAAACCACAAATTGGATGAAGGTAATTCCAGTTGGAGGTGAAAGCTCGTTTTGATAGTTTTCCAACGACTGGTCATAAGTTTGATTTGGATAAAAAATGAAGAAGTTATGTTCGTTTTAAGTTGAACTGTCCGACCAGATCAGAAAGAATGGTGCGCCCGCACCTGATTTTGGTGCGCCCGCACCTGATTTTGGGGCGCCCGCACCTGATTTTGGTGCGCCCGCACCATTTAAATCTGCGAAGAAAGAAATGCGTGTTTTAATAACAAGAGTTGATTAGTTTTTGACTTATGCTTTATTCTATGTTTTAGAGAGGATTGTTAGGGTTGATATTAGAGAGATAAACACCTTAGTTTTGTCAAAGATTTTATATTCTAGATCATAGTTTGTGATTCCTACACATTGAAGGTACTTTTTATTCAATTTAATTTCAAAGTTTCAGTTTTATTCTCTCTTATCATTGTTATTCTTTGTTCTTCCATATTATTAGATCTTCTTTATCATAGTTTCATAATTGTTATTTTCATTAGACTAATTATCTATTAATCATGTTTAGCCCTAGATTAGTTATAGATTTCATGTTTTATTGCTTAGAATCCATGATTAGTGAGTAGTCTCCAATCTAGGGTTAGGATGAAAGTATGGATTAGGGTTTAAACTTATTGTTAATGTGATTGTGATGATCTGAAGATGTTCATGCATTGATCTTGGTGTTTTGAGGCCTTAGGATAGATATTGATCACATTTATGCTTTGGTATTATGATTTCAAATTGTTCTTAATCGAATTTTGAACTCTTTTATCATCCCCATGAATCAACTTAATTTCAAGGCCAAGATATTGGGTAGAAATTAAGGGGATCCTTTATTAGGGGTTTTCCGAATTCATTGGATCTCTTAATCAATTGACTAAAGACCATTCGAGAGAGGATTTAGTTGATTGATTAAGCGATCATTCTCGAGGACCATTCGAGAGAGGACTCGAGTATTTTAGAGGAAAACTAAACCTTGCATAATTGTCGCCTTTGAATCACAATTGCATTAATGATTGTTGCTCCGCTTTGATCCATACTAGTAACCTTAACTCTAGTGTCTTCCTTATTGTTATTTTCATCTCGTGTTATTTGCTAGTCCTTTGATAGTAGCTAGTCGTAGTTGTTACCAAATTATTTTAAACCCCCAAAAACTCTTCAATTAAGTAATTTAGACTTGATAGACTTTGATTAATCCCATTTTCCCTGAGGATCGACCCTTGACTTGCCTTTACTACATTCTTAGTAATTGCTTGTTAGTAACTATAAATATTGTTTGAAAAGCGATTTTTGGTGCCTTAACGACACACTAAAAACCTCTTATCATATACTCCCTCCGTTTTTGAAGTTTTACTCATTTATCGTAGACACAATATTTTAGGCAATAGAAGATTGAGTATACTTTTTGGGTCCATTTGCATTAAACAAATAGAAAAATATAAGGATAGTGAATACTGGATCCACCTTTTGGGTCAACTTGCATTAAATAAATATAGATAGCAAACAAAAGTTGGCCATAGGTGTAACACCCCAAAACTATGGTCTAAAATCTTTATAAAACATGCACTTTTCACTTGTAAAATTTAACAAAACCATTAGGGTGTTACCGCCGCATCTGTTGTTAAAAATAAATTCAAGACTATTTAATAAGATAAAATTAAACTAACAATCCCAAATAACAATACTGAAACTATTTATTATTAGACTAGGTGATCTTAAGCTTTGTGCGCTCATTTCTGCAACTTAGTCCCTTTCACCAACCTGCACAATTTAAATAGAATAGAACAAAAGAAAACAAACACACAAAAGTTAGCGAAAGCTAAGTAATTCCCAACTCCATCCCATAAAATAATAATAGTTTTATTTTAAAAATAGTTTATGTAAAATAATACATACAAGTATATAATACACATAACCAATTTTGATTCCTCAAGTTTATATGATTTGCACGACAACAATTTAATTATTAGAGGGGAATTCAACGTCAGTTAGGGTTGTACAAAGACACGGATCGGACCAGAATTTGGACCAGGACCGAAATTTGGATCGGACCGGACATAAGATTTCGGTCCGGTCCTCGGCACACAGAATATCCCCATTTTGGGTTTCCAGCCCAGTCCAGTTAAATTTTATCTGTTTATATGGTCCACCAATCTGAACCGGAATTTTAATTATTATGGCACACAGAATATTCCGGTTCAGATTGGTGGACCATAATTTCTCATTTTTTAGTAAAAAAAAGTTTATATGTTAAAAAAGTTTAAAAGGTAGATAGTTAGAAAGTTAAAAACCTACTATTTATTACCTTTATGAATATTGTTATTAAAATTATTAAATTTTAATGTATCCAATTTATAAATATGTTTAAATCAAATAAAAAAGATTTTTTTTTTAAAATATAGATTCCGGTCCAACAAGTCCAAAACCGGACCGGACCTTTGGTCCTGGTCCAAAAATTTTCCAAATTACAGTCTGGTCCTGGACAGGTGCACACCCCTAACGTTAGTAGGCCGGGACTAATCCCAGTAACTAGGGTTGTTAAAAAAATATTCGATCCGGTCAACCCGACCCGAAATTTAGGATATTCGATCTGATTTCGGATTTTTTCGGATCAGATATCCGGGAAAAAAACAGATCGGGTACGGATCAAGAACATTTAATTTGGATATCCGAAAATAGCCGAAATTTTTAAAATAATTTTTTATATAGAAAATTCTGGAACTTTGGTAAACCTAGGGGAAATAAACCCATCATTCGACACTTTGTCAAATATCTAAGCTTTCATTCTTCAACCACCAGAAGAATATTGACACGTTCTCCACCCCTAGCTCCACTTCATACTCTCCAGTCGCCGCCGGCAGCCGCACAGTCGTTGTTCTTCTCCAGCCAGGCGGTTCGAGTAGTCCACTATTGCAGTTCGCAACTTTGCACCTTGATCTTCTAGTCCTCGAATCTGCACAGTTCGCATTCACAACACCGGAAGTCATCTCGTTGCATCAGTCACCGCCTCACCTCGGCTACCAAATGAAGTGATTTTGAGGTTCTTTTATCTTTCTCTGTCCAAAATCACATCTCGTATTAATATTTCAAATCAACCAACAGTGGAGGGCGACACCGGCAGTGCTGCCGCTCCGACGGAAAGCTTCAATTACGACAGTTTATAAGTTTTAATTGTTGTTCAGTAACATTGTTGAGTCATTTTGTAAGTTTTAACTTTTAAGTAATGAAATTTTGGCTACAAACTTGATAAAATAAAAACGAATCGGCCATCCAATTATCCGATCCAAAAATTCAGATCAGATTTAGATCAAATTTTCTCCGATCCGAAATTTCCGAATAACCGAATTTTCGAATGGGGTCGGATCAGATTATCTGAAATGAACAACTCTACCAGTAACCACCTACTTCAACATGGATTGTCACCTAAATAAATTAAGAATAATGACCAATATCGTTTTGCAGAACGATCCTAGTGTGCACACCCGACCCTCACTAATTTAATGGGTATCCGTAACGTGCACCAATAGCATTAGGAGGAAGACAATATCAGAGTCATAACAAAGTAATAGATATGCAATGTTCATCACCTATGGAGGATCCAAAACAATAGGATACTTCCCTCTTTAATATTTAATTTCCACTTTACATGATTAATAGAAGTAGTTTTTAAGAATTATAACAAAGTAGACACTACATTATACACCACATTGGAACATCTTTAGTTTATTAAACACCACATTAATAGTTTTTAAGGAGGTATGTACGCTTAACTGTGGAGTAATTAAGGAAATGCGTGTTCCCTAAAAAAAGATGCATCTTGTTGGAATGAGTAGCCTACTAAATCCCTTTAAATCAATCATGATAGGTATTACACTTTTAGTCTCGTGACATACTTGTCAAAAACAAATGCAACCCTTAGAACCCTCATTATCATATTCTCCCTTAAAAGATGGTTTTGCTATTTGACGCTCTAAAATTTCATACTAACGCCCTAAATACATGTTTTTATACTGTATTTTAACCTTCCCATTTCCGTTCTTCTTCTTCCTTCCTTTCCCTCACTTCCCCTTCCCTTTCTTCTTCCACACCACTAGAGCCGCTGCCGCCACCACCACTGGAGCCGCTGCCGCCACCACCACCACCACCAGTCCACCACACCCCAAATATGTAAAAACAATCTATCAACAAAAAACCACGGAAATCCGCCCTTCAAAATCAGATGGAACCACGGGCTTGCAACAAGGACACCATCGCATGAAAGAATGACACCAGATGTAAAAAGAAGGATACCATGGCATGAAAATCGCCAAATTCAACGAATTTTTCCAACATTAGGTACAATTTTGGAGAGAGAAACCACGGAAACGGCGCTGCAAACCATCCTTGAAGATTTAACTACCATTCAACTAAAGAGATGAGATTGAAATTTCAATTGAAGACTGAAATTCAATTGAAATTTTTTAAAAAAAATATGGTGGAACGTCCATGGTAGACGCTCCACCATAGGGTCAGGCGTCCATGGTGGATGCTTGCACCTATGGTGGTGCGTCTACCATGGACAACCTACCACGGGTGCATGCGTCTACTATGGATGCCTGACCATATTTTAAAAAAAAAATTTAATTTTTGGGTTGTCGGTGATAATGTCAAACTCGTCGGAGGAGATGATGTGTCGCTGGAAAATAGGTGTTGGTGGCTCAAGTGGTGCAATTTATAGTGGTGGTGGGAGAAGAATGGGAAGGGGAAGTTAAGGAAAGGATAGAAAGAGGATATACAAATATAGTATAAAAATACATATTTAGAACGTTAATAAAAAAATTTAAAACGTCATTTAACAACTCAATTAAAAAAGGAGTAATAGAGCCGAGTTGCATTTAACAACCACCCTTTTATTGCTAAGCCCCTATGGGCTATGGCAATTGGCATCCGCCAAAACGGACTCTCACTATTGAAGCAAAATTCGATCTCCAATATCCACGTGTATTTCTGGCGGGCTCCATCAATCCTTACAAACTATTGTTTCGAGCCTAGTCATCACCTTCCTTTTACATCATCTGAAATCTTCTTCTCGTACCTTCCATGTTATCGCTGTTAAAGTTCCAACTTTTTTTCCCTTTCAAAAACAATAAAACAAATAAATCAATTTCTCTCTCCTCAGTGACAATATTTCTTTTTCCTCTTCATCTTCCTTCCTCAAAATTCTCGACCGCGAAACTACCTTTTTTTCGTTTTCCTTTGCCGCTCAAAGACACCTTTCCTTTTAAACCAAAATCCAAAACCCTAAATTTCTCTTTATTTTCCCCCCTTTTCTCTCCTTCTTTATATAATCATAATTTTCAGATCTGTTTCGTTTTATCATTTGTGTTCTTCTTCTACTTTTTATTTTTTTCTTTTTTAATAATTTGAATTGAATTTTTCATAACGGTATTTCCGCAAGATCTGCTATATTCGAAAATTAGTAACGGTTTGTTATGCAGATTCAAATTTTCAACGTCTGAGAAGGTAATATCCAATCTAATTTGAATCTATAACCAATTTTAATGTCAGTTGTCATGAATTTTTTGTTTTATTTCCTTTTTCTGATAAATTTCAGTGTTAATTGTCAATCTAGGGTTGTTCGACGGATTTAACAATGGTTATTTATTGGATTGCAGTGATATCTAGCTTTCTTATTGGATGGTTTTATTATTACTCAATTGGGAAATATTTATAGATAGATATCGTAAGTGTTGGGCACATCAAAGTCGGTTAATATGGGAGAAAGGGAAGTTTTTGTGCTTGCATTAGCAAGCAACAATGTCGAATTCGCAAACAATTTTAGAAATGAATTGAAGAGAGAGCTGTATTGTGTTGTGAATGAAGCAGAGTTAGAGACATCACCTAGAAAGAAACTTGCAAGACAAACGTCGAATGTGAACGGCGATGATATGGCATCAGAAGTTTTGGACCCCATTGTTTCGACGACGATAGAGAATGAGAACGAAAACGAAAATGAGAATGAGAATGAGAATGCATCTAGTTTAGAGACTACTACTAGCACTCATCCTGCTGACTTAGTTAGGAATAGTGATAATCAAGTTAATTCAGACGAGACAACATCGGAAAGTTCAGGGAACTCTTGCACCATGAGCTGTGGTGATGAGATGATGAGGAGCCGTGGTTCTAGTGGACTTTGTACTTCCCAAGTTACTTTGGAAATCCCTGAACATGCTAGCACCACTGGGATTCGAAAAATTACACTCAAGTTTAGTAAGAGTAAAGAGCAATATGAGAGCAAATTACCCACTCCAGCAGCTCGAGTTTTCTCTAATGGGCATCAGGATGGAGATTCAGTGATTGATTCCAATGACGAGCTTGGGATGGATGATTCGAATGAGCGTTTCTCATATAATATGGAGTTGAAAATGTCGAAGAAGGTTGTCACTGATAGCTACCCCACAAATGTTAAAAAGCTGTTGGCCACTGGTATACTGGAAGGAGCTAAAGTGAAATATATTTCCACCTCTGGGGAGGTAGTTTTGCGTTTTTCTGTGTTAATTCTTATTAAATGTTGTTTCTGCTTACACCTCTTTTAATGTAGACCTCACTTGGTTTCCATGGTTTCTAGAAGGAGATACCCGGAGAAATAAGAGGTTGTGGATACCTCTGTGGTTGTTCAGCATGTAATTTTACCAATGTAAGCAACTTGCACAATATGCTTCATTTTGAATATAAGCCTTTTGCAGCCATTTTATGACTATTGATGATTATGGGCAGATCCTTAGTGCTTATGAATTCGAGCAGCATGCTGGTGGAGCAAAAACTAGACATCCAAACAATCACATATTTTTGGAGAACGGGAGACCAATATACAACATTATTGAAGAATTGAAGACTGCTCCACTTGGAATACTTGAGGAATTGGTGACTGATATGGCAGGCTCATCTGTCAATCAAGGTTCATTCCAAGCTTGGAAAGGTGATTATGACATAATTAATTCCGGTCTTGCTACAATTGCTGCATAATCATCTATTGGCTGTTATCTTGACATCATTTTGCACAAAACCTTATAAACTATTCTATATATGCTTCAGACAGTCTTCAACTGCGCAATGAAGGGGTTCAGACCGAAAGGAAATATCAAAGTAAATATTCTAGCATTTCTCTGACACATCTGAGGTAAGATCAGCCTTTTATTTTCTTTTTAGTGTAAATGTAAATGCTTATGTCAATGTCAATGTCAATGTCAATGTCAATGTCAATGTAAATGTAAATGTTATACTTCAGGATTTTCACAAGTATAGTCTCTACTCTCTAGGTCATGTATTCTTCTGGTACAGATTTTGTTTGTTTGTCTAATAGTCAGGTCACAGGTGTTTCGAATAGTCCTTGACTGTTGACTCGGTTATGAGTGAGGCAATGAGGCGACATATACGTTGATGGTGGACATCTTATAACTGGTTCGGGCTGTTGTGCTTGTTGTAAAGTAGGTTTTTATCTTGCAGTTGAATGTCAATTACTTAAATCCTTACACAATAATGCTTATGACCCCATGGAAATGACATATGGAGACTGTATTGGAATTAGTAAAAATTGTACCAGTATGATATTTATTGTTAAAACATGGATCATTATATTATGATCCAACTAATTATGGTTGATGACCTGTGGAGAGCCTTGTAGTTAAACATAGCATTATTGATATGATTTTCGAGGCTGTTTTCGGACTCTTTTGTGTTTTATGATTTTTGTGGACGAAAGTAAGTAACAAGGATATGAACAATCCAACTATCTCGGTATGAATCGAACTAGGTTTGAAGAATAAAGCTATCTCGGCTAAATTCAACAGTGTTATTTTGCTATCTCGGCAAAAACAACAATAATTCCTACGGAATAACTTTTATCAAAACTCAACTCTAACCTTTATTCTGGTTAGATGCCTATATTTATAGGAGAAGAAGCAAGAAGACCTTGCCCTAAACTTACATCACACGGCCAACCAACAAGCATTTCCTTTGCACGCCTCATACAACTCAATAATTAAGAGAACTTCCCTAAATACAGTCATGACAAGAAGACCTTCTAATGCACCTAATTTTACTAAGTATTTCGGATTTATTGAACCTAAACAACTCAACTAACTAACAAACATAATAAAAGCCATATTTTTGGTTACATGTAAAACCTTCACTTTAAGAGTAAAGTAAAACCATGCAATAATTCTAATAAAGCAAATAAAGATAGTTGGTGAAACAATCCATGCACGTATCATGCATCAATTAGCTATCTATTTCTAGATATGTCATTTAGGAGTCAACATGAGTCTAACATCTTAAAAACCCATCATGCAAATAGGAAAAAGGGGAAAGGTGCATCCTCATGGTTTGTAAATAATTGAGACTGCGAGATTAAAACATGCAGTGCTCTGGTTGGGCTTCTCTATCCCAATCTTGTAGTTGCTTGCTTGCTAGTAACGTGTAAAATGTTCTAAATATTGAAATTAGCATGCATGTGTTGATATGTAGTGTAGCTTCCAGAATTATATATGTACTGTTCTTTCTGAACTAGGCTAATATGCTGTTGCATGATACTACTATAATGACATCTGTTCAAAGTTGTCTTATATTTATGTAGAACTGTGATATATCTTTATATATAGAAAAAGGGAAATAAATGGAATTATGTGATCTACACAATCCTTGTAAACATATGGCTTTATCTTGCAGTTGAACGTAGGGTGTCATCTTGCAGTTGAACACCACCTTATGTTGGAATGCAATCAATCTGTTGTCAAATATGCCTCTTAGAATTTTCCCTTGAATCTTTTCTCTTTCTTTCATTTTGAATTCCGATTCTAAAATTAGAAATCCATCCAAAATTGATTGAGCAAATTTGCAATCAACACCAATTATTAGCTGAAATCAAACTCAATTTCTTTTTTATTTAAAAAGGAAAAAAGGATATGCTTGAAAACCCTAGAATACGAAAGTTTCAAACCTCACATGTTGTGAGCTTTCATTTGTGCATAAAAATTACTATTCATTTGATTATTGACATACGACAGGGTTTATTTTCTGTTCATGACCATCAATTCAAGGAATTTGAATTAGGGCATGTTCGGCAAAAGTCATTGGTAACGATTTAGTTCATTAGGCATTACATGATAGATATTATAGGTTAGATACCCAAATAGCTCTTAAAATGATGGTATATTATAGCTCTTGGATTTGTAGAAGAAAATAAAGTAAATTATATCCAACACTCAAAAGCTACATCAAAATTTAAAGAATTATCTCTATTCCAAAAGTTTATGTTATATCTTCCCAAGATACTATCTTAATCAATGCAAGCTACTTAGAACACTACTACACTAAACACCACTTCGCACCTTTAATACAATTTTGGCTTGGACTTCTAAAACTATTTGAAAAACCTATGAAGCATGAAAACTTATGTGCTTGTTTCCAAAGCATAGCATTTTTTTTAAATAGGTAAGAATAAATACCCCTAAACCCCCCACCCTCAGTCCCAAGCAAATGCTTGGAGTAGGAATTGAACCCTAGACTTCGTTAGGGAAGATGGGAAAGCTCATCACGTGAGCCGACCCCAATTCCTAACTATGGTTCCCAAAACCCCACTTGTTCTCCATTTTGTTTACATCAGTAGTTTTGTGTTGCATAATGAAAAACTATTGCCAAAGAAGACCAACATTAGGGTTTTTGACAGAATTTGTACAGATTTTGGCACAAGTGGTGCTCTGTTTAAAGAATTTTTAAACCGTGGTTTTAGGCAACGGAAAGTTTGAATGGGGTTGTTCTCAAAATGTGAATTTCAAAAGGTGGCTTTTGTTAACTTTTTAAATACGAATATAGAGATATTAATGGTGAAAGGTTTACATTGTAGACCCTTCAAATGAAAGCATAACAACGAAAAAACAGAGGGAGTATCTTTTTAGAGATCTATTCCCGGGATCTTTCTTTTATGAGGAGCATCTAGAATACCTTAGGAGAGGGAGATTGGAATTTGGAAATTTCAATGGAATTGCCAGCACAAGGAGCCATAGCTTTTCTAGAGAGGTGGGGTATTTTATGTACGCTCATATCATATTAAAATGGATTTTTTGTGACATTTTGACAAAAGAGGATTGAAGGAACTTATAATTGATCTCATTCCACTTCATGGAGATAAAGCCTCATGTAGAGCTTTCGTGGAGAATGAAGTGGAAAGCGCTTTCCAGGAGATTGAAGTGAAGAAGACTTGTTCTGAGATTTTAAGGGTTAAGATGATCATTTTTACTATTGCTTTCAGCCGTCTATAAGAAATTTAATATTAGTTGATTGATTGCTTTAGGTTTTCTATAGCTCTAGTTTATTGAAGGTCTAGTTGTTTCCTAACATGGCAACATCATAATGGAGACCAATATTGCAGTTACTCTCGTTGCCAGTGCCAAGTTGTAATCATGTTGTGCTCGGTTGGCGCATTGGGTTTTTCGGAATTATGGTATAATAAACAATCAAGAAGAGTTTTTAGTGTTATTATTTAACTGGATGATAGGGGTGATATATTCTGAGATGAAGGACTCACAGTTTTTGTGAGCTGTAGGTAATATGAAAGACAAGAAAAGACAAGTCCCACGTTCAAACTATAAACTTTAATAGCCATGATTTGGTAAATTGATGATAGAAATGTCCCTTGATGGAGACATTTATCTATTATTGTGTGGTCTGTTTTTCCTTTGAAGTCGCTGTTGTGGGTAAGCTTTTTCTCGAGGCGGATTGGCAGCCTAGGTCTTAGTTTATCGCCTTTTTAAGATCTTGTGCTTGTTGATCCTCTTATTTTTCATTTTTTGGCCAATCTCCCCTTGTAGACGTTTGGAGGGCGCCTTTTGAGAAGTGCTCATTTCAGGGCTTTGATGTCATAGACTTTGATGTTGTTGATCTTGTCAGTTTGCTCTTTCTAGACTTCTAAAGACTTCGTAAAGTGTTTTGCTCTTTTGAGGCCTTTGAAATGGTTAATAGCCTTTGGACTAGCGTACGCGACAAATTGCTTTTGGGTTAGGGTCGGTCAATCTCCATTTTTAGCCGGATTTGCAGTATATTATTATAACATTATTTAGTGGGAGACATGGTGAATTTGTACTTGGTGGGGTTTATATGGCTCTCTGGTTAGATGCAGTTTTGTGCTATTTTTGACAAGTCAGGTTCTTGGGTTTGTGTCGGTCAAGCTCAATTTACTGATATTAATGCACTTTTAAACTAAATTTTTATGATACTCGGAGAATTGTTGATAGTTTTGATATGGTTTTCGTGGTGCTAACAATTTAGGCTAATAGGTCGAGTTTTTAGGTAAAGTTTGGGTTATGCTATATAAAATGTTTAAAACTAAATAGAATTACAAAATATGATAAGTAACTCAAATTCAGTTGAACTTGGGTTGTCGGGATTCAATCTAGGTTATTTATGGATTTCTCTCAATAACTTCAAAGTCGAATTATCGGGTTGGGTTTAGGGATTGCCCGTTCTAGGTTTTCACTGGTCCGGCTGGGTTTCAGGTCTTCTTTGATTAGTGACTTTCCTGTAATTGGTGAAGCTTTGGATTTGTTTTAAGGAGGTTTGTGCCATACAATGATGATCGTGGAACTATGTTAGAGATGTTGGGGAAGATGTGAAGAAGGGAGCTTCAAGTGCTGAAGTTTTTGTTGTCAGCACACTGTCCTTTTTTAATTCTCTAAAATTGTTGCAGGTAGCCAGCTGCCCCTTTTGAATCCCAATGCAAGGCTCTTGTGCATGAGGTCTTAGAAGATGGTTGGTTCAGACAATAGAACAGAAATCAAATGGAAATATGAAGTCTTTTCTCCAAAAATCTGAAGTGGATGCTCAAAACCTTATATTGATTTAGATTGGGGGTATAGTTGCTGTTGTTTTTGTTGCTCTTTAGGTGAAGCCCAGACTTATTGGAGGTTGGAGGGAGATTGGGGCTTTGGTGTCGAGAAATTTCTGTGGTGATGGAATTTTATTTTCGAAAATAGTTAGCCATTGGTTTAGGTCATCCACTATTGAGAGGACAATGATGAAGTAGGTGGAAGAGGGAAGAGGTGGTATTGGGAAGGAGAGAGCATGGGGGGTGGGGTTAGAAGAATCTTTTTTTTAGCAATGAAAATTTACTTAATTCCATAAAGAAAACTTTTAGGCAAGGATTTCGCCCATGTCAAAAAGCTGTAGTCGAACCTTTGCCTTTAGCCTATCATGTCAATATGTACCCAGATATCTGCTTGTAACCAGGACTTGTTACTTAATTTTATAACTAAATCTTTTCAGCATTTGGAATAAGTAGAATTGGAGTGATTTTCCTTCTCTTTACCTCTGCAATATATTAGGATAGTCTCTCTTAAAAAACTTTGGGAAACAGGAGTAGGTGCAGGTTCCATCAGAAAAGAAGGAAAGAGAGTGAGGTTGAAGTTGTCGACAATATTGAAATAGTGAACTGAATTGCCTTACCAAAGCTATACTAATAAAAAGGTGAGTCCTGAGATGTGAGCCTTTGGAAGGAAGAGGGAAGAAGCAAAAGGAAATACGCTGAGAAGATCAAATTATGAAAACAGAAGTGCTTCTTCAGGTTTCTTCTTCCCTTCTTGAAATAGCTGCTCTACTGTCTCGAGGTGAGTTGTGACTTCTCAACGACAGACTCTATATGAGGAAGTAAGGAAACTCCTTCGCATGTTGGCATCTGTTTTGTAGCATTGCTGCTACTAAGGCTGACAGGAGCCTTCAGCCAATCTCCCGTTTCTTTCCTTTTGGGCTTAGGGGATTGGTTTAATATTGCTGAATAGCCTTTCTAAATGTTTAATGCTTTTGGTGTCACTTATAGTCAGTTTAGGCTTACTCTAGAAGTACTGAAAAATATTGTCCATTACTTTCTGTCAAGTGAAATTGCGTTTCCATAGTTGTGATGTTCCCTAGATCTATAGTTAGACTACTAAGGTGTAATATTCCATCAACTCATGACTATATGTTTTAAATGTTTTACGTTAAGATATACTTGATTTTTGTTAGAAATTGCCTCACATCTTGGACTTTTTTGGCAACTTGTCTCCCTTGTCCAGCTGGTGCCAATCTCTTTAACTAGACTCAAATGCACGCAATGCGTGCTTCAGGCTATAAAAACAGGTACAATAGTCATAGTATATTAACATTAAATTTTAAACAGTAAAAGAAAGGGCATTTGAGGTATTTTAGGTGGACACTAAGCTCCTCAAGAGTTGGCTTATATAATAGAGATCAGCATTTGTGGAGCAGCAATGCAACCTATACCCGGTTTTTTCTATCTCTTGGCTTTCATGAGTTGATATATCATTCTATTTAGGATTAAGTTTTGTATTTGTGGCAACAATATCCTGAATTTTTGAAGGCTATTGCCTTTACAGTTCATATATAAACCAATTGTTACTCTCTTATCTTGGATTACTAGTAGTATTATGCTATGTTACCCGGACTCGTATACCCATGTCTGAAACGGGTACGTGTCCAAGTGTCTGACTCCGCTATTCTATGAAAATTTTCAATGATTTTGGCCCAAAATAAAGTGTCCCAAGTGTCCGTGTCCACGTTCGAGTGTCAAGGATCTGACACGTGTACTTAAGGTAAATTGAAGAGTCCATGTAACTAAGGTATTATGTATATCTATACTCACAATTTGTTAATTTAAAATGGAACTTTCAGTTTGGAGCGTGATATGGTGAAAAACCATTAAGCCATACCATATTTTTAATACTGCTACATGTGAATTGATCTGGTGAAAAAATTACATAGGTAGACATAAACATTGTTAGAATCTTTGTTAAAGGATGCAATGCTAAGCAAGGTTTCTAATTTGATGCATGGGTATATCACATTAGGTAAAGTATCACTTTAGTTACCTGCAATTTTTCTATTGTCATCGAAGTTTCTTGTGTAACAAAATTTCACTTTGGTGGTTTTATGTCATACTTTTAAAATTTCAAAAGTTTGGAGAGCTAACTTTACTTTGTCTCAAAAAATTTCTGAACATTCTTCAAAAGTCCAAATCTTGGTTTTTTTTTCTTCTAAACTTATGGGAGAATTTCGCGAAAGTTTCTTCTAAAAATTTAAAATATCATTAAATAATGGGAAAAATTTACGGGATTAATCTGAACTATTAGCCTTCTTCACGTATTAATCCTAAATATGATTTAATTCATATTAACCCCACCTTTATGCCTATCCTTCTCATAACTAACTTAGCTTACCATCTACCTTTTTAAACGGTGAAAGAAAAGTTATTTCCCTCTCTCCTATCCTATGATCTGGTCTTATCCCCAAAATCACTCTCTTTCCACTCTTCAATCAACCCACAAAATTACTAAAGACATCTTTTTCGGTGATGGCTTTTTGCTTGGCAAAGTGATCAACAACGACGCCGTTAGGGGAGGGGGTGGAAATGGAGGTGCGATTGGAGGGGTCAGGGATGAGGGGGCGACGGGGGAGAAAGCGAGGAGAGAGAGAGAGAGTTTCGATTTGATGGGATTTTGAGGAGAGAGAAGATTGTTAGTTAGATCGGGGGTTGGACGTCGTTAGAGGGGGAGGGGAAAGAGAGGGTGGCGTCGGGAAGACCGAAAGCGACGGAAATGGAAGTGTGGATTTTGGGGGTGGTGGAAAAAAAGGAGGAGTTTTGATTTTTGGGAAGAGGAGGGTTTGAGGGAGAAGGTCGAGTGGTGGTGGAAGGAGGGTTAGGGGGTGGAGATGGTGGAGGGGGAGAGAGAAAAGAGGCGGGATATGGAGGTGGATGATGTCGACGCCATTGTTGTTGTTGTGGTGGTGGTGGTGGTGGTGAAGAGAGAGTGAGAGAATGAGGTGTGGAGTTAGAGTATATAAGTAAGATTGGGAAATTGTAAATTAACACAAGCTTTACACTCAAACTTAAGATTGGATTCGGTGTTTTTGTTGTTGGTGTTGCTGCTGCTGTTTGTAACAAACTTGGCCTGACGCGTGGTGGTCTGATGTAGTGTCGGTGGTGAGAGAGAATGTAGAAGCACAGAGGGAGGAAAGAGGAAGGAGAAGGAGAAGGAAAAGAAAAAAAAGTGAAGGGGCCAACATTAATGAAATTACCGGTTACAATAGGTAGTTAAATTGGGAAGCCTGTTTTATGAAGACCACCCATATAGTTAGGATTATTCTAGGTTAAATAATTGTTGAGATTAATATGAGAAGAGAGCTAATGGTTTGGATTATTCCTGTGAATTTTTCCTAAATAATATTTAATAGTGTTTTTAACTACTAACAATGATTGGCTGAATATTTGCTTCATTTCTAATGTTATAAAATATCTGAAAAGTTTACACAAAAATTCTATATTTTTTGATGAACAACTTAAAACTTGTCATAGAGAAGCATTTGAAAGATGGCAATGCTATACTCACTCTAGAAGAAAAAGGGAATGAGAGGCATTGGTGATCCTTGATTCTATAAAAACAGGAATCACTTTTGTGAGACATATTAGTTATTCCCTAATCTATTTGTTACAGGGTTTTGGCTGTGTTTGTACTTTGTACTATATGTGTAATGGGGCTTTATGCTTTGACTTGTAACTTATAGATATAACTTCACCCCTAAAATATACTCACTTCCTTCTTTAAAGATCTTCCTAGTTACTATGGCAATAGAAACCTAAGAAAGGAGGTGAAAGTGGGTCATGATTTAACTTTTTGTGTAGGAGAGTGAAAATTTGTTAGAGATGGTGGACTGAAATGGGTCCCATGTTGTGTGGTAAGGGAGGGTAAGTGTGAAAATAAGATCTACTGAAATGGAAAGGATTTATGGGATGAAGAATTTTATGGAACAGAGAAAAATAAAAAGTAGGAAGATTCTTTAAAGAAAGGAGAGAGTACATGTATATACTTTATTCGACTATTATTGTAATATTTTTGGGAATCTTCTCATGAAGTTTATAAAATGGTGGAATGTTTCTGGAACTCTAATTTAGTTATATGTACTTTTGGGAAGTCCTGGTGATTTTCTACTACACATAAAAACTTCGTGATAATCTTGAACACTGTCCTATCAATATTAGAGTTCTCTTGAAAATCTTGAGAAGGTTTCTTAAACTTATTGTGATAAAAGTTTGTAGTATTAGTTTACGTGTTTTTTGGATTTTAGTTTTGTGAATGGTTAGAATATTTCTGATTTTTAAGTTACTATTTTTGTGATTATCAGCCATATGTCAGATTTTTTTGGAATTTTTTCTTAAATTCTTTGGAGAGAATAATTTTAACTGCTACCTATGCTTGCAAATCTGTTTTGTGCTGTTGACTTTACATTCTAAAGAAACTCTTGCTTTACATGTGTGGTCTGCTATTATTTGATCATCAAAGTGAAACTAATTTTATGAGGCTAGACCATCAAAGAGCAAATTTGATAATTATGGATCAACAAAGTTGAATTTTGCCAATATCTAAGTGCACAAAAAGGGAAATATCGATTTTTTTTGCCATATCTAAGTGCACAAATAAGGAATTATCTAAAGAGTAAAATTTTCGTGGTCATTCTTGATTTTGTTTCTTAGTGTGTGATCAGCCTTGGTATCTCCGTCTTTTCATTTATGTATGATCTATAAAACATTGATTCACCATATATGCTTCTTTATCATTTCCTGGCAATTGAACATCCTTCTCTCCCCTTCCGCTCCTTGCCTCCTTCCCTTTGTTCTACTTGCTATTCCTTCTTCGTTGATCTTTTATATAAATTACAGACGGATCGATATTTGTAGGCATTTCTAAGAATAATATATCTAGAAGATGGCTGAAAGCAAAGGGTATGGCTCTGTTGAATGTGGAATTTCATTTTGTTAAATTTTTTCAACGGTTTGTGAGTTTTTTTTTTTGAGTAATTGAGATGATTGGGTATTTCTCCTCGGTTCAACTTTTCACTACTAATGCCTTTTTCATGCAAGTAATTTTAGTTTTAAAATTTACTTTATATTACTTTACAATCTTTCTCCATTCAACTGCTAGATATCGGCTGGAATTAGGTCTTTCTTGTTTTTTCAACTCTCTTGCGAGTATCCAAGAAATAAAAAGGGAGAGGAGATTGGACCTAGACCTAGTGGGCTATGATGCATCATTCAGTTGGTTGTGATCTATATAACTCCAAGCTCCTTTTAGGCAGAGTGATTGATTGGAACGAAAAATTTAAAATTGTCCTTGTATTTCTTCACATGATTTTGAGATGATATCTGTAGCATCACGATTTATTATTTTTGTGTACGTGGAATTAAGAATTGTATTTTCATGTATGTCCTAGGTTTTTCTGTAAACCTACAATCTGGTTGTCTTTGATTTGCTTTAAGCATTATTCATTCGATTGAACTGCGTCAAAAACCAACAACAAAAGTAATGGAATTTTCATGAATTACATGATATAGTTCTGGTGTTCCTCTTAGTTTATTCATTTGGAATTAGGTACTTTTCATGGATTTATGATTTTAATGCGTCTTAAGACGCCAAAGCGAGCTCCTTTTAATTTGATTATAATTCTTGATTGACGTGACTTTGAATCAGTCACTATCCTGACATACTTCTTCTACACTGATAAATTCGTCAGCCTCACAACTAAATGTACGGATGATGAGCATAGAGTATTCAAACGGAGAGTGTTGCCCACAAAACCTGTGGGGAAAAGGTTGAGATCTAGAAGTCTATTTCATTCTCTTTGAATTTCTGATGTTGTATGATGTATGAGTTGATGTTGGCTGGTTTGTTTATGGTCGAAATTCTTTTTTTGTAGGTTAAATGATTCAACCTCATCTTGTACGGGGTCACAGAAGAGATGTGGTGAAGGTAGCATCAAGAAAAGGTGATTGATGATTCTGTCCACCTCAGTAGATTTGCTTTTATCATTCAGAGGTGCTTTTTCCTGTGTGCTTTATGCTCTGTTTTGAACCTTCCTGTTTGGCTCGTGTAGCAGGGACAACGATTTGCATCGATTGCTCTTCCTGCCAAATGGACTTCCAGATGGTGCAATTTTGGCGTATTATGCTAAAGGACAGGTAAACTACGATGTCTGGACAAAAATGTTCTTTATTATAGGCTAGTTCTTAAGGCTAGTTCGTGTTCAGTATTTTTGTATTTCATAGTTTTTTCATATCTTTCTACTATGACATCGTTTTTATACAGAAAGTTCTTGATGGTTACAAGCAAGGTAATGGCATTGTCTGCGGTCATTGTGAGTATGAGGTAAACCATTGAATCCTTTGATTACGTTGATCTTTATGTTAACCTCTGTGTTCTGGGTTATGTAATGATTACTATCTCGATCTTATGTGGTGCAGATTAGCCCTTCGCAGTTTGAAGCTCATGCTGGATGGGCTGCCAGAAGACAACCGTGAGTATTGTTAAGTTGACATTTGGTTGCATTTGTTGAGATTACAATATGACCTATTAAATTGTGTATGTAGCTATCGTCACATTTATACCGCCAATGGGCTTACACTCCATGACCTAGCCATGTCTCTGGCTAATGGACAGACCCTAACTACGGGAAACAATGATGACATGTGTACGCTATGTGGAGATAGAGGAGAGCTCATTCCTTGTGCCGGCTGCCCTAGGGCTTACCATCAAAGTAAATCTCTTCTCATGATATCTGATATTCAATATTGTACTAGCTGTTTTCTTATGAGGTTGTAATACTTACTTCACTGATTATTGATTTTAAACAAGCTGCGTCTCAGCAACGGCAATTATGTTACATTGGGTTTTTCAGTTTTTCTGGAACAACCTCCATACTATTGTCTGGTTGATTGTAACGTTGTGAGAGTCTTCGACTTTCTCATACCTCTCTTGCTGCAAGCCGGGTTTGAACTGTGAAGAATTGTTCCCCTCTGGTCCCAAATTGTTTGCATTGTTTGGCTTTTGTGGATAATGTTCTTCTAATTGTGAAAATAAATCTTGGAAAGTTACAATGTTGCATATATATATTTGAAGGGAAATCAACAAAAAAGAAACACTTTAAATGGGTCTCGTCTTGCAACCACTCCGTTGAAGAAATTATTTGTGGCGAGATGAATTACCTAAATTTGCGTTTGCCACTTTTTAATCAGCCATCCACCTCTTAATAGTTACTCATTGAGTTTTATTTTGCTTTGGAGTGATTTTCCTATTTATCTTGTTTAAACATTAAATTAAATTTAAGAAAGTATAGTTGATGAAGTTATTATCTTAATGATCTCTTGAATATCGTTTAATATCTCTTCTTACATTACTGGGACGAAGTTAAAAGTTTTATACACCCTAGATACTGAGATTGAGCGTTGATATCATCTCTGTGTATTTAATCTTAACTATTTGCCTCAGCAGATTTTGTGTGAATTTTTGTCCTGCTTTATCTCGGTAATGTCTAAGAACATACTTGAAAATCACATTGAACTCATTTTTTTCATTGTTTGAATTCGGTTTCAGCCTGTCTGCGATTGGAGAATGCCCCAGTGGACGATTGGTGTTGTTCTAATTGCAATGATAGAAAAGCTGATTTAGACTCTTCAAATAGTTCTAAGGCAATTGTCATCAGGTTGACACGAGTTGTAAAGAGTGCTGAAACTGTTTGTGGTGGTTGTGTTCTCTGCAGGTTGGTGCTCCTAGTGATTTTTAGCCTTTGCTCTGCTTCCTTAGTAATCCTCTTGTAATTAATCTTAAATAAGATATGAATGTTTTTTCTGTAATCCAACGAAAAAAAGTTATAGATATATTATACTTCCTACGAATCTAAATACATGCAACATTTGCATAGTAATCACTATTCATCTACCAACTTTCAAGTGTGGTCTTATTTGATTCGTCTTAATGCATACTTTTATAATATTAAAATTTTGTACTTTTTACATCGACATAATAAAGATATTAAGGAACAAAGTAGTGCATTTGATAGCATTAGGGAGGGAATATTGCATGTATTTAGAAACTGAGAAAGTATATTATATAGAATTTCCCAAAATAAAATACAAACAAGCGTCACAATCTCATTCTTAAGCAAACAATTTGATTTCATAGTCTGATTTTTCTTTATTATATACTTCCTCCGTTCCAAAATAAGTGAAACACTTTGTCTCAAAAAGCTTTCACATAAATGAGAGAAGTGTTTCACTTATTTTGGAACGGAGGAAGTATATCTATATATCTTAATTCTTTGAAACTTGAATTATTCTAAGAAGAAATAATCAAACCAAGATTAATTCTTTAGGTCAACAATTATCATATATTAAACATATCAATAGTTTTTCTAAAAGAAAACTAAAAGGAAGATGAATTATATATATAAATATATTTTATATATATTGCAAATATGTAATTAACTCGACAATTCTTTGATTTGAGTAAAATCAAATTCTTCCTCTGTTATCTTGTTAATATTCATAAAATAAAAAACATACGCGTGAACTAAAAAAGCAATATCATTAACAAACTACTAAGTTTTTTTGCCGTAAACTAGGGGCCAAGCCCAAGCTGGCCTCTATGGAAGATCCTCCCCTGATCCTACCGATCCCAGCACAAACACATGCAAATACACTAACATAACATATAAATTAACTTTTGCAACCATAATAATTAAACTATCCTCTAATCAAGATTAAGCATTGAAATTTGAAGTCTTCAGATTAGGTTTATCTTTTATATATGAATCATATGGTATTGTTTACTTTGCTCAAATAATCTGTTGCAATTTGCTATCATTGATTTTATTTTTCTTAATGGTACCTTATTAATGGATGAAGAAACGAAATTCAAAATTTTTTCACAAATAGTTGAAGAAACTTAGGTTTTGTGTGTGTGTTCTTAAACTCCAACTATGAGTGATGTATACCTCATTGGACTGATAGTTTCATATTTCCAGAGATTCTGTAGAGTTTTACAATTTCTCATCCAGTGTTGTTACCCGATCTGAAGGATACCCAATAATATGATGTAATAAACCAGCCTAAGGAGAGAGGCACTATAGGTATTGCGATTAGTCTATTATAATTAGTTTGAGGGAGGAGTCAGAGAGTTAGAGGAGGATTGCGGGGGGAAAGAAGGACATCCACAAAATTGAACAGTTATCATAGATTGTTTAGCTTACATTCGGAGTGATTCAAGCCACTCAGAAGCTTGATATTATTAATTATCAGTAATTTTCCAGTTTAGTATTCAGCTATTTTTGCTACTTCTGTTCGTAACATATGTGAAACAATACAAAGGACACACAGTGATTAAAGGTAGGATCTCAAGCTTAAATATTGCTACCATGTTAAATCGAATCCATGCTTTAAATACACTTGGACTAAGTATTAATCTGTACGATCAATTTTTTATCTCCTCATTTTCATGCTTTATTGTGTTGAATACATAGTTTCAGTGTTTCTGGCTTTAAAGTACTGATACTGATGGAATTTTTGTCACTATTGTGTACAGGGAACATGATTTCAGTGTTGACAAATTTGATGACAGGACTGTAATAATATGTGACCAAGTAACAAACACTTCCACTAATCCATTATACATATTGTTTCTTTTTCTTTACCACTATATAACTCCATTCAGGTTTTGATTCTCACCAATGTTGGCTACTTTGTCTCTCCAGTGTGAAAAGGAATATCATGTTGGTTGCTTGAGGGGTGATGGGCGCTGTGATCTGAAAGTGTGTGCCCTTCTACTTCTTGCATTATTATGAATTATAATCGACCTTTTCTCCTAATATCTAGCACAAATTATTGCAGGAACTTCCTAAGGATAAATGGTTCTGCTGTAATGATTGTGACAGGATTTATGTTGCTTTGAGGGCCCTTGTCATAAGAGGCTCAGAGATGATCTCATCTTCAGAGTCCATGAAATTAAATAGGAAACTTCTGGAGAGGGGATTGAGCGAAGTTGCTGATAATGATATACAATGGCGTATACTGAGTGGAAAATGTCGCCATAGTGAACATCTACCTTGGCTTTCTAAGGCTGTTTCTATATTTCGGGTGAGGATCTGCTTTCTTTCAAATTTGTTTTGCTGGTTCTGACTTTCTGTCATCTTGTGTGGTCAAAACTTGTGATATTGACTGGAGGATGCAGATTTCCCTCTGTCTCATCCTCATCTATAATCAAGGTCATTTAATACAACCATTATGTCTTTTGTTTTATTTCATTCTTTTTGGTTTGAATGTGGATGATTTTTTGCGTCACACTTGCATGGGTACCTACCTATTAACAATTTGGATGTTTCCACGTCTTTGTGTTCGACTCGGTTGTGAAGCTTCCCGTAATTTTGACCCAAAATGAAATTGAATTGTCTTCATCCATGTCGAAGTGTTGAGAATTTGACACGGGTGCTTTTAGAGTTTTAGTGAATTGTAGAGCTTGAGTAAGATAAGTTTTACATATGTGCACGTGCTTGTGGATTAATGTGTGCATTCTCTTTCTTTGAGGTTGTGAATAGGTGTACTTTTTATTTCTCTTGCCTCCTGCAGTCTCCTCAATAGGGGGGGGGTGTCAACTGTCAAGGGGCTTCTTTCTTTGTCCAAACTTTGGGAATGTTGAGATTTGAGAATGTTCCTGAAATTTAGCGCTCACATACAGTTGCTGCTGCAGTCATGGTGGTTTATCTGCATAGTGACTTTATACTTCTCTTGTATCCAGGAATGTTTCAGTCCTATAACTGCAAAGGCTGGGCGTGACCTGATTCCTGTAATGGTCCATGGGTAAGTTTTTTTTTTCTGTTGATTTACATGCTTTTGGATGAGTGCTAGTACTGGCAGTATCTTTGAGACTTTGACTCGTCCTTAGCTTTTGTTACATTCTTCTATTGCCCATGATTTTTATAAGCTATTATAATTTTGTCTTTATGTCTCTATAGTTCCCACTACTACTAGCAAACATGTCATTCACACCCTAGCTCTGGGACTTGTCGTAATGAGAAGCAGCCTATGTTAGTCAGACTCGGATAAAGTGTCTACTTGGATACAGGTTGTCTAGTTGTCTGACTTGTCCATTTCATAGAAAATGTCAAGTTTTGGTTTGATATGAAGTATCCTAGTGTCATGTCGTGTCAGACACAACAGGAGTTGATACGTGATACCTGAGGTAAATGAAGGTGTCCAAGTGACAAAGGAAGTCAGGAAGCAACTACTGATGGTAGTTGTAGGGTTCAGTGGGGAAGAGGCCCACAAGTTAAGAGGATCTTATGTTTTTTCCTTTTTCCTTTCTGTTTCCTAGGTTTCTCTTGGGGAGGGATGTGAGACTGTCTTGGTATTCTATATAATAGTCGATATGGATTAATGTTGACCGAAAAGAACATTTATTAAGCACAGTTGGATTTGTTACATAGGGTGTAAATTCCTGTCAAGTTAAAGGTTTATAACATGCGAGCATTGGTTTTAGCTATTAACTTAATACTTGATCCATGGCTATAATAGTGATGTATATCAATTTCTCATTGCTTAGGTGAATTGGCTAGAATGTTGTATAGCTGTTCTGTTAGCTGATATTAACTCGTCTTGTTGGTTTCCATCTCACCAGAAGAAATATTTCTGGCCAGGAGTTTGGAGGAATGTACTGTGTACTTCTAACGGTCAAGTAAGTTTTTTATTTTTTTAGTTATTCTGTTTTTATATGTTTGGCGCAAATTATATCATGGTCTTGGAGCAGATTTTGAACATACAACTAATATTTATAAAATACATGTAAAAACTTTTGAAAAATTACGCCAACAACATACTTCCTCCGTTTTTTCTTACTTGCAAGTTGCAATGTTTCCCACTTTTGGCAATTCTCTATTACTTGCAACGTTTCTACTGTTAGCAATATGTTCTCTCTTTCTCTCTCCTAGCACGTGTGTTCTCTTTTTATCTCTCTATATCTCCCCTCTCCTTGGTCCTTGTGCAAACCCAAACGTTGCAAGTTAAAAAAAACCGGAGGAAGTATATAGTTTGGACATATAAGCAAAAGTTTCCATTATCAAATTTTTTTTTCTGTATCAAACAAATTTATTATGCTCAAAACAAAGTTTTGCTTTAGATGTTTACTTGTATATTCTTTTATAGTATCCCTACTTTATCTACTCAATTTACCTTCATGTTGCAAAGAACGCGGAGGTATCATAAGAACAATATGTGGATGCAAAAAAGAAATTACTATGCTTTAGATTTTTTCTTGTATTAGCATGTATATTAACGAGAACATGGGAATATTAGAAAGATAACATGCAAATGTATAAATTGTTTTGCCATGTTTAAATTTTTTACTTTCTTAGGCTCTGTGATGCTAAATTGTTAATCATGGTCCCGGTCGCATGATATGATGACTTCCAAGTTTGGTTTCTAGTCTCTTTTTTGCTCTGTTTCTGAAAATAGGTGCAGCCTGTCCATGTGAAAGATTTGACTTCCCTTTATTGGGTACTTATATGATAAATATATGTGCGTCTGTGTGCAGGTCAGTTGTCGTGTCAGCTGGTCTTCTTAGAATTTTTGGTCGTGAAGTAGCTGAGCTTCCCCTTGTGGCCACAAGCAAGGAATATCAAGGAAAAGTAAGCATTTGATCTTGGTTAAGATTGGTCTCATGAATAACAAGCTGTGCTTTTCCTGTTCGTTGCTTTCGACAAGTCTCTGAAGTGGGCATAATAGAATCTTGTTGAGTCATTTACATGCTGGATAGGTTCAATATTTTTATTCTTTTTTGCTGTTGTGGCAGGGTTACTTTCTTGCGTTATTCTCTCGTATTCAGAAGTTACTGAGTACCTTGGAGGTGGAAAATCTGGTGCTTCCAGCAGCAGAAAAAGCCAAATTCATGTGGGTAAATAGACTTGGTTTCAGAGATGTGAGCCAAGAAAGAGTAAGTAAACATCTTTATCTATATTGAACCTTTTACAAGATATTGTTTATAACGAAGACGCAAAGTAAACTCCCTATTCTTGGAAAGCGATAACAATTGCTTCTTTCATGGAACATGTGTGGATTTTTTTGCTCTTAAAACGATCATGTTGGTATCCACTTTTCCTGTTTATTCTCCTTTCCCGTATCTGAATAATGCATTAGACCAAAACTCTAATGCTACTGGGAGCTGTTTCCATATGAATTCCTGTTTGCTGCATTTTCTTTTTCGATTATCAATTGGTTCCTGGAAGTCATGGAGTTCAACAGTATTGATTCGTGCACTTTTTTCTTTCCACAGTTGTCTGTATATACCAGGGAGTTTCAGCTGACGGAGTTCAGTGGAACAGTTATGTTGGAGAAGAAAGTGGAGCGAGCTATTGATTGATGTGGAATTCTTCCTGATTGCTGTAGCCGTAACTACATTCAATAAATTCACACCACGAGGAAAAGGAAAAGAAAGAAATGAGAAGTGAAACGAAGTTAGATTTAGGAATACTTTTTTTTTTGGTAGTAGGTTTTAGGTTTGGTCATCTCCTTTTTGGTCCGCTTTTGGTGTTATATAGTTTTGCTTGAGGATTTGAGTTGCCTCTGCGCACCTTGGAGGCTTGGAAAAGATGAAAATAGAGATGGAGTGATAGTGGAAATAATTCCGTTTCGTGTCATTCTGATATTAGTTGTCTCGAGGGTAGTAGTCCAAGTGAAAGCATTTCTTTGTAGATAAGCTTATTGGAAGTGCCAATGCAATATTTATTTTTCATGAAAGCATTATTTATAATCTCAGCAAGTTCTCGCAATGTAATCTCAGCATTATTTATATAATCTTAATTCATTTCCGCAAAGCTCGTTTCTTAAATTTGCCAAGGCTTAGGAAGAGTGTTAATTTAAGCAAGACTGAAGTTGCATTTAGTAAGTCTTGTCATACAGAGAGAATGGCAGCAATTATTAGCACCTTGCGCGTTAGAGAAGTTAATCGGCATGAGAAGTATTTGGGATTACCACAATAATTATTGGAAGATAAAAAAAAGTATGTTTTTGCTTGTTTCAAGGAGCGGATTTGGAAAAAAATTGCAAGGTTGGAAGGAAAAATTACTCTCGCATCTCGTGAAAGAAACATTGATAAAAGCAGTGCCAAAAGCTATTCCTACATATATGATGAGCATGTTTTGTATTCCAGATGGTTTAATTGGTGAGATTTACTCTATTCTCGCAAGGTTCTGGTGGGCCGCTAAGGCATCTGATCGGAAACTTCATTGGCGTAGTTGAGAGTCTTTCTGTCTTCCTAACTCCATCGGAGGAATGGGATTATGTGACTTGAAAGTCAAGCCCTTTTGGCAAAACAGGCATGGAGATTATATAAGAATAATGGCTCCTTTTTGCTTTGTATTCTCAAAGCCCAATACTACAAAAATCATGGTTTCCTTGATGTTCGTATTGGCTTTGATCCGAGCTATTCTTGGCGTAGCATATGGGGGCAAAATCCTTGCTTGTAGAGGGCTTGAAGTGGCAGGTAGGCAACGGTGTTGATATCAACGTGTGGAGTGATACTTGGTTGTCCGATGCCTAAATGGTGCCCACAGTCGTGTGCTCAGAGTAATATGGAGCTACGGGTGTGTGACTTAATTGACTTTGAAGGTGATGCTTGGAATGTGAATCTTCTTAATGATATTTTTAATGTGGAAGATAAAGCTTCTATGCTTGACATTTCTCGGTCTCATTTATGGACAAGAGATCGCTTGTACCTATGGCCCACGGCCCACTCATAATATTGTCTACACTGTTAAGTCTGCTTATTGGTTTACACGATTAGGACATTTGAGAAGTTGGGCGCTGCTGTATGGATCAGAGGAGGAGGTGTGGAAGATTATTTGAATTATGAATGGAAAATTTACGAAGATATATTTTAAAATATATTTTCCTTTAGAGATCCTTAAGATTTTCAATTGATAAAACATGACCTTTTGAATCAAGATAGAAACTTTGATGAGACCCAAAACGTAATCTTATTCACACACTAGCTATTAACATTAACTTCCCAGATATTTAAGTTTTCAAGTCAAAACATATATTCTTCTAAATATAACTTCGCATAGCCAAAGCGTATTAAAGAGTTTATGATGCGATAACTTATTGGTATTTCTAAGCTAGTTCCCATTCAACTCAATTTCAAATAACCTTTTATTCTTGATATATATAAAACTTCGAATAGGCTCCTTACATAATACCTTCCAACATAATCTTGCATAATCAAATGTTACTAAAAAATGAGGTTTCAAACACCTTTCTATAAAAGTACTAGTTACAATATGAAATCCACAATTTGCTTCTTCTGAAAGCAATCACAGATGATCACACATGGGGAAAGAAAACGCGATTAGAGAGGGGCCAATACCTTATCCTCTAGAATTTAGAGGGATGTCTCTCCACCATTTATGTTCTGCTTGCAAGACTTTCAGGAAAGATCGCCATACACAAATGGGCACCAAGCCCAATTGCACAATGAGCTTTCGCTCTATAATTACACAATGGCCATATGCTCCACATTGTTGTTCATCATTGCTTTCGCAGCTTCTTCCCCTGACAAATCCAATATCTGAATGTTTAATCAAATTCGTAATCGGATATATTCAAAATCGTATGCCATATGCTCAAATTATGTTAATAAAACCCCATAATTGTAGTTCAATAATGTAATTACAAAACTTGAGTTAAATTTAACTTGAGTGAGGGTGCGTTCTCTTCACCTTAATAAATTAAGTTTCAGGTCCAATCAGTTCAGTTCAGATAAGATAAGTTTCAATCAGGTCCAATCAGGACAATAAGTTCCAATAAGGTCCAATAAGTTCCAATCAGGTGCAATAAGTTTCAATCAGGTTCAATCAGGTCTAATCAGGTCCAATAAGTTCCAATAAGATCCAAATAGTCAATGATCAATAAATTTTAATTAAAGTACCACTATGATTATTATATAGTATTATATTTGTAATATTGTCTATTATTTTATTATTCATATTACGATTACCTGATTATGTCATTATTTAAAAATTTAATTAAAGTACCCCTATGATTATATAGTATTATATTTATATTATTATCTATTATGTTATTATTCATATTACTATTAGCTGATTATGTTATTATTAAAAGATATTATAATCATGGTCAAATAAGGTTAACAATAATAATCATCACAATTATAATATTTTGCAATTCGTATTTAAATAACTAGAGATAACATGTGTTCGTTACTAATAATAATGAAAGATATAAATATTATTAATTGATTTCCTACTAGTGCTTTATGAAATCAAAGCAAGACTATTAGATATATTAGTGGTGAAAGTTGTGTATAGGCAAGCATATAAATAGTATTTTTTTTGTTAAAATGTTAATCATAAGAGATAATTAATAATTACTATTTTTTTGAAGGATGTATTTTAATAATTATTATGTCATAATAAATTTCGAGGGATAGTATTTATGTTAGGGGTAATATTTATGTTATTACTCATCAATTTTTTTGTTAAATAAGGTCAAATAAGTTCCAATCAGGTCCAATAAGGTCTAATAAGTTTCAATCAAGTCCAATCAGGTCAAATAAGTTTCAATCAGGTCAATAAGTTTCAATCAGGTCCAATAAGTTTCAATCAGGTCCAATAAGTTGAATCAGGTCCAATCAGGTCTAATAAGTTCAGTTCAGTTCAGTTCAGATAAGTTCAGTTCACTTCAGGGTTATTCAGGTGAAGAGAACGCACCCTTAAAAAACAATTGACGAATCCGGTAGACTCGAACCTCAATAATTTAGTACAATTCAAATCTAAATTCTAGACTATTCAAATCACTTTCAAGGAAACAATATATACAAAATATATTTTCAAAATCTTAGCTCTTTTACAGTCGGAACCCATGACATACAATGTAGTGTCAAAAGACACAACCAACCAATGACAGATGTTTCTTGAAATTTTATAAGTTAAACAAGGTACTTGTAACTTGTAATGTTTGAACTTATACACAATAGTTATAAGTAATTAATGCTTCCTCTAACACGATTTGGCGTTTAACTCCCTTATCTCAATGATTTGAATTCCTCATACTTGATGGTAACTTCTAGCAACCCAACTAGCCTAAAATCTAAAATTCTCATCACATTACATTCCCAAGTATAATTGAACTCACAATGCATAACTTCAAGCTCAATATCACAAGAAAAGTATTTGTATTCCCAACTTTATTGCCTCAATATTTCATATAGTACTTTTATAACCATATTATTGAAGACACATAAAACTATATCCCCATTTTAATACCTTATAATGACAAATACCTCTGTCTGATTGGTCTGGATCAAAGAAAGAATCAGGAATGAGCCTAACGTCAACTATTTCTAGCTCACTCCCATATAGTTTATAAAAACCTATTTTCGAAAAAAATTTAAATATAGTTTTTTAAAAACCCATTTTCGAAAGAAAAAATTGACATGAATAATCCCAACTTTCACCAGTTTTCTCAAAATAATCCCAACTTTGAATTATTTTAGAATAATCCCAACTTTAGGGGGTACCTTCTCAAAATAATCCGAACTATTAATTTTTAATATATTATAGACGTAAAATGGATTAGTGTAGGCAAGAAAAAAGATAGTTTGGCTTATTTTGAGAAGGTCTCCTAAAAAATTGGGATTATTGTGAGAAGACGGGTGAAAGTTAGGATTATTCATGTCAATTTTTCTTTTTCGAAAACATATTTCGAGCCCATTTTAACTAATTATGTTAATTAGTTTTATTAATTATCTAAAATATTTCAATATATGATTTCTAAGTATTTTTAAATCTTTTTATCTTATAAAGATAAAAATGTGTTTAAAATAAGATAAATATCTGTTTATTTGTGACTTAGCTCTCGGTCCTAAACATATAGGCTTTGTTTGGTAAAGAGAGGTTTGGGGCGAAATTAGAGGTTCAAACTCATATTAGAGGATTTGACTAGTCAGTCCTCTAATTTAAGCATTTGGTAAATCCTCTAATTTAAGCGTTTGGTAAATAAAGATTTCAATTAGCTGATTGTGCTCTAAAAGCTCTTTTTGAAAAAGTTAGTGGTAGGAGTTTTTTGACATTAGAGGTTTGGGAATGAGCGAACCAATTACATTTATGTCCTAAAGTTGTTGAAAATTACATTAATAAACAGTGAAAGGTACAATAATAAATTATACACATGTCCTTTTTGGTCATTTTACACAATTATGTAACAATCAGCTACTTACCAAACATTTTTATACAAATACTCCATCTGTCCCAGAATACTCTTTACACTTTCCTTTTTCATCTGTCCCAGAATACTCTTTACACTCTCTCTCCTCCAAATAAAATAATACCACTCATACTACCTACCAACTCTAACCATTGGCCCACCCACTCTCCCCACCAAATAAAATAATACTACTTTTACTACTTACTAACTTCTATTACATCTACCTTTTCAATAAGATAATAATTGATAACCAAACAACAACTTATCATCTAAAACTACATGTCTTGATAAGTGTCAAGAGTATTCTGGGACGGAGGGAGTAGCTAATACAATCAACTAGTCAAATCAGCTAATACAATCAGCTATCAGCTATCAGCTAATACAATCAACTAACAACTAACAACTATCCGCTAATTGCCAAACAAGGCCATACTTATATATTTGTATGTATGCAGCGCTTGTTTTTAGAACTCTCATACTCTCACGGTACCACATTCACGTACGCCCATCACCTAATTCTCACCTCTCACACACCACATATACCTCCTAATTATCATATTCCTCTGCTTAGTAATAGCTGCACCGTTTCATGTTTCCACGCTTATCGCTGCATAGTTTCAAACATTAATATCCGTGATTATTAATAAGTAAAAGTTATAAAAAGTTGATATTAAAAAAGTATACATTGAAACGAATCTAACACGATCCCATATGGCTATATATGTTTTTCCTAAAATATAAATCACCAAAGACAATTGAAGTTAGATATGAATACTAAACACTATACAAATGGTGCAACTATTTCTAAACGTATTAAGTATTTTCCAACTTATCATCTACATTCATCAACCCCACTTTCTTTTTGTTTACCACCTGATCCCATCTTGCCATCTTGTGCCATCTTCATCATCATTAACACATCATCATCGAGCTATACTAAACATCTAGCAAGGAATAAAAAAGTAATAAAAGACATAAAAAGAAAAAATAAATTTTTTTGTTTGCAGATTTTTTTTACCTTTTAATACATAAAAACACCAATTGGTTTCATGAACACTATTTATATTTCATAAACACTATTTGTTAGTTGCATAAACACTACTTACAATACATGAACACTATTTGTAGTTGCATGAACACTATTTGTTAACATCGCATTTTTCAAGGTCAACCTTTTTGTTAGACTGACACTATTTGTAAACACTATTTATATTTCATGAACACTATTTGTTACGTGCATAAACACTATTTGTAATTACACGAACACTATTTGTAGTTGTATGAACACTTATTTATTAGCATCACATTTTTCGAGGTCACCTTTTCGTTTGACTGACAACTTTATCTTTTTTGTCTTATGCAAATTGATAATTTTACCCCTGTTAGATATTTACTAACATTTAGCAATTAGATGTTTATCATAACTCCATCATCATCATAGCTCCATCATCATCATCATCATCATCATCATATCAATCAAAAGCAAAGACAAAGCAAACTGCTTTTTGTTGATGTTACGTCCGAATCAACATCAATATTTTTCAACACAAGTTTAATATTCGATCTATGATCAGTGCAAAAATTTTGATGGTCCTTTAAATTATTTCAGTTCTTTTTTATTATTTTTATTGAAGTTATCAACATTTTTTTTCATGATGTAGATGGTTAACGTAATCATGCGTCGGTAAATATTTATGTATTATAACTAACTCCCTGCAATATTTATTATTTTGACTTCTCTGTCTTGTATAGTTGTTTTTTCACCTTGTATTTAATTGCTAATCAAAGACCTAAATAAATATTCCAACATTAAAGTTAGATAATTTGAACAATTGGTTTAGGTACCTTAGAATTTGATTGCTAATGAACATATCACCACAATTTCTTTTGTGTTTAATAAACTAACTTTGTAACACCCCGATAATTCTCTCTTTTCAGAAATACCTTTTCAATATAAAACTTAGATAATTACCCAAGTATTATCACCCGTGTGATAACGTATCGGCTTATTCAGAATTTTGCAGCGGAAAACATCTAACTAAACTTCATACTTTATCATCATAAATAAATAAGTACTTCAAAAACAAACACTCTATAAATGTCTACTCAAACAAACTTATTAAAATATGTTCCTACTAATGCAGAAAATATGATATACTAGATTACACCAGCTCTCCATTCCCAAATTCCCAATTATGCAACATCTGCGAACCTGTAAATGTCAATGCTCTAGAGAATCTGCTCACCAAAATTGGGTCATCACAGGATCAATAAGGCAAAGCCATGATCAACACATACAAACAAAGCACGTAATCAGCAAAGCTGAGTACTACATAATAATACATAAACTTTCCTAACATGATACTAAATAAATAACATCCAGGGATAAAATAATATAATCATATAACATTCTGCAGACATCTTTTAACTGAACTAACTCCAAACATCTTTTTATTACTCAAATGGAATAGTTATTGGACCTGAGTTGTCTTATCTACTAAAGCCTTCATTACGAAGACGAAATACGGGAGCTACCACGTATTCCAGAAATGACCTGCGATATTGAGGAACCTTTGCTAACTGAAAAAGGGATGGTCATCAATCCATCTCCAGTAAAAAGCCATGGCTCGCTCACCATGTACCCCAACTCCTAATGTCCAACTCTAGACGTGCACCAGTCTAAAGTCTATAACCATCCTTGTTACACTTTACGTTCTTTACAAATTATTACTTGTTATGACACACATACAAGCAACACAGAAATAACAATTCAACATTCACAACTGGACTTCTTTTATCTTAGGATTTAATAAGTGGTCACAACTTACAACCCAAGACTTACTTTCTTTTAATCTTAACTTTCTCATTTGTTGAACCTAGCCAACAATCAAACTTACCTTTAAAAAGCATACTTATCAACTTACCAAATAAGGCCCACAGTCCTCATAAAGTAGTGAAAATAATACTTGTAAGGGAACACAAGAATAATCATGAATCAATCTTAATAACATATTAATTCCCCCATGTGAATTAATAATTAAAGTTCCATCCACATGCTTGCATCAATGAATCCATACAAACATGACAATTCTTTACTCATAATAAATCTAATAATTAACATGCTTGCTCACAGGCATAAAACATGTAGAAATCAATCATACTAAAAATCATATATGAACTTATAAAGTTCCTATACATGATACTACAACTTTTTCCTCCTTAAATCATGATACTAATCATATACTCACACAAGTATGTACGTACCTTGTGTAAACTAGTCGGCAGGCCACTTTTAGCCCTTTAAAAGTCTCCTACAAAATACTCTCCGCCTAGAAATCAATTTAAACTAAAATCAATACTCTTAAATAAAAAGACAGCAACTTTAAAATATTTAAAATCCCCTTTAAACATATTCAAAAGTTGATTTTACTATCAAAACTTCAATTACTTTTAATTCCTAGCATAGTACTACCATACTAGTAATTAAAATTCCTAAAACTCCATAAATAAGATATTTTCTGAAATTCCATCAACTTATAAAATCATAAAACCCCCTTTAAACATATGCAAACATGTTTAAATTCATAATCTAAACCAATCTCATAGTATTCAACATGCTACTATGGTTTTCTAATAATTAACACCCTAAAAATCCATGCTTTAATGATTAAAACTTCAATCTAACAATAATAAATAAATCTGAATTTTTATTCTTATAATATAATATATATATGAATCAAGATTATTTATTGAAACAGTAAATTAAAATCAATAATCATGATTAACATTAAAATAAAGCATAAAAACATAGTGTTTAATGGAAACTTGAGGAAGAAGAAAAGAATTAAACCAACACAAGTGAAAAGTGGAATGGTGCGCCGGCCAAGGAAGAGCAGCGGCGGTCCACTGGTGTTCGACGGTGGTGGTGACGTTTCTAAGCGAAGAAGAAAGCGTTACTTGAAGAAGAAGAAAGAAAACTTGAGAGGAAGAGGAAGAGAGAGAAGAGTGCCGTGAGTTTTGAGAGAGGAGAGAGAAAAAATCATCTTTGTGTGGGGTAAAATAATTGGGTCTAAGGTATTTATAAGTAGGGTTTTCTTTTGGGCTTAGGAAAAGGAGATTGAGTTTGAATAGAATTTGATGACAAGTAGGATTGATAAATTAGAACTCCTAGAATCAATATAACTCCTTTTTCCTAATCTACTTAGAATTTGGGTTCCTCAAGTCCACTTAGACTTCTTTTCCAAATCAAATTCGTATTTCAAACCTTTTTCAAAGCATGCCTAATTAAAATATTTTCAACTTTCTTAAATCCTTGAAAATAATTTCATTTGACTTTTAAAATAGTCAACCTTCTTTAAATAATAAAATCATTTCAACTAAAATATAAATATATAAATGATAAAATATATTTATAAAATCCTTTAAAATTATGGGGGATTACGCTACCCCCCTTAAAAGAAGTTTCGTCCCGAAACTTGACACGAAAACTCATATATTTTTCAAAACTTGAACTCTTCTTTTCAAAAGTTTACAAAGAATTGTGCTACTTGTGCACACTTTTGCTAACTTAAAACACTTGTGTTACTTATGAACACGCTTTCTTATGCGGAGAATCTACTTTTTTAGCACTAACATGTGCCAATTGCCCAACATAGGCGTACATATGCATAAAAATCTCATAAAAATAGACAAAAAGCGCGAAATTTATCGTATTCTATCCCCCTTAAAGAAAACGAGTTACGCCCTCGTAACTCACCTCAAGGAACAAGTCTGGATACTTCTTTTTCATCTCATCTTCGGCTTCCCACGTTGCTTCTTCAGATTCGTGGTTAGACCAAAGTACTTTCACGATGTGGAAGTCCTTATTGCGTGTACTACACACTTTTCTGTCGAGAATCTTGACAGGCCTTTCCTCATATGTGAGGCTACTATCGATCTGAATTCGCTCAGGCTCTAGGACATGACACTCATCAGGGATGTAACGTTTAAGTTGGGAAATATGGAACACATCATGCATCTTTTCGAACTCCATTGGCAATGCCAATCGGTAGGCTACTTTCCCAATTCGCTCCAAAATCTCATATGGGCCTACATACTTAGCACTTAACTTGCCCTTTTTCCCAAATCTCATGACGCCCTTAGTGGGTGATACTTTCAAGAATACCTTATCACCTATAGCAAACTCATCTTCACGTCGCTTCAAGTCAGCATAACTCTTCTGTCTATCTTGCGCAGCTTGAATTCTAGCCTGAATCAGTCTGACATTCTTGACAGTTTCTTCAATAAATTCTGTCCCCAAGACTATATTTTCACTAAAGTCATTCCAACAAATGGGGCTTCTACATTTCCGTCCATATAAGGCCTCGAAAGGTGCCATCTTAATGCTCGCATGGTAACTATTGTTATAAGAAAACTCGATCAGGTCTAATTGGTCCTCCCAAGTCCCAACTACCTTGAAAGTCAATAGCAACTGCTCTCAACATATCCTCCATAGTCTGGTTAGTCCTCTCAGTCTGACCATCAGTCACAGGGTGAAAGGTTGTACTCATCTTCAATGTTGTCCCAAGATTTAATTGGACCTTTTTCCAAAATTTCGAAAGAAACCTAGAGTCACGGTCAGAAATGATATCGATCCTTTGGAACTCCATGTAGTCTCACCACATGCCTAATGTATGTCTTAGCAAGTTGCTTCTTTTTCCATGTCTCCTTAATGGGTATAAACACAGCGGATTTGGTCAATCTATCCACAATAACCCAAATAGTGTCGTTTCCACTCCTCGTTTTAGGTAAGGCAGTCACAAAGTCCATAGAAATAGAATCCCACTTCCATCCAGGAACCTTTAAGGATTGAACCTTCCCCATGTGTCTCTTATGATCTATCTTCACTTTCTGACAGGTTAGGCACTTAGACACATACTCGGCTACCTCTCGCTTCATATTTGGCCACCAATAGATACCCTTAAGAACCTTATACAACTTGTCACCCCCAGGGTGCACAGAATATGGAGTATTATGCCCCTCATCCATAAGGCGTCTCTTAAGGTCATTACATTTTTGTGGTACACACCACCTCCCTTTAAACCTTAAACTCCCATCATCATGAATCTTAAAGTCAGCTTCCTTACCTTGCCTAATTTTCTCCTTGATCTTATCTAGGTGCTCATCCCCAACTTGACCCTCTTTGATCTCTTCGAAAACTGACAAACCTAAAGATAGAGCGCTAAGTCTAGCCTCACTTTCCCCAGGATTTAAGAGTTCTAGGCTCAGCCTTTGCATATCTCGACACAACTCCTCAGGGACTATCAAGGTACTCAAGCTATGACTCGATTTTCTGCTCAAGGCATCAACAACCACATTTGCTTTCTCCTCATGATACTGGGATGTCTAGGTCATAATCCTTTATCAACTCCAACCATCTTCTTTGCCTCATATTCAGGTCTTTTGAGTGAAAATGTACTTCAAGCTTTTATGGTCTCGTGAATATCTTACAAGTCGCTCCATAGAGGTAATGTCTCCAAATTTTCAATGCAAACACTATGGCAGCTAACTCTAGGTCATGGGTAGGGTAATTAGTCTCATAAGGTTTCAATTGACGCGACGCATACGCAGTTACCTTCCCATTCTGCTGTAGCACACATCCTAGACCATTCTTCGAAGCATCACTATATACCTCAAATCCCTCATTCCCATCAGGCAGGGTCAAAACAGGTGCAGAGGTTAAACGATCTTTCAAAATCTGAAAGGCTTCTTCACACTTTTCACTCCACTCAAATTTTGACTCCTTTTTCATCAAATTGGTCATAGGTCTTGCTATCTTCGAGAAATCTCTCACAAATCTCCTATAATAGCCAGCTAGACCTAAGAAACTTCTAATATCTGACACGCTCTTTGGAGTTGGCTACTCACTCACAACTTGAATCTTAGCAGGATCTACTGAGACTCATTCCTTAGACACATAGTGACCCAAAAACGCTACTTCTCCAAACGGAACTCACACTTAGAGAACTTGGCATACAGTTGGTTTTTCCTCAATGTCTCCAAAATGATCCTCAAGTGCTTATCATGCTCAGCCTCATTCCTTGAATATATCAGTATGTCATCAATGAAAACTACCACAAACTTATCTAGAAACTCATGAAATATCCTATTCATTAAGTCCATAAATATAGCAGGAGCATTGGTTAACCCAAATGGCATTACAGTGAACTCATAGTGACCATAACACGTTCTAAAGGCATTCTTAGGTACATCCTTATCAGCTACCCTCAATTGATGATATCCTGATCTTTGAGAACACACTCGCTCCATTCAACTGGTCGAATAGGTCATCTATTCTAGGCAAAGGATATTTGTTCTTGATGGTTACATTATTCAACTCCCTATAATCAATACATAGCCTCATGCTTCCATCCTTTTTCTTTACCAACAACACAGGAGCTCCCCAAGGTGATGCACTAGGCCTAATATAACCTTTATCCAATAGCTCTTGCAATTGCATTTTCAGCTCACTCATCTCAGGAGGTGCCATTCTATAGGGTGCCTTAGATATAGGTGCAGTTCCAGGAACTAAGTCTATGGTAAACTCAACAGCTCTCGCAGGTGGCATACCTGAAATCTCACTTGGAAACACATCCATAAACTCGTTCACAATTGGAACATCCTCAAGCTTCACTTCAACTTCCTTACTCACATCCTGCACACTACAGAAGAATAACTCACACCCCTTTCTCATCAACTTTCTTACTTGCATAGCAGAGATAACTCCAAACTTCTTAGGTTTCCCAAAGCGTCTATAGGAGGTCAATTTTCCCAAAGGGTTTCTTAACACTACCTTCTGAATCTCACAGTCGATATTGGCCTTGTAAAGACTTAACCAATTCATCCCAAGAATCACATCTAGGTCTCCCAAATTGAATTCTATTAGGTCAGATTGGAAAAACATAGTCTCCTATCTTCAAAGGCAAATTTCTAAACAACTTGGTACACCTTATGATCTCCCCAGTAGGAATACTGATAGACAAGTCAATTTCTTCATAATCTACTAACCCCAATTGAATTTCCTCAATCAAACCTTGCACAAATCACTGAGCCTTTAACTCCTCAGTGGCTACTACCTAAAAACCTAGACAATGCTATGGATTTGCTATAATACTCAGAGATGGTCATGCTCCCCATCCTAAGGTCTATGAACTCCTGAGCTTTTTTCTTTCTCATAAAAGCAGGGTAAATTTTTTCCCTTAAAGCAGCAATAAAGGATTCCCAATTAAATCCTTCAACAGCACTCAATTTAGCTCCACTCTCTCTCCACCATAAATCAGCCTCATCTTTCAGATATAGCACAGCCTGACCCACTCTCATATTTTCAGGGCAGTTCACAACCTCAAAAAGTTTCTCAAACTCCCTAATCTAGTTTTCTAAGAAGGTTGGGTCAGCTTGCCCCTTATAGTATGGTGGCTTAACCTTAGCTAGTCTTTCGAACATTTCCCCAGCAGTCTCAGGACGCTCAGCTCGCTCCTGAGTCAATTTCTCCGCCAAGAGGCGAATAGCAGCAACTAGGTCGTTGTTGTTAGCCATTCTACTTCGGGACCTGTAAGTAATATAATCCTACTTTAGGTTCCAGCATAACTCACATTTCCATCTAAGAAGGCAACATTTGATTTGATCATTAAAGATCGCATCAACAAACAATTTCTCAACTAGTTCCAAGTTCAACATGAAATGTTCTCTAATAATCACATAATCATCCATGTAAAATATATTCACATCAACATGCAAGTAGAAACAAGCAAGCCAGAATATGATCGCATAATGAAAATAAAATATTCCCATCACGTGCCCAGAACAAATTCTTACTCACTCATATAAATAAATAATAACTTTTATTCTTCCATAACGGGTATTTAAATAAAATGAATGTTACTATAATATTATACCTTCCTAAAAGAAAACAATAATTGTATAAAACTAGTCTATTACTGTTGGTCCACTAACCAACCTTATTATATAATATATTATTTCCTCTAATCGCTAATAAAAAAAAATATAAATAGTAACCTAAGGTAACACATTATCATTTCTGTCCTCAATTTCTATGTATAGCTCAGGTACGAAGATCTCATCTTCAAACTCATCTATGTCTTCATCATAATATTCGACATATCTCCTTTGTCGTTTAGATCTCCTTGAAGGTTGAAGCTCTTCATCCTCTGACTCTGAATCAGTTTCAACCCTGAATGATGCATGGTAAATGTCTCTTTTGGTTTGACCCCTAGCACGGTCGAACTCCACAATGAGCTCATCATCACTGTCTGCCCCTGACCTTAATATCTTACGCATAACCCACTCGAAATCGGTATATTCATTATCAATGACAGGTACATTATCGTCACATTCATCCTCACTTAATACAATAGGATTTTGGTAACTCCCTACTCTGGCAGACATGATTAAGGATCTACAATAGATAAATATATTCAAATACATTTTGAGTACTCTCCCTGTACGTAATTCCCAACAATAATAATAAAAGATGCCATTAACATCATAGGCACAAAATATAACAGTCAGCAGGGAAGAAAGATATAAACAGTTAGCAGGGAAGAAAAATAATCATGAATAGTTAGCAGGGAAGAAAAATATTAACATGCTGAACTAACTATTCAATACAGGCATATAATATTTCTATCCTATATGCCCTTCCTATACTACCCATTCTCACAATGCAACAAGTAAAACTTCAAAGGCATGAAAAATAATGCAGACACTTTTATAAGATAATAATAATTAAGTGTCTAAAAAAAAAATTTCAACATAAAAAAAAATTTCGGACATATAAAAGTCGAAAGAAAAAAAAATAATTTCGATTCTAAAAAAAAAAAATTCCGGAAATTCAAAATTTTTTTTTTTTTTCAAACTTCCAAAATTTCGAAATAGTAATAAAATAAAATAAAAATTCGACCATCAAATTTTCGAAAAGAATAATAAAATATTCGGTATACCAGAAAATACTTTGGACCTCTAAAACTTATATAATAATATATTCCTATAAATTTTTCCAAATGAATAAGTAAGAGCAATTCTAAAAGTTTATTCAAATAACTGGTAAGTTAGTTAGGCGCCTAAAAGTTTTGAAAATAACCTAAAGCTCTGATACCATTTTGTAACACCCCGATAATTCTCTCTTTTCAGAAATACCTTTTCAATATAAAACTTAGAGAATTACCCAAGTATTATCGCCCGTATGATAACGTATCGGCTTATTCAGAATTTTGCAGCGGAAAACATCTAACTAAACTTCATACTTTATCATCATAAATAAATAAGTACTTCAAAAACAAACACTCTATAAATGTCTACTCAAACAAACTTATTAAAATATGTTCCTACTAATGCAGAAAATATGATATACTAGATTACACCAGCTCTCCATTCCCAGATTCCCAATGATGCAACATCTGCGAACCTGTAAATATCAATGCTCTAGAGAATCTGCTCACCAAAATTGGGTCATCACAGGATCAATAAGGCAAAGCCATGATCAACACATACAAACAAAGCACGTAATCAACAAAGCTGAGTACTACATAATAATACATAAACTTTCCTAACATGATACTAAATAAATAACATGCAGGGATAAAATAATATAATCATATAACATTCTGCAGACATCTTTTAACTGAACTAACTCCAAACATCTTTTTATTACTCAAATGGAATAGTTATTGGACTCGAGTTGTCTTATCTACTAAAGCCTTCATTACGAAGACGAAATACGGGAGCTACCACGTATTCCGAAAATGACCGCGATATCGAGGAACCTTTGCTAATCGAAAAGGGATGATGATCAATCCATCTCCTGTAAAAAGCCATGGCTCGCTCACCATGTATCCCAACTCCTAATGTCCAACTCTAGACGTGCACCAGTCTAAAGTCTATAACCATCCTTGTTACACTTTACGTTCTTTACAAATTATTAGTTGTTATGACACACATACAAGCAACACAGAAATAACAATTCAACATTCACAACTGAACTTCTTTTATCTTAGGATTTAATAAGTGGTCACAACTTACAACCCAAGACTTACTTTCTTTTAATCTTAACTTTCTCATTTGTTGAACCTAGCCAACAATCAAACTTATCTTTAAAAGGCATACTTTTCAACTTACCAAATAAGGCCCACAGTCCTCATAAAGTAGTGAAAATAATACTTGTAAGGGAACACATGAATAATCATGAATCAATCTTAATAACATATTAATTCCCCTATGTGAATTAATAATTAAAGTTACCATCCACATGCTTGCATCAATGAATCCATACAAACATGACAATTCTTTACTCATAATAAATCTAATAATTAACATGCTTGCTCACAGGCATAAAACATGTAGAAATCAATCATACTAAAAATCATATATGAACTTATAAAGTTCCTATACATGATACTACAACTTTTCCCTCCTTAAATCATGATACTAATCATATAATCACACAAGTATGTACGTACCTTGTGTAAACTAGTCGGCAGACCACTTTTAGCCCTTTAAAAGTCTCCTACAGAATACTCTCCGCCTAGAAATCAATATAAACTAAAATCAATACTCTTAAATAAAAAGACAGCAACTTTAAAATATTTAAAATCCCCTTTAAACATATTCAAAAGTTGATTTTACTATCAAAACTTCAATTACTTTTAATTCCTAGCATAGTACTACCATACTAGTAATTAAAATTCCTAAAACTCCATAAATAAAATATTTTCTGAAATTCCATCAACTTATAAAATCATAAAACCCTCTTTAAACATATGCAAACATGTTTAAATTCATAATCTAAACCAATCTCATAGTATTCAACATGCTACTATGGTTTTCTAATAATTAACACCCTAAAAATCCATGCTTTAATGATTAAAACTTCAATCTAACAATAATAAATAAATCTGAATTTTTATTCTTATAATATAATATATATATGAATCAAGATTATTAATTGAAACAGTAAATTAAAATCAATAATCGTGATTAACATTAAAATAAAGCATAAAAACATAGTCTTTAATGGAAACTTGAGGAAGAAGAAAAGAATTAAACCAACACAAGAGAAAAGTGGAATGGTGCGCCGGCCAAGGAAGAGCAGCGGCGGTGCACTGGTGTTCGACGGTGGTGGTGACGTTTCTTAGCGAAGAAGAAAGCGTTACTTGAAGAAGAAGAAAGAAAACTTGAGAGGAAAATTGAAATTTACGTGGAAGAGGAAAAGAGAGAAGAGTGCCGTGAGTTTTGAGAGAGGAGAGAGAAAAAATAATCTTTATGTGGGGTAAAATAATTGGGTCTAAGATATTTATAAGTAGGGTTTTCTTTTGGGCTTAGGAAAAGGAGATTGAGTTTGAATAGAATTTGATGACAACTAGGATTGATAAATTAGAACTCTTAGCATCAATATAACTCCTTTTTCTTAATCTACTTAGAATTTGGGTTCCTCAAGTCCACTTAGACTTCTTTTCCAAATCAAATTCGTATTTCAAACCTTTTTCAAAGCATGCCTAACTAAAATATTTTCAACTTTCTTAAATCCTTGAAAATAATTTAATTTGACTTTTAAAATAGTCAACCTTCTTTAAATAATAAAATCATTTCAACTAAAATATAAATATATAAATGATAAAATATATTTATAAAATCCTTTAAAATTATTGGGAATTACAAACTTAGATTAACTTTTAGGGTGCTTGAAAATATATTGCTTGGTTGTTTTAATTGCATGAAATTAGATTATGAATCTTACTTAGTAGAGGTCAACAATGGGTGAATTTGATTCATGACATATTCGTACTCTCACCCCCGAACTCAATTTTTGGTTCATTGACCAATTATGAAGTTATGATGGGAAATTTAGAATGGATAAGTCCCTTCCGAATGTCCCTTGTTTTTCTAAATATCCAATTAGGTTTATTTGTCTTTCTTTAAAGTCTTGTTGGCGACTTCTTTTACAAAATGATTTTCAAAACTAAGACCCTACATTGAGGTAGTCAAATTTGCGCTCACATCACGTAGGCAATAAAAATATGGCTACAATTATAATAAGTCATCTACGATTATTATTGTAAATCAAGAATTTCGTACTCTGTATTCCATGCATGATAGATATATAACGACACAATTACTCGTTTGAACTTTGCAATTCCAATTATTTAAACTTAATTACCACATTGATCTTAAATCAATATTTCCTTTATTATAACATTAATTCCCCAACACTTCCTTACAGATTATCCATATTCCTCGACTTTTCAGTTCTTCAACTTTACTAAAATTAAATATTTGAGGAGATAGAGTATATGAGTGTAGAGATGGGTTGAAAATGTATGGAAAGATGATGGGAAATTTACCAATTTTGATGAAGGGAAAGTGTGTAGATTAAAAAAAAGACCTAAAAAGGAAAGTATGTAGGTTAAAAAGAAAAGGTAGTAGTATCACTTAGACTTAAAAGCGAGTGAGAGAGTTAAAAGAGGGTGGTAGGTTTGTTTTTCAGAGGATGGTTGCTAGTTTTAGATTTCGAGTGAATTTAAGGTTTATTTTGATGAATCTTCTTTTAATTATTGTATACTCCATGCGTTCCATGTTAATCAATACTCTTCATGTTTTCATCTGTGTCATGCGAATTAATATTAATATTATTTCTCTCTTTTCCTACGAAACCTAACACTTATAAGGAAACATCAGTCACACTTTACTTCAAAAAGTTGAAATCCTACAATTCAGTCTCTACAATAACAAAAACCTCACTACGAATGGAGTACCAACAATAAAATAAAGAAGTCAAATAAAACTCTTAAAACACTATATATGCCAGTAAATCTGTATTGATTAATATGAGACAGAGGGAGTAAAAAATAAAGAAGTCTAGGTCAGATCCAGTTTTGACCCAACAAATTGTATTCGACTTCTCATAAAAGCTAGTTTCATATCATCAATTTTTTTTCCGTGGCTTATTATTTTTAGATCAGTTTCAAGACAAATATTAAATGGGATCAATTTTTGACAAGTCTAGTTCGGTCACATCTAGTTTCGGGTATGACGTACGCCCGTATATCTATTCTATAAAGCAATTCTTCAAGAATTTGGTGTACACGTAAAAAGACTAAAATACCCTCACTCACGTAACAATTAAACTAAATTAACTTAAAAAATGATGCAAACATTATTTTAATCAATGGATTTTGTTACACGTGCACGTTAATGTTTTCCAAATAAAAATGATGTCAAAATTTTCTTCAAAGAAACTATTTAAATAATTTTTCTTACTTATTATTTCATTATTTGAGATTATTAGATAAAATAATACTATTACAATTTTACTATCGATTTACTTTCGCAGACATCAGATGCATCATGCATCCAAGACGGGTTAATTTATAAGTGCCCCGTCGTGATTTAAATAAATACTACTACAACAGTAGCGGCAAACCAGTTTTTGAATTCGGAAACAATTAAACAGGAAACGAAGAGAGAGAATAAATTAATGGCCTCACTTCCCGTGGACGACAGAGACCTTGACGACGCCACATTGTGGGCAGTCATCGACTCTGCTGCAGCCGCTGCCTCTTCTACAACCCCCAATTTCAAATCTCCACCCAAACCTCGACTTCTCAATTCCTCTTTCTCTCCTCCTCCTCCAAATTACGCCATTAAAGACAAACTTAGGGTTTCATCTCATGATCATCATCGCCCGCAAAAAATCTCCAGATCATCATCTTCTTGTGTTTCTGGCACCAGTGAGAGTAGTCCTGATTTGATGATTTCCAAGCATTTTCCTGTTAATCACCTCTATTCTTCGCCTCAATTGAACAATTCTCCTCATATTCAGTACAGTGTTTGCGAAGAGAAGGAGAATTTTACGCATTGTTTGGCTGGTCGCTTTCCTACTGTTTCTCTTTTTAAGGACTATCAAGATATAGCTATGTCGGTTAGTTTATTTCATCTCTTTTTTTTTTTTTTTTTTTTTGGATTTTAACTCTTGATATATTCATCTGTTTGCTTAAGAATAGTAAGACTTGTAGGAAATTAATTGCTTGATGTGTTTTTGAGGCTGCATTCTGAAAAATTTGATAGTTTTTCTCTTAGAGTTGATTTACTGGTAGTCAGAATTAGGAATTTCTCGTATCTCGTAAGCGAGCTGATAAATTATTTAGTGTATGGAACAAGGAAGATGAGTGAAGGCTTGTGAAAACGTGAATGCCGAACCGAACTCTTTTTCTCTTCATTTTGCTCTATTGTTTTAAAATGAGGACATCATTATTCATAGCTCGTAATTTATGGCTTTGTTTTTGTTGTTCTAGAAGAAAGGATTAGGTACAAATAAGATGATTATTTCATTCTCATTTGAAATTTGAACAGATTTTTGATTGGTGTAGATTTAATTTTTGAGAGTACATTGTGTTAAACAATTGTGTCTCGACAGTTTTGTAGAGTTAATATAGTTTTATTCAGTTTTGATGATGTTAGAAAATAGTGATTTGGCTTGATCCATGGCATTGATGATACAGGTACTTGACAGCTAAGGCAAGGGAAGTAAATTTGTAGGCCGTATGAGGCTATGAGCAATTGTTTAGGAAAGGGCAATCGTAAATATTTAAAAACGAGGAAGTAAGGGAAATAACGTGTGTTTGTGTAATTTCTTACTATTAGCAATTTTATGTTCTCCTCACCACTACGCTTTTCGATGTTCATCTTACTTGGAAGTCCAGAGGTTCCTTAGGTGGAAGCCTACACATGTGATGGTATGATATAATTACGTCACTCAAGTTTGCTTCAAGTAGAAAGGGCTGTTGGGTCTGGGTAGAAGTCTGCATATTAGATCTCTAAAAGCCATGAGACAATTATGAAGGATTCTTAACGCAGTAATGGGTGAATATGACTTGCCTTGTTACTGTTGTGGATCACTTAAAGGGGAAGGATGCTGGTTTTGGGGAAAATTAGGAAAAGAAGACTTTGTGGAATAGTTTTGGTTAAATGTTTCTTGGCGTCTCTAGTTAGAGTGGAGTGAGACATTTGTTTTGCACAAGTAGCAACTAGTTTGGACTTTGAAGGATCTTTTTGTTCTTTTTTGTATTATCTCTTGTACTCTCCCTTTTAAATTATTTTTGTGTGGGTTTCAGACTTGTGACTTAATCACAAATAGTGTTCGTGTAATTCAATGGAGGAAAATTTTTATCGCTTTGATTTGTGCTCTTGAGTTCAGTAGCTACTTAGCTTATCTATCTTTTCATAACCCAGAGATTGAAGGCCAAGCAACAGAAAAATATCAGGGTGGAGTTAGAACTCTTGATATAGATCTGAAGGACAGCTTTGTTTTGGTTCATTCATGAACCCGGCATGATTTTTATCTGTTACAAGACCATATCGTGCAGCCATAGCTTATTGAAATAGTTCATATCAGTAACATTGAGCTTATTTTAGGTGATACAAACAGAATTTTAGTGGTGAGCGATGCACTAAGCTCCTGTCTATTGATTTGTGCTTCGTGGTTCTAATGTTTCATATCAGAATCTAATCTTAGCTCTTGATTATCCTAATACTGCTACTATATCTTGGAGAATTCATGCTTATATCAACTTCATATATATTAGAGCCAATCAAATACGGCATACACATAAAGAGTTATTAAGTGTTGATGTGTAATTTTAGCGTTGGTTTGTAAGTTGAGTATGCCATATCACTCAACTTTTGATGATGTGTGTATTCTACATATATTTCGTGTATTATAAGAAAATAATTTTATATATGCGATATTGTTATTTCTCTTGTCCATTAACTTTTGTTAAAGTGGTGCTCTTCAAAGTATGGTGATTGGCCACACTATGCCTAACTTTTGTTCCCTTTATTATGCTTCTGATTTGTTTTTGATTATGGCCAGCTTCTTGAGAAGTCAGATTATACTATTATATCTGGAAATCCTTTTATCAAAAAGTCAGGTAATGGATTAAAAAGTTCTTTTTTACAACCTTTTATCTCCGTTTCGAATAGCTAATGAAACTGTGAACCTTTGTATGTAATGCACAGGCTGGAGGAAGATAGCATTTTACTTCAATGTCTCATTCGAAATAAGGGATAAGACCATTGAATATGATGACAACCGCAATGTTCAACGTGCTGAATTTGTAGCCCGTGCATATATGCAGTGAGTATTTACTTATATTAACCGTGTTTGAGTAGTCAAAAGTGGCTCTTTACCCATATCCGCAGTTAGGTTTTCCGATGGGTGGGGTTCCTATTAGTGAGTAATTTACAACCATTTTTTATTCTTATTAGGGGAGCTAGGTTTTCCGATGGGTGGGGTTCCTGTGAGCGGCGGGAGAAGAAGTTTATGAAACCCAATAATGACATACCCAGCACAGCAGAAACCAGAGCCAAAAATAAGGCTTGCCAGGTACGTGTTTAGCTCTGGATTACCATTCCTTCTTGTGATTTCGATGAATCATACTCTGTAGTTAGTTTTCCTGTTATAGGAATTTGGCAACGACCACTTTAAAGGGTAAAGAAGATCAATTTAACTGATGTCTTGTTCTTGTTTCTTTCCCATAATTCATGGCTTGTGAATTGTGATAGTATTAGTGCATCACTTGGTATATTGTGGTTATTTACTTTCTTGAGATCTTTCATATCCTATGTGATTGGTTTAGCACCAGGAATTAGTTCCCTACATGAAAGTCACACTGCAACTTCTCTGGGTCATTCCCCTGTGGCCGCATATGCTACATGGGCAGATGGATTTGTCTATATGGGCCGAGCCCCCTGTGGATTTTTAATTAATATAGGTTTCTTTGTGGCCATTGAAATTCTTATATGAGTTTTTCCTGCTTGAGAAGTAATGATGGTGGACCGACACACGGTACAGAGCTCAAAGCTGTAGTCTTTACTCTTTAGAGTCTAGGGTTTAAGTGTGCAGGCACGTTAGCCATGTCAAATTGCCTTGAATAGGGTAATTTACTTCTCCAGCTGTTCAGTCCTTGCAATTATATGCAGTTAAAACCTGAAAACTACTTAGGATCTTTTACCATTTCGAAAGATGGTGACTAAAATTGTCACAAATCAATCCTTTTTTTGCAACAATGGTCCCACTCCACATTCAAGTTTGGTGGCCTAAAGTAGTGTAGTAGAAATTATTGTAATTCAATATCAATCTTCGAATGGAACCACATCATAAGGTTATGTTTCTCTTTTTTTGAGGGAATTGAAAAGGTTGAAGTTTTGCTGTGGAATCATCTTATTTCGAGCTTTTCTTAATCGAGTAAAAGCACATGGAAATCAAAGTGGGGATCCTTCTTCCGCAATTCCATTTCATCTTTCTTGCAGAACTGTGTTGAAGGTTTGTCTGTTTCTTGGATAAATAAGAAATGATGAATTTCATAGTTAAACTGATGAAAAGCAAGAAAATGAGCGGATGTTAATATTACAAACTCCACAGATATAGAACTTTCTTGAAAAGTGAATATGCTTAAATATGATGTCCAAAGTGTCATGTACAGGAGAGAGGCGATAAACACTGGAATTACAAATAGAAATATTCTTATGCACCAAAAAGAAAGAACAGAAATATTTTACTCTGCCACCAAGCTTGCCAGTATAGACTGTATCTCCTACATTTTTGTCCAAAGGAGAGACTTCAAAGAATGGAGACATTGATATCTGCTTAGAACTTCATTGGTTTGGGTAGGAGCTATAAATCCTTGCTGTCGTATCTCATTGATTCCTCTCACCTGCTTTTGACCTTTTGAAGTCCGTGCCACAGAAAGAGGTTTTGAAGGACAAGGCTAAAGACTTCGAACCAGGAAGATGTTTGAGTGACATTACTCTAATGCCTCTAAACAGGCTCTTACCTAAAGGTGGAGGAGATTGGTGCTTCACCTGTACAGCTGCACGGAGACTTCAGCCTTGTGTATACAATTGCAAATAAGCCTTTTTTGATTCACTATTACTCTGCAACTCAGTGTCCTAAAACTTCAAAATGATCTAAAGTTTTTCTGAGAACTTGGCAAATCCTTTGATTTTGTCTATTATGACACAAAATTAAAGGCAATTAGAGACAGGGAGATGTTTTGAGTAGGCTTAGCAATTTAGCAACCCTCCCTTGTGTGCGAAGTTGCTGGTACTGGTCATGATTCACCAGCATTCCTAATTGTTTGATGCTGGCATTCTTTAAGCGGTGAAGCAATTCATGATAAGCTTAGCTGTAGAAGATCAGAGACTAGAAAGGAAAACAACAAAGTGAAGAGGAAGGAGAAAATTAGAAACCTTGTCCACCAAGACTATTTAGTCCTTAACATTTGAAGTTAAATATCTTGTAGTAATTCCTGGTTACCAAATGCTGGGAGGTAAAATCTAGTCAATAAAAATTTGGTTTGGAAGATAAACATCCTTTTTGAACAATTGCCCATTTGTTGAGGATTTTAATGCTGAGGTAATTGGATTTATGGTTCCCTTTTTCCCTTTCAAATTGAGTTTTTTAATCCAGTAGGAAAATAACTACAACCTCTAATTAGAAGGGGGAGGAACAAACAAAATATATTGCTTTAAACTCCTCAGGTTACAGATTGTGCCGCCTTGGCTTTCCAAGGATATGTTGAACATCACTGACTATGCGCTCTCCTATGTCCATACGGGCATAACTTTTGCATTAGTACAAAATGCTAAGAACTAAATATTAGGAGGGGAGGGTATTTTAGATATTATCTTCTTTAGTTTACTTGGGGAATAAGCTGGATTGTTGGTTTATTGGTTAGGAAAGTAGTATAAATATAGAGCAACATAGAATGTGAAAGGTATGTTAAAAATAGATGAGAATTTGGGTGAGCTTTTAAGAGTTCAATTGGGAGAGAATCAAGCCTCTCGAAAGCTTGAATAACTTTACATTTTGCTGTATTTTCGGTTAATCAATCAAACCTTCTTCTTCTTCCTTTATTTATGCCATTAATGATGCTTAAGCTATGTTAATTCATAGCACAAAACTTAGGCTGGTCAATAAATTGTTTGAGCTCATAATACAATCCACCTTCTGCCTCCCCTCTAGAACAGTAGAACTTAGAAGGAGCAAAATTCTCATGGACATTGACCGGGTGAACAGAGTGTGAAAGCTGTAAGATAGATAGTCTAATTTAATCTATAAATAAGGACATTTGTTGGATGCAGTGTGTGAAGAAGATTTCAAAAGAGCAATCAAGTAGTTCCCACCTAATGTGCACAAGTTTGTTCATAGGATACAGCTATATTAAAAGGATTGTTAAGCCTTGTTTTGGATACTAAATACTTTTATTAGATATAGAAACACTACCAACCTGGCAACCTCCCTTCTATGTCCACCACACTAACCTTAGTCAGTGATTAAGGAGAGTTTGATAATCTTATTACAGCTCTCAAATATGTAGCATTTCGTTATATTTTGTCTTTCTTTACAGAGTGATGTACTATATAGAGCTCACGTTCCTAGGTAGCTTAATGCACGATCATTAAAATATGATCAACAAAAGAAAGACTAGTTCAGCCTCTCAACTGGAGCCAAAGGAGCTCTTAGAAAACCACATTATTGTTCCTTTGGTGGCTGCTTGATATTTACTATAACTATAGCCTTGCATCAGGATTTAGCATCCCAATTTCTAGATTGAGCTGCTTTTCAAAGCCAATTTCTTCCTTTTTATCCGGTTGTAGGACAGAACTCTAAAAGACCTGTTCTTTTGGACTTATTTTCAGTTCATTTCAGTTCGATTCAGTTACTCTCTGCAATTCAGTTTCTCTCAATTCATTTCAGTTGAGTTGAGTTTCTCTCAGTCCAAAAGAACGGGGCCTAACTGCTCCCTTTAATTGCTGTCCAGGGCTTGGTTTAATTTATTAATGCTAATGCACTTTTCTTCAACTCTATTAATCCTAAACAAAAATCAAGCGCCAGGTCGCATGGGCCACAAGTCCTGGGTCACTAAAATCTGGCTAGATCTGTATCTGCTCTGAAATGATCATCTAATGATTGCTGCCGTGGCGCTGGTGTACTACCTACCAAATCTTTCTCAAATTGCGACCTTTGACTGTCAAACAGTCAAAGACTCAAAATACTCCTTAGGTTGATTTTGGAAGCTCAGGATAACAGAGGCTACTCACGTGCAATTGTTGTTAGTTATTACTCGTGATTCTTTTCTCTGTGCCTCAGAATCACATGCTCTATCTAAACTGTAAATTACTTCAGGATCATATTTAAGATATCCCTCTGGACTCCTAGATGCTTGTTCCTAATGTGAATTATCTTGAAGAGAACATTTACATCATGCTGATGTTGCTCCATGTTAGCAACCATTCCAATTTCTAAGTTCTCATGCTATCAAGCTTTCCTGAGAAGAACCATTTTTCTTCTTCTTTTGTGTTACAATGTAGGAGAAGTTTTTAATATTTCCTTTAATTAGGCTCTCTTTTATAAATTTCATTGTTCAATAAATATTTTCTATAATCTCTACTTAATGCGCTCAAGAACTTCATGAACTATGCATGCCCCTAAAATCACTGTATCAGTGACATAGTTTTCCTGACATACTGAATTTCTCGTGTGGGACAAGTAGCATATCTGGCATTTCCTTCGTGACTTTAATATACATTGGATTAGGTAACCTGTCTAAAGGCTCAAAGAGGTCAAAGCTCGTTAAGGATTTACATATTACTGTAGGTGATAAGAGATTTAGGTTGGGATATGGAGCTGGATGGTTGTGCATAGTGTTTGAACTTGATCACTATTTTTTTGACTGGATCGTGGCATCGGAAGATCTTTGGCCTCTGATTACATGAACTATGATGATAGTCATTCTTTCAAAAATCACATGCTTAAATAATACAGAAGATATTGTGATTCCTTACACTAGATAGATTCTAGACTAATGGCCAAGGATGCTAAAGCTAAACACACTTAAGCATTGCTGAATAGTTCTATGTTTTGGAATTAAGGGCTTTCTGATTTTCAAATTGGTGATATTAGATTCATTGAATCAGGATATTAAGTGATTTATCGGGCATTCCTTGTGAACAACGTGCTTGTGGAGTATATGTCATCATAAAACGCATGCCTCTTTTTGTAGTCATGTAACAGCCTACAATTTGTGCTAAATAAATGCTTGGTTCTGCAAAATACAATGCATATTGAAGAGCTAATATATATATTATTTGATTGCAGGATTTGATAGGAATTGGGCATTATCGGCCTAGTGTAAGCCATACCCCTTCCCCCCGATAACCATATTTCATACATCAAACGACTTATTCCTGCAATTTACTGAGAATATAGGAGGCTGTTACTAGTTGTGTGTTAACCAGTGAAAAGGGCCTCAAATTCTCCTCTACCTATTATGGGGGTCATTGCAGTAGCAGGAAATGACTGAAGCAATGTGAAGATATACACTGTTGTGCGATGTAAGTGTAATGAAACAAGTAAACAACCCAATGGAAACTTCCACATTATCGGAAAATGTATGAAGTTCTTTCTTTTTGTTTTATTACAATGGTCTTCACTGGAGACTAGAGAGTGGCTGCATGAAAATTTTAGAAAATTCCCATTGGAAGGTCGACATAAGGGTGTCCATCATCAATAGAAGAGTGATTGATATATAGATATAAACATGCTAACATAGTAACATGGCTCATTGACCATTATAGCCTTGGCATGTTGATTTATTTCATATTTGTCTTTTCTCAACTGTAACATGCTCTAAGGGTAGAATAGAGATTCCACTTTTTTCTTTTAGAGATCTAAATTTTAGCTATTTAGCTTTACTTGAATAGTCTGGCAGCGTCGACGCAATTTTTGTGATGCAGAGGACTGAGTAGGTCTTTTTATTTCCAAAATTGTACTTTCGTGTAGAAAAGGTAATTTTATGTCAATATCGAGCAACTTTAACAGTGCAAGTTTCGATCTTTGGACTTGCTAACAGTTTTTGCTACATGTTTAGCTATTGGCTAAACCACTAAAGCAACATTGATAGTTTTGATAAGGAATGACAATTTGTTTTATAATAATTGGCTAAGCAAATAAACGTGGGTTACATTCCAAATAAAAGTGTAGAGCAAACTGATGTGCGTGTATATCAAGCTGTTTTTTTTTGCATAATACCCAACTTGAAAGACCGGAACCATCCCGCGAAAGTTTGTGTTTGATTTTTGTGTTTAGAAAGATAGTTACTTGAAGCTACTAAGCTATAAGAAAGGGAAAACTTAGAACGAAAACATTTTTATTTCTTAAGTGGGGTTGGGTGTGTTGGGTGAATACAAGAACTTACTCTGCCTAGAACTGATGCAGGGTGAGGTTATTTATAATACAACAAAGCATCTACTTTTGTAAAAGTAGATAAAATCTAAGCTGTTGCTTTTTAAAGATGTTAAAGCAAATGTTCTAATTAAAAAGAATAAAGCAAAAGCAAAAGTTAAAGTAGTGACTCACTACCCACTTGCCGACATAAAAGACAAACTAAAAACAGATCTTAAAAATAAAAGTAAAGGTTGGTGGTGACTCACCACCTTCCTTTGTTTACAGCTGTTTCTAGTCGTAGGGGTCCCGCCCTTGTAAATCAATGCTGGCATTACCATCTTCGCTGCTGATTAGTTATGCAACATCTTCGTTTAACAATGGAGTTCCATAGGGAGTGATGTTAAGTTTTACATCCATAAGACCCCATATCTTGAAATAACGTCCTTTGAAAAGATTGCAATCTAACCGAGTAGTTACCCTTGGTATATCTTGCTTCATTAGCCATTTATACAGTGCTGTATTGTTAACGTACTGATAATTTTGTGCTGGTGAAGGACCAATATATAGTAGGGGATTAATGAAAAATTGTTGATACGCTGGTTCCTCATTGAACCCTTCTATTTTTGGAGTACTACTAATGATCTGTACTATATTAGTGCCTGGCTTGAAGCATTGTTGGATGCAATAGCTCAAAGCTTTCACTAATTCCTTCTGGAATCTGATCTTTTGATTTATAGATAGCAACAAACAATTTAGTTAAACCAAGAAGTGTTGGCTTAAAAGTATATTTAGCTAAAAAAAAAGCTATGCGACCCACTTATGTAACAATGGTTTTACTCTATCATTGTGTTATTCTGAATTTTCCTCTTTCTTTTGTTTTTTGCGAATAGATTGATCAAATGACTGGTAAGTCTTAACTTTTTTTTTATCAATATCAACAAAAGCATATTTTCAATTTTGTATACTCAGGTAAAAAATGCTCAGTGTACCTTGATCATAAGAAAAAGATATGTGAATATATAAATAAAGGTTCACCATTTACTTAAGAATGCTCGTCTTTCCTTTAAGAAAGACATTTGGTTCATTATTTTTGGGCTTCCAAGAAAATTATCAATTTCAATCCTCATCAATCCATTACCATTACTTAGTGGTAATAGACTCTCCCCATTTTGTTACCTTTTCCTCCCTCTCAAGTAACAATAACCATTACTTTGAGTTTGTGGTAATGGTTACTATTCCCTTTCATTCCATCGTTTCAACCAAACACCCAATAAAAGTAGTCATTTTTGTTTTCATTCCCTTTCCATTCCATATCCTAACCAAACGACTCATATGTGTTATTGTGTATTATGGGTTGTAATCTCTTATATAGTTTTGGGGTTATGGCCTCTTATTCTTTGATTAGGTTGTATATAACCTTAAAGGTTTAGAGTAATACACAACACAACATATCTTAACACAACATATCTCAACCTCATTGATTTGTCAGGTTACCATTGAGAATTACAATTAAGTTGGCTATCAAAGAGAAAAAGGCAAAACTCGGGGTTACCATTGATAATCTCCCTATAAGTAAATATAAGTTAAACTAAACAAACCTTAACTGAGCTTGCATTCATATTATTCTCATATCCAATTTCATGTGAATTAATAGAACTCGTATTAAATTGATTTCATATCAACTAAAAGGAAAAAAGGACAATTATAACAATAACAATAATGATACATTTGCCAGAATCTTTGCAATTTCTCAAGCTACATAAAAAGCAGGAACAAAGAATGAGAACAATAAATTACAGTTTTACATTTCATCTTCACAAATGTACAAAGAGAAAGCAATAGAGGAGGAAAAATTCATGCAATAACTGAAGTATACATCATTTTTAATCATTACTCGATCACGCAGTTGGTTGCTCAGGCTTTGCTGGTGTCTCCTCAGTTTGTGGCTGCTCCACCTTTGGTGGGTCTTCCTTATGAAGGGTTGTGTCTGCTGCAGTCGCTTCAGCTGCTGCAGCTGCTCCTTCTTCAACAACTATCTCCTTCTCCTTCTCCGCCTCCGCTTCGCTTGTTTCTTTCGAGGCAGATGTCTCTTCTGCTGCTGGAGCTTCTACCTCCCTGGGTTTCTCCTCTGTGACTATAAATGTTGAAACCTTTTCGAATACGAATATAACTGGACCTGGAATCAGTGCTGGCCCGAATTTTGAACTCGCCTCGCAAACTGCTTTAGATCCTGGGAATTCTGTGTATGTAACCAAACAAAAGTTCATGATCATTTTCTTCTTCTTCTTTATTGGGACTAGATTGTAAGAGGTAAGCTATTATCAGATCTTAGTTAATATGTCACCACTTTAAGATAGTATAGATGGTTGATATGGTTATTACACCTTCACGTTGATAATAGATATGTAACAATTTGGATTGTGCGATTAATTAGTATCTATTAGCTTCCCATCCATCACCTCCTTTCCGCAACCAGAAAATAAGAGTCCAAAATAATCAATAGGTGGGAATTGGGATGAAATTCACAACCGACCAAAGGTTGGATTATTCGAATTAATTTTTCCTTTTATTTTCTCTCCAACTTCTTTTATGAGGAACCAAGCAATCCAGAAAACTATTTTACAATTGTATAATCCATTGAACAATTATTATTAAGGGAAATCATTTTTCATTTATATGTTGTCCGTCCAACATGTTCTTATTGCAAACAGATAATCAAATTGTAAAATTAGGGAAGAGAAATCTTGGACTCACCAATTTTAACAAGCTCGTCAAGGAAACTTTGAACCTTGACTGAATGCTTCTTGATACCAGCTTCTTTTGGTTCCTTTACCAAACTCTGTTCCCAAATAATCAACATATAAAAATATGATATCAAAATAAAGGTTTTTAATAGATAAGTTATAAGTACAATATATCGTTTTTATAGCTGTTTCACTTTATCTTGCTTGAAATTTAAGAATTGTAATTAGTTTTGTTTTTCCCCAATACTAGTTTTAGTTCACTCCCTAAAATTACTTCCCTAAACTTCACTTTCTATGTTATACTCCAATATTTTCTAAATTCCACACAATACCCTTAATTATACGTCATTAATTTCTAATGCATAATGCGTCATTAATTTCTTTTATATTTTGTAATTTGTGAAACTAATTTAACTTATAAATATTGCCTCCATGAGTTAAACTATCTAAAAGTTATAAACAAAATTAATGACATATAGTTATTGGGAGGGGTTTTATGCATAGCAAAATGGCAAGTTTAAAGGTATTTTGTGGAATTTTGTAAAAGTTGTGGGACAACATAGAAACTAAAGAGACACATGGTATTATATAAAAAACCCAAGTTAGGGAAAATTTAGTAAGTTTGTGTAATAATAATAAGGTATATAAAGAATTGACAAATGATAATGAAATTAGGGAAAATGATACAAGTTTCTTGCAAAATGACATAAACATGAGTAATAGCGATACCATTTCTCATATAAATGATTCAGTTTGTGTAACAATGATAAGGTATATAAAGAGTTAAAAATTAATAATGAAATAAGGGAAAATAATACAAATTTACTGGAAAATGACATTGAATTCAGTAATAATGATATAAAACAAAAAAAAAAAACATACCAATAATGACATGAAAGAGTTTTATAAATGAAATAAACCAGATTTAAAAATGACATGCAGCAACACCAAAATGATATGAAACACACTAATGATGACATGAAAAAATTCTATAATGACATGAAATAGTTATATTAGTTCTTACATGTGAGATTTTGTTAACAATGAGTTATAGTGTAACATATCACAATTCACACCCAAGTCGCGCTCTTTATTCCATCAAATTTTTTCATATACAACTTTCCTTTCATGACCAACTTTTCAATAAAAAAACAAAACCCAACAAAATAAGACAAATTTTAAAAACTTCACTTCCATTGAAATATTTTCTTTAATAATAATATTGAGTTCAAAATGTTTTCCTTTAACAACATAATTGAAAAACTGACCTTGATTTCAGTTGTTGAAGCTTCATACACCTCTAGGACTTTGGGCTGGAGCTCTGCTTTCTTCTCCTCAAATTCCTTGGATACTTCCTCCTAAACAGAGGTTGTAAATAAATTAATCTCCAAGTAATAGATAACTCCACCATTCAAAGAAGGAATAAAATACTTGAGAACAAATGTTAAATGCGAATTGATCTTGTAATATACTACCTCTCTTCCTAAACAAATTACAAGTCCAAATGAGGTTTCATCTTAAAACCAATTGGCTATATGAGAAGTTCTTCCTCAAGATTATTAAGTAGTTTATTCATTTCCTCATATTCAATGTGGGTAAAAGCTTACACTCACATGTGGATTGTTCGTCTTTGTGGGATCTCAACAATAACCAAGACAATTCCCAAAAAGTAAGATAGATAAAGGAAAATTGGGTGCTAAAAGATCTCAACTATTTGGGAGTAATTAAAGAGGAATATATATTCATTTGGCAAAGAGCTCTTAGCGAGAGTTAATCTCATGACCTCAAGCTAATATACTTGGTTATAAAATAAATATATTTGAGTTCAACATATCAAATATTTGCTTAGCTTGGTATACATATAACTCTTACATAATATCAAGTCCAGCATAGAGGTCAACTATTTGGGAGTAATTAAAGAGGAAAAAGTATTCATTTGGCAAAGCTCTTAGCGAGAGTTAATCTCATGACCTCAAGCTAATATACTTGGTTCTAAAACAAATATATTTGAGTTCAACATATCAAATAATTTTGTTCAAGATTTTTGCATTTGTGGATGTCAACGAACTAACTTATTTGTAAATTTTATAGGGGGTGGTAACCATGAATTAGTATTTTGAATTTTATATGCATCACTTAGAAAATCAATGTGGGTCTTATACAAAAATTGGAATTTGGAATCAAATTACATGAATTCAGTTCGAATTCTAGATACTTCATTGTCCTTGTAGCACTATAGAAAGAAAAGAAAATTGTTTTTGCGTACAATATAATTTTTAATTGCATATTAGTTAGTTAATAGTTTCTCAACAAGTATATCGATGATCCTTTATTATCTTCTTTTAGGCAGTTGATAATGAGAAATTTGAATCTTGTATCCTTTATTTTGTGTATAATTTATGTGTTACTTATTTTCATTGATTGATTACAATGCGTTTTAAATTCTTAATTAATAACTCGTAGGTCTTTCATCTCAAAAAAAAATAATCGTGGGCCTTAGTTTACCAACTAATAAAATATAGTACTCAAAGAGGGTGCTAAAAGATTTTGATTCAATAATTAGTTGGTTTTGGTTTTTTTGGGTGCTAACAATTAGTTGGTTTTGTTTAATGAATAACTTTACCGATTAAAAACATTTTAATTAAAAAAAAAAGGCATAAAACAGCTACCTTGCAGTCGTCGAAGGACTTGCATGCTTCAACGGCAGCAGCTTTTTTGGTTGCATCTTTTCCAAAAGCCTTCTGAATCTTTGGGAGAACCTTTGTTTTCCAATAACCCATGTTAGTTTTGGTTGCAATCAAATCGGACGATGTAAAACCTGTAAGTCAAAGAAACCAATCACCGATAATTCATAACTCAACTTAGCCACTGAAATAATAGAGAAATGCTCAAATTAACTTCTTAACCCATGTTAGTTTTGTGTTATCACTAGTTCCCCATCTTTTCTGGTGATTAACTTCAGTCCTCAATATAACAATATTTCAAAAGACTTCCTTTTCTTTTAGCACCAGCGTGTCACGTTTTCAAGCATAGTTGTTTTACTTAATACTACGGCCGGTTCCTAAAGATCCTTATTCTTTGACATTTTTCTCTATTCACAAATTCCACTTTTGAATTTTGTTTGTGATTTATACGTAAGACAAAATATAACCATATGGGATTTTATTAGATTCTTCTTAATATGTACTTTATAAATATTACAAATACATAAATAGAGATATTAGTGTCCAAAATTTTGCATTGACATACGTAAAAAGTGAAAGTGGGAGGATCTTTAGGAACCGGAGGGAGTAAACAATTTATGATACTAAGACACATACTTCATTCATCAGTTCTTTATTAATTGCAAATAAAATAAATATACATCTTAAGTTTGATTTTTAGCACGTGTATGGCACGTCTTCAATTCAAATAAAGAAAAGATAGAATACATAATCCTAAACAAGGTCAAGGTGCGTCTTAAGTTATTTATAGGATGATCATTTCTAATAAGTTCTAAACTTATTTAGATTAGAGGGAGTATATTGTATTATAAGATATAGGTAATTATAAGGCAATGTCTGGCAAACTTACTAAAATAATATCTTTTTGAAATAAATACTAGTTTTAAAGCCCGTGCATTGCACGGGTTATTACTTATTTTATTTTTTTGTAAATTTTTTTTAACATTGTTAATTTTGTGTTGCTGTGAAAATGAGATTTTTCAACACAATTGTATTTACATACTTCCTCCGTTCTTTTTCTATTGCAACAACTACCACTTTGGGTAGTTTTATCTATTGGCATGGAACCATTCCACTTTTGGTAAAAAAAAAAGCAACTATAGTTGACAACATCGCCTTTACTTTATGTTAATAAAACCATCATTAATTACTCAAATTGCCTTATAAAGTTGCGTTTACTTTATTAAGGATTTACTTATCCCCTACTCTAGTTAACCCCTCTATGCTAAACTACCCTTTTTTTTTATTTTCTTAAAAACCATGCCCAAACCTATTGTTGCAGTAGAAAAAGACAGAAAGTATTTGTCATTATACTTTAATTTTTAGATTTGTTATTGTGATATACAAATTTTTTATTTTTAATGTTCAATTGAATATTGTAGCCAAGTCTATTATTAAATAGTATCCCAATAATTGGTATGACTAATACTAGCTAACACAGTTTAAACATGGAAAATACCCGAACGACACTTTAAGAAAGTAGAGGGTAATAATTTAATAGATGCATGACAAAAAGAATAGAGAAAAAATATGAGTGCCAATTGTTGCAGGTCAAAACTTCAACTTTTAATATAGCATATAAATAACGCATATAGAATAGAATATGGGAAAGCTAAAAAGAAGATCATAATGATGGTATCATGAATAAAATAAACGGTTTTTTCACCTAATACCCCCGAGTTTTCAAAAAATTCACGTGGTACCCTCCATGTTTTCAAAATTCACCAGGTACCCCTAAGTTTAAAACTAATTCACGTGGTACCCTCAAATACCCTTAATGACTAACGGCGTTAACCGCCATTAGTCATTAACCCTAATTTTCTATTTTCAACTCTAATTAACCTCTAATCCTAACCCTAATCCTAACCCTAACCCTAACCCTAACCCTAACCCTAACCCACAACCCCACCCTCCCACCACCCCGCCTCCCCTCCCTCCACCCCAGCCCCCCACCCCCAACAACGCCCCCTCCCCCACCCCTCGCGCCCCTAACCCCCGCAGCCCCCTCCACCTGTGAGGCGGTTTTAGTGCGACGACAACCGTAGTACAAAGCAGGGGAGAGAAGAAGTGTGGGAAGCAGAGACGAGAGGAAGAACGGGGACACGAGGTCCGCAACACCTGGACGACGAAGCACCGGTGGTGGTCTTGGCGGTGTCGTGAAGCGGCAAGCAGGGATTACAAGACAAAGTAGAGGAGAGACTGCAGAGTAGTGGTTGTGAGAAAAGAACCACCGCAAGGAGAGAGAGAAAAGCTACGGCAACACCGCCGTGAGTGGAGGGCGCGGGGGTGTTGGCTGGGGGGCCGCGGGGGGTAAGGAGGGGGCTTGGGGTGGGGGGGGGGAGCTACGGGGGTGGGGGGTGGGGCAGGGGGCAAGGGTGGTGGGAGGGTGGGGGAGGGGTGGTTAGGTTTAGGTTTAGGGTTTAGGGTTAGGGTTAGGGTTAGGATAAGGGTTAGGATTAGGGTTAGGATTAGAGGTTAATTAGAGTTGAAAACAGAAAATTAGGGTTAATGACTAACGGCGGTTAACGCCGTTAGTCATTAAGGGTATTTGAGGGTACCACGTGAATTAGTTTTAAACTTAGGGGTACCTGGTGAATTTTGAAAACATGGAGGGTACCACGTGAATTTTTTGAAAACTCGGGGGTATCAGGTGAAAAAACCGTAAAATAAATTAAATATAAACTAACCTCTATTAATAATAGAAAATACTACTTAAGAGAAAAAAAATCTCTTCATCAATCATGACCATATCAAGACTTATCAAACTCCCCCCTTTTTTATGATCTGTGACCTCAAATAGTCTATAAACTCGAACCTTGATTTCCCAATTAGTTTTAATTAGTAGAATTAAGTTTATTGAGAAAAGAATAAAATATGACATATAAATATATGAAAATGAAAAACATTAATAATTATGTATACAACAAATATTATAGGAATAAAATAATTAGTCAATTGCATAATACCTCTGCAATGTCGTTGACAAACTTTCATTTGATTCTTCATGTAATGTCATCATGGTATGCTATAGGTTCAAATTAAAACTATATGTATGTATTTTTTATCTTTATATAACTCAATTTTTAAAAGTATGATTTTGAAACACATAATTGTTATTGTTAAATATAATACGGTGTTTTTATAGTTATTTTTATATGTATTTAAAAAAAAGAATAAATAATACGTTATTGTTCATCTAAATAAATATATTTTCATAAGTTGTAAAACTATATTGCATATAAAACTTATTTCGAAATATATTTTGAGCACTCTCCGATGGTAAGAAAATATAATATTGCGAATTATGTAGCAAAACTTATATTCAATTTACATAGTTGAATAATTTAGGTTGTTTATTTAAAATCAGAGTGTAATATTCACTTATTAAAAACACCTTATATGTATTTATATCTATATTAAACACTATTTTTAAAAAATATTAAAAAGAATGACATGTCATGCTTAGGTGGAGCTCTCTATAATATTCTAAGGTTGTTTTTTAAAATCATACTCTATTTTTTTCATCATCCAAAACTCTAATATACATATATATATATAACTTTATTGCTATAGATTTTAATTTTTTTTGTAACAACAAAGTTTCGTTAATAAATTTTGTTGCAATACTAAATTGCTTTGGTTTAGTTGAGTAAGTTTGAGCAATATCAACCATTGAATAAAAAATCAATGGCTAATATATTATCTTTTCAAAACCCCATCTATTTTTTCTTATCAAAATCCACCCCCTTATTTCTTCCCTTCCACCAATATGAGCCCTTGATTTCAAAATGTATGGTTCATATACAACTCTACCTTTTAAAATTTTATTAAAACTCTAGAGGATCCGGACTCGTAAGGCTGAGGTTTTAAAAGATAACATGTTTAATACTGTAAATTGGACCTATGATAAAATGCTATAGTCACATATAATACACTATAGTTATAGCTATTATTATACTCCCTCCGATTCCGAAAGATCTTCCTTGTTACTGTTACTACAGATACCAAGGAGGATCAATTTGTATGGGGTCTTGGGTGGGTAAAGTAGGAGAGAGAAAGGGGATTAAGGAAAATAAACAAATAAAAAGGGGTAAAGTAGGAGAGAGAAAGGGTGTAAAATTGAATTAATAGTGTAATGATGGACCATATGATAAGGACATGAGAGGGTAAAAAGGGGAAAAAATTTGCCAAATAAGGAATAAAGTAAAAGAGGGAAGATCTTTTGGAAATGCACTAAAACGGAAAGAGGGAAGATCTTTAGGAACCGGAGAGAGTATTTATCTAAAAAAAGACTAAATAATGTCATACCATTCATCTAGTTAAATATATTTTCATAAGTTGTAAAACTATATTGTAAATAGATCTTATTTTGAAGCATATTTCAAGCACTTTCAAATGGTAAATGTTTTGAATTAGGTAGCAAAAGTTATATTCATAATAGAATAATTTAGGTTGTTTATTCAAAACGAAACTCTAATTTTCCATTATCCAAAACTCCTTTTATGTGTTTAAATATATGTAGAACTCTATTTTTTAAAATATTTAAAATAAAAATTAATGACATGAAAATTCTATGTGGCGCTCTCTATATCATAAGTTGTAGAACTATATTGTAAATGGATCTTATTTCGGAGCATATTTCGAGGACTATCCAATTGAACAAAAATTATAATATTCCGAATTACGTAGCAAAAGTTATACATAATTTACATAATATTATAATTTAGGTTGTTCATTCAAAACCAAACTCTAATTTTTGCTTATCTAGAACTCCTTATATGTATTTGAATCTATGTAGAACTCTATTTCTGTAAATAAAAAAAGTGATGACATGGCAATCCTATGTGGCGCGCTATATGGCCTTGAAATCTTGATGAGCTCTCTATACTTCCGAAAAGTTCCTCCTTTATTTATATATATTGATTGTTGTTTGAAAACTATTTTGACAACTAATTACTTATAGGTATCAATTATTTGAAGAGATACCGATAACTTTTACCAAACAAAAGCAATCTCTTGTTTGGAATAGGTTTTTTTTCGAAAAACTACCTTATAAATTCATTTTTTTGCGAAAAACTACCTAATAAAAAAAATGTTGTGAAAAACTACCTAATAATTTTTTTTGTTGTAAAAAACTACCTTGTACCGGAGTTTGGGAGTTGACACAAATCTCCGGCGTTGACCAGGTCACGTGAGTTGCACGTGTGTTTTAATACCCAATAATACTTGTTTGGGAAATGCATGAAGGATTAATTGAAGTGCTTGTTGAGTTGCTTCAAAGAGTTTCTTCAAGGGAGTAATGACGAAGTAATGGAAGAGCTGAGAAATAGGTCAGAAATTCTGGAGAAATGGGGTAAAATTGGGGAAATTGGGGAAAAAGGTTAAAATTAGGGATTTATTACAACAAAATATAATTTATTAGGTAGTTTTTCACAATATTTTTTTATTAGGTAGTTTTTCGCAAAAAATCCGATGGAATAAATATAAGACATGCAAGGCTAGCCTACAACCAACTCTAAGCGAGTATATTAGCCGGTAGATATTCACTTCTACTCTTTCCGTCTTTATTTACTTACTACATTTTTTATAAATGGATATCTCCTTTTACTTGTTACATTTATTTGGTAACTATGACCTACAAAAAAGTATCAATATTTCCTTTTATTTTTTTCGTTTTCCTACCTACAACATCATTTTCTCGTAAAGTTATGGTCTCCACCATACATATTGTCCTCTCTTAAATAATTAAAGATGGAGGGAATAAATACTTAAACTTTCATGTAAAAATTTATATATATTTAAAAAAAAGTTAAGTTCATCAATATTCACCATATTTTTTTAACTAATTTATAAGAAAAATCTTACCATGTGGAATCTTGTTGTTATTAATTTAAAATGTTCAATTTTAAATTATTAACTTTTCAAAATTTCTATTACTACATAATAAAATATACTACTTCTCAAAGACACGTCTTGAATATCGTAGAAAACAGGTGAGTGAAGTAATAGCCTGAGACGGGGAGTATATATTAGAAATTAAGCGCCTTTGAAGCACATACTCCATCTGTTTCTTTTTATTCTTGCTATTGATTTATCAGGTTTGTCAATCCATGTTTTACATCATTAATTACATATTAATAAAAATTTGATATTTTTAATGTACTCTTTAAGACGAATCAAACAAGACTCTGTATGACTATGTTTTCTCTTATATATACTAGAAAGAATTTAGAAGACTATCTCAACTTTTAGATAGTGCCAAGCTAAGATTCCAAATATAAAAAAGAAGGATGAAATACTTTTTTTTTGCTGAAAGGATGAAATGCTTTTTTTTTTGCTGAAAGGATGAAATACTTTGATCAACTAGGAGTCCGTTTTTGAAGAGACGGTCTCACGTTAGTGTTAATGTGAGACCAGTTGATGTCATGCTGACATCACGCGCGCATCAAACCAAAGACTGCAATTAGTTAAGACTTGAACCTATTAGTTATGCTAGCCTTAAATTGCTTCCGGATGAATTAGTTAAGTCTTGAAGATATTAGTTAGCGGTGAAGTACATTAGTTAAGTGATGAAGTATATTAGTTAACCGTGAAATATATTAGTCATAACATAAAAACAGATTATAACACATCTTATTTGTTCAATCACAACAATACCACATAGGTACGTGTGTAAAAGGTGGGTAGATTTGCAAAAAGCGAAGTGTGGAAAAGAGAAATCTCTTGAAAGCAATTATAAACAACATAACCCCATGGCGATATGAAATCGAAAGAAAGTTCCTCCAATCTCATTCTCAAAAGTCAAGATAATAAAGATGCAAGAAATGTGATCGCAAAGGTTTACAAGACTACCGCTCGCAAGTCTAACCAAAGTCTTAACTACAAAACCAATTATAGAAGAACAATGCTCATCAAGTACAACTACATTGGTTATTTTAGACTCCGATCGTGCAAAAACAAATTAAAGGAAAGAAGTGTAAGGAAGAAAAGTAATTTTAAGAAGACTAAAAAAATAACAAGAACCAAATTGAAATTGGTTCAATTACTTCAAATGCTATGTTGTTTAAAGTTCTTTTTTCAGGTTGTCTTTTGTATTGACATTTTAGATTTATAAAAAAGTTATTTCTTCGTTTATATTGGAAACTAAATAATGCTCAATAGATCTTAACTAATTATAGAACAACACTAACTAATGTACTGGATATGTTAACTAAAAAATAATGTAAGTCTACCTATAGATTACCAGTTCTAAACTATTGTGCTAAAATACTTAACTAATTGGTAAAAAACATTAACTAATTCGCCAAAAATATTATCGTGAGAACTTGTGAGACGCGGTCCGTTTTTGAAAAACATATCTCTTGGATTTGGGCTGGTCTCACGTTAAGACTAACGTGAGACCGTCTTTTCCAAGAATTTGTGATCAACTAGTTATGGCATCTTTTATTTAGTTGCACCCAAAAGACACTACATGTTTGCTGATATACACTTTTAGTCATTAATATCTTTAATTATGAAACGTAAAGATATATAAAAGCCCTTATTTTGAAAATATATACACAAACAAACCTAGAAAAACTCATATGATGGTATTTTTCCTCACACATGTATTATAAAAGCGTCAAAATAGAGTTTATGTATAGCAATAAAAATCTAATATAGGAGTACAACTCAATCAACTAGAGGTAGTATACAACATAAAAGGAGCTTTAAAACCAATCAAGGCTTTAGTCTAGAGGTGGGAACTCCACTTGATGACTTTTGAAAGGCCCAAGTTTGAATCCCATAACTACTATATATGCTTATAAGAAGTTTACCATGCTGTCCACCTCTCACAAGCCAAACTTGCAAATAGGGTTGCAGATTCTCTATAATAAACCTTTCAAGTTAAAAAAGATGATATAGATATTATGCAGTTTTACCTGTAATAAGGTGGCGATGGAGGCAAAGGAGAAATCTAGATAGCAAACTGCGAGACTTAAGGATATGGACAGTCTCCCTTCCTAGAAATCTTGAATGCACGACAGCAATTGGAATTAGCCAACTACTAGCACAAATTAAGAATATTTGGAACAATATTGATGTATGATGAACATATAGACAATTTAACAATAAACTAGCCTTAACTTATGTTATAATTACAAAAATACCAACTTGTTCAAATCAATGACAACTGGATAGAAGCCAACTCAATTAGCCAGGCTGCCATGTCAATGTCTTTGGCTGCCCTTGCTTGTCAGCTTATACATATGACATGTGATATTAATCACACTGCTGATTGCGTGGCATAACTGTCATACAAAAATATATAGGTTGCTTACTTTTCGGTTGATATGATTAGTGTTGGGATGTACAGGTTGGACATCATTTCTCTTTTAAGAATAAATATTTTAAAATAGATAATCATATAAGAAAACAATTTAACAGTTTCTTGCTCTATGATTTGTACCCACTTGCAAGTTCTTTGTCATAAGCGTCATGACTTGTATCATACTATGGTTGCTTGTGTTAGTTGTGTATTCACGCCAACAACCATAATCACAGATAATCTTTCAACAACGACGCAAGAAAAAATATTCACACAAGTATAATAATGCACTCTTCAAAAAAAAAAAAAGTTTAATAGTGCGCCATTTGAAACAAAATTGTGAACTATTTGATGGGATATGTCCTTAGACATTCCGGTAATTACTAAATATAAATAAGAATTAAATTATGAAGATAATAAAGTTAATTATTTTAGTAATCGTATTTTCTTGCAAGAGAATAAATATGATTAATAGGACAATATTAATTGGGCATATAACTAAAATATATTAATCCTATGAGGTCACACGTTGTAGCACAAGTTGGACAAAGCAATCGAAATTCATTGTAGATTAGGGTTGGTCGGCCCATAAGGGGAATAGGAGGAGAATTAGTTCTCCTAACTACCTATGACTCTTCTATTCTATATAGGATATAAAATTAGGGTTTAAGGGGTCACTTAATTAAGCAGTTTCGTTTCACAAAAGAGATAGCTTGAGAAACCCTAATTTTTCCCTACTAACCGACGCCTATACCATCAAAACAAGAGAGTTTTTCCTCTTCCGTTCTAGCAGACGTTGGTGTTCAACTGATGCTCGTGGACTGATTAGAGGAGCAACACTTGGGGCTCTTAGATCTTTGAAGTTTGCATATAACAGGAAAATCACGCTACAAAGGTTTTATATCTAATCCCGGCCCTATTGAATGATTCATGTGTTTGATTATGTTTGCGATCCTATGATAGATGTTAGGATATATGTACCTATATGTTCCTACAGTGGTATCAGTTTTGCCTAATTCATAATATTCATATGATCCTGTAATTGTATGCAAAGTTATTATTTCTATTCAAATAAGAAAATATTTATTTATGGCTTGAATTTGCATAATTGATATTTGATATTAATTGATTGGAAATTGTAAATAATTAATTTGTTTGTGATTTATGCTCAAATTAAATTTTAAATGTCCGAATTTTTTTTAATTATGGACCAATTAATTGTTAATCTCATTCAAAAAATTTGGATTTTTATATACAATGTTTGTTAGATGTAAAATTATTTATGTTTAATTTGATTAATCATTGAGATAATTTGTTAACAATTAAAATATTTGATTTTTACTTGTTAAATAAATCTATAGTTCATCACCCACATAGATCTAGAACAATATGATGGCTAAAAATTTGATTATTTTTCCCACTAATTTTCGGATTTTTATCATATTATTATTGAATTTTAGTTAAATTTATGTTTAATTTGATTATTCATAAATTTTAAGGATAACAATTAAAATTTCTGATTTTATTTGTTATAAAAAATTAAGTAGATCACCCTAAAATTATTTTCGAATTTTTCGGATTTTAATTGTTAATTTTCTGAATTTTTGGATATAATTTGAGTTTTTGCCCTAATTTTGAATTGTTGTTAAATTTATTATTTAATAAAGATTATGTATTCAAATCTAATCTCAACAAACCTAAAAATTTGTTTAAGATTTGTTGATTGATTCAAAAATTTCTGCCATAATTTTCGGAATTTTTAAAGCCTAATTAAATATCTTATATCTTTAATTAATTGTTAAATAAAGATAACTTTAATATATTTGTAAAATTATTACATAAATTAAAGAAGAAGCCAACCATGACTGGGTGGACCACCGGTGACGGTGGATGGCAAGAGGTACTGGAAAATGACGGAGAGGGGCGCCGCTAGTGGGGCAGGGTCGGCGGTGCACGTGCGTAGCTAAACCTTCTTCGCGAGCTGCTAGCGGGGATGGTCGGACTTGCTGCCGGCGTCGGCTCGCAGCTGGGGATGACCGGCAAGGTTCGGTGGGGGCGATTCAACGTGGGCTAGCCGGAAAACTTGGTGCTTTGATGGTTGCGGGTCGTGCGTGGGGTTGCCTTGAGTACCCATCGTGGGTATTAAGTCTGCTGCTAGCGTGGGTGAGCAGGTGGTTTGACTTGACTGGTAGCCTTGTGCTACTGGTCAATGTTTTAAATTAAAAAAAAAATCTATTGGAAAAAAAAATCAGATTTTCTAAGTTGAGCATAAATCCAAAAGTTTCCTATTATGCAAATTTGTGAATAATAATGATTATTGCCATGTTTAAATGAGTAATTGAATTAAAATAATGAGTTTGCTAAATAATTTCTAGCTTAAATTTGTTAAGTTTTATAATTATTATGGAAATTTTTATTTGCTTATTAATTGTTAATAAAAAATAGTTTGTGTTTATTTTATTATGATATTATAAATGCGTGGATGGTTAATGTAATATGTATGATATTATATTTTGCATGTTATGACTAGTATGGCCCAAATTAGGACAGTAAATACGATATGCGATTCGTTAAATTTGAATGTATAAATACGATATGCGAATCGTTTGTATTTCTGTAACTTTAAATTTTCGTTATTTATTTAATTCAAATTATGTAATCAAGCATGACGATCCAAGGAGTTTCAAGGATGGTGATCCATGGAGATTCAAGGGAAGATCATGAAGATTAGTTTTTCCTAAGTTTAGGGGCCATACTAGCTAGACCATTTTAGTTATTGCTTTTATTAGTTTTAGCATTTATTTTGTTTAAATGATTGTTTCTAAGTTTATATGCGGTTAGTTAATTTATGTGTTCACTATTGATTGATTACCATATTAGTAAATTTAGGTCCCCAAAAGTAATATTGCGTTTTAATCGCTTTTCCAAACAACTCCTATAAAGCCTTAGATCATGAGTGAAAGCAGGGTGTTACTCATAATTGCGGGGATAGTAGGGTAGGTTTTTGAAACTTACATGTTAATGTTTGGTTTAACTCAACAAAATCATCAAAAGACAATGTTTTGGGTTTTGAAGCTAAGAGATAGGAGTAAACAAGGAGTTGTTAACATGTCTACCAAGAATTATAATTAGTTATAATTAGTAAAGTGTTTACTTACCTCAACTACTATATATTGAAGGCAGGGCCAAAGTCCGTTTGATTATAGTGGGAGGGGATCTTGGTTATTTCTTTATTCAATAGGGGACTTTCATTTTGAATAAAGAGTAGGAGTTAATTAAAATTTGTTTGATTGCTGCTTTCTTGATAAACATTGATTCAATTGCTTTATTATTTGTTGTAGTAATCATGTCTAGCAACAACAACAACAACAACAACAACAACAACAACACCAATTCTACCTATAATTTGTGCTCCGTCCTTTCGAAGGACAAATTGAATGCTGAACGTTATATTGCAAGTGAAAGGAATATGAGAATCGTTCTCAGAACTAAAAAGTTCAACAACTTTCACATGCAAAAAGAGGAAGCAACGATGCAAGAAATGCATGAAATGCTAAGTCAGACTGAGCGAAACGTCCCTAACAAGCCAGGAAAAGAACATAAGGATGTTCTTATGGTTAGCAAAGAAAAATCGCTCAATAAGATTGGGATTGCTATCAAGAAGGACGAAAGCAAACAAGTTGTCAAGTCTGAAACTTCTGAAAAGCAAAAGACTACACCAAAACCAAAAGTTGCTGATGAGCACTATTGTTACACCTGTAACAAGGTTGGTCATTGGAAGAGTAATTCTAATTCCCCCAAGTATCTGAAGGATCAAAAGAAAGGAGTGTCTAGTTTAGATATGTATGTTATAGAAGTTAACTTAGCAACTTCTGCTTCTTGGGTATTTGATACGCTTGTGGTTCGCACATTATCTGTAATATGCAAGGCCTCAAAAGAAGTAGAACATTAGGAAAGGGAGAAGTAGATCTTCGCGTTGGCAATGGAGCACGAGCTGCTATATTGGCAGTGGGAGTATATAGTCTACTTTTACCTTCAGGATTAGTTTTAGAACTTAATAATTGTTACTATGTTCCTGCCATCACAAAGAACATTATTTCGATTCCTGTTTTGGATTCGGAAGGTTTTTCATTTACCATAAAGAACAATTATTGTTCTGCTTATATGAATGATATGTTCTATGTATCTGCTAAGTTATCAAATGGTTTATATGTCCTAGACTTAGAAACCCACATCTATAACATAGACAGCAAGAAACATAAAGCAAATGATTCAAACCCCAACCTATGGCATTGTCGATTAGGCCACATAAGCTCAAAGCGCATTGAGAAACTTCATAAAGATGGAATTCTCAAATCATTTGATTTCAAATCATTTGATATTTGTGAGTTTTGCTTGATGGGGAAAATGACAAAGTCTCCTTTCACAGGTTCAAGTGAAATGGCCAATGACCTTTTAGCCCTCATACATACGGATATGTGCGGACCTATAAGTACTTTGGCTAGGGAGGGTACAATTACTTCATTACTTTTACCGATGATGTAAGCAGATTTGGATATGTTTACCTCATGCGGCATAAGTCAGAATCCTTTGGAAAATTCAAGGAATTCCAGAATGAAGTACAAAACCAACTTGGGAAGAAAATTAAGGCATTGCGATCCAATTGTGGTGGTGAATATTTATCTCAAGAATTGGGTGATCATTTGAAGGATTGTGGAATACTTTCACAATGGACTCCACCAGGAACACCACAGTTAAATGGCGTTTCTGAAAGAAGGAATCGAACTCTACTAGATATGGTTCGATCCATGATGAGTCTTGCTGATCTTCCTATTTCATTCTGGGGATTTGCGCTTGAAACAGCAACATTCACACTTAACAGAGCACCATCCAAAGCAGTGGAAAAGACACCATATGAAATGTGGACGGGAAACGTTCCAAAATTGTCTTTTCTAAGGATATGGGGTTGTGAAGCTTATGTAAAACGTTTACTCTCTGATAAGCTTTCACCCATATCCGATAAATATCTCTTTGTGGGTTACCCAAAAGAGACTAAGGGATACTACTTCTACAACCAAAGCGATAACAAAGTGTTTGTTACTCGTAATTGTGTCTTTCTGGAAAAAGGAGTTTATTTCCAGAAAAACAAGTGGGAGTAATGTATATCTCGAAGAAATTCGAGATGAGCAACAAATGGATGAGGTTAACACCTTGTCATAGGCGGCCCGACATGAAAATGCTCAAGAGGCAGTGCATTCAATTCACGTACCTCCTACCGTCCCACTTGGAGATACTCCATGCGAAGTCCCTCAACCTGATGGGTAGAAACTTCTTCTGTTGTTCCCCAACGTAGGTCTAGTAGGACCATCATTCCATCAAAGAGATATATTGATTTCCTTTTGACTGAAAGTTCTGAAATAATGATTTTAGAATCAGAAGAACCTACTAGCTACAAAGATGCTTTGGAGAGTCAAGACTCCGAAATATTGCTTGGAGCCATGAAATCTGAAATGGATTCCATGTTTGAAAATCAAGTATGGGACTTGGTTGATTTACCTGATAGGATAAAACCCATTGGATGCAAGGATTTTCAAATTGAAAATAGACAAGGATGAAAACATTAGTGTTTTCAAAGCAAGGTTGGTGACGAAATGTTTCAAACAAATTCATGGTATTGACTATGATGAAACCTTCTCACCAGTAGCCATGCTGAAATCCATTAGGATAATCTTTGAGATTGCTGTCATTCATGACTATGAAATATGGCAGATGGATGTCAAAACTGCTTTCTTGAATGGGTTCTTGAAAGAGGATGTGTACATGACACAACCTCAAGGTTTTGAAGATCCAGAAAATCCAGGGCGGGTATGCAAAGCATCAAGGAGTTGGAACCACAGATTTGACGAGGCAATCAAGAAATTTGGCTTTCTCATAAATGAAGAGGAATCTTGTGTATACAAGAAGTTAAGTGGGAGTAGTATTGCTTTTCTGGTCTTGTATGTGGATGACATACTTCTCATAGGAAATGATAAAACCATGCTTGAGTCAGTCAAGGAATGGCTTAAAAATTATTTATCTAAAAGATCTAGGAGAGGTAAAGTGCATATTGGGAATAAAGATCTATAGAGATAGATCGAAAAGGCTGATTGGACTTAGTCAAGAGACTTATATTGATAAGGTTCTTGCAAGGTTCAAGCTGGAAAACTCCAAAAGAGGTTTCATTCCCATGCAACATGGCATAACACTTGGCAAGACTCAGTGTCCTTTGAGTCCTGATGAGGTCAAGGGTATGAGTAATGTTCCCTATGCTTCTGCAGTAGGATCCATTATGTATGCCATGATATGCACTCGACCGGATGTTGCATATGCTTTGAGTATATGTAGCAGATACCAATCAAATCCAGGGGATGCGCACTGGATGGCAGCGAAGAATATTCTTAAGTACTTGCGAAGAGATAAGGATAACTTCTTGGTATATGGTGGAGACAATGAGTTGGTTGTTACTGGATACACCGATGCAAGCTTCCAGAGTGACAAAGATGACTTTCGATCTCAATCTAGTTTCATTCTTTGTCTCAATGCAGGAGTTGTGAGCTGGAAGAGCTCTAAGCAGAGTACCATCACAGATTCTACAACAGAGGCTGAGTATATTGCAGCAGCAGATTCAGCAAAGGAAGCTGTTTAATTAGATCAAAAAGTCCATTAGCGAGCTTGGTGTAGTTCCTAGCATTGAGAATGGTTTTGAGTTGTATTGTGACAACAATGGTGCCATTGCTCTGTCTAAGGAACCCAGATTGCATAAAAAAGTTCTAAATATGTGCTCAGGAAATTCCATCTCACTCGAGAGATCGTTGGGAGAGAGGATGTGAAAGTACGCAAGGTTCATAGTTAGGAAAATGTAGCAGATCCTCTGACTAAACTGCTTGCTCAACCTAAGCATGAGTGTCATACTAGGTCTATGGGGCTTAAGCATATGGGAGAATGGCTTTAGGTTGTTTACTTCATGTTTACAATTGTAAAGACATTTATTATGCTTTGAATGTTTATCAATAAAACTTTGTTTCTTATTTAATTATTTGGTTTAGTATTAAATAAAATGTCCAAATAATTTGGGTTTTCAAATAGGGATATCGAAAACGTTTTGATAGTGGAACCCTATAAAGTGAACTGAAATCACAATTTATTTAAAGTCCTTAGTCTAAATCACTAAGTTGGACATAAGTGATTTATCTAAAGACTAGTGTATAATTAATTGATAGCGCAGTTACATGGGCTATGGAGACATAGATGTCTAATTGATTATATGGATGTATATTTGATACATTGAGACTTGGCTTAATTAATTAGATTCTAAAAGTATAATCAAACTAGTATATCTAGTGGATTCCATAGACATGAGTATGTCTTAATAACCACAATATAATTAGTTTAACCTTGACGCTTTTAAATGCCGCGCCGTAAAAGGAGGTTATAAAGGTAGTGATCAGGTGGGCTAAGAATTGAGTGGGAGTTATGACCATACAAGAATGGATAAGTCCTCCTATTAAATAGGAATGGTGTCTGGGCCTCTTGATGAGCGAGAACTGGAAAATTGCATGGTCATGCGGAATAGGATTAAAGAGTTAATCCTTATTTGAGCAGTTCGAACTCAGCAATCAAGGAACAAAATTTGAGAATAACATAGTATTATCAAATTTGGCATTAAGTGAATTAAGGAATTTAACATTGCGCTCTTGCTTTCGGACAAGTGGGAGATTGAAGGAATATGTGCTTAGACATCCCGATTATTACTAAATATAAATAGGAATTAAATTATGAAAATAATAAAGTTAATTATTTTAGTAATCGTATTTTCTTCCTAGAGAATAAATATGATTAATAGGACAATATTGATTGGGCCTATAACTAAAATATATTAATCCTATGAGGTCACACGTTGTAGCACAAGTTGGACAAAGCAATCCAAATCTATTGTAGATTAGGGTTGGCCGGCCCATAAGGGGAATAGGAGGAGAATTAGTTCTCCTAACTAGCCTATGACTCTTCTATTATATATAGGATATAATATTAGGATTTAGGGGATCACTTCATTAAGCAGTTTCTTTTCACAAAAGAGAGAGCTTGAGAAACCCTAATCCTTCCCTACTAACCGGCTCATTTCCTCTCTAACCCTAATTCTCTATCCTCTCCTCTATCCTCTCTTCTTTCCTCACCCCCGCGAATAACCATCTCGCACCACCTCTCCTCAATCGCCATTAACATGGACAAATACACAGGGGAGAAAGCGAAACCAGAATCTCCGATCAATGAAACTGAAATTCGAATAACTCAAGGTCTTATTCGCAAAAACCGCAAATACATCAGCTATGGCACCAACAACAACTAAATCTTCGTCGTACAGAGCTCGTCTTCGCCTCTCTCAGCCACGCGCCGTCACCAACCACTACCATCTCCACCTTGTTCTTCGCCAGCCACGCGGTTCGTCGCCAACCATGCTTCCTCGCCATTCTTCTTCATATTGTGTGTGAGTTAGAGTTGGGTTTAATCACAATTTCTGGTTTTTCAAATTGTTGGGTTTAATCTCAAATTAGGGTTTTTTGGTATTTCAATTTTTGTTCTTTTACGGCTCTTGTTTAATTTTCGTTCTCTTAAAGATCTGTGCAAATTTCGTTTGTTTCTTTATTTAATTTTTGTTATTTCCGTGGAATTTTTTTTTTGAAAAATTTCGTTATAGTTTTTCTATATTTATGTAATTTTATGTATTTATGTAATTTATCATATTTATGCAATTTTCTGTGATTTCTGTATTTATGTATACAATGTTGTGTAATTTGTTGAAAATCATATGGGAGATGTTAAGAAGCAAGGAACAAAAGAATTTTGTTATTCTCAGTTATCAAAATTTTGTATAGTTTATTAGGTTGGTTTTATTATGTGATTATATTCTGCACATTGCAAACATTAGAAAATCATTAACATGGACAGTCAAAGACAAAGCTCCAGAATTCCAACCCTTGTTTTTGTGATGACTGGTTTTTTCTATTTCAATTGTGCACCTAACTTATCCGGTCCTGGTTGAAAATCGGATCAGCAAGGTACACTAACTGGTCCGGTTTTCAACCATGACCGGATCAGTTAGGTGTACTGATCCGGTTCACAACCGGATAAGTTAATTTTATTCTACTGCTCCGCGCCCAACTGATCCGGTTCATTTTCAGGTCAGTTAAGCCCATTTTGACCGGATCGGTTTGGCTTTTTTCCACTAGTGTCTGGCAATATTTGACTTTGCCTGCATTAACTCCCCAGTGAAGAAACTTCCAATGCTCCTTCCAATGTTCAATTCAAGACAAAGTAGCTTCTAATCTAAGCTCATAATGCCCAATTCAAGACAAGCTTTTTCAAAGTGGGGGCTTCCTATATTTGTGGTGGTTCCTCCAAATCAAATTCCCGTATGCAAATCTCACTTGCGGACCCTGATTATTTATCAAAATAGTTTTTCGAAAAATCTATCTCCAAACTCCTAACTTTGCAAAAACCCTGACCTTGCCTGACATTTCATTCACTCTATCTATCTATCCTAGTTTTGCATAACCCCAACCTTACACATCGTCTCATGCATCCTTAGAGAATCTAAGTTTGCATCATTATGTGCATCATTATTTCACTTCTTTGCACCTATATGCTAACATCTTCTCCTGCACGTAATCAGATTGCTTGTAGTTATCGTCTTGCAGACTAACTTTGTTTTCTAGAAACTGTCAATATATAGACAAGTTCTAAACTGCAGAGCGTTTAGTATGATCTCCGTTCCGACACATACTACTTTGGTCTAAACTGAGTACCCAATGAGGAGATCGACTTATCGTCGTCCTAATTGGTCTGTTCCAAAGGAAGAGCAATTCAACGAGCTAAGCCCAAAATCGTTTTAAGAAACATAAAGTCTATTTATTTGTTGAAAACAATTCTGAGCCCACTTTTAAGAGCCCAATTAATTATTCATCATAATTAATTGTATTTTCAAGCCCATTTGCCAAAAGGCCAATTAATTATTCATCATAATTAATTGTATTTTCAAGCCCATTTGCCAAAAGGCCAATTAATTATTCCTAATCATTAATTGTATTTTCAATAAATGGTAATTATTCTTGATAATTTTAATAAATATTTTCTAAATTCAAGGATATTTTGAAAATCAGATTTTTAATCCTAAAGATATCTAATTTCGGACTTTAAAAGATATTATTTCATCAAGGATAAAAAGGAATCACTAAATGAACAAAATTCGGTCAAATCTCCGGATGCACTCCGCACGCCCGGATGCGTCTACCGCCCATGTTGCACACATGCAACATCCAGACAGTTAACAAGTTTCAGAAGAGCAACAGGCATGCACGCCTTGCATCATTAAATCATATCTGGTTTACTCCTTTTTCCCTATAAATAGACCTCGTTTTCACCCGATTTTGAATATACTTTTCAACACGACTTTGATGTATAGTTTATTTGCTTGGCTTTTTAATACTTTTTAGTTGATTTTGTAGTAGCTTTTGGGTTAGTTTAGGCTTATTTGCTTTATATTTCCTTTAAGTTGTGCAATATTCCTCCTTTGTACGTTTTTTATTGGGTGCTTTGTTTGATTTCAGGACTTAGGGCATGATCGGAGGGCATTTGCACAAGTCTGGGGCGAAGGAATCTAAGAAAGAGGCGTTAAGGAGCTCAAAAGAGGAAAAGAAGAGGAGCAAAGACTGGCCGGAGGACCCAGGTCAATCAATTTACCCGGGTATGATCTGACCCGAGGGCTCGGGTGGATTGACCCGCCCGGGTCAGTTCTGGGAGCCAAGACCAACAATCATGATAAAACGACCCTCCCGGGTCGGGGCCACCCTAGCGCTCAGGTTAGGTCACCCGCCCGGGCCGCTGGGTTTTTCCGGAAACGTTCTTTCTTAAACTCTCTTGTGTACGAGGGTTTTATTGTAATTGTGTTTAGTTTATTTTAGGACTATATAAGGAAAACTTCTCTCATTTTAGGTTAAGTTAATTTACATTTTAATTAGGTGAGATTTATTTTGTGCTTAGCATTAAAACTTTAGTACCCTAGGAGAGAGAAAGTTGAGGTTTGAAACTTTTGAACTCCATTTTCAGATTTATGCAAGATTAAAAGTTGGTAATTTCTCATTTATTTTATTTCCTCTATCTCTAATCTTGTTTAGTTTATGTTTTGCTTGATTAGATCTTGTTTCCATTAGTAATTATTTTCCCCTTTTCTCTTTCCTCCATGGTTATGGTGATGAAGTTAGTTCAAGCGTTGGTTTGTTTTATTTCCATGATTTGTGAGTAGTTCCTTAGGGGAAGGTAACCTTCATTTCCTCTTTGGATACTAAATCTAAGTTAGGGGGTTAGCATTTGGGATTAACTTGTTGATTAAACTTGTTTGATTTGGTTTGTTGGGTGATTAATCACCACTTGACATGCATATTTAGAATCCCTAGTGAAGGATCGAGAAATGAAGTTAGGGATAAACTAAGTTTGGCTGCTAGACTAGGATTTCCATGAAAATAGGTATTTTCTAGTTTAGGAAAGCTTGATTAATCATGTTGTTCTTGATTTGGCTAGATTAGTTGTTCATGCCATGAGAATAAGTCATGAGTGACTAATTAAGCTCCTCTAATTAGCTCAAGAGAGTAATTAGAGTTCCTATGTGCATGATTTTCGCTTGTGATCCCCCATTTATTTCCCCTTGGCTTTGATGTTGGATTCTTGGTTTGATTATCGGTGAATCCCCTAGTTTCTTTATCCTTGATTTATCTCCTTTATTTGCTTTGCTAATTTGTTTTGTCAATCTCCTAGTTAGGCTTAAGATTTGTTACCAATCTTTCAAAAAACCCCAAAAATAGATTTAGCTCATTGTAATTAACGAATTAAGCCTTGATTCGACCCTTTACTTATCCTATATTAGGTAATTTAGGTATTTTTGGCGTCTTTACAATGAGCTCGTCAACTTTCAGTACAATTTCCAACATATTTACATACACTCTCACACCTCAAACACACGTATGAATACATTAAAGCTCCATTGATTTACAATGAAACTCCATCAAAGTTTCAAGATTGTTTCTCCTGCATATCGTTACATAAGAACTAGGTGACAAAGGTATTATTCCCGAGAGTCAATTCCAACTTAATTTTGTGTTACTAATAATCTTTTTTCACGATGTAGATCTTAAAGGGTTCCTTGTACATTCTTCTCTAATCTCTTTTTTTTTCAGTTATTTTTTAATATTATATGATATTCATATGCATGCTTATATGCTTTAACGCTTTCATCACCGCACCTGTTTATGATCTTTAATCAAAGACCTAAATAAATGTTTTAATGCTAAATTCAGATAATTTGGACAATTGGATTAAGTTTCGAGTAATTTGATTGCTTAAATGACATTTCAGCAAAAATTAGTCTTTTGCGTGTTTAATGAACCGACATAAATTAGTTTTTTAGATTGCATTAACACATATATTGCTTGGTTATTTAATCGTATAAATCTCGAACAATAATCATGTTTAGTAGTGGCCATCAATTGGCGAATTTGATTCATGATCATATTCATACCCTCAACCCCGAACTCAATATATGGTTCATTGACCATTCATGGAGTCATGACGGGTAAATCTACATTGGATAAGTCCCTAAGTTGTCCTTAAGATTTTCCAATATCCAATTAGGTTTATGAGTTTTCCTTTGAAAACTTGTTGGCGATTTATTCTATTTCAAAATATTTTCAAAACAAAACCCTTACAATGAGGTAATCAAATACGCCTCATCCCGGGTAGGCAATAAAAACACGCCCATAATTCACTTCATCCCAGATGAAGTTGAACACTTGTTACGACACGCAGTTTAAGGTGATGGTGATTAATATGGTGTGGTTAAATATTATTTTATCAAACAGTAGATGTAACAAGAGGTGATGGGGTTTTTTTTTTATTGAAAGAGAGATAAAGTTGAGTATTTTTTCGTTGATAAAGATTGAATATGGGGCCAAAACGGTGTGAGAAAATTAATATAATAATAGTGGAATCATGTCAAAAAAGTGAAATGTTCAAACTTATTTGGGACAAATAAAATAAGAAAGTGTTTAGACTATTTTGAAATGGAGGGAGTATTAACAACCAAATAGACACAAGTCTTATCAATGTTAACATTAAGCCCAACAGCTCTGGAGAATTGGTGGAATGCTTCAATAATAAAAGTAATAGAAATAAGACTCTGCAAGAAACAAAAACAAAAAAACAGATCATCAGTAAACATGAGATGAGTAAGAGTAAGAGTGTTCGTTTTGGATAATCCGATCCCACCCGACTCAAATTTCCGGATCCGAAAAATTACGAACAGAATATGATCCCAAAAAATCGGATATCCGAAATTTTGGATCGGATCGGATCGGATATCCGATAACTAAAAAATTGAATTTTTCAAAGGAAAAGTTCGTAAAATAAGTTTGAGATCGGATCGGATATTTCGGATATCTGGTCATGGAACCACATATTTTCAGATTTCTATTGTTGAAAACGGATATTTCAGATCGGATATCAGAAAATATCTGGAAAATCTCCATGTTTCGGATATTTTCGGATATTTTCGGATATTTGAAATTTAAAATCTCCGACTGTGTCCGATCCAAACTATCCAAAAATAAAAAAATCAAATCGGATATCTGATTTACCGGAATGGATCAACCGGATCGAATATTTATGCACACCCCTAAGTAAGAAGCAATTTTTTACATCCCGGATGAAATTTTATGAGGGTTGCTCTTAAGGATCTCAAGCTATCTACACAATTACTCCATGCCCATAGCAAGCAAATAAAGAGACATAAGACCAATCTTTCTCAATCCCTTGTTTGCAGGAATAGGTTTAGCTCGTTTCCTATTGATAAGCGCAAAGAAAGAAACAGAGGAGACACAAACCGTAATCCAACTAGTGAACTTGATAGGGAAACCTATTTCATTCATAATCTGCTCCAAATTGATCCACTCAATGGAATCATAAGTTTTTCTCAAATCAACCTTAATCTTACATTAAAGCAAGATGTACTTCTAATTAAGTGGAACCTTTTATCAATTCAGAAGCAATAATAATATTATCTGCTACTCCTCTGTCCCATATTAATCATAGCACACCCTTGCACACATAATATTAGGAAGTTGACAAAGTGGGACAATATATTTTATTGTTATAGTTGATTTAACAAAATATAGTGAGTATTTTTGTATTATAGGTAAATTGTGCGAGTCTATCAGTTGGGGGTGTGTAAGTCTCGTGGGTATTATTTTATTGTTATTTCACCATTTTTAATAAAAGTGATAAGTATAGATGTAGAGTGAAAAATGAAAAAAAAAAAACAAAGGGTCTATGTGAAAATGAAAGTATGCAATTAAAATGGAATAACCGGATATGAAAAGTGTTGCAATTAATATGGGACAGAAGGAGTTTATGTTAAAAGGGCTTTAATAATTAAAGGTAATGTTAAAATGGGGCCTAAGTTTTGGGCCAAATTTTGGTTAAGAGGGCCTAATCCTACTATCGTTATGTATTTTAAACAATAATTAAAAAATATATAAATTTTCAGATGGGACCAAAGCTTTGTTACTTCTCTTTTTTTTTTTATCATCGGTCACCATACCATGTCTCATTCAGTGGCAGAACTACGTGGTCACAAGGGGTAGCACGTGCTATCCTTGATTTTTTTTAAAAACAAATTGATTTTTGTCATGTAAAAAATGCGAAAAACAATTAGAGGAAAGGGTACTTTTAACTTTTTATAGGATTTCATATACCCTATCCAATGAAAATATACATCAATTTCACGCGTGTCATAAATATAAAGATTATACATTAATATATAATATTATGTCATAAATTTTTTGCATCTTTTTTTTTGTTAAGGAGAACAGGCCCTTAGGATTATATAATATTCAGTTCAGTTGTTTTATGCCGAAGAGAACGCGCCTTAGGATGATGCGTTACTTTATTAAAAATCAAGAGTAGGTTCCCTGAAAAGAAAAAAAAACATAAAGAGTAGTGATGGTCTTCAATGAATCTCATTTCTACGCGTTACATTTGTTACTTATTCATGTTCGGAAAACCATGGTCCTGCCTGCCATAGTACAATACTAGCACCTTGATTAGGATAACAAACACAAATTCCAGAATACTTTATATGATAGACATTAACACTATAATTCATATACTTGGAGGCTTGGAGCTAATAAGTTGATCCGTCATCCTACCCTTATATTATATCTTTAAAATTTGATTCCTAAAGATTTTTGACAGCTTATTGTTCTCTACCGAACAGATCATTGATCAGTTCATAAACATATACATACAATTAGATCACATAAAGACTGGAAGTTATACCAGACTCTCTACACAGAAAGACATTCTACTATTAATTCATCTATCAAACATGCTTCAATATCCCTACCTACAGCACTGATGTGCTCTCCGAGCTTCATCCATTGCATGTCGTTGAGTATCACCGTGTCATTTTCCGCTGTCTTGTTTTCGTGCTTCTCTAGTAAATTAAGCAGCTCAGCTTTTAATACATCTTTCAACCATTGAGGACTAATATTCTTTCTAGGTTTCTTCACCCACGGCTCCGTATCTACAAACTGCTGAGAGATCTCTACAACTCGAGAATTTATATGGTCAAACAGTATTCTTCGCTCTGATCTTAAACATGACTCCAGTTCACCATATCTCTTCTCTAGATCTTCAAACACCCAAAGGCCGATAGGACAATCTGGGGAGTGCCATGTTCCAAGAAACAACTCGCAATCAATTTTATCAAGCCCGGAGAGAGTCAGCACATCTACCAAGTACCAAGATTCCCAACACTCTCCAACTACTGGAGGAAAGTGCTCGGTACCATGCAACTCTGTTGATTCCTCGCCATATTCATCACTAGAAAGGACTATAGATCCTTCATCATAAACTTCAGATTCCAGCTTAAGTAGTTGAAGTTGCTTTCTCAACCCTGAAAATGGAACAATATTCAGAAATATACTTCACCAAGAAAACGGTAAAACTGAAAAAAAAAATGTAGTACAGATATAATATTGCCATATAGGTAAGTAAGGATGGGGTGTACAATAAGAATAACAGTATCACCACCACTACATCTAGCAAAAGTTAACCAGACACGATAACAAGACACCAACTGGACACGAAGTTCGTTCTAGTAGTAAGTCTTTTCAACCCGTTTATATAAATGGGTCAACATGAGTTTCACCGTGTAATAAATGGGTCTGGTTAGTATCATATCCATCTGCCTTACTAGCTACACTGCAAGCCAAATTAAAAGATGCGTAACTTAATCTGATCAAATAATTGAATTCTTTAATCGCTGAAGATCATGCTGGAAACCGATCAATTGCTTGCAAGTAAGCCATAAAGCACATAGTTGTGTGATATTAAGAGGATCAGCACACAATATGAAGTAGTGATCAGACTACTTCTGAGTTCTGGCAGCAAGTAATGATCATATATTATTATGGCACAGAGAGGAGGGCTACAAACCCATGTTATTATGTTACCTAATTCACTCACCACCGCCCCCTCCCCAACAAAAAAAAAGAGAACCACAACGAATGTGCCAATTTGATACACTTGTGCCACTAGTAATGTCAGAACTAGGTAGTGAATCACATTTCTGTTCCACGTATCAGATTGTACCGTGTTCCAGGTAGCATTGGTAAAAAAAAGATCTTAATCCCTTGTGTATGTCAACATCTTTTGGACATCTTATGTACTTCAATTCTTCAATGCATCTTATGCTCTTATTGCATGCCAACTTCATCATCACTTGTTCATCTTGAATAACAAAACTATTTAGTCGTTGGTATCATCTCCAGTTTAAAAGATGTTCAAGAATATGATGCATCTTTTTTAGGAAAAAAGGAGGTTTTATATTGAGATAGAACTGTTACGTTCAAAGAAAAAAAAGTAGCACCACAGTAGATTCTCACCATGAAGTTCAGCACTAACTCTCTCAAAACACTCTGAACCAGATGAAATATCTTCAACAAAAGGAGGTTCCAAAACTGAAACAGGACTAGGTTGCTCAGACTCCTTGCTGCTTGCAGAAGATTCTGCATGAGTGGCAGCACATTGCAAACAAGATGAACCTCCTACCTGCAATATCAAGACAGCCATATAAAGAAGAATTCAACAAAGGGAAACAGAGTTCAAAAGTGAACGACAAGTCATAATAGTGCAAACTTACTCTCAACAAATTTTAAAATGAAATCTCAAACTTCATAGCAGAAGTATAAATTAAGATTTGAAATAAAGTTGACTGCCAATATTAACTGGACACATTCATTTTAATCCCCTCATACACTTCCTTGGATTACTCAAACGAGTACCACAGTAGAGTGTTCAGATGACAACATAATCTGTTCTTATTTCAATTAGTATCCATACTAGTAGTGACACATGTTCTCCTACATGTTTTAGAGCATATAACATACAAAAGCTTACAGCTACCATCTATATACGGTATGTTGAAACGGAGATATTAATGCCTTTTGCTTCAAGAGATAGATTCGTCTTCTCCTAGCTCATGCATACACATATACAGAAAGAGGGTACTCTATATGGATGTTGCAGGTTTAGCGCCACCGATTTCCACGGACACTTACACTGACAGAGACAAGACGTGAGCCCCACTAGCCACCATCATTCCTCATCCACTTCAGCATTTTGTTTGGATCAGAGGAAATGGAGAAAAAGAGAGGGAAAAAGATCCATGGTTTGCGAAGGGGTTGGGGAAATGAAAGGGAGGGAGAGAGGAGATCCACTTTCCCTCCCTCTTAATTAAACATCATCCCTCCAAAATTGGAGAGAATTGGAGCGAAAATGGAGCTCCACCTTCCCCCAGCCTTTTTGTCCCCTCCCCAACCTCCTCTTTCCCTCCACTTCCTTTTCCTTCTATCTTGCTATCCAAATTCCAAACAAAGTGTAAGTCCCCAAGAATGACTGAAACTCCCAAGACGAGTTTCTAATGGATTGAGACCATAGGTTGCTGACATCTGCCAACTCGGCATGGCAACCTGATGATGAAAGAGAGATTTGAAGATTTTTCTCTAATTTTCATTCCTCCAAATTAGATGTTCACTAAAATTGCATTCTGGGGGGGGGGAGAGAGAAAGAGAGAGTGAGTAGAGGGAAAGTTTGGAGATTGGGAAAGTAAATTTTTTTATTTAAACTAAACCTGAAAAAATATGAGGTCCTACTCCTATCCACTGGCTCCAACAGATTAACAATGAATAGTTCATATGCATAATTTTTTTGTTTTATGTGGTTTTGCTAATAGCCACTAACAAATTTGTTAAGCACCACAATACATGCCATAGTATTTACTTCAATCGAACATATGCAACAGGCTTCCACAGTTACTGATCAATAAACTCAAAATGCTTGTGAATCGCATACTTTACATGGAACGTTGATGCCAAACTTTTAGAATCTTCGACTTGTACTCACAAGAAATTATGGGTAAGTCAATGTCTCATATAGTAGGTACAATTAGAAAGAGCTCCACCTTCCTCCTGCCTTTCTATCCCCTCCCCAATCTCCTCTTTCCCTCCACTTCCTTTCCTTTCTATCTTGCTATCCAAACAAAGTGTAAGTTCTCAAGAATGGCTGAAACTCCAAAGACGAGTTTCTAATAGGTTGAGACCATAGGTTGCTGACATCTGCCATCTTGGCATGGCAACCTGATGATGAAAGAGAGAATTGAAGGTTTTTCTCTAATTTTGATTCCCCAAATTAGATGTTCACTAAAATTGCATTTTGGGGGGGTGGGGGAGAGTGAGTAGAGGGGAAAAAGTTTGGAGATTGGGAAAGTAAAATTTTTTATTTAAACTAAACCTGAAAAAAATATATGAGTTCCTCTCCTTTGGCTCCAACAGACTAACAATGAATAGTTCATATATATAATTTTTTGTTTTATGTGGTTTTGCTAATAGCCACTAACAAATTTGTTAAGCATCACAATACATGCCATAGTATTTACTTCAATCGAACATATGTAGTAGGCTTCCATACTAATTGATCGATAAACTCGCAATGCTTCTGAATCGCATACTTTACATGGAACGTTGATGCCATAGAATCTTCGACTTGTACTCACAAGAAATTATGGGTAAGTCAATGTCTCATATAGTAGGTACAATTAGAAAGAGTAAGCACTTCTATATTCAGAAGTTTAACAGATAACTGAAACAGATTACAGACAGCTCATTAGCAATAGAGAATAGTTTGACATGTAATCCTAAAGATCACAACTTATATTGGATAGTCAAATATGATGCAGAAAAAGTAATTCCTAACTCGGCATAGGATTTTTGAGATATCTAGAGCAGTAATACTAACGATCGTTTAGTTTCAACCTATGATTAGCTTTCCGGGAAATTTCCAAATGAACAATTTCAACGAAATCTTTTATATTATTGTTAATTAAATTGATTCCCGAAGCTATCAAAAAATAGTTAATTTAAATTAACAGGACCCACACAGGAGTTTTCAATGAGACGAAAATATTACAGGAATCAGTGCCAATCTCTCTTCACTTCTTCGTTATCTAATATACCCACCAACAGTGTATATTTCTGGCTGACATTCTCACATATAAGTTCTTCTCTCCCAAATAACATAAGCGATAATTAAAGAGGTGGTCCAACCAACAGAGAGGAAAATTTTATAGTTTGACAAAAGAATGTGCTTGGTTTTTTAGATAATACTGGGAAATAGTGACCAGAACAATATGTCTAATCCAACTTTTGCATAATAAATGTTTTTTAGCCTAACAATTATAGAGCAATAGAAGCACAAATTCAATAGGTCATGAGCTCAAATGAAAAAACACTAAATGTCAAACCTGTGGCAAAAATGGTACATCACTTGTAGAGGCACCATCTTCTGGTGAAATACAGGAAGGAATCTCCAGTTCCAGAATCGGTTCATCAGGACAATTTAAAGATTTGAAAACGTTTCCATGTTTGCTATCCACCTGCGGATTGTGGGATGCACGTGTATCATGCGTGCAGGACGGCATCTCTAAGATTACAGCTTTTACTTCGGGTGAATCCTTCCCATCAGAGCTATTCTTCATCATATTTTCACTGAATTTCACTTCATGTACATCATCAAATATTTCCATCCTTACTGCACTAGACTGAGATTTCTCAACACTGGGTTTATGACTTTCCCAAACAGATCCATCTTTTCTTCTCATTTCCCTCTTAATTCCCTTATTTCTCGCAAAACCAATGCTTTCTTTTCGGACCAAAAACCTTTCTGCAGTTATTGCTTCACACTTTGTGCTAGATTTAGGATTTCCAAGGTGATTAACAGAAGCTGGAAGGGATCTAGACCTTGGTAACTTCTGAATACACTCATCTTTCCAACCATCCCTACTGCTGATACCCAAAGGACTAGTCAACTTTGCAGTTCCATCATTCCTCCCAAATCTGTGAATGCACTCATCCCGTGCAATTGCAGTGTCGAAGCTTTGTGGCCTTACGTCCACATCTGGAATAGCAAGCATTTCACCCAGTGTGCTGCCTTTACTAGAACTAGAAGCCCCAAGCTCTTGAGACCTATGAGTAATTTTCCACCTCTCAGATAGTCTCTTTTTCCCTTCCACATTGACTGATGACTCCCTATAACGTAATGTTGAAGCTTTCTTATGTCCAGTTCTATTAGATAAAGTCCGGGAACTTACAAAACTCACCTCTGATTCAGACGAATCATTCTCTGATGTATCATGTGAACTCTCATCAGCCGAATATCCCTTATATCCAGATGATGAAACATTAAAGGAATCTACACCTAATCTATCTCTCATTCGGCGGGTGATTTCCCTGGCTAGCTCTCTGGATTCCCGAGATTTTCTCCCATAAACGTCATCATGTTTGCTTCTCTTACCCCTCACTTCAGGCCCGAGATGCTTTAGATTCGAGTATTCATTATACAGCTCAAAATCAGACTGTGGCTCACAAGGACTGGTGGATGATGCAGATTTAGGAATATTGAGTGCCTTACCAAGGTGTGGTTTCAAAACCACAATCTTTGTGGCCAAGGAAGAAGATTCCTCGTCCCTTTCAACTGAGAAATTTGATTTATGCAGATCTGCACTATGTCTATCATACACGTCATGGTTACAGCTACCCCAATGTTTCTGAGAATGGCTAATATCAATCTTCTGAGAAGCTTCGCCACCTGTTTGACATCCTATGGCATCAATATTACATTTTAAAGCATTCTTCGAGTTCATTCCCAGCATACACCCATAATACGATTCAGGAACATTGTGCAGATCATGAAGATGTTTCGAAAACATTGAATCAGGTTCCTGAAGAAACTTCAACAAAAGATCTCTATTAGAATCAAGTAACTCAAGTGCATCATGAAACTCCTTGGAATGCTGAAGCTTTTCATCAGTAGAAAAGCGTTTGACATCCATGAATTTCTGTCTTATGAACCGAATCTCATCTTCACTGGATATCCGATTGGAAGCTGGATGAGAAGTGTTGTTTCTTGTTTCCATATTTGATCTGTCCACAACTTCATACACATCTTTAAACTGCTGCTGCCCTGTACCATTCTTCCTGTGTGATCGATTGTCATGAGGTTTGCTATTCTTCTGAAACCCAGATGAACTGGAACCCCGTTGGTGACTATCAGAAAGTCTCTTCTGCTTTTTGTTACTATTGTGCGGAGCAGGCAACCCATCAAGACCCATCAATCTAGCAATAATACTCGGTGATCGTCTTCCAGATTCAGTTTCCTTAGCCATCTCATCTGCCAATAACTTCTTCATCGTGATGCCACTTGGCAGCTCCGCGCTGCTTCTTCCCAAATCAAATGAAAGCTATAATAGACAAGTAAAACAATTGCTACAAAATCAGAAACTCCACAAACCAAAACCTAAAACAAAACCTTCTATAAACCCCAATAGAGAAAGACCACAAAGAGTCTTCAAGCATATAGGAAGTACCCGATTTTCCTCAAAACTCGCAACGCTACTGCAAGTGCTCGAACGAGACACCAAGTTTGGCAACCTATGCTGATTCCCAACTATCTTGTTACCTGAAATGAGACCCACATATCAAAATCAAGCAAGCTAAAAAAAACGATTTGCACCCAGCAGAATTTAATCGATTTCCGACCTTATAGTAGCTCAATAGATCCTAAACAGCCGCAAACAACAACAGCTCAAAACTTCATCCATCAATAAAATCATGAATAGCCACACAACTACCCAATTTCAAGGACACAGAAAACAAAAAAGCAGCGTTATAATAAGAAGAGTAGAAAATAAGTAATTTCTAGAAATGCAGCATCATCATAACCTACAACTAGATATTAATCGTCAATGCAGCAAACGAAATCATGGCGCTACCCACTAAACAAACTGAAAGTGACTACCAACAATTACGGCATTCGCTTTTTCGTTTTTGTTTTTAATTTCCTTTCCCCCAAAAAGTAAGACACGACATGCTAACATCTAGCACAATGTATTATGTACCCAACCTCATAAAAATAATTTCGGGTCGACTAACATGAATCGTCATAAGAAATCATTTCCACAATAGACGAAACAAAACCTCATAAAATAATTTTGGGTCGACTAACATGAATTGTCATAAGAAATCGTTTTCGCGATAAACGAAACAAAACCTCATGCCACTCCATGAGGAGATAGAGAGTAAAAAGTAAAAAACCTTTAGGGTGAATTGGGATGAACCAATCTTCGGAGCTTTGATCAACAATAGTAGTAACCTTAACTGGTGATGAAACCCTAGCATGCGTTCTTCTTCGCCTAAATCTATCCATTTTCAGTCATTTAAATTGCTTTCCTTTTTTTTTTTGCTACATTAAAAAGCACTAAAGCAAACAAACAAAAAAACAAATTCAGGCAAAAAGAAACCCTTGATTTTTATTTTTTTAACTTTTTGTCAAAGGATTTAATTCAAATTCAAAATGTAGTAACTTCCAAAAAGAGCTAAAAAAAAAGAGAGAATCTAATCTAATCTACGTAGATCCTAGAGTAGAAGAAACGACACAAAAATGAGAAAATAATGAAGAGAGAGAAAAAGAAATTACAAAAGGAGGAGAAAACTACAGGAGCTAAAGATAAGCTAAGTTTGAAAGTAAGAAAACAAGAGGAGAGAGAGATAGAGAGTGTGTGTATGTCTATGTCAAGCAACGGCGGACATTAATGGCGGCATAAGTTTTCTCTCTCTAAAAGTTTTTCTCTCTCTAAAAATTTTTCTCTTTTTTGTGTGTTTTGTTTTTGAAGTTAATAAGAATTCAAATACCGAAATCTGACAAAACCTGTAGTAGTAGGAGTGTAGGACTGACCCTCTGCGCGGGCAAGTCATCTTGTCCATGTGATCGTCCCTTATTACCACGTGTCGGCACGGCAATTTATGAGACACATCTTTAGGAAATTTTTTGTTGAGATGGTGATTAATTAAATTTAAGTTTTTTGGAAATTGATTAATTAATTTGTGTGTGCTTTGTTTAATCACTACTGGTTAAGGGTTACTTTTTGGAAAAAAATTCTTCCAGAATGTCAAGTGAGGAGTAGTTCTTTTTTGACTGATTCTGTGGACGATGTTTTTTTTGTTTGGTGTAAAAAAGTGGTATAAGAAGGACATTATTAAATTAAAACGGTTTTTCACCAAGTACTACTGAGGTTTCACAATATTCACCCCCTCGTGTTTTCAATAATTCACCTGGTGCCCCTAAGGTTTTAAAAAATCACCAGAATACCCTTAATGACTAACGGACGTCAACTCTGTTAGTCACTAGGGCTAAATCAACGAAATTATCCTCTAACTAACCTAATTAATACTAATTAATCCTAATTAACTATAATTAAACCTAATTAATACTTTAACACCCTAATTAACCAATCTCTCTCCCTAACCCCTAACTCCACCACCTTCCCACCACCCCACCACCCACTCCCCCACCCTTCCACCACCCATGGCCCCCTTCCCGACCCTCTCCCCAACACCACCCAGGCCCCTCCCTCCCCTCCCCTTCCTCAGCTAACCCCCCTCCCCTTCCCCTACGAGCCCCCCTCCCCCTCCCCAACCGCCATCGCGAATCCCCCCCTCCCCTCCCCACTGCGGTCGTGCACCCCCCTCCCCTTCCCCGTGACCCCTTCCCCGAACCCTAAAAAAAATTCGAAATTCGAAGGGGAGGGAGATTGTGTTTCAAAATCCGGTTGTGTTTCGAAAATATGGGATTGCCGAGCGCCTGCGAAGAATCGGTGGAAGGGGAGGGGGTTACTGGACTACGGGGGAGGGGGTTACTGGACTGCTGCGGGGAGGGGGAGGGAGGGGGCTGCTGGGGAAGGGGGGAGGGAGAGGGGCGGGGAGGGAATGGGAGGGGCTGCGGGGAAGGGGGAGGGAGGGGGGATGCGGGGGAGGGAATGGGGGTGGTGGGGAGAGGGGTGGTGGGGAGGGGGCGGTTGGGGTGGTCTTTGCGGGGGGTGGAGGAGGGGGGCTGTTGGGGTGGGGGAGGGGCAAGGGTGGTGGGAGGGTTAGGGTTAGGGTTTAGGGTTAGGGTTTAGGGTTAGGGGTTAGGGTAGGGTTAAATTAGGTTAATTAAGTTTTGTTAGGGTCATAGTTAACGGAAAGTTGACAGTAGGGTCACGTCAGAAATTTTTCAAAAACCTCAGGGGCACCAGGTGAATTATTGAAAACGCGAGGGTACCAGGTGAATATTGTGAAACCTCAGGGGTACCTGGTGAAAAAACCGTAAATTAAATTAAAACCGAAACATGATGTGGTTAGCTACACTAATAAAGATCTTCAGCTAATATAAGTTCTAGATCTTAAAGAAGTACTATGTTGAAGGTGGGTGATCTTCAGCATTTGCGTGTTCGACTTTACTTTGTTGAGCGATTTGCAGATATACCGTAGTATTTAAGGAATCTCTCAATCTGTTTGTTCATTTAGTTTAGAGATTTCATATTAGTTCAGCTTATGATTTAGACTTTTTTTCAAATAACCTCTACATTCTTATCTCTTAATGAGGTAAACCTCATCTTTAAATTGTCATTTGTTACCTACATTTTGAAATGGCCCTAAAAGCCCACAATTTAAGTGTAAGTTTAGTTCCTCATATGATTCCAGGCATCTAGATCGATTTCTAACAGCTGTTATTCCAACATTAGCTTTATGTTTGCTGAGAACTTGTTGTTGGGCTTGGACCAACCGTTTCTTAAATTAAAAAATAGATTGGAGCGGAAACGTTTGAGAGAGCGCTTCGCAAAAGAATAACCGTGTGGCGCGGTGAAAGGTTTCCCGTTGGGGGTTCCGGCTTTCCTGGTCTTCCCCTAATAGTGGAAGAAAGGAGGTGAGTTTAAAGAAGGTGTCAACGAAAGTCAAGTCAAAGCAAGTAATGGAAGTCGACTAATCAATGAAGGATGGTAGTCAAACTTATCTGACTCTGGTAAGATATTTTAAAGCATTTGGCAGTTTGATTTTCCGAATTGGGAAAGCAGTTTGCCCGAAAAAGCGTGGATTTTATCTCCTAAACATGGAAGTTATTTCTCGAAAGTGGAGCATAGTTAATGGCGTTCTAAACAAGGTGCCAAGAAGGCAGTTGGTGAAAATTTTAAGGGAAATTATCACAAATGACCATGACATATAGGCCTTTTTCCCAATTAACTCGACATTTTCACCCGTATTGTGGATAACGATATTAACTATTTTTTAAATTAATTACTTTGTTTTTTGAAAAAAAAAATCCCAAATCATTCCTCTCCTCTTTCTCTTTGAAACCCCACCCAACCCAAAACCCCACCTAGCTCTGAAACCACCACCCTCCCACCGGAAACCACCACCTGACCCACAGGAACCCCACCCCAGCTCCGAAACCACCACCCCAGCCATTGATGGCTTTTTCGTCGAATTGTTTCCCTAACTTCATCAACATATGACCTCGTATACCCTCACCAACAATAGTGCAATCAACAATGGTGGTTAACAAGCGAGTCTACAACACGGTTATGGGAGGAAGAAGAAGAGTCAGAGGAGAGAGATAGGTGATCAAGTGAGGCAACAAAATGGTGCCGAAGTATGCGACAAGAGAGAGAGACACTTTAAGGACTTTGAGCTCTTCGGACATAGCGCCGTTAACATAGCAGAGGTGGAGGTGATTTTCATCGTAGGAGCTAAATTTGGAGAGAAATATTACGGAGAAATCATCAGTTTCATCTTCGAAGTTGTTGAATTCTTGCAGTTCTATACCTTCCATCTCCATTATATTCTAATTTCATCAGTAGGAAGTGCTAAGTAATTGTGCACCATTTCCAGGCAAATTAGGGCTTGACTTCATGTTGTTGAGGGGTGAAATTAGGAATTGATTTCGAGCGAGAAGGGAGGCAAGAGAGTGGGGAGTTCGAAGACATAGGAGATAAATTGGAGGTTGGCGAAAAAGTGTAAGCGAGATCGAGTAAAAGTGGAATTGGAGGAGAGAGAGGGGGTTGGCGGGAGGAGATTAACAATAAGAAGTCTAAGGGAGTAAAGAGGGTGACTAAAGTTGGAAGAGGGTGGTGGTGCGACGAATGGTTGCGCGGAGGAGAGAGAAAGTGGTGGACACGATTGATGGGTGCTTGGCAAGAAAGAGGAACGAAGAACAAGAGAGAACGAAAAGGATGTTTTTGGTTTTTTTAACTAAAAAAAAGTAAATATTTTTGTTTTAAAATAGTTTTAACACCGTTAGGCAGTCCGTTAGGTTTAAGTACAAATATAAGTTCAAGGTTATCCGAGACAGGACTCAAAATGTCATGGTTATTTGGAAAAATGGCCAATATGTCAGGGTCATCTGAGATAATATCCCACAATTCGATTACAAACGTAGATTGGCCTTTTTTCCACTAGTTGCAACTACCATGCATTTCATCTATAAATATATTAGGAATCGACCATTCGACAAAGGACATAACTCAACCAACATATCTTTATCCTAGTGTAGACATGCATGTGGTTATCATGTTTTAGCCCACACAATATTTAGTGATGTTTTGGTTCAAAATAGAGTCGCCAATTAATTTTCAGGAAAAATCAATAGAACCAAAAAGAAGAGATTTTGAGTTTGGGGTGAATGTCTATTGTTTGAATAGGAACACTTTAAGAAGTGAGGTGAATCATAGTGTGAGAAATAAGCGTCATGAATTACTTCCTAAAATCCTATAAATGTAGACAATCGCCAACTAATAGTATTGATGCGGGCTAGTGCCAACATGTCACACTGCGTCACACACAATTCATCTGTGTGGCACTAAGAGGCCACATTGACTAACATGTCTAGGACGAGAGCTCTTACAATAAATGCTAGTGGGTGGTGTGATGATCTTTCGATCTCTGTGCAAGATGACGTGTAACAGCACATAGACACACACGCAAATGATCTTGTTAGTCACTTAGGATCAGTGCAACATCTTTGTTGATTTCGTTTGGATTTTTGCCTTTTTTATTATTTTGTACTAGATGTCTTCTTTTATGAGATATTATCATAATTTTTTTAGAGATATCATAATAAGTTCCTTTTTGGTTTAAGAAATTAATTTCTTTCCCAATTTTATGAGTTTATTGGCATCATTTGGGCTTATTGAGTTACCAAAGGTCCACGGTCCCTTTTAATTGACATTCAGATAATTTTTGGAGGGTGGTGGACCGGATGAGCTCACTGTATGCAATTGTCACACTTGATTCCTTATTTTTAAAGAATTGTGGTGCTCATCTTTAGGCAGTTAGAGGGGCAGGGACAGAGACAATTATAGGTAATTTGATATGTTATTTTAATTTAGTTAATAAATATCATGAGGTAGTAGAACTTGTACTCTAAAGATAACGAATATGCAAAAATCATTGAAAAAAATTGTCACAATAATAAATTTCAAGTTTGTGGTGTCTTTCCATATTAATCCCAAATTTGATATATAAATGAATAGTCAAAGTTTGATTATACATATTTCATATTTGTTGTAGCCTAAAATATCAACGGTTCTCTTTGAGACGCATGGATCCATCAGGACCATACACGTGTTCCATCAGAAGAAGTAAAGAAAGGAGGTTTAACCATTGGGTTTTACCCAAAGGGGTGTAAATGCTCACCTTTTGGCCCAAAGGTTTTTCAGAGCCCAAATCCCAATAATGGCCGCAGGGCATTGGTTGATGGTCCATCCCCAATCATACCCTGCCAAGTGTCATGATTTGATTGCCTAGCCAATCAGGTGCCCCTATTCTAGGGTAACCCAAAAGGGCAACTGTCATATCACAAACACTATAAATACCCCTGAAATCAGGAGAAAGGAAATTCAATGCAAACAGTGTAAACTTACTCTGTGGAAATACTCTCTCACTTTCTCTCTCTATCTCTATTTTTTCCTTCTCACTCCTGATACCTGACTTAAGCTTCGGAGGGGGAACCACCACCCAAACCTCCAGGGTGGGTCCCTTTAATGCAGGTTTGGGAACGGAGCTTAGGTTTGGATTTGCTAGATTCAGACATCGTTGCACAAGTCTCCAAGTGAAGAACATCTAAGGGAAAATAGTTTACTTGCCAGCCAAAGAGACTAAACATTTGGCGCCGTCTGTGGGGAGACGCAACGATGACTGACTGTCAATCGTCCAACGTGGCTAGAAATCGAAGTTTTCAGATTAATGTTGAAGATACAGTAGATCACGAGAGACTGCCTCGAGGAAGGGATATACTTCCGTCCATCGTCAATGTCCCTAGACAAAGCCAACAACCTGTTATTCAGGAGAATCTTGAACGTCCAGTGACTGCTTCCCATCTAGAGAACGTCTTGAATGACTTTCAGACTAAGATGGCCGCAGTCGTCCAAGAACAGATCAAGAACAATATGCTGTTTTTCCAAATCAACCCAGAGCCAGCGGCTAACAATCCAGCTCCTCTTAGGGGGCGTTCTCAAGAGAATCGTCCAGGTCCAAGTCGACCTGTTCGTCAGGAACACTCTAGGAGAACAACTAGAGAAAAGCAGCAAGAAGGTAGTGAGCAGCGAAGGAAGATGGACTGGAACCTGGTGGTTAGGACCCAGGACAATGTTCGTCCAAATGGGCACCGAATGGAAACGGATGCCAGGGATTACCTAGAGGCAAAGAAAGCTGCTGCATTACAACGGTCGGCCACAGGATCTACACCGTATTTGAGAGACCCTCCTTTGAGGATACCATCCAGAACACGGTGGAGAAAACGGTGGTTCAACCAATGGTTTATAGGAAGAAGTCTGGGCCCTTCTCTTGTTCGTCCAAGACAAGAGAAAACGGTGGTTGAACCAATGGTTTATAGGCGTCCAGCCCCTGCAAACACTTCATCTAATCCCGTGTTGAAAGAGTTTCGTAAGGAGTTCATACCCATTGAGGGACAACTGAGAGCCCTCCGGATCAATTAGCCAACCCCATTCTCGGCCAGGATCATGGAGGCGCCCCCCTTCCCAAAGGTAAAACTCCCTACCATAGAGCCTTTTGATGGAACTACTGATCCAGACGATCACCTATCCGCTTACAAGCATCATAAGTACGTCCAAGCAGTAGATGATGCTCCTTGGTGTAAGAACTTCCCGGCTACTCTGAAGGGAGTAGCTCAGAAGTGGTTTAACAATCTTCCCCCCAATTCAGTCAACAATTTCACCGAATTTAGTTTCTTATTTACTAGTCACTTTGTTGCCAATCGGCAAGAGCAAAAAACAAGCATGCACTTGGGCAAGGTCGTCCAAGGACCAAAGGAAGCCCTTAGAAGCTTTGTTAAGAGATTCAATCTAGAAGCCCTTCAAATTCAAGACCTCAATGCTAGTGTGGCCTTTGACGCCTTCATCAGGGGGTTGAGGCCAGGAAGTTTTAAGTTTGATATTGTGAAGAAGAAAATCACAACTTTTACCGAAGCCTTAAAAGAAGCCGAAGCGTTTATACACGCCACTGAAGTATGTGCTGAGGCAAAACACCCTGAGTCCAAGAAGCCTGAAGAGGTAGCTCAACCAAAGAAGAGCAACCCCAAAAAGGGTGAGACTTGGGCTATAATATCCACAACCACTTCGTCCAGAAGAGGCAAGAGGGAAGAATCTGAATCTTCAGCTAATCCCATTGAATTTAGCAAGGATCAATACTCCATTCTTATGGAGATAAAGGATCATTATGAGCTAAAGGCTCCGGCTGAAATGAAGACCCCTTACAGGAATAGGGACAAGAGCAAGTACTACCATTTTCACAAAGATTGTGGTCATAAGACCAATGAATGTAAACACCTTAAGAGAGTATTAGAGGATTTAGCTCGAAAAGGAAAGATGAACTCATACTTACCCCAAGGGGGAAAGAAGTTTCAGAAGAGAGATGATCGTCAGAGCAAGAAAAAAGAAAGTGAAAGCACTGACGATGATGTTGTCCTTGTTATCTCATGAGGATTTACTGCTGGAGGACCGACCAACAGGGGGCACAAAAACTATCTTAGGGAGCTCGGTCAAATTTTGTTGACAGATCAGACAAAGGCCGAGCCCTTTCCCAAGGTAGTAGTCAGTGAACAAGATCGGGGGAAGCTGAGAATCCCCCATGATGATCCCTTGGTTGTGGAGATGAAGATAGCTAACCTGAGAGTAAGAAGGATTCTAATTGACACTGGAAGTTCCACGGACATCATCAATGTCGACTGCTTATCTCGACTAAGGCTTGATGAAAAGAACTTGGTTCCCGTCCACCATCCAATCATTGGGTTTGGGGGAGGAGTCATTCATCCTATGGGGACAGTCACGCTGCATGTCCGAGTTAGAGAGAAGGAGGCCTCCCGGACTTTGTTCATCAAGTTCTTGGTCGACAGAGATTTGACGGCTTATAATGTCATTCTTGGACGACCAACTCTTAATCATGTTAAGGATGTGATAGTAACTCACTTAATGCTCATGAAGTTTGAATGTGATGGTGGTCAAATTGGCTCCTTGTATGGAGACCAGCAGGCGGCTAGGGAATGCTACCTAACTACTCTAAAACCATCATCATGGAAGGCAGACAAGCAAGACCAGACGAAGGTCGCTGGCGAAGGGAAGTCGTTTGAGATTGTGAAACAGCAAGTGGCCTCCCTGAGAATGACAATTGAAAGTCCTCAGACGAAGGTTGCTCCCTCAAGGAAAACGTCTGAAAACCTCCCCAGCAAGAAAAGAAAGTATGAGCCCGTCAAGGAAGAGACACCCTCGTCTGGAGAAGTGATGGCCATTATGGGCGTTGCCCTTGAACGTCCAGAGCCAGTGGAGGCCCCAGAAGATGTTTGTTTGGATGAAGCTCGTCCAGAAAGAACTTTTGAAGATTGGGTCTTCTCTCTCCCCTGGGTTGAGGGACATTTTGGTTAACTTGCTCAAGGAATTTCAAGATGTGTTTGCCTACTGTGCGTTGAAGAGATGCCTCGAATTGATCTAGAGATAGCCGTTCATCGGCTAAATGTTGACCCAAGCTTAAAGCCCGTTCGTCAGAAGAAAAGACATATGGGACCGGCCAGGAACCAGGCGGTCGACCAAGAAGTTCAGAAGTTATTGGAATCTCGCTTTATCAGAGAGACTTACTATCCAGACTGGATTGCTAATGTGGTCATGGTACCAAAGCCCAATGGCACATGGAGAATGTGCGTGGACTACACTGATCTCAACAAGGCCTGTCCTAAGGACAGCTTCCCTTTGCCTAAGTTAGATCGGCTGGTAGATTCCACGGCTGGCCATGCTTTGTTAAGTTTTATGGATGCTTATTCAGGGTTTCACCAAATACCCATGTGGCCGGAGGACCAAGACAAGACGTCCTTCATTACAGAGAAGGGGATGTATGGCTGGCTGAGGATGCCTTTTGGCCTCAGGAATGCCCCAGCCACTTTCCAAAGACTGATCAACACGGTCTTCCAGCCACAATTGGGGAGGAACATGGAGGCATACATAGATGACAAGATTGTGAAAAGTCAGCAGGAATAAGACCATGTTGGTGATTTGAAAGAAACCTTTGAAACTCTCAGGAGATACAAGTTGAAGTTGAATCCCAAAAAATGCGTCTTTGGTGTGTTGGCGGGGAAGTTCCTAGGCTTCTTAGTAGATCAGAGGGGAATAGAAGCCAATACTGAAAAGATCCAAGCTATTCTAGACATGAAGTCCCCGTCAAAGATAAAGGAAGTTCAGCTCCTGATGCGTTGCCTAGCTGCCCTTGGACGCTTCTTGTCTAAGTCGGGAGACAAGTGTCATCACTTTTTCGCTACTATCAAGAAGAAAGCCAAGTTTGAGTGGACAACAGAAGCTGAACAAGCACTTCAGCAAGTCAAAGATCACCTTTGTCAGTTACCCAGGTTGGTCAGTCCAACCGAGGGGGAAAAACTGTTTGTATACTTGGCCGTGTCTCCTCAGGCAGTGAGTGCTGTTCTACTGGCTGAATGAGAATCCGTGCAAATTCCAATATACTTCGTCAGTCATGTGCTCAAAGACGCGGAATGTAGGTACACCCCGGTCGAGAAGTTTGGGTTGGCACTTGTCATGGCCAGCAGAAAGTTGAGGCCTTACTTCTTGGCTCACAGTAAACTAGTCTACACTGACCAACCTCTGAAGTAAGTCTTACAAAAGATGGAAGCCGCTGGACGAATGCTGAAGTGGGCTGTTGAACTAAACATGTTTGACATATCTTTTGAACCAAGGAAAGCTATTAAGGGGCAAGCTTTGGCAGATTTTATAGTTGAGCACACTCAGCCAACTATAGAGCCAATATCTAATCCAGCCGAAGGATGGAAGCACTGGACGCTCATGGTTGATGTATCATCCACTGTCAATGGATGTGGGGCAGGAATCATTTGTCAATCTCCAGAAGGAGATAAATTTGAATATGCACTAAGGTTCCAATTCCAAGCGTCCAATAATGAAGCTGAATATGAAGCACTTCTGACTGGGATCAAGATGTGCAAGGCGGCTGGGGCTTTAGAGATTGAGACCAAATCGGACTCTCTCTTAGTCGTCAGTCAAGTCAATGGAGACTTTGAATGTAAAGAAGCGTCAATGAGCAAATATATGCGTATGCTCAAGGATGAGATTGAGCCCCTAAAAACGATTTGTTCTCGACCAAGTGCCAAGGTCTGAAAATCATCAAGCAGATGCTCTCTCAAAATTGGCCAGCTCAGCTGACTTTGATGCACCAAGAACAGTGTTTTGGGAAGTTAAACCAAAAAAGAGTATTGACCAAGAGCAGGTCATGTTTCTTAGCCGAGGGGTAGTTTTGATGGATCCTATCATAGAATTTAAGAAGACATGACGACTACCTTCAGATCCTGTAGAGGCTAAGTACGTAAAAGCCCGAGACAAGTGGTTTGAGTTGTGGGATGAAACCCTCTACAAGAAGTCATTCAATCGTCCTCTTCTCAAGTGTATCACCAGGGAAGACAGATTAGAAGTACTGAAGGAACTCCATGAAGGAGCTTGTGCATCCCACATTGGGGGAAGAGCATTGGGAGAAAAAGCTTTAAGGACTGGGTATTATTGGCCTACCTTAAAGGAAGACGCTCTTGCTTATGCAAAGAAGTGCGACAGTTGTCAGAAACATGGAAATCTGCATCAGAAGTCGTCCAACTACTTAAATCCTATCTTATTCCCACTTCCTTTTGCCAAATGGGGCATGAATATTCTGGGACATTTCCCTGTGGCCGCTGGGCAAAAGAAGTTTGTAATCGTAGCTGTGGACTACTTCACTAAATGGATAGAGGCTGAAGCCATGCGGGGTATAACAACGAATGATGTCAAGGGCTTTATTTGGAAGAACATTATAACTCGGTTTGGCATGCCACAGTCCATCGTCTTTGATAATGGTCCACAGTTTGAAACGCCTAAGTTGAAAGATTGGTTGGCAGAAAGGGAAATCAAAGCTCACTTTGCTGCAGTCGCCCACCTACAAGCAAATGGGCAAGTAGAGTCGTTCAATAAAATCCTATCAAATGGCATCAAAAGAAAGCTGGACAATGCCAAGGGACTATGGGTTGAGGAACTACAACTGGTATTATGGTCTATCAGAACCACGACCAAAAACTCTACAGGAGAGACACCCTTCATGTTGGTCTATGTTACTGAAGCCGTCTTGCCCATTGAGATTAAAGAACCTACCCTGAGAGTCATGCTGTACACAGAAGAAGTCAACTGGGCTGCATTACGCACGGCCTTGGACCAAGTACCAGAGGTCAGGGGCAATACTCTGCTAAGAATGCAATTGTACAAGCTGCGAATGGCTCGGGACATTAACAAGATAGTCGCTAGACGACCACTCAAGGTAGGGGATTTGGTTCTAAGGAAGATGGAGGATGTTGGACGAGCTAAAGAGCTGGGTAAACTGACACCAAACTGGGAAGGGCCCTATCTGATCATCCAGGAAGTGCGAAGCGGAACCTTTCATCTCCAAGACATGGATGGGCGACCAATACAGCACACTTGGAACTCAGATACATTGAAGAAGTACCACGTCTGACTCAATTAATCGGCAAGAATTCTACAGTAGTTTGTAATCCCAAACAAGTGCCACGGCACAAAAAAGAGAACTAAAAATGTATAAATGTATCTTGACACATAGTCAAGCAAAATTCATATAATACAATTTCTACTTTCTCCCTATATGGTTCCTTTATTTTTTACTAAGTTGTTCACTTTGGGGTATTTTTACCACCAGTTCGTCTAGTGGTCTAAAAGTGACATTAACTTAGCCAAAAATAAGACAGAACAATAAAACGTCCAAAGATAAACAATGGACATCACAACAGGAAAAACCAGTTCTCTGACGCACATTGCTTCCTCAAAGAGACCGGCCAAAGTGTAATAAACCTAAGAGGTATATCACACATCTGGTTAACTAAAGAATGATAGTCTCTAGTAAGAGAAACATCATGGTCCCTAAAAGGAGGCCGACTAGAAATAAGCAAGTCTTAGTAAAGGAATCTTACTTTCAAATGGAAGGTCGGCTAAGTAGTAAAAACCCTAGTAAGGGCTCACTACTTCAAGACGAGCATTGCTTCCTCAAGGAAGCCGGCCAAAACATGGTCCAGCCATAAATAGCAAAATAAGAATTGCATACAAAGTATCTTAGCTCGTCCTAAATGTAAGATTTTATGGTGGCTCGGCCAAAGTTGGCCGCTCTCCTTCTTGGTACAAAGCTCGTCCAGAGTACAAGGATGAGCTCAGCCCAAGAAGGGAGGGATGTACAGCTAAAACCCATGGAACTTTTAGGACGAGACAAGTACGAAGGCTGTCTGAAAAGCAGGACGAGCCACATTAATACTTAGCTTTATTGAGGAATGATTGAAGAACGTCCAAAGACAAGGACGAGACTCACCCTTTCCTTGACTAAGCTCGAAGACCGTCTGAAAAGTAGGACGAGCCACAATTATACTTGCTTCTTTGAGGAAAGTCTGAAGATCGTCCAAAGACAAGGATGAGAATCACTCTTTCCTTAACTAAGCTTGAAGGCCGTCCCAAAATCAGGACGAGCCACAATTATACTTAGCTTCTTCAAGTTAGAAGATTGTCCAAAGACAAGGTTGACTAAGCTCGAAGGTCGTATAAAAAGTAGGACGAGTCTAATTTGCAGAATGTTTGAAGATCGTCCAAAGACAAGGACATGATGCATCTATTGCTTACTTAAGTTGCAAAGACGTCCAAGAAGAGATGGACGAGTCTCAGTTATACTTGATGAAAATTTAAGTGTAATAAGAGAAATGACAAACATTGGCAAAAAGTCATTTCATTATATACCCGTCAAAAGAGGCTTACAACTTAGTATAAGACAAAAAGAAGAGACTATATAAGCTACAATGGCGAACAAGCCAAGAAACTTAGAAGAATAAACCTAAAACTAGGTACTTCATTCGGCAGGTGTTTCTTGGTCGTCCTCAGGAGACTCTTCCTCATCAGCAACCTCTTCATTTGAGGAGTCCAGGAATTCAGGAGGCTTTTGAGCAGTCACCATTGCACGGTGGACGCTCTCCTGAAATTCCAGACGACGTACAAAGCTAGGAAATTCTTGAGGCTCCGCCAGCATCTCAAAGGCCTTGACGGCCCAGTTCTTGGACGTTTCAATGACCTGATTAAGGCCTTCCTTAGCGTCATCAAAGGCCTGGGCCGCTTCCTTTTTCAGTCGAGCATTTCGAGCCCTTAGAAGGATATTCTCCTTTCTAAGTTGAACAGCGGCCAAAAGGGCAGTATCTCTCTCGCCCTTCAACTCAGTTGAGACGGTGTCCAAGGGCAGTTTCAATTGATCCTGCTCCTTGTACAACTTGTTGATGGTGACGAGATACTGTTTGTTGCTGGACTCCAGCTCGGCTGACCTCTTCTCCCAGGCCTCCTTTGACTGACGGTGTAGAGTCTCCGCCATCTCAATATCATGCATGGCCTTGTCGCCGGCCGTTGTAGCTTGATGGACGAGATGCTTATTTTCCTTCCTAAGCTCTCTCGCCCACTCCTCGGTCAAAATGCTGTGAGCCAGAAGCTGAAATAATAAAGAACAAGTAAGTCAGTAGACGAGTTGCAAAATAAATAGAAATTTGAACAAGTACAAAAATAAAAACGGCAACAAAATATACCTCAGCAGTAAGTTGTGACATGTAGCCCACATGCCCAGCTGATGCTCCCCTCAAGCCCTTTATATAGGACTCAGGGTAGCATTTGAACAGCTCCTGCTTGAGCCGATCTCGCTCAGCCTTTGACATTTTGGCAAAGGCAGCATAAGACTCCTCGTCTGAGTCCACTGCGGGAGTAGCCGAGGCTGAAGCAGGTTTTTTGCCCTTATCTGAAAGAGGGGGGAGTCAGTTCTCTTGATAGGGATGACTACTGCTTGTCTGTTGGACGGACTCATTGAACGTCCACCGACCCGCAGCGTCCTAACTAGGTTAGGATAATACGACTCACCCGAAGATAGGGACGTCGCCCTAATAGATAGCGGCATATGAGAGACCAACTTAGCAACCGAGCCGCTGAAGGCTGGTTTGTCTTCAGTAGCCGTGTCCGGCTCATGAACCACCAACGCCAGAGCAGAGTCTGGCTTGACCTCAGATTGATCAGTTGGAATTGTATCCAACTGATCAATAGAAACAGACTCCGGCTCTTTCTCTCCCATGACCGGAGCATCGGTCTTGTCCTTGGGAGGATGGATAGTCTTCTCTCCAACTCCCTTGTCAGACGGGGTCGCCTTCTCAGTTTTCCTCTATGCAAAGCCCTTAGGCTTTTTGGTCGGAGGATGATCCCCAGCCGCCGCAGGCCTCTTCTTAGACGAAGAAGACTTCCCAAGCGGGGCTTTGTTGGTTGGGGCATTTTTCTGCAAAAATAAACAAGTCAGGAGAGTGATCGTCCAAAGAAGAAAAAGCTAAAATGTATTTTGGGCGAACCCGAATTGCTGAAAGAAGCCGTCCAATTGAGCTCCAGACGAGGGTTGATCGACGAAGGAAGCCGTCCAATCATGGACGACTTCTTTCTTCAAGACAACCTCGTCCAAAGCTTTCTTCACACTCCAGACGAGGATGGTGCGACGAAGGAAGCCGTCCAAGATTGGACGCCTTCCTCCCTCGAAAGATCCTCGTCCAAGAACCGACAAACACCTTGGACGGGCCATCCCTGGCCTCGTCCAAGGTCTTCATCATACTTCAGACGAGGATGGTTCGACGAAGGAAGCTGTCCAGGCATGGACGCCTTCCTTCCTCGAGTAACCCTCGTCCAAAATCAAGCGACCACCTTGGACGGACCAGCCAGGGCCTCGTCCAAGGCCCTTACAAAATTCAGACGAGGATGGTTCGACGAAGGTAGCCGTCCAAGCATGGACGCCTTCCTTCCTCGAGTGACCCTCGTCCAAGATTAAACAATCATCTTGGACGGACAAGCCAGGGCCTCGTCCAAGGCTAGTATACCAATCAAGACGAGGAAGGTTCGCTGAAGGAAGCCGTCCATCTATGGACGCTTTTCTTCCTCGAGCCACCCTCGTCCAAAAAAAAAAAAAAAGATTTACCAGAGTTTCAGCCCTCTTCTCGGCGCTTGTCTTGGCGAACTCCTTCCATAAGTTGTCAGTAAACTTGGACATACTGATATCGCCCGTCCAAGATTTTATGAGGAGTGCTTGGCCGAATCTGCAAAAAAGAAATGAAGGGGTTAGTCAGATACACGTTCTGGACGGGGCATTTTACTTAGGAGTTTTAAAAATATACCTCTATCCTCGGCCAATCGCAAGCCGGCGGCGACCAAGAAGTTATCATCATAGAACATCTCTTTGAAGGGAATCCAGTTAGCTGACCCTTCAAAGGATGTGTGATTCGGCTTGGAATACTCTTTTATTTTAAAGTATTCCATCACCTCCTCGTCATATATATCTTCTAAATCCAAAAAGGATTTCCCTCGTCCAGTATTCATAACGGCCCGTCTATAAAAACGATATCCCTCAGTGACGGAATCGTTGGCCGCTTGAAGAAAAATGAAGTCGGCCTTCCAATCATGCATCTTCGAAGGTTTGCCCCAAGCGGTAAGAAAGCCGAGGCGGTTACAGATGCTGACCCAAGCACCGTCCACTGTCCCTGGAACTTTGGACGCGTAGTGTATTTGAGTAAAGACCGGGAGAGAAAGGGCCAGGCCGTGCAACTCGTAGACGGCTATGAAGGTTAGGATGTTGTACCAAGCATTTGGTGCCAGTTGGTTATGGCCGATATTGTATTGCCTTAGCACTTGCTCGATAAACTCGTGAAGAGGAAATCGTAACCCCGCATCCAAGGCTAGCTTGTAGACGGCGAAGTGGTTCTTGGGAGCGCTCAAAATTGTAGCCTCCTTATTGGGAATGACAAAAGAAAATCCCGGCATGGGCATAATAGTGGATAAGAAGCAGGGATCAGGCCCTATATTTCTAACCACTTACGATTGACTAAGATAAAAGCAGGGTCAGAAAGGGGACCTAAGTGTCTCCTAATTTCAGACGAAGTAGTGGAAGGTTCGTCCGATTCTTCAGCGGTGTCGGAATCACCCTCATTATTACCTTCGCTGGCTTCTTCCATATCGATATCCCTACCAGACGGACTGGCCTCAGGGTTTATTTCAAGATTTTCTCCAACACTGTTATCAGGGGAAGGAGGCCCGGCCAAAGGCTGAGCACTTTGGGTCTCCCTCGTCTCATTTGGAACTCGTCCAGTAGATTCCTCCATTTCAGAGCTATAGGACGGGAGAATTATTCTTCGTCTTAGACGTGCCGTTTACTTGACGCGCGCCAGATTAGCCTGCACAGGTAAAGACTGGGTCGTCTGACTTTGCCAGCCAAAACCATAAAAAAATATATTCGGCCAGAATAGGCCCAACTCTCGAATGTGCCGAAGAAGAAGTACTATCGGTTCTAGGGTCAAGGCTAACTCTTGATCGGCCAGGATTATTTGACGAAGAAGAGGAATCCATTTTATTGATTTTTTAAGAAAAAATAAAGAATAATGGAGAACAAAAAAGAAAGAAAAGATACCTGACGAAACGCTTGGACGATTCGGTGAAGAAAACGGAAATCGGACGACCTCACTCTCTCTCTAGAAAACAAGAAAATATGCAGAGCCTATCTCTCTAGAAAATTTCTCTCAAGATGTGAAATGATTTAATGAGGACAAAAGAAGCATATATATAGGGGGGTGAAAAACCTGCTGAGCCTGTTAAAAGTTGACCGGTAATCATTAAACCGGTTAAAAGTGACCGGTAAGGCCCAAAAAATGGCGCGTCTTTGCTTCTTTTTGAAATTGAGGTAACTTCCTCAGGTAAAAGGGCATTAACCGTATTAGGGGCCAACAGTAAAAACCCTTTTAGGGGCAAAATGTTGTAGTCTAAAATATCAACGGCTCTCTTTGAGACACATGGATCCATCAGGACCATACACGTGTCCCATCAGATGAAGTCAAGAAAGGATGTTTAACCATTGGGTTTTACCCAGAGTGGGTGTAAATGCTCACCTTTTGGCCCAAAGGTTATTCAGAGCCCAAATCTCTATAATGGCTGCTGGGGATTGGTTGATGGTCCATCCCCAATCATACCCTGCCAAGTGTCATGATTTGATTGCCTAGCCAATCAGGTGCCCCTATTCAAGGGTAACCCAAAAGGGCAGCAGTCATATCACAAACACTATAAATACCCCTGAAATCAAGAGAAAGGGAATTCAATGCAAATAGTGTAAACTTACTCTGTGGAAATACTCTCTCACTTTCTCTCTCTATATCTACTTTTTCCTTCTCACTCCTGATACATGACTTAAGCTTCGGAGGGGGAACCACCACCCAAACCTCCAGGGTGGGTCCCTTTTTTGTAGGTTTGGGAACGGAGCTCAGGTTCGGATTTGCCAGATTCAGACATCGTTGCACAAGTCTCCAAGTGAAGAACATCTAAGGGAAAATAGTTTTGCCAGCCAAGGAGACTAAACAATATTGATCCTAATTTAAATTTGATCAATTTTGTAAGAATTTTTTTTACCATGATTACCTAGTAGAATGGTGAGTGAGTAGGAGAATAATAGGTTCTTTGGACCCAAAAAAGAGTAATATCCAACTTAAAAAACTGATGATTAGGTTAACAGGGACAAATATAGGATGAATATTACCAAAGTTAAAGTTATTCATTGAAAAAAATCTAATTCAAGATTGATATGGGAAAACACCTCAAATTTGAGAATCACGATGACACTTTTTTCCCAAATATAAGACTTTATAGTTTTTCGATAAAATTATTACTAATGCCCTAATAAAAAACGAGACATACATTTGAAGAGTCATAGCTTTCTACATGTAACAATTGGCTTGTACTTTTATATGACATAAAATAGCATGAAATAGAGTCTCATCAACTACAGTCGGTGGTGGATATAGGATTTTACGAATGGTGGGTCACCTCCTTCCACCAATCAAATTTCAATCAACAAACAATACATGAATAAAAAAATTAATAGTTCATAAAAGTTCCATTTATTTCCATTTATAATTATCAATACTATACTCAAGCCAATTCTCCAAGTATCAACTTAATAAAAACAAATTCAACGCTTTTCTGCCCAATAAGTGTTTGAGGAAAGGAATACTTAGGTTTAACAAGGACCTCTTTAAATAGTTTTCCTCACCAAATTAACTCTCTATCATTGAGATAAAAATAAACCCTCTTTATCCTTCCTCTAAGGTTTTGTGGAAGGTTGACAATATCAAATTCACAAAGTTTTTTACCATCAACAAGCACTCTGGGATTTAGACTAAATTGATGATAAGATTGTCCATCTTGATTTTGAGTGTATGGAATTCTAAGGAGAATTGTGTAATAGGAACAATGTTGTTCACTTGGTTTACGGGGAGAATTTTGTTCACTTAGCTTGGTTGTGTTGGAGGAGTATTTAAGGTATAGGCGTTCATTTAGAAAATATCAGTTGTTCCTTAAATTTTTTTAAAGTTCAAAATTAATACTCCCTCCGTCACTTACCTAGGTTGGTTGTATTGGTTATGTCAGAGCTACAATTGTAACGTCCCGAAAATTCATAACCTTAATTGCTCATAATTTGCAGTGGAAAATGAAACTTAAACATATGGGTTATGGGCCCATAATTTAAATAATAGCCTAAAATAGTCTATTAAATATACAAATGCTTGACTAAATTAATGGAGTCCGTTTTTGGAGAGACGGTCTCACGTTAGTGTTAACGTGAGACCGCTGATGTCATGCTGACATCACGCGCGTGCATCAAACCAGCAGTAGAATTAGTTAAGCGCTTGCACCTATTAGTTATGCTAGCTTTAAATTGCTTCTGGGTGAATTAGTTAAGTGCTAAAGTATATTAGTTAAACGCTGAAGTATATTAGTTAAGTGCTGAAGTATATTAGTTAAACGCTGAAGTATATTAGTTAAGCGCTGAAGTACATTAGTTATATCTTAAAAATCAGATTATAATGCATTTTATTGGCCATAATTTCAGTATCACGTATAAATTATTCTCTCTTTTTTGAATAACTAACGCACTAATTCTCTCTTTCTTGAATAACTATCGCATTTTTGCATTAGTTATGCCAACCTCAAATAACCAATGCAAAAACAATGTTTACTAATGGATACAATAAAACTAATGACCTTAAAATCATAACTATTGACCACCCATACTATCAAACCTCAAAGTATAATTGTTAACCAAATATCAAAACTATAACTATAAAACCATGCATCATTGTTACACATGAAATTAATAAATAATTATTCATATGCTATAATTATAATCTTTCAGTTATTTTCTAGACTAAAACTATTAGCCATAAAACCGGAACTAAAAAACAAAAAGTCATAACTAATGTAAAAAACAATAATAACTAAATACTCAAATATCATAACTATTTATCAGAAAACGATAACTAATAGCCAGAATCACAACTATCAACCATTAAACCATATTTATTAACCACAATTAGTAACTAATAACCTAAAAATCATAACTATATATCCGAATTTCATAACTATTAAGTAAAAGCTAACTATGAATCAAAAAACCATAACTAAGAGCCAAAAATATGTAACTAATTATTAAAATTCCTTAACTAAATCCAATCCCCTTTGAGAAACTTTTAACACTCAGTTTCTTCTCTCACCCGTCCCCATCTCTTTTGGCCACTGTTCACCACCTTTAATACCGGAAGAATAGTCCCACCCACCAATAGGAACCTCCACCTGATCAGCTACAACAACGTGAACCCCGCGTCACATCACCAACATTTCAAAAACCACATATCTTAGCCATTTCAACCATTTCCAAACAAACACCCCAAAAAAAAATATGGCGAGTACAACAAAGAGTTACATGACGGCAAGAAGAGCAAGTAACTATCGATTCTTAACGAGCGACCCGATCCAGTTCCAACCCTCGAAAACCACACCCGAGTTAGAGTTCGATGAATAGGACATATGGGGCGGGTAGACCCGATCCGACTTGGCGGAGACTCGGAGTTGGCGACAGTCGACACGGCGAGCACCGATACCAGTGAGGAGACGCGGCGATGCGGCGGCGTTGTTACCGGTGAATATTCCAGATTGGTCGAAGATACTGCGAGAAGAGTATAAAGTTGACGAGAAATGGAGCTTTGACGGCGGAGATAATGGCGGTGATAACAGAGAAGAGTGGGTCCCCCTCAAATCACTATCACAGCCATCTTAGCCACAAAGCTGCAAAAATCACAAATTGAGAGTAGAGAGAAAGGAGATCAAGAGAGAGGGAAAAGAGCAACCCTTTACTTCGACAACTTTGTTCTATAAAGAAGGCTTTTGTAATTGGCTAATTGCATGAAGGGAAGGAAATGTGGAAACAGTAGGGGAGGGAAGAGATTGACATCAGTGGTAAGGCTTGAAGATGGATGGTCAAAGCAAGTGAAGGAGGCTGAGGGACTCGTCTCACGTTAGTGTTAATGTGAGACGGTCTTTTATAAGACTTTGCGAAATTAATAACGGTCACCCATTGTAGACACATAATCGTGTCTCCCATTTAGTACCTAATGATGAAACATACAATCTTCCTAATTGGTACAGTCCAAAGAAAGCACAATCTAACAAGCTAAACCCAGAATCATTTTAAGAACATAAAGTCTATATATTTATTCCAAACCCAGTTTAAAAAGCTCAATGAATTATTCATGATAATTATTTGCGTTTAAAAAGCCCATTTCGAAAAACCCAATTAATTATTTCTGATAATTAATTGTATAAATATTAATTATTCTTGATAATTATTAAATATCTCCTAAATCAAAAGATAATATAAAAATCAGATTTTTATTCCTCCAGATAACTGATTTCCAAATCTAAAAGATATTATTTAATGCAAGATAAAAAATAATCTTTTAACAAACAAAATCCGCTTAGATATGTGTTGCGTCCTACGCACCAGAATGCACGAGCACAACATCGAGACAGTCTGCGAAACACAGAAACACAGAAACACATAATCGCATGCGCTGATGCAGGAAGCCTGGCCTGCGCCAGGCGCATGACCCGTCGTGGAGCGCATGCTTCTTCTTATCTTCTTCGCACAGTTCTCGGTATTATTTTTCCTATAAATAGCCTCGCGTTCTACGAATGTTTTTAGACTTTCTCATGCTTCCATACACTTTCATATACGCTTCCAACTACCAAAATCACTCCAAATACTCTCTCAAACACTACAAACACATAGTCAAATATATCAAACACTTCGAATCTCCATTAATTTCATATTTCAAGCTTGAAGGCTAGATCGAGGGCTTTCGAAACAAAGTACTTGGATTGCTACCACTGCACAAGTAACTGCTCTTGTCTCCGTGTCCGTCGTTCTCTTATCCGCTTGAATAAGCTCACTCTTTGTAGTCCCCCGTAAATTTATGAATTTTATAAATATATTTTAAGGTATATTTATATATATTTTAGTATATTTTAGTATATTTTAGTATTTAAACGATTTATTCTTAAAGGGTTGACTATTTGAAAGTCAAAGAAATTATTTTAATAATTTAAAGGAGTCAAACATTTTATATAGTCATGCTTTGAAAAATATTTGAAAAGCTTAAAACACTTTTGGTTGTGAAAAGGATTTTAAATTGGGTATGAGGAACCTAACCACCCAACTCATAAATTACTAAATACTAGTTTGAGCCCAATCATCTTTTCCTAAGCCCAAAAGGGGAACCTATATAAACCCCCCAAAACCCCAAATTCCCAAACATTAAACACATTTTATTTTCTATCTCTTCCTCTCCCAAAATTTTCGGCTCTCTCTCATCTTTTTCTTCTCTCTCTTTTCTTTTCCTCTCTTTCTTCTCTTTTCTCCTCCTCCCTTCGTGAGCCACGACCGACCGAGAGCAGGACGCCGCCAAGCCGTCGCCGCCGCCGCCGACTGTTCTCACCGCCGTCCTTCTCCCGCCGGCATCTCTTCCCTCCTCCCCTTTGTTTGGTTGTTATTTCTTCCTCCTCAAGTTTTTATTTTAATGTAAAGTTTGTATTTTTAGGGTTTGTTATATTATGATTATGTTTAAAAGTTATAGTTTGATAATTTGACTATGAATCTAAGATTATATAATTTAAGTATTGAAGAAATTAAAATTCAGATATACTTATTATGTTTGAATTGGATTTGTAGTTATCAAAGCATGGATTTTTAGGGTTTTTTTTAAAGGTTGGAAAATCATAGTAGTATGTTGTAGTTTGTGAAATTGGGTTTTTCTATGATTATAAGTATGTTTAAAAATGTTTAAAAAGAGTTTTAGTATATAATATGTTGCTGGAATTTTTAAAAGGGATGTTATGATGGAGTTTTATGATTTAAACATGAGTTTTAAGGGTTTTAAATCAACTAGTAAAGTAGTACTATACTAGGAGGTTTTACTAATTAAGTCTTAATGATGTAGAAGGTTTTTAAATACTTTTAGAAAGGGTTTAAAGTATTTTGTTATTGCTGTAAATTCATAAGCGATTGATTGTGGATTTATATTGGTTGTTTTAGGCGGAGATTTCTTTGTAGGCAACTTTTGAGGTTGTGAAAGTGGCCGCTCGATTTGTTTACACAAGGTACATACATACCTATGTGTTGATTGGACTAGTATCATGTCCTAAGGATGAGAATTGAGTAGTATCATGTATAGGAAACTATTTTTAGTTCATATGTGATTTCTATTAAGTTGGATTTGCATGTTTTATGCCGTTGTGTGAAACATGTTGGTTGTGGCTTTTATATTATGTTTGTATGGAAGATTGATGCAAGCATATGGGATTTGGTAACTTTACTTTATTGTATTAATTCACATGAGGGATTAATATTTATGTTGGTTTGGATCATGATTGAATCATGTTGTTCCCTTTGGATTATTTAACTACTTTATGAGGACCGAGGGCCTTATTTGGTAAGTTGATATTTTTATACCTATGAAAGATTGGTTGGTTATTGACTTGGTTCAACACTTAATTTAAGGTTATGGACTAATATTGGATTTATTCTTGGATTGTTAAGTTGGTGATCACTATATCTAATCCTAAGATAAAAATATAAGTTTATGGTTGCTTGATGATTATTGTTTGTTCTACTTATGAGTCATAACAAGTAATAAATTATTAATCATGTAAAGTGAAACGTGGATAGCAATAGCTTTAGACTGGTGCACGTCTGAAGTGTTGGACTAGTATGAGTTGGAGTACATGGTGGTAGCCCATGGCTTTTCTTGGGACCGGATTGATCACCGTGTCCTATTTTTATTTAAAAGGTTCCTCGATATCGTAGGTCATGGGAATACGGAGTCGTGCCTGTATTTCGTCTTCTAAATTGAAGGCTGGTTTTGGTTGGACAACTCGTTCCATTGACTATTCCATCTAAATGAATTAATCTATTAGTTGTGAAGTTAGTTCAGTAAAAGTAGTCTGCAGTGTTAGTGTATTATTATTTATTCCTGTTTACTATTTATTACTCCCTCCGTCCCATAATATAGTGCTTATTTCTCATTTTTTACGAGAATTAAGGAAAGTGAAACATAAATGATAAACAATTAATGTTGTGGGAAAAAAAACTGATTTTAGGAGAGAGAATGGTGTATAATGGGTGAAAGAGCATTAAATATATGACTAATTCAACCCTTTGGTTCATTAAACAAAGAAAAAAACTATTTCCAAGGAGCAAATAAATGATGGTTGCATGGTGTTTTAGGCAAATCAATGGGAATTGTGGAATTAAAATATAGAAACAAGAACAACATTTTGGGACACCAAAAATGGAATGCAAGCACTATATTATGGGACGGAGGGAGTAGTATCATGTTAGGATTGTTTATTTATATATTATGTATTACTCAGCTTTGCTGATTACGTGCTTTGTGTGTGTATGTTGATCATGGCTATGCCTTATTGATCCTGTGATGACCCTTTTGGTGAGCAGTCTTTAGGGATTAATAGTGCATCGTCATTTGCAGGTGAAAATGATGCATCATGGGTTCGGGATTGGATAGCTTGTGTAGATTATTTATCATATTTTGACTTTACACTTTTCGTAGTTGACTTTGACTATTGTCGTTGACTTTGACTTTAGAGGTTGACTTTGACTTTTGAGGTTGACTTTGACTTTTGTTGGTTTGACTTTTAGAGTTGACTTTGTGGTTGACTAAGTTTTATTTCTAAAGTTTATATATTATGTTTTCCGCTGCAAAATTCTGAATAAGCCGATACGTTATCACACGGGCGATAATACTTTGATAATTCTCTAAGTTTTATATTTAAAAGGTATTTTAGAAAAGAGAGAATTGTCGGGGTGTTACACTCTTGGTTAGCTATAATTGCTCCTCCTGCGGATCGTAATACAAGACCCAGGCGACAAATGTATACTTACTTAGGGTCAATTCCAATTTAATTCTTTTTTTATTAAGGATCTATCTTTCATGATGTAGTTCTTCAAAGAATTCGTGCTTTTTTGTATATTCTACGTCTTTAATATCTTCTTTTCTTTTTATATTTCTTTATAACACATTCATATCAATGCTTATATGCTTGTTGCTTTCATCATCACACATGCTTATTTTTTCTAATAAAGACCTAAATAAATATTCCAACATTAAATTCAGATAATTTGGACAACTTGTTAGATTCCTATTAGTTTGATTGCTCAAATAACATGTCACCAAAAATTAGTATTTTATGTGTTTAATTAATGAACTAACATAGACTATGGTTGTTTAATTGCATAAAAGTTGTCTATGAATCTTATTAAGTAGAGGCCAACAATTGGAGAATTTGATTTCTGATCATATTCGTACCCTCACCCCCAAACTCTATCTTTGGTTCATTGACCAATTATGAAGTTATGACGGGGAAGTCTACATTGGATAAGTCCCTAAGTTGTCTATGTGGTTTCCTAATATCCAATTAGGTTTACGAGTCTTCCTTTAAAGACTTGTCGGCGACATCTTTTGCAAAATAATTTTGAAATCTAAAAACCTTTACAATGAGGTAGTAAAAAACACGTTTATCCGGTGTAGGCAATAAAAACACGCCTACACCCATTATACGGAATATCCTATACATCACAAATTATACAAAGTCACTTCAATGTAGTCCATCTGGAGCATCCTTGTTATAATCGAACTTGAGCTATCTTCATAATACCTGAATAATTACCAAACAATAACCTAAAATGAGTGGAAAATTCAGTAACTTTACTCTTGACTATAAAAACGGTTTTAGTTCGTAAACATTTTTCACATACATGCATATATTACATTACTTTGGTAATTGTTCAAAAATCATATCAGAAAACATTATCGTTAATATTGATCATTCTGCTGGCAAGGACCATTTACATGAGCTTAGTTCCTTGGCAAGTATAGGTTTTGGACATAACTTCAACGTTAACACTCGACCACTTTGGTCCTTTTCGTACGTAGTAAACAAAATTCCTCCACCAGAAACTTGCCCATTTACCAGTTTAGTTCATAACTCCAAGCCAGCAAAACCATTCACTTTTAAATTGAATATATTCATATTTCCGAACAATGCCCATAAATCATTAACCATGAATAATATCATAAACAATATAGCCATGAGATTTGCGTCAACTTTCATAATTCACATATAAACATTCATGATATCATGCATAGTCATACATACACATACATGCATGTACGGGCTTTGTAACACCCCGACAATTTTCTCTTTTCTAAAATACCTTTTTAATATAAAACATAGAGAATTATCAAAGTATTATCGCCCGTGTGAAAACGTATCGGCTTATTCAGAATTTTGCAGCGGAAAACATAATAATAACCTTTAAAAATAAACTTAGTCAACAATAAGTCAACTCCAAAACCAACCAACAAAACCAAGTCCACTTAAAACCAAACCAACAAAACCAAAGTCAACTTAAACCAAACCAACGATGAAAAGTATAATCCAAAAGTATTATAAATAAACTACACAAGCTCTCCAAAAATCCCGATCCCAATGATGCATCATCTTCTAACCTGTAGATAGGCAATGCACTATTGATCTCTAGAGACTGCTCAACAATATGGGTCATCACAAGATCAATAAGGCAAAGCCATGATCACCATACACAATAAAAGCACGTAATCAGCAAAGCTGAGTACTACAGTATGCAGAAATAATAAATAATAGTATAATAACTTGCAGACAACTTTTACTGAACTAAACTTTAACAACATTCTTATTACTTTAAATGGAATAGTCAATGGACCGAGTTGTCTAACTAAAACCAGCCTTCCCTTTGGAAGACGAAATACGGGCGCGACTCCGTATTCCCATGACCTACGATATCGTGGAACCTTTTTAATTGAATATAGGACACGGTGATCAATCCGGCCCCAGAAAAAGCCATGACCCACTCACCATGTACCCCATCTCCTAATTGTCCAACACTTCAGATGTGCACTAGTCTAAAGCTATTGCTATCCAGTTCCACTTTACATGATTTACCAGTTATTACTTGTTATGACTCACAAGCAACACAAATAATAACAATCAACAAACAATCAAAACTTTTTTTTTATCTTAGGATTAGATAAGTGATCACAGAAATTAACAACCCAAGATTAATTTCAACTTTAATCCAATCTTTCTTATTTGTTAAACCTAGCCAACAACCAACTTACCTTTCATTGGTATAAAATATCAACTTACCAAATAAGGCCCTCGGTCCTTATAAAGCAGTGAAATACTCAAAAGAGAACAATGATCAACCATGATCCAATACTAATAAACATATTAATTCCCCCATGTGAATTAATAAAGATAAAGTTCCCAACCAACATGCTTGCATCAATCTTCCATACAAACATGATATAAATCTCGTCATATAAATCTCATATTTAACATGTTCACACCACAACATAAAACATGCATAAACCAACATAATAGAAATCTTATATGAACTTAACATAGTCCTATACATGATACTACATAACTTTCCTTCTTAAAATTATGATACTACATCAATCAACACATAGGTATGTACGTACCTTGTGTAGACAAACTGAGATGCCACTATAACAGACTTAAAAATCGCCTTGAGAGAATTCTCCGCCTAAAATAACCAATATAAATCCATAATTAATCCTTCATGAATTTACAGCAATAATAAAATACTTTAACCCTTCTTAAAAGTGTTTAAAAACCTTTCCCACCATTAAAACTTACTTAGTACAACCTCCTAGTATAGTACTACTATACTAGATGATTAAAAACCCTTAAAACGCATGTTTAAATCATAAAAACTCCATCAATAATACTCTTTCCAAATTTCCAGCAACATAATATGCACTAAAACTCTTTTTAAACATATTTAAACATGCTTATAATCATAAGAAAACCCAAACCCATAAGCTATAGCATGATATACTATGATTTTGCAACCTTTAAAATCTTAAAAATCCATGCTTTGATATTTTTAAACCCTATTTTAACATAACAAATAAATCTGAAATTTTATTTCTTCAATACATAATTTATATAAAATCTTAGATTCATAATCAAATCATCAAATTATAAATTTTAAACATAAACTTATTAAAACAAATCCCTAAAAATACAATCTTTGAATAAAACTTGAGGAGGAAGAAAGGAAACCAAACCAAAGCAAAAAGGAAGGAAGAAGACCGACGGCAGCAGCGGTCGGCGACGTCTGAAGGTTGACGGAAGAGCCGAACGAAAAAAAAACGAAAAGAGAGAGAAAGCCGAAAAATGTGGGAGGAAAGAGGAGAAAGAAAATAAAGTTGTGTGGGGAAAAATTTGGGGTTTATGGGGTTTAAATAGTTTCCCCTTTGTGGGCTTAGGAAAAGATACATGGGCTAGGATTACAAATCCTTTTCCTAATCTAAGAGTGTTTGGGCTCCTCACACCCAAATAGAAATCCTTTTCTAAATCCAATAAGTGTTTCAAACATTTCAAATATTTTTCAAAGCATGACTTTAATAAAATATTTGACTTGCATAAATCATTAAAATAATTTCTTCGACTTTCAAATAGTCAAGCTTAAAGAAATAAATCATTAAAATACTAAAATATATCTAAATATAAATAACTATACATTAAAATATATTTATAAAACCCATAAATTTACGGGGGATTACATTCTACCCCTCTTAAAAGAAGTTTCGTCTCGAAACTTGACACAAAAACTCACACATTTTCAAAAGTTTTTAACTCAACTCTCAAAGGAGAAAAACTTGTGCCACTCATGTGCACTCTTTTGCCATCTTAAAAACCCTTGTGTTACTCATGAACACCTTTTATAATGCGGAGAATCTATTTATTTTGCACCAATATGTGCAAATCGCCAAAATAAGTATAACAATGCATAAAAATACCATACAAATAGGTAAAAAGCGCGAAATTCTATCGCATTCTACCCCCTTAGAGAAAACGAGTTACGCCCTCGTAACTCACCTTATGGAATAAATCTGGATACTTCTTCTTCATTTCAGCTTCAGCTTCCCACGTTGCCTCTTCGGACTCATGGTTCGACCAAAGCACTTTCACGATATTGACATCCTTATTGCGCATACTACGCACCTTTTTATCAAGAATTTTCACAGGCCTTTCCTCATATGTGAGGTTACTATCAATCTGAATTCTCTCAGGCTCCAAGACATGACGCTCATTAGGGATATAACGCTTGAGTTGGGAAATATGAAACACATCGGCATCTTCTCGAACTCCATTGGCAAAGCTAACCTATAAGCTACCTTCCTAATTCTTTGTAGAATCTCATATGGACCTATATATTTGGCACTTAATTTACCCTTTTTCCCAAATCTCATCACACCCTTAGTTGGTGATACTTTCAGAAACACTTTATCACCTACTTCGAACTCGTCTTCTCTTCGCTTCAAATCGGCATCACTCTTTTGCCTATCTTGAGCAGCTTGAATTCTAGCCTGAATCAACTTTACATTCTTGACGGTCTCCTCAATGAATTCTGTCTCCAATACTATATTCTCACTAAAATCATTCCAGCAAATGGGACTTCTACACTTTCTTCCATATAACGCCTCAAAAGGTGCCATCTTAATACTCACATGATAACTATTGTTGTATGAAAACTCAATCAAATCTAATTGGTCTTCCCAACTACCCTGAAAGTCAATAGCACATGCTCTCAACATATCCTCCATCGTCTGGTTAGTCCTCTCAGTCTGACCATCGGTCTCAGGGTGAAAGGCAGTACTCATTTTCAATGTTGTCCCAAGATTTAACTGGACCTTTTGCCAAAACTTCGAGAGGAATCTCGAATCACGATCTGAAATAATATCGGTTGGAACCCCATGCAATCTCACTACATGCTTAATATACGTCTTCGCAAGTTGCTTCTTCTTCCATGTCTCTTTAATTGGAATGAACACGGCCGACTTCGTCAGACGGTCCACAATAACCCAAATAGTATCATTGCCATTCCTTTTCTTAGGCAAAGCAGTCACAAAATCCATCGATATGGAATCCCACTTCCATCCAGGAACCTCTAAGGATTGAACCTTCCCCATGGGTCACTTATGATCTATCTTGACTTTATGACAGAGTTAAACATTTGGACACGAACTCGCAACCTCACGCTTCATGTATGGCCACCAATAGATCGCTTAAGGTCCTTATACAACTTGTCACCCACCCCCAGGGTGCACATAATACGGTGTATTATGCCCCTCATCCATAAGACGTCTCTTAAGCTCATCACATTTTTGTGGTACACACCACCTTCCTTTGAACCTCAAACTACCATCATCATGGATCTTAAAATCAACTTCCTTACCTTACCTCATCTTTTCCTTAAGCTTCTCTAGGTACTCATCCCCAACTTGACCCTCTTTGATCTCGTCGAAAATTGACAACCCCAATGATAAAGCACTCAATCTTGCCTCGATCTCCCCAGGATTTAAGATTTCTAGGCTAAGTCTTTGCATATCTCGACACAACTCCTCAGGAACTACCAAGGCATGCATGCTATGACTCGACTTCCTACTCAACGCATCAACAACGACATTCGCTTTCCCCTCATGATTTTGGATGTCTAGATCGTAATCCTTTATCAACTCTAACCATCTTCTCTGCCTCATATTGAGGTCTTTCTGGGTGAAAATATACTTCAAAATTTTATGGTCAGTAAAGATCTTGCAGGTTGCCCCATAAAGGTAATGTCTCCAAATCTTCAAGGCGAACACAATAACAGCTAACTCTAGATCATAGGTAGGGTAATTAGCCTTATAAGGCTTCAACTGACGCGACGCATACGCGATCACCTTCCCATTCTTCTGCAACACGCATCCCAAACCATTCTTTGAAGCATCACTATAGACCTGAAATCCCTCGTTCCCATCAGGTAGGGTCAAAACAGGTGCGGAGGTCAAACGTTCTTTTAAAATCTGAAAAGCTTCCTCACACTTTTCACTCCACTCGAATTTTGACTCCTTTTTCATCAAATTGGTCATTGGCCTCGCTATCTTCGAGAAATCTCTCACAAATCTCCTATAATAGTCACCTAGACCTAGGAAACTTCGGATATCAGACACATTCTTTGGAGTTGACCACTCACTCACAGCTGGAATTTTAGCAGGATCTACAGAGACTCCTTCTTTAGACACATAGTGGCCCAAAAATGCTACTTTCACCAAACGAAACTCACACTTAGAGAACTTGGCATACAATTGATTATTCCTAAGCGTCTCCAATATAATCCTCAAGTGTTCATCATGTTCTTTTTCATTTTTCGAATAGATCAGGATATCATCAATGAATACCACCACGAACTTATCTAAGAACTCATGGAAAATCCTATTCATCAAGTCCATAAATATGACAGGTGCATTGGTTAACCCAAAAGGCATTATAGTGAACTCATAGTGACCATAACGAGTCCTGAACGTAGTCTTAGGTATATCCTTATCAGCTACCCTCAACTGGTGGTACCCCGAACGCAAATCAATCTTCGAGAACACGTTCACTCCATTCAATTGATCGAAAAGGTCATTTATCCTAGGCAAAGGATATTTGTTTTTGATGGTTACATTATTCAATTCCCTATAATCGATACACAACCTCATACTCCCATCTTTCTTCTTAACAAACAACAAAGGAGCTCCCCAAGGTGATGCACTAGGTCTAATATAACCCTTATCGAACAGCTCTTGCAACTGCGTCTTCAACTCACCCATCTCAGGAGGTGCCATTCTATAGGGTGCTTTAGATATAGGTGCAGTTCCAGGAATTAAGTCTATGGTGAACTCAATAGCTCTAGCAGGCGGCATACCCGAAATCTCACTCGAAAACACATCCATGAACTCATTCACGATTGGAACATCCTCGATCTTTACTCCAGCTTCTTTACTCACATCTTGCACACTACAGAAAAATAGCTCACACCCCTTCTTCATTAACTTCTTCACTTGCATCGCAGAAATAACCCCAAAGTTCTTGGACTTTCCAAAATGTCCATATGAGGTCAACTTCCCAGTTTGGCCTTGTATAAACTTAGCCAATCCATCCCCCTAATTACATCCAGGTCTCCCAGATTAAATTCTATCAAATCAGAAGAAAACACACAATCTCTTATCTTCAGAGGCCGATTTTTAAACAACTTGGTACACCTTATAGTCTCACCAGTAGGTTTACTAACTGGCAAATTAATCAACTCAAAATCTACTAACCCCAGGCTTTAATAACAGATGATGAAACAAAAGAATAAGTCGCCCCCGAATCAAATAACGCTTTAACTAGCACGGAGTTAATAGAAAAAGTACCGGAAACTACGTCGGCAGATCGTTTAGGTTCATTGCGACTCATCACGAACAGCTTACCCGGAGCCTTGTTCTAGTTGTTGCTTTCACTAGCAGCCTTATTGTAACTCCCTTGGTTGTTATGTGCCTCTACAGGTTTCGAACCCTGATTTCCTGACTGGTTAAATCCAGACCTCACCTGGTTACCACTCCCATTGCCATTTTGCTCTTTCTTTTGCTTAGCAAAGCACTCATACTCCCTATGGCCCTTCTTTTGGCAGTAGTTACAGGTCACTAGTTCTCCCTTGCAGTCTCTACCAGGATGGTTATTACTGCACTTCTTACAGTGGTACACTCTCTCAGATTGACCCTTATTATTGTAGCCCTGATTATTCCTCCCTTGGAAATTCCCATTCCCATTTCTGCTCTTCTTGAAATTCCCTTGATTTTCCCCAGCATTGAAATCCTTTCTTTTCTCACCCACTACAACATTCTTCTTGTCACGCCTCGACTGAACACCATAAATGTGGGCGGCTCTCCCATACACAATATCCAGGGATGAAAAAGTTTCACCACCTAACCCCAGCTGGATTTCCTCAGTCAAACCTTGCTCAAACCTTTCAGCCTTTAATTCCTCATTGGCTACTACCTCGGGTGCAAACCTCGACAGTGCTATGAATTTGCTATAATACTCAGAGATGGTCATACTCCCCATTCTAAGGTTGATAAACTCTTGGGCTTTCTGTTTCCTCATAAAAGCAGGGTAAAACTTCCCTCTCAAGGCACTAACAAAAGAATCCCAATTGAATCCCTCAACAGCACTCAGTCTAGCCCCATTTTCTCTCCACCACAAGTCAGCCTCATCCTTTAGGTACAGCACAGCCTGACCTACTCTCATATTCTCAGGACAGTTCACACCCCCAAAGATTTTCTCAAACTCTCTAATCCAGTTCTCTATAAAGGTAGGATCAGCTTGCCCCTTAAAATATGGTGGTTTAATCTTGGCTAGCCTCTCAAACATGTCCCCAGCAGAATCGGGACGCTCAGTTCTATCTTGAGTCTATTTCTCCGCCAAAAGGCGAATAACAGCAGCTAAATCGTTATTGTTGTTTGCCATTCTAGTGTGCTACCTGAAATTAACGTACTCTATTTTAGGTTCATTACATAACCTATATGCCATTCTCTACGAAGGCAACATTTGATTTGACCATAAAGATCGCATCAACAAACAATTTCTCATGAAGTTACAACAATATTACAGAATAATCATCATCAATCATCCATGAAGAATATTCACATCAAGAACACACAGTTTAGGAACAATGAATAAAAATTCAATCATAACAAATAAATAAAGTATTCCCATTCGCGTGCCCAAAATAAATTATTGCTCACTTGGATAACTAAATATTTAACTTTTATTCCTCAAAAGATGCTAATAACAATTTTCTCAACCATAATATTGTACTTTTCCTAAAAATAAAATAAGGGTACTATGAAATAAATTTAAACCACTGCTGGACGAATTATCCAACATTATTCTTTAAAGCATAAATACATAATAAATAATCTAAGGTGAAACATCATCAGTCCTATCCTTTGATTCCCTGTAGCTCTCTGGAGTGAATAGCTCATCTACAAATTCATCAATGTCTTCAGTATTATAATAAACATATCTTTTAAATCTCGTGGATCTCCGTTTAGGTTGAGGCTCGTCCTCCTCTGACTCAGAATCAGTCTCATGTCTTAACACAACATGGTTAATATCACTTCTGGTCTGTCCTCTAGCACGGTCAAACTCGTGAAGAATCTCATCATCACTATCAGGCATGCCTGCTCTTAATACATTACGCATAATGAACTCTAGTTTGGTGTAGCTATCATCATCAGACTCATAATCTCCATCACTCTCATCATCACTAAGCACAATAGGGTTGTAATAGCTCCCTATTCTAGTATCTTCTCTTTTAGACATGGCTAGGAATCTATAACAATAAATATAACTTCTATAAATAACCGGTACTCTCACTTAATGTATAATCCCAACAAAAACAATAAGCAAGAATAACCAAAAACATAAAGCATAGGAATCACATAAAAGTTAGCAGGGAAGAAAAATATAATCATGCTGAACTAACTATTTAATGCAGACATATAATATTTCTATCCTATACGCCCTTCCTATACAACCCATCACTCATAAAATAAACTAGAGTATTGAAAATTATTTAAATAAAATAATTAAAAACGAACAACATAAAAAAAAATTACATGGTTCGAAAATTCGAACACAATAAAGAAAATAAAAAAAATTTCGGACACTTATGTAAAACTAATCCGAATCGAAAATAATATCAGATTCTTGAAAAAGACTTTTTGAAGTTAATTTAAATACCACGAATAAGTAGGAGCCCAATTCTAAGAAATTCATTTTAAGTAACTAGCTAGTTAGGCGCCTAAAAACTTAAAGTTGGCACGAAAGGCCAATAAAACCTAAAGCTCTGATACCACTTTGTAACACCCCGACAATTCTATCTTTTCTAAAATACCTTTTTAATATAAAACATAGAGAATTATCAAAGTATTATCGCCCGTGTGAAAACGTATCGGCTTATTCAGAATTTTGCAGCGGAAAACATAATAATAACCTTTAAAAATAAAATTAGTCAATAATAAGTCAACTCCAAAACCAACCAACAAAACCAAGTCCACTTAAAACCAAACCAACAAAACCAAAGTCAACTTAAACCAAATCAACGATGAAAAGTATAATCCAAAAGTATTATAAATAAACTACACAAGCTCTCCAAAATTCTCGATCCCAATGATGCATCATCTTCAAACCTGTAGATAGACAATGCACTATTGATTCCTAAAGACTGCTCACCAATATGGGTCATCACAGGATCAATAAGGCAAAGCCATGATCAACATACACAACAAAAGCACGTAATTAACAAAGCTGAGTACTACATACTAAATAAATAAATAATCCTAATATGATACTAATAAATAGTAGGCAGAAATAAATAATAGCATAATAACTTGCAGACATCTTTTACTGAACTAAACTTTAACAACATTCTTATTACTTTAAATGGAATAGTCAATGGACCGAGTTGTCTAACTAAAACCAACCTTCCCTTTGGAAGATGAAATACGGGCTCGACTCCCTATTTCCATGACCTACGATATCGATGAACCTTTTTAATTGAAAATAGGACACGGTGATCAATCCGGCCCCAGAAAAAGCCATGGCCCGCTCACCATGTACCCCAACTCCTAATTGTCCAACACTTCAGATGTGCACTAGTCTAAAGCTATTGCTATCCAGTTCCACTTTACATGATTTACCAGTTATTACTTGTTATGACTCACAAGCAACACAAATAATAACAATCAACAAACAATCAAAACTTTCTTTTTATCTTAGGATTAGATAAGTGATCACACAAATTAACAACCCAAGATTAATTTCAACTTTAATCCAATCTTTCTTATTTGTTGAACCTAGCCAACAATCAACTTACCTTTCATAGGTATAAAATATCAACTTACCAAATAAGGCCCTCGGTCCTTATAAAGCAGTGAAATACTCAAAAAGGAACAATGATCAACCATGATCCAATACTAATAAACATATTAATCCCCCCATGTGAATTAATAAAAATAAAGTTCCCAACCAACATGCTTGCATCAATCTTCCATACAAACATGATATAAATCTCGTAATATAAATCTCATATTCAACATGTTCACACCACATCATAAAACATGCATAAACCAACATAATAGAAATCTTATATGAACTCAACATAGTCCTATACATGATACTACATAACTTTCCTTCTTAAAATCATGATACTACATCAATCAACACATAGGTATGTACGTACCTTGTGTAGACAAACTGAGATGCCACTATAACAGACTTAAAAATCGCCTTGAGAGAATTCTCTGCCTAAAATAACCAATATAAATCCATAATTAATCCTTCATGAATTTACAGCAATAATAAAATATTTTAACCCTTCTTAAAAGTGTTTTAAAACCTTTCCCACCATTAAAATTACTTAGTACAACCTCCTAGTATAGTACTACTATACTAGAAGATTAAAAACCCTTAAAACTCATGTTTAAATCATAAAAACTCCATCAACAATACTCTTTCCAAATTTCCAGCAACATAATATGCACTAAAACTCTTTTTAAACATATTTAAACATGCTTATAATCATAAGAAAACCCAAAACCATAAACTATAGCATGATACTATGATTTTCCAACCTTTAAAACCCTAAAAATCTATGCTTTGATATTTTTAAACCTTATTTTAACATAATAAGTAAATCTGAAATTTTATTTCTTCAACACATAATTTATATAAAATCTTAGATTCATAATCAAATCATCAAATCACAACTTTTAAACATAAACTTATTAAAATAAATCCCTAAAAATACAATCTTTGAATAAAACTTGAGGAGGAAGAAAGGAAACCAAACCAAAGCAAAAAGGAAGAAGACCGGCGGCAGCAGCGGCCGGCGACGTCCGACGGTGGACAGAAAAGCCGAACGAAAAAAAAAAATTTGAAAAGAGAGAGAAAGCCGAAAAATGTTGGAGGCAGGAGGAGAAAGAGAATAAAGTTGCGTGGGGAAAAATTTGGGGTTTATGGGGTTTAAATAGTTTCCCCTTTGTGGGCTTAGGAAAAGATACATGGGCTAGGATTACAAATCCTTTTCCTAATCTAAGAGTGTTTGGGCTCCTCACACCCAAATAGAAATCCTTTTCTAAATCCAATAAGTGTTTCAAACATTTCAAATACTTTTCAAAGCATGACTTTAATAAAATATTTGACTTGCATAAATCATTAATATAATTTCTTTGACTTTCAAATAGTCGACCTTAAAGAAATAAATCGTTAAAATACTAAAATATATTTAAATATAAATAACTACACATTAAAATATATTTATAAAACCCATAAATTTACGGGTGATTACGGGCTTCCACATAATTCTTTGGACATAAAAGGTTACACATAACGTATACGAGCAATCACATATAATGTTAGACATAAAGGTTACCTCATACACTAATTAATTTCCTTTACTCCTTAAGTATTGTGATTCCTTAACCTCCAAGAATCATCATTCATAACCTCCATCAATTCATAGCTTTCATAACCAAGAAAATAGACTATGGGTTTCAAGAATTATGATTTGAACAGAGAAGCGGGAGGAACATATAACAATTGACATCAATAACGGAAAACTTCCATAGGTCTAACTCCTCAGCTCCGAACTCCGAATTAAGTGATTTTATGGTCTAAATTCAATAGCTTTTCGAGAGCTACAACTTTTGTCAAGGAAGCATGGGTAAATTCCTACGGTAAGAAGAAGATTTTGGGCAAAAATCAGTGCTGCAGCATAAAATCAAAGGAGAAAGAGAGTGGGTATTTGGGATCATTCATGGGTGCTCAACAAGAAGAAGGCACATCAATAAAAATTCAGATTTTTATTTGGTGATGTTGATGGAGGTTGTGGTTATAGTTTGTAATTTTCAAGTGAGTGAGAAATGGTGAAATGAACACACTATTTATTGTGGTTTTGAGAAGGAAAAACTCCATTAAACTAGTGGAGGCTTAGTGTTGAAGTATACTTGGGGGGCAAGATGTTCTAGAAGCCTTGGGGGAGCAAGGCGAAGAGGCTTAAGGTCCGAGGAAGAGGATGAAGTGTGTATGATTATACTTTTCTTCCCTACCTTGTTTTTTATGTTTTCCTATGCTTTATATTGTTGTTACTTTTGCTTATATTTTATTATTGGGAACATACGCTAAGTTAGAGTACCAATTGCTTATAGAAGTTATATTTATCTGTTATAGGATCTCTAGCTATGTCTGATAGAGAAGCTCCTAGAGTAGGGAGCTACTACAACCCGATTGTGTTGAGTGATGATGAGAGTGATGTATCTGGGTCTGAGTCTGAGTCTGATGCGGATATCTACCTTAGAGAGTTGGAAATGCGTCGTATTCTGATGGTTAGCATTCCAGATAGTGATGATGAGGTCATTCGGGAGTTTGATCGTGTTGGGAGTCAGACTCAAAAGGATATTTACTATCTTTGTGATGAGGAGTGTCTTTGGTGAGCCGAGGTATCTTTGCGGCACATGACGATGATGAGGATGATGAGGACATGGAAGATGTTGAAGATGAGATTTTCACTCCAGAAAAGTACAAGGAATCTAAGGATAAGACTGATGATGTTTCACCCTAGTTTATGTACGTACTTATGCTTTGAGAATAAGTGTTGGATAATTAGTCAAGCAATGGTTTAAATTTATTTCTTAGTACCTTTATTTTGTTTAGGGAGATTTCAGTATTATGGATTGAAAATTGCTATTAGCACCTTTTGAGGAATAAAAAGCAACTATTTAGTTATCCAAGTGAGCAAAAATTTATTTTGGCACGTGAATGGGAATATTTTTATTTATTTGTTATGATTAAATTTCTATTTGTGGATCCTCACACGTGTTTATTCTTCATGAGAATATTTTCATGAATGATTATATGTTCCATGATGATTTATTTTGTGGTATTATTATAACTTCATGAGAAATTTTATGTTGATGTGATCTTTATGGTCAAATCAAATGTTGCCTTCATAGAGAATGGCATGTAAGTTGTGTATCGAAACCTAAAGTAGAGTTACGTTAATTTCAGGTCGCGCAATAGAATGGTTAATAACAGTAACGATTTAGCTTATGCTATTCGCCTATTGGCGGAGAATTTGACTCGCAAAAGAGCTGAGCGTCCCAATTCTGCTGGGTACATGTTTGAGAGACTAGCCAAAGTTAAGCCACCATACTTTAAGGGGCAAGCTGATCCTACCTTCTTAGAGAGTTGGATTAGGGAGTTTGAGAATATTTTTGGGGCTGTGAACTGTCCTGAGGGTAGAAAGTAGGTCAAACTGTACTGTATTTGAAAGATGAGGCTGATTTGTCGTGGAGAGAAAATGGGGCTAGGCCGAGTCTTTGTTGAGGGGATTTAATTGGGATTCCTTTGTTCTTGCTTTAAGAGGGAAGTTTTACCCTGCTTTTATGAGGGAACAGAAGGCCTAGGAGTTTATAAACCTTAGGATGGGGAGCATGACCATCTCTGAGTACTATAGTAAGTTCATAGCACTGTCGAGGTTTGCACCTGAGGTAGTAGCCACTGAGGAGTTAAAGGCTCAAAGGTTTGAGCAAGGTTTTATCGAGGAAATCCAACTGGGGTTAGGAGGTGAGACTTTTGCATCCTTAGATGTGGTGTATGGAAGAGTCGCCCCATATTTATGGTCTTCGATCGGCGTGATAAGAAAAATATTGTAGTAGGTGAGAAGAGAAATTATTTCAATGCTGGGGGAAATCAAGGGAATTTCAAGAAGATCAGAAATGGGAATGGGAATTTCCAAGGGAGAAATGGTCAGGGCTATAGCAATAAGGGCCAATCTGAGAGGGTTTACTATTGTAAGAAGTGCGGTAAGAACCACCCCTGGTAGAGGCGCCAAGGGGAGACCTAGTAACTCGTAACTACTTGTCGGAAGAAGGGCCATAGGGAGTATGAGTGCTTTACCAAGCAAAAGAAAGAGCAAAATGGTAATGGGAGTGGTAACCGGGTGAGGTATGGGTTGATCGGTCGAGGAAACCAAGGTTGAGCTTGTAGGGACGCGAACAATCAAGGAAGCTACGATAAGCACTTTGCTAGTGAGAGCGACAAATAACAAGAATAATAAGGCTCGGGTAAACTGTTCGTGATGAGTCGCAATGAAGCTGATCGATCTGCCGACGTAGTTTCTGGTACTTTTTCTATTAACTCCGTTCTCGTTAAAGCGTTGTTTGATTCTGGGGCAACTTATTCGTTTGTTTCGTCGTCTGTCATTAGTAGTGCGGGGTTGGTTGATTTTGAGATGATTGATTTGCCTATTAGTATACCCTCTTTGGAGAAGTCATAAGGTGTACCAAGTTGTTTAAAGATTTGCCTACGAAGATAGGAGGCTGTGTATTTCCTTCGATCTAATAGAATTCAATTTGGGAGACGTAGATGTAATTATGGGGATGGATTGGTTAGGTTTCTACAAAGCTAAAATAGACTGTGAAGCTCAGAAAGTAGTGTTGAGAATCCCTTTGGGGAAGTTGACTTCGTATCGACGTTTTGGGAAGTCTAAGAACTTTGGGGTTATTTCTGCTATGCAAGTGAAGAAGTTGTTGAAGACGGGGTGTGAGCTATTTTTCTGCAGTGTGCAAGATGTGAGTAAAGAGGTTGGATTGAAGATCGAGGATGTTCCAATCGTGAATGAGTTTATGGATGTGTTTACGAGTAAAATTTACGGTATGCCGCTCGCAAGAGCCGTTGAGTTCACCATAGACTTAGTTCACAGGACTGCACCTATATCTAAAGCACCTTATAGAATGGCACCTCTGAGATGAGTGAGTTGAAGACGCAGTTGCAAGAATTGCTAGATAAGGGTTATATTAGGCCGAGTGCGCCACCTTGGGAAGCTCATGTATTGTTTGTGAAGAAGAAAGATGGGAGTATGAGATTGTGTATCGACTATAGGGAGTTGAACAATGTAACTATTAAGAACAAGTATCCTTTGCCTAGGATAGATGACCTGTTTGACCAGTTGAATAGAGCGAGCATGTTCTCGAAGATTCATTTGCCTTCGGGGTATCATAAGTTGAGGGTAGGCGATAAGGTTATACCTAAGGCGCATTTAGGACGCGTTATGGTCACTATGAGTTCACTAAGATGTCGTTTGGGTTAACTAGATGCTCCAAACCATATTTATGGTTTAATGAATAGGATATTCCATGAGTTCTTAGATAAGTTCGTTGTGGTATTCATTGATGATATTCTGATTTAGTCAAGGAATGAGGAAGAGCATGATGAGCACTTGAGGATTATATTAGAGACGCTTAGGAAGAACCAATTGTATGCCAAGTTCTCTAAGTGTGAGTTTCGTTTGGAGAAAGTAGCATTTTTGGGTCATTATGTGTCTAAAGCAGGAGTCTCTGTGGATCCTGCTAAGATTCAAGCTGTTAGTGAGTGGCCTACTCTGAAGAATGTGTCGGATATCGGGAGTTTTACGGGTTTAGGCGGCTATTACGGGAGATTCGTGAGAGATTTCTCGAAGATAGCAAGGCCAATGACCAATTTGATGAAGAAAGAGTCAAAGTTCGAATGGAGTGAGAAGTGCGAGGAAGCTTTTAAGATTTTGAAGGGGCGTTTAACCTCTGCACCCGTTTTGACCCTGCCTGATGGAAATGAGGGATTTGAGGTGTATAGTGATGCTTCAAAGAATGGTTTGGGATGTGTTTTGCAGCAGTATGGGAAGGTGATCGCGTATGCGTCGCGTCAGTTAAAATCTTATGAGGCTAATTACCCTACCCATGATCTAGAGCTAGCTGCTATTGTGTTCGCCTTGAAAATTTGGAGACATTAACTTTATGGGGCAACCTGTAAAATCTTTACCGACCATAAGAGTTTGAAGTACATTTTCACCCATAAAGACCTAAATATGAGGCAGAGAAGATGGTTAGAGTTGATTAAGGATTATGATTTAGACATCCAGTATCATGAAGGGAAGGCGAATGTAGTTGCCGATGCTTTGAGTAGGAAGTCGAGCCATAGCATGAATGCCTTGGTAGTTCCTGAGGAATTGTGTCGAGAAATGCAAAGGCTTAGCCTAGGAATCTTAAATCCTGGCGAGATCGAGGCAAGATTGAGTGCTTTGTCATTGGGGTTGTTAGTTTTCGATGAGATCAAAGAGGGTCAAATTGGAGACGAGCAACGAGAGAAGATCAAGGAGAAGATGAAGCGAGGTAAGGAAGTCGATTTTAAGATCCATGATGATGGAAGTTTGAGGTTCAAGGGAAGGTGGTGTGTACCACAAAAATGCGATGAGCTTAAGAGACGTCTTATGGAAGAGAGGCATAATACTCCGTATTCTATACACCCTGGGGGTGACAAGTTGTATAAGGATCTCAAGGAGATCTATTGGTGGCCAAATATGAAGTGTGAGGTCGCTGAATTCGTGTCTAATTGTCTAACCTGTCAGAAAGTGAAGATAGACCATAAGAGACCAATGGGGAAGGTTCAATCCTTAGAGGTTCCTGGATGGAAGTGGAATTCTATATCGATGGATTTTGTGACTGCTTTGCCGAAGACGAGAAACTGCAATGATACGATTTAGGTTATTGTGGACCGTCTGACGAAGTCCGCCGTGTTCATTCCAATTAAGGAGACATGGAAGAAGAAGCAACTTGCGAAGACGTACATCAAGCATGTAGTGCGACTGCATGGAGTTCCAACAGATATTATTTCAGATTGCGATTCGAGATTCCTCTCGAAATTTTGGCAAAAGGTCCAGTTGAATCTTGGAACAACATTGAAGATGAGCACTGCTTTTCACTCTGCTACCGATGGTCAAACTGAGAGGACTAACCATACTATGGAAGATATGTTGAGAGCGTGCGCTATTGACTTTCAAGGTAGTATTGGGGACATAATTCATTGAGGAGACCGTTAAGAATGTCAAGTTGATTCAGGCTAGAATCCAGTTCACTCAAAAATAGGCAAAAGAGTTATGCCGATTTAAAGCGAAGAGAAGATGAGTTCGCAGTAGGTGATAAAGTGCTTCGAAAGTATCATCAACTAAGGGCGTGATGAGGTTTGGGAAAAAGGGCAAATTGAGTGCTAAATATGTTGGCCCATATGAGATTTTGCAAAGAATTGGGAAGGTAGCTTATAAGTTGGCATTGCCAATTGAATTTGAGAAAATGCATGATGTGTTTCATATTTCCCAACTCAAGAGATATATTCTCGATGAGAGTCATGTTTTGGAGCACGAAAGAATCCAAATCAATAGTAGCCTCACATATGAGGAAAGACCTAGTAAGAATTCTTGATAAGAAGGTGCGTAGTACACGCAATAAGGATGTGAATATCGTAAAAGTGCTTTGGTCTAACCGTGAGTCTGAAGAGGCAACGTGGGAAGCTGAAGACGAAATGAAGAAGAAGTATCCAGATTTATTCCTTGAGGTGAGTTACGATGGTGTAACTCGTTTTCTTTAAGGGGGATAGAATGCGATATAATTTCGCGCTTTTTATTTTATGATATTTTATGCATTTTTATGCTTATTTTGGCGATTTACACATATTGGTGCAAAATAAATAGATTCTCCGCATGGAAAGTGTGTTCATGAGTAATGTGTTCATGAGTAACACAAGTGAATTTCAAGTTGGTAAAGTGTGCACATGAGTGGCACAAGTATTCCTCAAATGGAAGTTGAGCTATAAACTTTTGAAAATGTGTGAGTTTTCGTGTCAAGTTTCGGGACGAAACTTCTTTTAAGAGGGGTAGATTGTAATCCCCCGTAAATTTATGAATTTTATAAATATATTTTAAGGTATATTTATATATATTTTAGTATTTAAACAATTTATTCTTAAAGGGTTGACTATTTGAAAGTCAAAGAAGTTATTTTAATAATTTAAAGGAGTCAAACATTTTATTTAGTCATGCTTTGAAAAATATTTGAAAAGCTTAAAACACTATTGGGTTGTGAAAAGGATTTTAAATTGGGTATGAGGAACCCAACCACCCAACTCATAAATCATTAAATACTAGTTTGAGCCCAATCATCTTTTCCTAAGCCCAAAAGGGAAACCTATATAAACCCCTCAAAACCCCAAATTCCCACACATTAAACACATTTTATTTTCTCTCTTCCTCCCCCAAAATTTTCGGCTCTAGCTCCTTTTTTTCTTCTCTCTTTTCTTTTCCTTTCTTTCTTCTCTTTTCTCCTCCTCCTTTCGTGAGCCACGGCCGACCCGGCGACGGGACGCCACCTAGCCACCGCCGCCGCCGCCGCCGATTGTTCTCGCCGCCGCCCTTCTCCCGCCGGCATCTCTTCCCTCCTCTCCTTTGTTTGGTTGTTATTTCTTCCTCCTCAAGTTTTTATTTTAATGCAAAGTTTGTATATTTAGGGTTTGTTATATTATGATTATGTTTAAAAGTTATAGTTTGATGATTTGACTATGAATCTAAGATTATATAATTTAAGTATTGAAGAAAATAAAATTCAGATTTACTTATTATGTTTGAACTGGATTTGTAGTTATCAAAGCATTGATTTTTTGGGTTTTAAAGGTTGGAAAATCATAGTAGTAAGTTGTAGTTTGTGAAATTGGGTTTTCCTATGATTATAAGTATGTTTAAAAATGTTTTAAAAGAGTTTTAGTATATAATATGTTGCTGGAATTTTTAAAATGGATGTTATGATGGAGTTTTATGATTTAAACACGAGTTTAAAGGGTTTTAAATCAACTAGTAAAGTAGTACTATACTTGGAGGTTTTACTAATTAAGTTTTAATGATGTAGAAGGTTTTTAAACACTTTTAGAAAGGGTTTAAAGTATTTTGTTATAGCTGTAAATTCATAAGGGATTGATTGTGGATTTATATTGGTTGTTTTAGGCGGAGATTTCTCTGTAGGCGACTTTTAAGGTTGTGAAAGTGGCCGCTCGATTTGTTTACACAAGGTATGTACATACCTATGTGTTGATTGAACTAGTATTATGTCCTAAGGATGAGAATTGAGTAGTATCATGTATAGGGAACTATTTTTAATTCATATGTGATTTCTATTAAGTTGGATTTGCATGTTTTATGCCGTTGTGTGAAACATGTTGGTTGTGGCTTTTATATTATGTTTGTATGGAAGATTGATGCAAGAATATGGGATTTGGGAACTTTACTTTATTGTATTTATTCACATGAGGGATTAATATTTATGTTGGTTTGGATTATGATTGAATCATTTTGTTCCCTTTGGATTATTTAACTACTTTATGAGGACCGAGGGCCTTATTTGGTAAGATGATATTTTTATACCTATGAAAGGTTGGTTGGTTGTTGACTTGGTTCAACACTTAATTAAAGGTTATGGACTAATATTGGATTGATTCTTGGATTGTTAAGTTGGTGAAATAAAAATGGAAGTTTATGGTTGCTTGATGATTATTGTTTATTCTAATTGTGAGTCGTAACAAGTAATAAATTATTAATCATGTAAAGTGAAACGTGGATAGCAATAGCTTTAGACTGGTGCACGTCTCAAGTGTTGGACTAGTATGAGTTGGAGTACATGGTGGTAGCCCTTGGCTTTTCTTGCGACTGGATTGATCACCGTGTCCTATTTTTATTTAAAAGGTTCCTCGATATCGTAGGTCATGGGAATACGGAGTCGTGCCCGTATTTCGTCTTCTAAATTGAAGGCTGGTTTTGGTTGGACAACTCGTTCCATTGACTATTCCATCTAAATTAATTAATTTATTAGTAGTTGTGAAGTTAGTTTAGTAAAAGTAGTCTGCAGTGTTAGTGTATTATTATTTATTCTTGTTTACTATTTATTAGTATCATGTTAGGATTGTTTATTTATATATTATGTAGTACTCGGCTTTCTTGATTACGTGCTTTGTGTGTGTATGTTGATCATGGCTATGCCTTATTGATCCTGTGATGACCCTTTTGGTGAGCAGTCTCTAGGGACCAATAGTGCATCGTCATTTACAGGTGAAGATGATGCATCATGGGTTCGGGATTGGAGAGCTTGTGTAGATTATTTATCATATTTTGACTTTACACTTTTCGTTGTTGACTTTGACTGTTGTCGTTGACTTTGACTTTTGAGGTTGACTTTGACTTGACTTTTAGAGTTGACTTTGTGGTTGACTAAATTTTATTTATAAAGTTTATTTATTATTTTTTCCTTTGCAAAATTACGAATAAGTCGATACGTTATCACACGGGCGATAATACTTTGATAATTATCTGAGTTTTATTTTTAAAAGGTATTTTAAAAAAGAGATATTTGTCGGGGTGTTACACTCTTGGTTAGCTATAATTGCTCCTCCTGTGGATCGTTATACAAGACCCAGGCGACAAATGTATACTTACTTAGGGTCAATTCCTATTTAATTCTTATTTTTATTAACGATATATCTTTCATGATGTAGTTCTTCAAATAATTCGCGCTTTTTTGTATATTCTACTTCTTTAATGTCTTCTTTTCTTTTTATATTTCTTTATAACACATTCATATCAACGCTTATATGCTTGTTGCTTTCATCATCACACATGCTTATTTTTTCTAATCAAGACCTAAATAAATGTTCCAACATTAAATTCAGATAATTTGGACAACCTGTTAGATTTCTATTAATTTGATTGCTCAAATAACATGTCACCAAAAATTATTCTTTTGTGTGTTTAATTAATGAACTAACATAGACTATGGTTGTTTAATTGCATAAAAGTTGTCCATGAATCTTATTAAGTAGAGGCCAACAATGGGCGAATTTGATTTCTGATCATATTCGTACCCTCACCCCCAAACTCTATCTTTGGTTCATTGACCAATTATGAAGTTATGACGGGGAAGTCTACATTGGATAAGTCCCTAAGTTGTCTATGTGGTTTCCTAATATCCAATTAGGTTTATGAGTCTTCCTTTAAAGACTTGTCGGCGACATCTTTTGCAAAACAATTTTGAAATTTATAAACCTTTACAATGAGGTAGTAAAAAACGTGTTTATCCCGCGTAGGCAATAAAAACACGCCTACACCCATTATACAGAATATCCTATACATCAAAAATTATACAAAGTCACTTCAATGTAGTCCATCCGAAGCATCCTTGTTCGTAAACATGATTACAAAATTATAACCTAAAATGAGTGGAAAATTCAGTAACTTTACTCCAGACTATAAAAACGGTTTTAGTTCGTAAATATTTTTCACATACATGCATATATTACATTACTTTGGTAATTGTTCAAAAATCCTATCAGAAAACATTATTGTTAATATTGAACAGTCTGCTGGCAAAGACCATTTACATGAGCTTAGTTCCTTGGCAAGTATAGGTTTTGGACATAACTTCAACATTAACATTCGACCACTTTGGTCCTTTTCGTACGTAGTAAACAAAATTCCTCCACCAGGAACTTGCTCATTTACCAGTTTAGTTCATAACTTCAAGCCAACAAAACCATTCACTTTTAAATTGAATATATTCATATTTCTGAACAACGCCCATAAATCATTAACCATGAATAATATCATAAACAATATAGCCACGAGGTTTACGTCAACATTCATAATTCACATATAAACATTCATGATATCATGCATAGTCATACATACACATACATACATGTACGAGGGCTTACACATAATTGCTTTGGACATAAAAGGTTACACATAACGTATACGAGCAATCACATATAATGTTAGACATAAAGGTTACCTCATACACTAATTAATTTCCTTTACTCCTCAAGTATTGTCATAACCTCCAAGAATCATCATTCATAACCTCCATCAATTCATAGCTTTCATAACCATGAAAATAGACTATGGGTTTCATGAATTATGATTTGAACAAAGAAGCAGGAGGAACATATAACAATTGACAGCAATAACGGAAAACTTCCAAAGGTGTAACTCCTAGCTCCGAACTCCGAATTGAGTGATTTTTGGGTCTAAATTCAATAGATTTTCGAGAGCTACAACTTTTGTCAAGGAAGCATGGGTAAATTCCTACGGTAAGAAGAAGATTTTGGGAAAAAATCAGTGCTGCAGCATAAAATCAAAAAGGAAAGAGAGTGGGTATTTGGGATCATTCATGGGTGCTCAACAAGAAGAAGGCACATCAATAAAAATTCAGTTTTTTATTTGGTGATGTTGATGGAGGTTGTGGTTATAGTTTGTAATTTTCAAGTGGGTGAGAAATGGTGAAATGAACACACTATTCATAGTAGTTTTGAGAAGGAAAAACTCCATTAAACTAGTGGAGACTTAGTGTTGAAGTATACTTGGGGAGCAAGATGTTCTAGAAGCCTTAGGGGAGCAAGGCGAAGAGGCTTGGGGTCTGAGGAAGAAGATGAAGTCTGTGGATGGTGATTTTCCAAACTTAGGAAAGTATTAAAACTATAAACTACATTATAAGTAAACAATTGCCATAATAATAAACTTTTGAAATAATTAAAGTTAATATATATTTTAGAAAATAATCTTAACCATGAGCATTAAGAAAGAGATCTTGGATACAATTAAGCTAATAAACATAATTTAGTAATTGATAAAAAGATATTGATATTCGGGGTATTACAACAATGGCGTCATGTCAACATGTGACATGTACCCACACGTGGTGAGTTATAATTAGAGCTGTCAGTTTGGTTAATGAGCTGGTTGAGCCGAAACAATCGAAATTTTAAGCGAATTAAAGCGGGCGGGAGTAAGCGTATCGAAATCAAGCGAAAAATGATGAGCCGAAATTGAAATAAGCGTAAATGAAAAACCAAAAGCGAGCGCAACGAACCGAAACAAACGCGTCGAAAATAGCGTGGAAAAGCGAAAAGTTGATCGATCAACCGAACGAGCGAATATGTAGCCAATTAACTAAGCGATTCAAACGAACGAATTGAACTGAAACCAATTTAAACTGAAATTGTTTTAAACTAATTTTTAACCGTACCCGAACCGAATTCACATATTACCCAAATTCGTGATAGTACTCCAATTCACATACAAATTTTATCATGATAATTTTTTATTAGTAAATGAATTTATGACATACTTAATTTCTTGATAATTTTCAACTAGGTCAAGTTCACTACTTTTATACTCCAAACTGAATTTAAAATTTACCCAACTTTATGATATACTCTCATTATCATGATAATTTTATTATTAATATATGAATTTATGACATTATAGATTTATTTCATGATAAGTTGATAATTTCAAAACATCCATCAAACTTTTACAAAACTATAACTTTGAGAAAGGCTACACATACACAAGGTTTATGTGGGGACTACATACACCACCACTAGAAAACAACCACATCATCAATTGAAAAAAATGAAAGGGAAGGAAAAGTTTGGGAGGGAAAATTTTCGCTTGTTGGAGCCAAAGGGAAGGAACAGGCGGGAAGTTTGGCACTTTCCTTTTCATTTGGAACTGAAATTTTAATTCTAGAGTAATAATTAAAAAAGTTACGAAAACTTGATTAATGTCTTCAACTAGGGATGGGCATGGGTCCGGGATCCGACCCGGACCGGTTGGACCCGACCCATTTTCAAGGTGCAGGTGCGGGTTTTGAGACCCATTGGGTGCGGGTGGGATATGGGTGCGAGTGTAAAAAAAATGGGTATGGATCTGGGTCTTATAGATTCAGACCCAGACCCGCCCCACAGACCCATGTTCTTTTATATATATATACAATGATAATAATAATAATAAATATTTAAAGAGCAATAAAACTTTTTACCTTAACATATGAATTTTTAGATTTTCAAGCGACCATCGCGTCAAGTACTCGATCCCTAAACTTCTCATTTTATCCATTACAGACCCGGGACTAAGCCCGACTTGTTGTGCATATTTTAATTTAGAATGTTTTGTAGAAGTATTAGACTATTATGTTGGTATTTTATCATTTTAATAACTAATAAAACATGCGTAACAGAAACGCGTGTTGAAAAAATAATGAAAACTCTCAATAAGTTTGAGACCCATTTTGGACCTGTTTTGGACCCGGGACCCGCTAGACCCATTGGATGCGGGTAAGGGTCCGGATTTTCTAGACCACGTGGGTGCAGGGGCGGATACGAGTCTACATCAAAATTTCACGGTGCGGGTGCGGGTCTAGGCTGGACCCGCCCCGAGATCCGACCCATGCCCATCCCTATCTTGACTCTTGAAAACAAGTTGTAGAAGAAGAAGCAAATGGAAGCCATTAACGGCGAGTATCGTCCGGCGAAAAAAACAACTTCCGACAAGACCGTTTCCTCTCACTCCCATCACCACCTTACTCCCACACACCACTGACCACACACAACGACTTTGAGAAAAATCCCACTGGCTCGCGCCGAAACCGATGGAATCGCCGGCGCCAATAGCGTTTCACGTAATACAAGACTGGTATGCGACTCGATTTCCGGTCTGTCTTACCAGATTGGTTTATCATCCATAGAAAATAATATTGAGATCACCATCAACATCCCTGTCTCATACAATTATATCCATCTTCACTTTTGGCAAGTAATACAGAAAAGGACATTTTTGTGACCAAAATACCTTTGTTTGGTTCTTAGCACATTTGCCTCTGTTAAAAGCATCCATTAGTCCAAACAACTAGTTATTGAAGGTGTACAGTTGACTAGTTAAGATTTTTTTTTATTTGTAAATTGTAACCAAATTTAAGTTTGATCGATTAATGACTTAATCCTTGTTTTGTAAATTTATTAGGGTCTTATGAAGTTGTTTTTAGGTTTAATTTTTGTTGTTTCTTCAAAGTATTCTATTATATTATTCTGAGTTTCTGACTATACAAGCTAATTCTCATCAAATTACAATCTTTGTTGCAAAAGAATCACACTCATGTTGGGAGCACCTGGACTTTTCTGGATTAAGTGTTCATAATATTCATATGATAAGTAGGGAGAACGGGGTTGGAGAGCGTTATAAGATTATTTGGGTAGTTTAATCCGGTGTTAAATTTTAGCTTTGGATAATAGATGATTTTGTCAACTGTGAATAGTATAAATCATTGTAATTGTCTTGTATAAACCAGATTATAATCAAATAATTTCTAAAAAGTTTTGTGTTAATTGTTCTGATGAAACTATTTTATTTTAATAGTAGTTGTTTATAAAAGTTGAAGAAGATGGACAAAATGACGGCGAGGGTTTAACTTATGACCAATAGTGTTGATTGACTATGTTACTATGTATATTAGTATCAAGATTAATGAAACAATGGCATAAGTTTTAAAAAAACATAATCGCAAACAAACTGTTGAACAAGTTACAATAAATCAGTAAGTTATCAAACGGTGTTACACTTATCTATACCAACAAGACTCATTGAATTCAATATCGATCTATTCCAATATCAATTTGTTTCAATTGAAATTAGATGTTTTGAGTTTCAATATGAATTTAACTTAGAGACAATTAACTTAAATGAAGCATTGTTATGTTGAACTAATCTACTGAGTTACAATGTTCTACATCTATTGCAACTGAGTTAGATGCTTTCGGTTCCGATATGAATTCAACTTAAAGATGATTAACTTAAGTAGAGTACTGTTATTATCTTGAATTAAACCTAGGGTACTGTTAAAGTAGATGTTTTGAGTTTCAATATGAATTTAACTTAGAGACGATTAAATTAAATGGAGTATTGTTATATTGAACCAATCTACTAAGTTACATTGTTCTACATTTGTTGCAACTGAATTAGATGCTTTCGGTTCCGAACTGAATTCAACTTAAAGATGATTAACTTAAGTAGAGTATTGTTATTATCTTGAATTAGTTTATCGACTTACATTGATACACTCATACCAATAACAACATATTTCAATTTAAGTAAATGTTTTGAGTTTCAATTACTTTACCGACTTATGTATTCCTCTAATGTAATATCAATTTCTTTTAGTTTGGCTAAGATACACGAGTTTCAAATTGAATATAATTTGTTAACGATTAACTTAAACGGAGTATTAATTGATTTAACTTATCGATTCACATAGATACCTTGAGCTAATCCACTATTAACTTATTTTACGTCGATTATATGTTTTCAGTTTTCAAATGCATGGAGCTTAATGACTACTATAGTTATATTAATCCATTGATCTAATGTAGTAAGAGTAAAACATTGATCTAATCGACTTTTAAAAAAATGTCTAACTCGTCTTTCGAGGAAGTTTATAAGAATTTATACTGATATGAGACGTCCTTTTTAACCAAATATGATGTAATTTGCATAAAACTAAAAGTTTGAATATCAACTTATACAAAATTGTCTTATTCCAAATTATCGAATATATCAGTCTTGTACACATATATCGATGTCACTTTCATACACTTTTTGTGAAGTACGGTACAAACGATTTTTTCGAGGCAAGTATCAGACTACACTTATTTGCCACGTTAATTCTAACCGAACCCGAAAAAACAGTTGGCCAAAACCCGACATGAAGTTCCATTTTCCTCGAACAAATACAAGAACTTGACTAACTTCTACCCGAACCGATGCGATTATTGTCGAACTTATGTGATTTTCGTCAATAGCTGAAATAAACTGAAACAAAACTGAAAATAACTACAACGTGTTTTTAAGCGCTATGGATTCAACCGTTGGTTGGTTTAACTGTTCGGATAAAACGGTTTTAACTGCAACCGAACCGAACCGAAACTGGAAGAAAAATAAACGAATTAAACGGACGAAAAGTTTGTTAGCCGAACCGACCGTTAATAATTTTAACCGTTGTAAATGTGACGCGATATGAAGCGAATCGTTTGGATATAACCATAGCGAACTGTTGAACCGAATTGACACCTCTAGTTATAATACATGCTCACACGTTTTAATAATAACTAGAGAGGAGATGTTGCATGAGTGAGAACAAGCGGCTAATGCGGTGGACGATGGTTCACGAGTGAGAGGATGAACAGCTGGTGCCTGGTATAGTGGTGGCATGGTGCGAGTGAGTGAGATGTTGTCCCCCTGCCTTGTCCATTGTAAATGAAGAGCAACTAAGCTCAAAAAATTGGAAAATTGAGATCGTCTACAGGGCTTCAACAAAAATGAGCTTAAGGTTTTCACTATGGGGCAAATTTCAGAATCTTGTCCACCAAGTAGAAGAAATTTCAGCAGCAAAATCAATGTAAATTTCATGCTTTGGTAGATTAGGGTTTATGAAATTGGACAAACTAATTTTCGTCCCATTTTGATTTCCTGACGTACAGTGATTATACATATCAAGTATGAAAGCAATTGGCAAAGCTCAATATATATCATATTGCATAGATTGGATTAACAGCTGAATCTTCAGAGAGTACATCAACATCATGGAGTGCTTGGCTTTGCTTCCTTGATGATTTTTCTTTCTTCCTGACTTTTCTGATTCTTTTGTATTTGACAACATAATAAGTCATAGTGCCAAGAACCCCAGCCATAACCCCAGCTCCTAGAACACTTACAAAAACAGCAGCCCACTTATTATGTCGTCCTACAACGATATATGATGATGAAATAAATGAAACAGTAGTGCAAACAGAAGCCAACCACATCAACTTATTGATTACTTCAATCACTTTCCTCTCTGATTTCGTCTCGCCTCGGACCAATGTTATCTGAACTACCACAACAGCCAATGATGTAAACAGTGCAATAGCATTGAAGATGAAGAACACCTTGAACGATGTAGTAGTTGCAACCACTGCTTCTCCAGATTCATAATCCCCACCAGGAACTGTGAAAATCGCCGCGAAGGCGACAGTCGCAAACAGGACAGCCACCACGGTGACTGAGTTCGTAGCGTTGTTGATTCCTTCTCTATGAAGCCTTTTCAACTCTTTGGCAATTCCTGTTACATTTTGGTTAGTCCATCGAGTTTGTTCAAGTTGGGTGTGAACATTTTTCTGGATTTCGGTCACAGTTTTTCGAAGCTCATCTCGTGGTTGGTTTAACTCAGTTGCTCTAACTCCACCATGTCGCATTAGGCAATCCTTTATCTCGGCAATTTCTTCAGAGAGAGGTAGCCCTTCTGCAATGTCCATTGCGGTTTTTCTATCTTTCGTCACTGCGTTCACATTGGTTTCTGGAAGGAGAAGGAGTTCATTGACTATCTGCACAACACAAAACAGATCACTATTTCTTTCTTCACAACCTCACATATTTTATAACACCATGAAAGTTAGTTTGTGAAGAAATAGGTCAAAGTATTGAATTTGATTTCCATTGATTCAAGATATTGTGTCTAGTTTGAATTCTCTCTCTACTCTTTTATGCATAACAACCAAAATAGCAAGTGTTGTGTAAGTCCGTGCCTTACAATGATATTAGTATAATACCACCTCACTTTTTCCTCCAATTGGGTGTCTTTTTATCTTACGGGTCAGTTTTTAGGTTAAAGGGATCACATCTTACATTAAAGCCAAGGAGCAACTTTCAGGATATATTTTTGCCCTTTAGGTCATAAATTGAACCCCATCTGCTTCATAAACTAACTTTTATGCACTTGTAACTAAGGTTGTTCGCGGGTGGTTTAAATTTGGTTCGGTTTGGAACATAAGCCAAACCAAAATGCAAAATAACGGTTTGACATTTATAAAAACTGCAAACCATACCACACTTTACCACACCGTGTTAAATAGCTTGATGATGTGATTTGTAGTTTAACCATTTAAATTATGCAAAAAGTGTTTTGTAATTTGCGATAAATAATTGTTATATCTAGTAGGGTCATGAACTTTATTAAATAAAATTGAAATTGTTTCAACCACCCTTTCACTACCATGCCCTTTTTAAAAAATTCGGATCAAACCAAAATTGTTTTTGTAATTTGCGGACAAGTGTTTCATCTTTGCACCACGTTGCATGATTTATGATGCGGTTTGGTTTAAAAGAATTCAAACTAAAATCAAACCAAAACTGCATTTTAGTCAATATTCCAACCAAACCTTTATTTTTTCAAACTGCAAACCAACCTAAATCACGATACGACAGTTTGGTTTGCGGTTTGGTCTGGTCAGGAAAACACCATATATAAAACAACCCTACTGGCGACTTTCACTGTTTTAGTGTAAATAATACCTGATCCGACCATTCGACTGCCTAAAACATCAGCTTGCACAAACTTTTATATGCATCTTCTCCATAAATAATAAAACAATTAAACAAAATTTGGAATTTCAAGGAACTAATTGTAAGAGCTACTAATCCCAACTAGCGCCTTCTATTCTTTTTCATAAGGTAAACTTTTTCATCCCACAAAATGGCGGTTTTGGACACCAAGAAGAAACTTGAGTAGTAAAACTAGTTACCTGCGCTCGCTTTTTCCTGGTTGCTATATGTAATGCTGTGCTCCCAAACTTGTCTGGAAGCATGATAATGGCTGCATCTGCTCGAAGCAGCAACCTGACCACTTCAGCACTATGACCTTTCACAGCCATATGAAGTGCAGTCTGGCCTTTTTTATCCGTTCTTCTAGCTAGTTGTGGATCTTTTTCAATAATGCTCTTACAATCTCCACATGCCCTTGTCGAGCTGATAAATGTAGCGCATTCTTTCCATTCGATTTTGGCACCTCTACCAAGTTAGAGTTTTGTGACAACAATAAATTGACTACTCCTAGATGGCCTCTAACAGCTGCAGATATAAGAGGAGTTGTGTTGGATTGACCAAAAGTTTTGCTTAGTTCGCAATCGTGCTCCAATAGCACCTGCACAATAGCTATACATGGTAATTAGGACAGTGTGCAGATACAAGGTCATAAGTGTTTTATTTTTAAAAAATTTAGTTTGATGTCAAAATATATTTGTGGTTAATTAGTTTGTAGCTTAATCAATTTTTGTTATAATTTCCTTTTTTTTAGTAAAAGAGGGAGAAATGTCAGGCAGAAGAAAATTAGGATTTTAGACTAGAAATTGTCATAGCATTTGGGCACATGGTGGTGTTAACAATAGTGGTTTGGTGGAAGTTGACGAACATATAGGTGGCTCGAGTTGGGTGGAGACACAATGGTGGAAGTCTTCAATAGTGGAAGAAAAGAGGGAAAAGGAAGATTAGAGGGAAAGGGAAGGGGGGTATGGGGGGTATATAAAAGTACAAAAGACAAGACGACAGGAAGAAAAAACTAGCACGTAATTTAGTCATACCCTAAAAAATAGAGTCTTCCAAATATGTTTCTTTAAGAAACTATCTTCCTCAAATCTCTACCCATCCCCACAATAAGTAAAGCAGATTTGGGGCGGCTCTCCATCAAACCCACCCCACTGACATCTCTACGCGTCACTATACACAAGTTATAAAAGCTTCAATGAATCAATAACAAACGAGTTGCATGCACAAATATGCAAAATGAAGTCTACCTTCGTGACCTTGTCCAGCAGCCACATGCAAAGCAGTGAACCCAACTTGGTTCTTGGCAGAAATTCCTTCAGGTGTAGCATAAGGCAAAAGAACCTTCACCACATCAAGATGACCTTTCTCCGCAGCTCTAAATAACGGGGTCTCACCTAGCTCATTTACTTCATTAACAATAGCCCAACGTATCTCCGCCAACTCCGTATCGAACTCAGCCCCACTCGACGTCCCCATCATCTGTGCGTCAATCTCCCCCAAAATGTAGGCCACCGCCTCCACGTCTCCCTTTTGTGCGGCCAGGTGAAGCTCCGTGTCCTTGTGCTTCCCCGTCACTTGCTTCACGTACATCCGTTTTTGGTCTATTCGTTTACCCGACCCTGACACTGAGAATGATTTACCTGACCCAGAAAGGGCTAACGACTTGCTAGAATTAGACACCCCAAATGACTTGGCAGAACTTGAAACTGCCAAGGCTTTACCCGTGTTCGACATGATTACCGTAGGCGGCGTCGATGGCGAGGCACCGCCATCAGTATCGTATGATGACTTGGTTGTTGATATATTTTTGAAGGAATATGAACCTAAAGATTTTGCAGACTCTGAAGATCTTAACCTCCTACTACTTGGGGTTGGGCTAGAGACTAGCAATGTTTTGCCAGAATTTGACATGTAAAATGTACGAGATAATGGGGATGGAGGTGGGAAAATGTCTCCCTTCTCTAAATCCCTATTATTGTCATCAAAGGAATTTGATCTGTTGATCAAATTATTAGGCTCTCCCATTTTTTTTGGCGTATTAGATAGTGAAGCTCCCTAATTTGGATTGATTCTCATTGATCATATTTATGGTGAAACCTAATGAGATTAAAATACTATTGTACAACAAATATGTCCTATAACATATAATATCCGGAAGAGAATTCTATTCTCTATCATGACGTAATTTGTATCAAGGGAAGAATTCCATTAATTATTTTATGGGTTCACCGCCGGCCGGAGAACCAAGGCGAATAAGACCGGCGATGAAGGGACCAGGGAAGGATGAAGTTTATAGCTTTTTGGCTAAAATTAATGGTGGTGTTTTGAGGATTTTTGTTTGCTAATCTGTCTTTTTTCTGAGGAAATGCCATAGCAGCGCTAGCGATTATCATAATGGTGGAAATATTAATGACTTCCCATTTTCATTATTTGATGATTTTTAACTTCTTGTTTGTTGTTGTTTGTCTTCACCACATTTCACGCCGATTTTGTAGTAGTACGCAAGGCTTTTTTTTTTGAAAGGAATGGAAGACTTTTTTAATAGAAAAGTAGTGGGGCATGAGAGATGAGTAAAATGTCATACTAAAAGTCTTACGCAATTTGTAGTACCCTACTTTTTTTTAGCATTTTTATAATAGTAATTTATTTGACATAGTAGTTTGAACTTATTTAATAAATTATGAGGTCTTTCCTCCGTCCGAAATATATGAACACTTGTTGGGGCGTATTTTAAGGTGATAAGTTTTAGTATGGTTATCGAAATGTTATTTTATCTAAAAAGTAGATGTGGTGGGAGTTGGTGGAGTATTTTTTAATAGGGGAGAGAAAGTTGGGTAACTTTTTATTGATAAAAGGTAGAGTGTGGGCCAAAGGGGTGTAAAAGAAATAATATATATTAATAGTGTCACTATGAATTTTTTTTTTTTTTTGTGGTCGTTTTTTTTTTTTTTTGGTTTTTTTGTTTTTTTGTTTTATTGTTATGTTTTTTTTTTTGTTTTTTTTTTTTTTTTTTATTTTTTTTATTTTTTTTTTTTTTTTTTTTAATTTTTTTTTTTTTTTTTTTTTTAAAAATTTTTTTTTTTTTTTCATTTAAAAAAATTAAATTTTCAAAAGCTAATGTCAAAAAATGGAAGTGTTCAAACTAATTTGGGTCAAATATAAAAGGAAAGTGTTCAGACTATTCTGGGACGGATGGAGTATAATTTTAGTAGGTATGTATTTATTCAACTTATACTACCTCTAACAATACATGCACTATTTTCATCTTTTAGATGTTTCACAATACATGCATCATTTCCTCTTTTGGGTTCTTCACAATATATCCCTTTCTTTAAAACAGGTTTAAAATGCAATCACTCTCTCTTTCTCCTCATCCTTGGTTTGTGTGCCATATATAAATGGTGCATGTATTGTGAAACGGAGGTAGGTTTAGTTTCACGCCATTCCTCATTTTTCTTTTATCTAAGACAAATATGGAAAAATCTAATTCTCACTTGCCGCCCCCTCTGCTCCCCTTTCCCCTCTTCATCAGTTAGAGGATGTCATGGATGATTTCATCCATGGTAAAGGCCCCATTCCCTATCTTATTTTCAGTTTCTAGTTTGTTCTTTTTTTTTGGTAAACAAAGCAGCCAAACTTAAATTACCATATTAAGAATATCTTTACAATCCATAACATAGATGTCCGTACAATAACTAGGGGGAGAGGGATTGTTCTTTTGTTTTGTTGAATAAGTTACTTTTCCTTTATGAGAGTTTTTCATGGCGGTCCTTCTATGAGAAGTTTAGTCTTCTCTATTGTGGAGGTATACTTCTTCACTATGGGAGTTGTGAGTCTAGTTTATTTATTTGTTTGTTTGTAGGTATGAGAAATTATTTTTATTGGTTGAACTTCAAGACTATCAACATGAAGGTATTGGATGCTCGGATGCGGTCAACATGGTTAGATCAAGAATGTTCTTCTCATGTCAAAAGTATAGATGGTTCCATCAATAGCTGTTTGATTCACCAAAAGCAAGGGGCCTACACCATATTATTCGATCTGGTTCATTGTAGTTTCATCGAAGACGAAGTTTATTTGATCTTGTTTGATTGTATTTTGTTTTTCTTTAATACCTATTATACATGCCGCTTGGCCTTCAATTAATGAAAATTTTCTTTTTTGGAAAAAATCTCTAAAACAAATATGAGAAGTATAATTTTCTTTTAATGCTTATGTGCTTCCCTCTATACTTACTTTTTTCTTGAAGGGTCTCTCCGTACTTACTTACATTAGTTAAACTTTGCAACAAAACTTCTTTTGACAACTCCAAATTTTCCTCTTAACCACTTACGTTGGGAGGTTAGCTGCACGGTTCGACGAATAACCCCATCGTCGAAAAAGCATGAAATGATTTCTACTAGTCAGGCTCTCGGTGTCAAAATGCTTAATAAAATACCTTTTCGGAAAGGGAAACGGGCCAACGAGTCGAACTCACTGCTATGCTGCGATCTACAGGCTTTTTAAGCCATATGAGTTCGTTTAGTGCCCAAAAACAGCATTTTAATAAATCTCGAATTTTATTTTTACCTAATTTTTGTATTAGGGTATTGCTTAGACTTAAATGTTTTTAGCCGTCATTAGGAAGCAGCTTTTTTCCTAATAATAATATTTTGAGAGTATATCTCTTTTCTGGTGGATTTCGGAGTGTTGACAGATTTATCGCTTGTAAATTTTTTTTGTTCGTACTAGGAATTGCGCATGCTTTTCCTTCATGAATTATGACTGCGTCAATCACACTCATACTAGTATGTCATAACGTTAGTCGTTGCTATCATATATATTCACGAAACCATTTCCATGGCAACTCCAAGATCTCCTCTCAATTACTCCAAAATCCAAATCAAACTAAAAGCTTAGTCTCATTACTCGTAAAAAAACTTTAGAATGCTACATTACTACTGTTCTTATCTGGATGAAGAATTAACACTAGTTATATGCATTATTTATATAAGGTGTAGTTTTATGATAACAAACATTTTAGAAAAATGAAAAATAAAAAATTAGCTTTTGATCTTTCCTATGATAAGAACTTTTGGAATTCTTTAATTTATTGCCAATAATATAGTATTGTATAAATATAATTTATTTCAAGTTTTTTTTTTATATCTGACTATATACCTATGAGCATGTAGTAATTTATGTGTTTTATTAGACTTCCTCTCTAAACAAGTTCTCTTGCACTGATAAGAGGTTTTTAATGTGTCGTTAAGGCACCAAAAATCACTTTTCAAACAATATTTATAACACCTAACAAGCAATTACTAAGAACATAGTAAAGGCAAGTCAAGGGTCGATCCACAAGGAAAATGGGATTAATCAAAGTCTAACAAGCCTAAATTACCTAATTGAAGGATTTTTGGGGGTTTTGATGATTTTGTAACAACTAATAACTAACTATTATCAAAGAACTAGCAAATAATACGAGATGAAAATATCAATAAGGAAGACACTAGAGTTAAGGTCACTAGTATGAATCAAAGCGAAACAACGATCATTAATGCAATTGTGATTCAAAGGCGACAATTACGCAAGCTTTAGTTTTCCTCTAAAATACTCGAGTCCTCTCTCGAGTGGTCCTCGAGAATAATAGTTTAATCAATGAACTAAATCCTCTCTCGAATGGTCTTTAGTCAATTGATTAAGAGATCCAATAAATATAGAAAATCCTTAATATAAGGATCCCCTTAATTTCTACCCAATATATTGGCCTAGAAATTAAGTTGATTCATGGGGATGATAAAAGAGTTCAAAATTCGATTAAGAACATTTGAAATCAAAATACCAAAGCATAAATGTGATCAATATCTATCCCAGGTCTCAAAACACCAACATCAATGCATAACCATCTTTAGATCATCACAATCACATTAACAATACATGAAAACCTTAATTCATACTTTCACCCTAACCTTGGATAGGAGACTACTCACTAATCATGGAATCTAAACATAAGAATATGAAATTTATAACTAATCTAGGGCTAAATATAATTAAGGGATGATTAATAGATTAGAAATAAGCAATTATGAAACTATAATAAAAGATATATATACTATGAAAGAGGAGAGAATAACAATAGCAAAGACGAATAAAACTGAATACTTGCAAATTAGATTAATAAAAAGTATGAGTAGAAATCAACAACTTTAATATCTAAATCTCAAATCTAAGAATAAGCAATGTGTTTTTCTCTCTAGGAAGAACCCTAATAAACTCCCTCTAATCTAGAATAAAGCATAATCGAAAATAATAACCCCCTATTGTTTTTAATAAGCACGACTTTTACAAACTTCACTCACGGAATTAAATGGTGCGGGCGCACCATAATAACAGGTGCAACCGCACCATTCTTTATGATCCTAGAGAAGCACCAGGCGTCGAAAGGTGCGGGTGCACCAAACTCCCTGACCTTGGAACTTCACGAATTTTAGGATGGTGCGGGCGCACCTTATTGGCAGGTGCGGGCGCACCATATTGGCAGGTGCGGGAGCATCAATATGGTGCGGGCACCTATAGAGCTGTGCGGGTGCACCAAAGGGGTGCTCAAGATTTCCTTTTTCAATCTCCGTGCGTGCAAGCTCCTCAAAACTCCCGCCTTATGTCGTATCTCCCAACTCCTAACCTTAGAAAATGTCACACCTGCAATCAAAGCACGGGAAAACACGGTGAAAGCAAATGTACTTGAAATCCAGTCAAAATTGACCGAAAATCTAGCAAAATGTCACTATGGTCATGAATGATCAAGTGATTGAAATAGAGAAAGAAATGAAGAAGAAAGAGGGAAGAAAGGAGAGAAAGAGGATCAAACCAAGCTAAAAGGAGCCAGTAAATGAAGGAATATGTCCTTAGACATCCCGATAATTACTAAATATAAATAGGAATTATATTATGAAGATAATAAAGTTAATTATTTTAGTAATCGTATTTTCTTGCTAGAGAATAAATATGATTAATAGGACAATATTGATTGGGCCTATAACTAAAATAGATTAATCCTATGAGGTCACACATTGTAGCAAAATTTGGACAAAGCAATCCAAAATCCATTTAGGATTAGGGTTGGGCCGGTCTAAAGGGGAATAGGAGGAGAATTAGTTCTCCTAACTAGCCTATGACTCTTCTATTATATATAGGATATAATATTAGGGTTTAGGTGATCAATTTCATTAATCAGTTTCTTTTCACAAGAGAGAGAAGTGAAACCCAAATCTATTCCCTCTAAACCAGCGCCTATACCATCAAAAGCAAGAGATTTTCTTCTCTTCCGTTCTAGCAAACGTTGGTGTTCAATTGGTGCTCGTGGACTGATTAGAGGAGCAACACTTGGGGCTCTCGGATCTTCAAAGCTTGCATACAACAGGGAAATCACGCTACAAAGGTTTGATATTTAATCCTTATTGAATGATTCATGTGTTTGATTATGTTTGCGATCCTATGATAGATGTTAGGAAATTGTTTCCTGAAATTCCGCTATTTACATCTATATATTCCTATAATGGTATCAGTTTTGCCTAATTCATAATATTCATATGATCATGTAATTGTATGCAAAGTTATTATGGCTTGAATTAAGGGAGGATTTATTTATGGCTTGAATTTGCATAATTGATATTTGATATTAATTGATTGGAAATTATAAATAATTGATTTATTTGTGATTTATGCTCAAAATAATTTATAAAGGTTCGAATTTTTTTATTATGGACGAAATTAATTGTTAATTCACTCCTAATTTTCGGATTTTTATATACATAATTTATTAGATTTAAAATTATTTATGTTTAATCTGATTAATCATTGAAATAATTTGTTAACAATTAAAAGATTTGATTTTTTATTTGTTAAATAAATCTAATGTTCATCACCAACATAGATCTTGAATAATATGATAGCTGAAAATATTTTTCGGAATTTTCCCACTAATTTTCGGATTTTTATCATGTTATTTGTGAATTAGTTACATTTTATGTTTAATTTGATTATTCATAGAATTTAAGGATAACAATTAAAATATTTGATTTATTTGTTGTGATAATTCAGTAGATCACCCTAAAAATTATTTTCGAATTTTTTGGAATTTAATTGTTAATTTTCTGATTTTTTCGGATATAATTTGATTTTTGCCCTAATTTTGAATTTTTTATTAGATTTAATGTTTAATATAGATTAAGCATTGAAAATATAATTTTAACAAATCAAAAATTTTGTTTGAGTTTGTTAAGTGATTTTAAATTTTCTGCCCTAATTTCGAATTAGTAAAGCCTAATTAAATCCTAAATTTTTAAATAAATTGTTAGTTAAAGATTAATTTGAATTTTTGTAAATTGTTACAAAATTCAAAAGGAATACCCACCATGGCTGGATGGCCCCACCTGCACCGATGGAGCCACGGTGGAGGGTGGCGTGAAGTTGGCGAGGCAGAAGGTGGCGGCAAAGGGTGGTGAGGCTTGCCGGAATTTCGCGAACAGTTCGCAACTTTTGAAGTGCGAAGCTGCTACTGGCTGTCGTGCCTTTTCTGCCGGTGGTATGCTGGCGGCTGGAGGCTGACCGGCGATTTCATCGGGCGACGTGGCTTGCGGGCCGTCTTGCCTGGTGGCACGTGCTGCAGTCGTGCAGTATGTGCGTGGCTGTGCTGCTCGCGTGGTGTTTGGGCTGTCGTGAAGTAGATGGCGTGGGTTTTGGGTTGGCTGTTGACTGGCAGCCTTATGCTGCTGGTCAATAGTCAACAAGTCAACTATTATTATAAAAAAAAAATTGTTTATAAGAAAATCTGATTTTCCAAACTTGAGCATAAATCCAAAAGTTTCCTATTTTGCAAATTTGTGAATAATAATAATTATTGCCATATTTAAATAAGTAATTGAATGAAAATAATAAAGTTTCCTAAATAATTTCTAGCTTAAATTTGTTAAGTTTTATAATTATTATGGAAAAGTTGATTTGCTTATTAATTGTTAATAAGTAAATAGTTTGTGTTTATTTTATTTTGATATTATAAATGCGTGAATGTTTAATGTAATATGTATGATATTATATTTTCCATGTTATGACTAGTATGGCCCAAATTAGGATAGCAAATACGATCTGCGAATCGTTATATTTGAATGTAAATTAAATACGATATGCGAATCGTTTGTATTTTTGTAACTTTAAATTTTCGTTATTTATTTACTTCAAATTATGTAATCAAGCATGAGGATCCAAGGAGTTTCAAGGATGGTGATCCATGGAGATTCAAGGGAAGATTCATGAAGATTAGTTATTTTCCTAAGTATTGGGGCCATACTAGATCATTTTAATTTCTGCTTATATTAATTTATTGCATTTATTTTGTTTAAATGCTTGCTTCTAAGTTTGTTTATGGTTAATTGATTCATGTGTTCACTATTAATTGACCATATTAGTAAACTTAGGTCCCCAAAAGTAATATTGAGTTTTAATTGCTTTTCCAAACAACACCTATAAAGCCTTAAATCATGAGTAATAGGTTCTACCAAAGCAGGGTGTTGCTCATAGTTCCGGGGATAGTTGGGTAGGTTTTTGAAACTTACATGTTAATGTTTGGTTTAACTCAACAAAATCATCAAAAGACAAAGTTCTGGGTTTTGAAGCTAAGAGATAGGAGTAAACAAGGAGTTGTTAGCCTGTCTACCAAGAATTATAATTAGTTATAATTAATAAAGTGTTTACTTACCTCAACTACTATAAATTGAAGGCAGGGCCAAAGTCCGTTTGATTGTAGTGGGAGGGGATCTTGGTTATTTCTTTATTCAATAGGGGACTTTCATTTTGAATAAAGGGTAGTAGTTAATTAAAATTTGTTTAATTGTTGTTTTCTTAATAAACATTGATTGAATCTTGCTTTATTATTTGTTGTAGTAATTATGTCTAGTAACAACAATATCAACACCAACAATTCTACTTGTAATTTGTGCTCCATCCTTTCGAAGGACAAATTGAATGCTGAACGTTTCATTGCAAGTGAAAGGGATATGGGAATCGTTCTCAGAATTCAAAAGTTCAACAACTTTCAAATGCAAGGGGAGGAAGCAACGATGCAAGAGATGCATGAAAGGCTAACTCAGACTGAGCGAAACATCCCTAACCAGCCTAGAAAAGAATATGAGGATGTTCTTATGATTAGTAAAGGGCAATCGCTCAATAGGATTGGGATTGCTATTAAGAAGGACGAAAGCAAACAAGTCGCCAAGTCTGAAACTTCTGAAAAGCAAAAGACTACACCAAAACCAAAAGTTGCTGATGAGCACTATTGTTACACCTGTAACAAGGTTAGTCATTGGAAAAGTAGTTGCCCCAAGTATCTGAAGGATCAAAAGAAAGGAGTTTGTAGTTCAGATATGTATGTTATAGAAGTTAACATAGCAACTTCTGCTTCTTGGGTATTTGATACCGCTTGTGGTTCGCACATTATTTGTAATATGCAAGGCCTCAAAAGAAGTAGAACATTGGGAAAGGGAGAAGTAGATCTTCGCGTTGGCAATGGAGCACGAGTTGCTACATTGGCAGTGGGAGTATATAGTCTACTTTTACCTTCGTGATTAGTTTTAGAACTTAATAATTGTTATTATGTTCCCCGCTATCACAAAGAACATCATTTCGATTCCCGTTTTGGATTCCCAAGGTTATTCATTTACAATAAAGAACAATTGTTGTTCTGCGTATTTGAATGATATGTTCTATGTCTCCGCTAAGTTATCAAATGGTTTATATGTGCTAGACTTAGAAACCCACATCTATAACAGAGACAGTAAGAAACATAAAGCAAATTATTCAAACCCTACATACCTATGGCATTGTCGATTAGGCCACATAAGCTCAAAGCGCATTGAGAAACTTCATAAAGATGGAATTCTCAAATCATTTGATTTCGAATCATTTGATACTTGTGAGTTTTACTTGATGGGGAAAATGACAAAGTCTCCTTTCACAAAGTTCAAGTGAAAGGGCCAATGACCTTTTAGCCCTCATACATACGGATGTGTGTGGACCTATGAGTACGTTGGCTGGGAGGGTACAATTACTTCATTACTTTTACCGATGATGTGAGCAGATTTGGATATGTTTACCTCATGCGGCATAAGTCGGAATCCTTTGAAAAATTTAAGGAATTTCGAATGAAGTACAAAACCAACTTGGGAAGAAAATTAAGGCATTACGATCCGATCGTGGTGGTGAATATTTATCTCAAGAATTTGGTGATCATTTGAAGGATTGTGGAATACTTTCACAATGGACTCCACCAGGAACACCACAGTTAAATGGCGTTTTTGAAAGAAGGAATCGAACTCTACTTGATATGGTTCGATCCATGATGAGTCTTGCTGATCTTCCTATATCATTACGGGGATTTGCGCTTGAAACAAGCGGCATTCACACTTACCGAGCACCATCCAAAGTAGTGGAAAAGACACCATATGAAATGTGGACTCAAACGTTCCAAAATTGTCTTTTCTAAGGATATGGAGTTGTGAAGCTTATGTAAAACGTTTACTTTCTGATAAGCTTTCACCCAAATCCGATAAATATCTTTTTGTGGGTTACCCAAAAGAGACTAACGGATACTACTTCTACAACCAAAGCGAAAACAAAGTGTTTGTTGCTCGTAATGGTGTCTTTCCTGGAAAAGGAGTTTATTTCCGAAAAACAAGTGGGAGAAATGTATATCTCGATGAAGTTCGAGATGAGCAACAAATGGATGAGGTTAACACCTCATCGAGGCGGCCGCAATGAAAATACTCGGGAGGTGGTGCATTCAATTCACGTACCTCCTACCGTCCCACTTGGAGATACTCCATGCGAAGTCACTCAACCTAGTGAGGTAGAAACTTCTTCTGTTGTTCCCCAACGTAGGTCTAGTAAGACCATCATTCCGTCAAAGAGATATATTGATTTCCTTTTGACTGAAAGTTTTGAAATAACGGTTTTAAAATCAGAAGAACCTACTAGCTACAAAGATGCTTTGGATAGTCAAGACTCCGAAAGATGGCTTGAGGCCATGCAATCTGAAATGGATTCCATGTCTGAAAATCAAGTATGGGACTTGGTTGATTTGCCTGATGGAGTAAAACCCATTGGATGCAAATGGATTTTCAAGTTGAAAACAGACAAGGATGGAAACATTAGTGATTTCAAAGCAAGGTTGGTGGCGAAAGGTTTCAAACAAATTCATGGTATTGACTATGATGAAACCTTCTCACCAGTAGCCATGCTGAAGTCTATTAGGATAATCCTTGCGATTGCTGCCTTTCATGACTATGAAATATGGCAGATGGATGTCAAAACCGCTTTCTTGAATGGGTTCTTGAAAGAGGATGTGTACATGACACAACCTCAAGGTTTTGAAGATCTAGAAAATCCAGGGAGGGTATGCAAGTTTAAGAAGTCCATTTATGGACTAAAGCAAGCATCAAGGAGTTGGAATGTCATATTTGATGAGGCAGTCAAGAAATTTGGCTTTCTAAAAAATGAAGAGGAATCTTGTGTATACAAGAAGTTAAGTGGGAGTAGTATTACTTTTCTGGTCTTGTATGTGGATGACATACTTCTTATAGGAAATGATAAGACCATGCTTGAGTCAGTCAAGGAATGGCTTAAAAATTGTTTCTATATGAAAGACCTAGGAGAGGCTGAGTACATATTGGGAATAAAGATCTATAAGGATAGGTCGAAAAGGCTGATTGGACTTAGTCAAGAGACTTATATTGATAAGGTTCTTACAAGGTTCAAGCTGGAAAACTCCAAGAGAGGTTTCATTCCCATGCAACATGGCATAACACTTGGCAAGACTCAGTGTCCTTCTAGTCCTGATGAGGTCAAGCGTATGAGTAATGTTCCCTATGCTTCTGCAGTAGGATCCATTATGTATGCCATGATATGCACTCGACCGGATGTTGCATATGCTTTGAGTATATGCAGCAGATACCAGTCAAATCCAGGAGATGCGCACTAGATTGTAGCGAAAAACATCCTTAAGTACTTGCGAAGGACTAAGGATAATTTTTTTGGTTTATGGTGGAGATGGTGAGTTGGTTGTTATTGGATGCACCGATGCAAGCTTCCAGAGTGACAAAGATGATTTCTAATCTCAATCTGGTTTCATATTTTGTCTCAATGGAGGAGCCGTGAGCCGAAGAGCTCTAAGCGAGTACCATTGCAGATTCTACAACAGAGGCCGAGTATATTACGGCAATGATGCAAAGAAAGGAAGCCGTTTGGATCAAAAAGTTCATTGGGTGAGCTTGGTGTAGTTCCTTAGCATTGAGAATGGCATTGAGTTGTACTGTGACAACAATGGTGCCATTGCTCAGTCTAAGGAACCCATATCGCATCAAAGGTCTAAACATGTGCTCAGGAAATTCCATCTTATTCGAGAGATCGTTGGAAGAGAGGATGTGAAAGTAAGCAAGGTTCATACTGAGGATAATATTGCAGATCCTCTGACTAAACCGCTTGCTCAACCTAAGCATGAGTGTCATACTAGGTCTATGGGGCTTAAGCATATGGGAGAATGGCTTTAGGTTGTTTACTTCATGTTTACAATTGTAAAGACATTTATTATGCTTTGAATGTTTATCAATAAGAATTCTTTTCTTATTTAATTGTTTGGTTTAGTATTAAATAAAATGTCCAAATAATTTGTGTTTTCAAATAGGATTATCGAAAACGTTTTGATAATGGAGCCCTATAAAGTGAACAGAAATCACAATTTATTTAAAGTCCCTAGTCTAAATCACTAAATTGGACATAAGTGATTTATTTAAAAGACTAGTATATAATTAATTGATAGCGCAGTTCCATGGGCTATGGAGACATAGAGATGTCTAATTGATTATATGGATGTATAGTTGATACATTGAGACTTGCCCTAAATAGATTCTAAAAGTAGAATCAAACTACTATATTTAGTGGATTCCTTAGACATGAGTATGTCTTAATAACCACAATATAATTAGTTTAACTTTGACACTGTTAAACACCACGCCGTAAAAGGAGGTTATAAAGGCAAAGTGATCGTGGGGGCTAAGAATTGAGTGGGAGTTATGGTCATACAAGAGTGGATAAGTCCTCCTATTAAATAGGAATGGTGTCTGGGCCTCTTGATGAGCTAGAACTGGAAAATTGCATGGCCATGCGGAATAGGATTAAAGAGTTGATCCTTATTTAAGCAGTTCGAACTCAGCGATCAAGGAACATAAATTTGAGAATAACATGGTGTTATCAAATTTGGCATTAAGTGACTTAAGGAATTTAACATTGTGCTCTTGTCTTCGGACAAGTGGGAGATTGAAGGAATATGTCCTTAGACATCCCGACAATTACTAAATATAAATAGGAATTATATTATGAAGATAATAAAGTTAATTATTTTAGTAATCGTATTTTCTTGCTAGAGAATAAATATGATTAATAGGACAATATTGATTGGGCCTATAACTAAAATAGATTAATCCTATGAGGTCACACATTGTAGCACAAGTTGGACAAAGCAATCCAAATCCATTTAGGATAGGGTTGGGTCGGTCCAAAGGGGAATAGGAGGAGAATTAGTTCTCCTAACTAGCCTATGACTCTTCTATTATATATAGGATATAAAATTAGGGTTTAGGTGATCAATTTCATTAATCAATTTCTTTTCACAAGAGAGAGAAGTGAAACCCAAATCTATTCCCTCTAAACCGGCGCCTATACCATCAAAAGCAACAGATTTTCTTCTCTTCCGTTCTAGCAAACATTGGTGTTCAATTGGTGCTCGTGGACTGATTAGAGGAGCAATACTTGGGGCTCTCTCGGATATTCAAAGCTTGCATACAACAGGGAAATCAAGCTACAAAGGTTTGATATTTAATCCCTATTGAATGATTCATGTGTTTGATTATGTTTACGATCCTATGATAGATGTTACTCCTCCAAGCTTAGCATTTTACTTGTCCTCAAGTAAACCAAGAAAGAGAATGAAAAAAGTAAAGAGGAGAAAAAGAAGAGAGGGAAAAATCATGCAACACACTAGCCTAAATGCTCTAAAAGCTAAGCTACAAACATGACATGCAAGCTAAATGAGTTCATAACAAGATTTAGGAGACCAACCAAACACAAGAGGAAAGATGACTAGGAAGCACAAGAGTGACTCAAGAGATCTAATCCACCGATAAACCGAGTTTTCTTGAAAAATAGGCTTTTTAAGAGTGATTTATCACTCCTCTCCACTTTCGAGTCCCGAGTTTAACTACCCCCTAGGGATGCTCAACCATAATAGCTCGCCTTTACCATATTTTGATGACCCTCATCATGACTTGCACAAAATCTCACCCGCCACTACTAAATTGACCAAGACAAGTCTAGAAGTCAAAAGGGACTTTATTAAGGTTGTAACAGGGCTAGGTTAGGGGTGAGGATATCAATTTACGAATGTGGTGCAAAAAGGATAAAGCGGAGTACAAACTAAGGGAAAAATACTCCCACAAGCTAGTCCTAACACCAAGTCAATTTGAAAACTCAAACACAACCTTGATTTTCACTTTTTGAACATATTTTTCATTTTTCTCATCAATTTGTTCTCTCTTTCTTTTCTTTCAATGAAAATCTAAATGAAACAATAAGAGCTTTATTTCTTTCTTTTCTCGCAAATTTCTTCATCTTTTGCAATTATACAAGCAGATTAACTTACTTTCAACCAAAGACTTAGTATCAAAACAACTCAATTCAACACAAACTAGACATGTACTCCACTTTGAGGAAAGTTTGGCCATGACTTATTATGAGGGTTAAGCAAAAATAGGATAGAAAGACTCAAATGGGTTGAGAAGCGGATAATTATGCCGAAATAAAAGGCTTTTTGGCTTTTGAACTCCTAATTCTAGCACAATGAAACACCCTAAATTATCCTTTTATTAGCTCGGTCATATGCAATCTTGGGGAGCTAAAATGCAAGTCACAAGTTAGGCAATCAATGGTGAGGGTTGTAAATGAGTCTTACGAGGTTCGTGGCCCTCCTTCGTGGTTTATTGCACAAGGGACAAGGCAATCCAATCGACCAACTCGCTTAATTTCAAAAAGACTCTACCAAAAATTACCGATCTCAAAAATCACCTAAAGTCACAACAACGCTTCCTAAACCATCAAGTTAAATGCAAGGAAGGTCTTCCAATCGAGTTATGAACACTCTTAGCAACATATCATGCATGCAACCAAGCTACCCTAAATGCAAAAAAAGAAAGAAAAAAGAAAAAGGGGTTTTTTTTGTTTTTCTTTGTTTCTTTTTATGCAAACCTACCAAAAAGGGAGAAAAGAAATAAAAACAAGCTATACAAGGGTGATTTGGATTAAAGGGGGTAAGACCAAGTAGAATCATTAGGAATCAACAAAAATAACCAATCACCAACTCACAACCAAGACCGATAGATGCCCACATAACTAACTACCTAGGAACCCAAACTCCCAAAAACATAGGCATACATGCAAGGGGCCCCCAAGCTTAAGCAAAACTCCACGCTGGGAGTTGCAAAAGTAGGGAACGGGAGGGGGTTCAAAGAGCACCTAGTAGTACCCACTAGCGCCCCCATCGGGAGGGGGGGTTAGGAGGGTAAAACTCACCCGAATACCCGACTTCGTAGTAAGGCGGGTAGTGGGGGTTGGGGAGGGGAATAGGCTCTCCAAATGACCCTACACGAGGGTCAAATGCAGGAGGGTAGCGGGAGTGGTTAGGGAAGGGTGGCGCATGTCCGGACTGGACATTAACGAGATGAGTTCACCAAGCCACCCTAGACACATGGTCTAGGTCGGTCTGGATACCCCGAAGAGTATCATTGACCTGCTGGTGATTGGCCACTTGAGTGGCCTGCATCTGGGAAATGGCGGCCATGACAGAGGCCATATCGAAGGACTGCGAGGAAGAAGGCTCGGTCTCCTCACTTACGGGAGTGTGGCGGTCGGGTCTTGGAGCCCTCGGTACCCCTCTCCACAAGCGGTGGATCAAGGTAGAACAATGCCAAGGGTCAATAGGGGGTAGGAGGAACCCGCCATCGGTTAAGACAATCAGCGGGCGGGTTCCAAATGAACTCATTGTTTTTATAACAATAGGGTTTGCCACCCATAAGCCAGATGCAGTGACCCCTAAAACCACGCAGAAATTTCATCTGCTGCAAAGTCGCACCATCCAAGGAGTTGGGCTGACCAACATAAGGCACGCTTGCTTCTAAGCGTACTAGGTCTTGTCCCAAATCGAGGTACTCCGCTAGCCGGGTGATCATTTCACCACAAACGATCTCCCCGAATACCGTAGTACCATCCTAAATTTCCTGCAATCGATAAAGGAAGATATAGATAAAATGAATTCGGGCTCTATGGTAGGCCCTGTCAGTGGCCTACCAAAGAACCAAAAGCTCTTCCTTCCGTAATTGCCCCACCTCATGCTTAGGAAAAAAAAGTATAAACCAACATCCGATGAAAATAGCGTAGGGCGGGATGGATGATTTCAGAGGCTTTGGACGAATTCGTCCTAAACTGCGTGGTGCCATCAGTTATCTTGGCCCACCACGCCTGCTCATCGTACCCCTCCCAAATCGTCCATGAGGGAGCAGTGCACGGGGTTCTGGAATCCATCCCTAAAGCATCACAAACTTCGTGATGTGACCAAGTTATATGCAATTATAGAGTGTTGAGAAGTCCATTTTACTAAGGTTTAAGGTTTAAGAAGGAGAGTTTTACTCATTTATACCTTAGTGTGGAGAAGAGGGAGTTATGATGAATTTGCAGTATTAGAGGAGATTTAAGGACATTTTGTGGTTCTATATGCTTTTGATCATTTACAGGTGGATTAAGCTCACAAAGTTCCTTGAAGTCTAGATTTTGATGGTTGTCATCCAAGTTCACCTCTTTGTAGCTCTACGGCATAGTGTGCCCACCATGGACGTTGAAGAGCCCACCTCGAGCGTTTGTGGAGAAGGTTGGATGTTGGGCAGTAGCGAATGCCCGAGCCGCGCGCCCTCACCGCACGACTCGCGCATATCGAGTGGAAGCATAATCTTGGCAGCAGCCAATGCCCGAGCCGCGCGCCAGAGCCGCACGAGTCGCGCGCTGCGAGCGAAGGATGAGATTGTCAGCAGTCAAAGCCCGACTCGCGCGCAAGACATGCGCGAGTCACGCACTTCGAGCGAAGCTGAAGTCTTGGGCAGGAGCCAGAGCCCGACTCGCGCACTGGGAGAGCCCGACTCGCGCACTTCGACGCGGCTACGACTCTTCGGTAATTTTCAGCTTTCCTTAGGTTTTATTAATGAGAAAAACGTTTTGTTTTTAAGATGTCTTGTAATTTCTGGACTGAATTAGAGAGGATAGAGAGAAGAACCCTAATCCCTATTTTTCTCCCTTTTTGAGTTTCGAATAATTAGTTTGAAGATTTGCTTGATGGATGCTATGTCGATTGTAGCCTAAATCTAGTCTTGAGAACGGTTAATCAAGCTTCGGTCTATTATTGTGAGGTTTCTCTTTGTTAACTTTTTCTTGATTATAATTGTGATTTCTTGATTTTAATCTATGATTGTGGTATGTATTGCTAGGAGTACTACTAGTTTATACATTCGATTTATCATTTGCTAGGATTTAGAATTGATGCCGATTCATCTGTTCTTCTTTCATGAGTAGTAATCTAGGGTTTGATTAATGAATCTGATTATTCTTGATTAATCACTAGAGGAATCACAAGTTCCAATTTGAATATGTTGTGCTAACAATTTGTTAATTGGCTCATTGTTTCCTAGTTCGTTGATGTTCTATTGATTTGAATTTAATCTCTGATTAGATTAGATTAATCTTTAGTTCAAGTTTTATGATCATCTGATTGTGATTGTTTAACGGTACTTTTGAGGGAAAGAAATTTGATTTCCAACTTTGAGTAATTAAGAGTAAAGTTACACATTTGAGAAACCAATGATCAATAGTACGAATCGAAGTGGCCATTAACCGAACTCAAGATTCTTCTCTTCTTGATTACATTACTTTTTTATTGTTCTTTAGTTCTTCATATTTAGTTATTCAATTCTTTAATCCCAAAACCCCCATTTGATCTATTATAAGCACGAGTTAGTCCCCAAGTCTCTGTGGATTCGACCCTACTTGCCACTTACATTTATTTGTATTGGAAAGAAGGAAAATAAACTTTTATCTTTGGTAGCGCGTACGACCGCGTCCCACCACTTCGTCAAAGGACAGTGTTCTGACTTGATTAAAAAGACGACCTTGTATAGTCAGAGCACCGGAGTCCGGAGCCGTACTTATGTTCAAATAACTCAGAAATTCAAGAGTGAGTTGATCAAAAGTGGGCTCATGTATGTTAAGGAAGTCCGACAACCCTAGATTACTTACCATTTGCTTTACTATCGAATCGATATGAAGGAGAAGGCAAGTACTAGAGTCATAGAACTTCGTTGGATGAAGAGTTCGGCTTGAGAGCCGTGTAAAAATCGTGCGTTGTGATGGATTCGCGAATTTTAGAGCATAGAGAGGTGGGGAATTAGAGCTAGAAGAAGAGGCCTGCGAGGAGGACCCTTTACTAACTTTCTTAGGCCCGGAGGAGGTTCCCTCGTCGGCCCTTTTCTTTCCCATGGTGTTGTTTTGAAAACAAAAGAAAATTTTGTATATTTTGCGTTTCAAACGGGGAAGAACAGGGACGCGGCCTTTCCAATGGCACAAATCAAGACCCTAAACAAGCAAATCACCACACTAATAAACACACAATATAACCTAAAAAAAATCTACGTACCAGCAAACAAATCCCACAATCAATAGCAACAAAGTTGCTAACAATCAAGAACTCGTATCTACTCCAAATTCTCACAGATCTCACAAACTTAATCAACTCACACATTCAACCATCCAAGCAATATATTTTCGCAACAATTCACTTCAAGTAGTGCAATGTAGTTCACAAAAATCAAATAAACTATAAGATCTCCACAAAGATCACAAGATTACACTAGTTCATCTCAACACAAATCACAAATTTGGGCAAAAATTCATGAACAACCCAAAATTAGAAGAAAAACAAGCATGCAATCAAAAAGAAAACAACTTGTAATCCTAATAACAAGATTATAAATGAAAAACAAGAGTGTGGAAAGAGATTACCAATTTGGAGATGAAAATCCCCAATTTCAAAACCCTAGAATTCCAAAACTTGCAAAAACCCCCAAATTGATGAACTTGAGTGATGTAGAGATGAAGAAGTTGATGTTTTTTGTGAGGAGGTGGCCAGAAGTCGCTGGAAATCGTGGTGGTCGCCGGAAATCGTGGTGCACCAAGGAAGGAGTGAGAGAGAAGAGAGACTCGAAGGATTTGAGAGAAAGAAAATGAGAGTCGAAAAAAAAGGCCACGATGCGTGCTTTATTAGCCCAGTCGGGGTTGGTGCGGGCGCACCTCTCAAAGGGGTGCGGGCGCACCGTTCAAAAAAAATTCGGAATTTTGAACGGTGCGGGAGCACCTCGTTAGGAGGTGCGGGCGTACCAAACTTACTGCCAACTTTGAAAATCTGCTTTTAAAAAGGTGCGGGTGCACCTTATAATGCGGTGCGGGCGCACCTAAATTTCTGACAAAATATGTGGATTTTGTCTATTTGGTGCGGGTGCACTTAACAGACTGCCCAACAAATTCTTTTTCTTTTGACTGCTTAAATAAATCAAATCCTTTTAGGCTCAACTTTGCTCTCATGGCTAGCTGGTAAAATCAAAAAACAAAAATAAAATAAAAAGTGAAAAGATAAAGAGAAACAAGTTGCCTCCCGTGTAGCGCTTGCTTTAAGTCATTAGCTTGACTAAAAGGATATGTCTCTCAAGGGCTAGGCTCGAATGAGCTAAGGATCAAACAACAACGAAACCGATGACATGATTATCGTGGTAAAGCTTCAATCTTTGACCGTTCACACCAAAAATGGACCATTCTCGCCCAAAATCTCATAGGCTCCATAAGGTGTAGTTTTCAACACTTGAAAGGGGCCTGACCACTTGGATTTTAATTTTTCGGGGAAGAACTTTAGCCTTGAGTTAAACAACAAGACTTTGTCTCCAACCCGGAATTCTTTTTGTTGAATCCGGTGATCGTGCCATTTCATTGTTTGCTCCTTGTACAATCTCGAACTTTTGTATGCATCAAACCGGAGTTCCTCAAGCTCAACTAGCTTTTCCTTTCGAGCATCTTCCGCCAAATTGAGATCCATGTTTAGCTCTTTTATTGCCCACCAAGCTTTGTTCTCGAGCTCAACCGACAAATGGCAAGCTTTGCCATACACGAGACGGTAGGGAATTGTACCTATATGTGTCTTGAAAGCCGTGCGAAGAGCCCAAAGAGTATCATCAAGCTTCAAAGACCAATCCTTCCTTGTCTTTTTTACCACTCTCTCAAGGACATTCTTCAACTCGCGGTTGGAAACATCAACTTGACCTTGGGTTTGGGGACAATAGGGAAGACCAACTTTGTGATTCACCCCATATTTCTTCAAAAGTGCATCCAATTGCTTCTTGGCGAAGTGTGAACCGCCATCAGTTATCAAAACTCGGGGAACTCCAAACCTTGGGAAGATGATCTTCTTAAGAAGTTTGGTTACAACCTTGTGGTCATTGGTGGGGGAGGCGATGACTTCAACCCACTTAGTTACATAATCAACCGCTACAAGGATGTACATGTTACCCAAAGAGGGGATAAAAGGACCCATGAAATCAACTCCCCATACATCAAAGGGCTCAACCTCTAGAATGTTTTGTTGAGGCATCTCATGTCATTTTGTGATACCACCACTCCTTTGACATCTATCGCAGCTCAAAACAAACTCACGAGCATCTTTTTGCATCGAAGGCCAAAACATACCTTATTGGAGCACCTTAGCAACAATTTTCCTTGCTCCACCATGCCCTCCACATGCCAAGGTATGTCAATGATTCAACACCGAAGTTATCTCATGATTAGGCACACATCTCCTAAAAACACTGTCGGCGCACTTCTTAAACAAGAGAGGGTCATCCCAATAGAACCATGAAGCTTCCTTGAAAAATCACTTCCTTTGTTCAGAATTGGAGCCATGAGGTTCAATACCACAAGCTAAGTAGTTCGTAAAGTCGGCGAACCATGGAATCTCATTGTTCATAATGGCGAATAAGGCTTCTTCTCTCAAATCTTCTTCAATAGGGGTCTCGTCAGGATCAAAGACCTTCTCATCAAGAGGGAGACGAGAAAGATGATCAGCTACCACAGTTTCCGTCCCCTTCTTCTCCTTCATCTCAAAGTCGAACTATTGAAGAAGTAGCACCCACCTAATGAGCCGAGGCTTTGCATCTTTCTTGCAATCAAATAACGGACCGCAAAATGATCCGTATACACAATAGCCTTATTGCAAGTCAAGTAAGACCAGAATTTGTCAAAAGCAAAGACTACGTCCAACATCTCTTTCTCCATAGTTGCATAATTCCGTTGAGCATCATCCTAAGATCCTACTTGCATAAGCTATCACATGTAGCCTTCCTTCCTTGCGTTGCCCAAGAACAACGCCCACTGCAAAATCACTAGCATCGCACATCAGTTCAAAAGGCAAGCTCCAATCCGGAGCTTGCACTATGGGGGCAGAAGTGAGGGCCTTCTTAAAAGTCTCAAAAGCCTTAATACAAGACTCATCAAATAAACTCAAAATCTACATCCTTTTGAAGTAGATTTATCAATGGTTTGGCTATTTGAGAAAAATCCTTGATAAATCTAGGGCTCCAGTCCAGTCCAATTATTATATTATTTTTTTCCCCGATTTAGATTCAATGATTCACAACGTTTTCTCATAATTGAATTTGAAAAATTAAGCTCATTATATCCATTCCATAAAATAAGTCACATACATCATTATATATATAAATATTAAATATATATACATTATATATATTATATATTATATATAAAAATATTTTTGGACTGGACTGGACTTATTGGACTCCAAATTGGTGAGTCCAAATCCAGTCCGAAAATATTTGGACTCGAAAATTTGAGTCCGAGTCCAGTCCATTTGGACAAGTTTAGACTGGACTGGATTGGACTCTGGATTTTTCGCAGTCCGCTTACACCCCTAGATAAAACGCCGATAAAAACCCGCAAGTCCAAGGAAAGCACGAAATCCCGTTACCGAATTCGGTGGCGGAAGCTTCTCAATAACCGAAACCTTTGCCGGATCCACTTCAATGCCCTTCTTTGTCACTTTGTGTCCAAGGACAAAGCCTTCCTCGACAATAAAGTGACACTTCTCCCAATTCAGGACGAGGTTTGTCTCTTGACACCTTTTCAATACACACTCAAGATTAGCAAGACATGTGTCAAAATACGAACCATACACACTAAAATCGTCCATGAATACCTCAATAGAATCCTCCAGCATGTCAGAGAAGATTGCTGTCATACACCTTTGAAAAGTAGATGGGGCATTGCACAAACCTAAGGGCATCCTTCGATATGTAAATGTCCCATACAGACAAGTAAAGGTGGTTTTCTCTTGGTCATCCTGATGAATAGGGATTTGAAAGAATCCGGAATAACCATCGAGAAAACAAAAGTGTGAATGACGAGCAGGCCTTTCCAACATTTGATCAATGAAAGGGAGAGGGAAATGGTCCTTGCGGGTGGATTTATTTAACTTCCTATAATCAATGCAGACCCTCCACCCAATAACAATTCTAGTAGAAATAGTTTCTCCTTTCTCATTCTCAACAATAGTCATGCCTCCCTTTTTAGGAAATACGCGAATCGGGCTCACCAACTTGCTATCTAAGATAGCGTAGATGATTTCCGTATCACGCAGTTTCATAATCTCTTCTTTCACAACTTCTTTGAGGTTGGGATTGAGCCTTCTCTGATGCTCAATGGATGAGGCATTACTATCAGTGAAATGGATACGATGCATAGCAAGAGAAGGGCTTATCCCCTTAAGGTCATTAATAGAGTACCCAATGACATCTTTATATTTTTGCAGTATCTCAATAATTTTTTCATATAGAGATGTCATCAAGACTCGAGTTGACAATAACAGGATAAGTACATGCATCATCAATAAAAACATACTTAAGAGAGGAGGGAATGGGTTTGAACTCTACCTTGGGAGGAGGCTTAGAACACTCCTCTTTATCAATGGATGTAGGAAGGACCTCAAATGCTTCATCTTGTGTCTCCTCAATGGTAGTGCTGTCAAGAAGCATGGAGAATTCCTTCACCTCTTCCATGTCCAAGCTCGAGGCATCGGTAATAGAAGCATACAACTAATCCCCGGTGTGAACCACTCTCTCAAAATCCTCCATCTCACTCTCCAGTACATTGACCCGATAAATTCTCTCTATCATAGGCCTCTTCAAAGTTTTAGAGAACTCAAACACAACCCGCTCATTGGCTACCTCAACCGTGATTGTATCTTTTTTGCAATTTATCACGGCACCTAATGCCTTAAGAGCCTCTCTTCCCAGAATGAGAGGAGTCTCCAGATTTTCCTCCATATCCATCACCATAAAATCACAAGGCACAACCACATGCCCAAATTGGATTGGCACATCCTCCAACTCACCACGTGGCACTCTCACAGTTCGATCCGTGTGGGATGAAGAGGAAAGTTAAGGTGCTTAGCTATGGACAGTGGCATCAAACTCACACTTGCTCCTAAATCGGCCAATGCACTCTTAGGCTATAAATCACATATCCTCACCGGCAAGGTGAAGCTTTCGCGGTCTCTTTGCTTCATGGGCATAGCACGTTGCACTAGAGCACTTACTTATTATGGCAAAGTGATGAGCTCATCGTCAAGCTTCCGTTTATTGGAGAGGATCTCCTTCAAACAGAATGTTTATTTGAAGGCCCTTCATCACATTGAGGCACTTGGTGAACTTGTCACTCAATTTTCTCTCCACCAACCGTTGAGGGTAAGGAACCGGTGACACATAGGTCTTAGTTGGTAGAGATGATGGTAATGGAGCTTTATTACCAACTTGGACTTGTGTCTCCTCTTTCTCCACATTCTCTCCTTTCTCACCCTCCTCAACTTCAACTCTGTCTCAACGACATCAACTTCTCCTTCCTTCTCTACCTCATCATTTTCCTTTTCTTCACTCTCATTAGGCATCTTGGGACCCTCACAACTTGTGCCCGACCTCACATGGATAGCTTTGGCTTGGTGAAGGTTGGGGTTAGGAATGGGTTGTCCCATAAGTTGATTTGTAGGAGTAGAGGGGTTTTTCTCAGCTACTTGGGCAATTTGGGTTTCAAGCATTTTGTTATGGGCTTGGAGCTCTTGAAACCTTTGCTCATGGTTTTGGAGAATTTGGTCATGGATTGGAGTTGTTGGAGAATTTGGAGAGAGGTTGGATCGGGAGATGGAGTAGGTTTGGGATTTTGTTTGGGGAACAGAGGATTAGGAGGAGTATTTTGGACATTAGCTCTTTGATGTGGAGTTTGGTAGACATTAGACCTTTAAGAGGATGAACCACCTTGGTTATAGTTTTGGTTATACCCTTGCACATACCCTTGGTTTTGAGCTTGGTTGTGCCCTTGTTGAGGTTGATTCCATCCTTGTTGAGGTTGGTTGAAGCCTTGATCAGTTAATTGTAGCCTTGTTGAGGTTGTTTCCAACCTCCTTGTTGATTGCTTCTATACCCTTGGTTTCCTTGATAACCATCTCCTCTTGAATTTATCGCCGCCACATGCTCCGAATGGGTACCTCGATAATAAGAAGTATCATGGTTAGTACCTCCACAGATATCGCAAGAAAAAGAATTTACCTGTGATGGATTAGATGATGCAAGGTCGATCTTTGAGAGCTTCTTGTCAAATTGATCCATCTTAGTTTGATTTTGATCCATGGGATCCAATTCAAACTTACCACTCTTCTTAGGTTGAGCGCCTCTTCTTCTTCCACCCCATGAATAATTCTTAATCACTTCTTCGATTGTGGACTCAAGTTGGTCTTGCGGGATCTTTGAAAGTTGACCTCCCGCTCCGGCATCAAGGTTGGCACGTGACACAGGATCAAGGCCATCATAGAAGAACCGCATGAGTAGATTTTTATTGAACTCATGGTGAGGGCATGAACGGATCATCTCCTTGAACCGTTCCCAAGCTTCCGCAAGTGTTTCATCGTTCTCTTGCTCAAATGAGGAGATTTTCCTCCTTATGTCTGCTGTCTTCCACTCTGGAAAGTATTTCTTCAGAAAAGCCAATGTGACTTCCCCCCAAGTAGCGAGGGAATTAGCAGGTAAGCTCTTGAGCCATGATTTTGCTTTTCCGATAAGAGAAGACCGGAACAGATGCATCTTAATGTAGTCTGGAGAAACGTCATTTGTGGTTATCATGGAACAGATCTCAAGAAACCTATTAAGATGGTCAAGAGGATCTTCATCTGAACCCCCGCAAAATTATTCCGCTTTCACCATCCGAGTGTATTGAGGATGAATGCTGAAATTAGTAGTAGTGGTGGGGAGTTGAATACCACCTTGTAGAACATAGGAACCCGGATTTCCGAAATCCCTAAAGAGTTGTGCATTTGCTACACCCATATCTGATTCAACTTCACTTGTTGTACTTGAGACTGGTGAAGATGGTTCGGAATCCAAAAACAATTGTTCCAAATTTCTCCGAAACTTTCGCAAGGTACGATCGATTTCTGGATGGGTGAATCATGAGCTTTTCTTCTCATGTAACACAACAAAGCTAAGCAGAGGATTAGCAAATAACAACCACAAATAAAAATAAAATAAAATAAAAATCAACTAAGCCATACTAAACTTAAGTAAACTTCAATCAATAGCATAATTTCCCCGGCAACGGCGACATTTTGATCAGAGGTTTTTAGTGTGTCGTTAAGGCACCAAAAATCGCTTTTCAAACAATATTTATAACACCTAACAAGCATTTACTAAGAACGTAGTAAAGGCAAGTCAAGGGTCGATCCACTAGAAAATTGGGATTAATCAAAGTCTAACAAGCCTAAATTACCTAATTGAAGGATTTTTGGGGGTTTTGATGATTTTGTAACAACTAATAACTAACTATTATCAAAGAACTAGCAAATAATACGAAATGAAAATATCAATAAGGAAGACACTAGAGTTAAGGTTACTAGTATGAATCAATGCGAGACAACGATCATTAATGCAATATTGATTCAAAGACGACAATTACGCAAGGTTTAGTTTTCCTCTAAAATACCCGAGTCCTCTCTCGAATGGTCCTCAAGAATAATCGCTTAATCAATCAACTAAATCCTCTCTCGAATGGTCTTTAGTCAATTGATTAAGAGATCCAATAAATACGGAAAATCCCTAATACAAGGATCCCCTTAATTTCTACCTAATATCTTGGCCTAGAAATTAAGTTGATTCATGGGGATGATAAAAGAGTTCAAAATTCGATTAAGAACATTTGAAATCAAAATACCAAAGCATAAATGTGATCAATATCTATCCTAAGGTGTCAAAACACCAAGATCAATGCATAACCATCTTTAGATCATCACAATCACATTAACAATACATGAAAACCTTAATTCATACTTTCACCCTATACCCTAAATAGGAGACTACTCACTAATCATGGAATCTAAACATAAAAATATGAAATTTATAACTAATCTAGGGCTAAACATGATTAAGGAATGATTAATAGAATAGAAATAAGCAATTATGAAACTATAATAAAAGAGATCTATACTATGAAAGAGGAGAGAATGACAATAGCAAAGACGAATAAAACTAAAAACCTGTAAATTAGATTAATAAAAAGTACCTTGAATGAGTAGAATTCAACAACTTTAATATCTAAATCTCAAATCTAGGAATAAGCAATGTGTTTTTCTCTCTAGGAAGAACCCTAATAAACTCCCTCTAATCTAGAATAAAGCATAATCGAAAATATTAACCGCCTATTGTTTTTAATAAGCACAACTTTTACAAACTTCTCTGATGGAATTAAATGGTGCGGGCGCACCATAGTAATAGGTGCGGGCCCACCATTCTTTCTGATCCTAGAGTAGCACCAGGTGTCGAAAGGTGCGGGAGCACCGTTGTGAGAGGTGCGGGCGCACCAAACTCCCTGATCTTGGAACTTCACGAATTTCAGGATGGTGCGGGCGCACCATATTGGCAGGTGCGGGCATCTATAGAGTTGTGCGGGCGCACCAAAGGGGTGCTCAAGATTTCCTTTTTCTATCTCCGTGCGTGCAAGCTCCTCAAAACTCCCGCCTTATGCCGTATCTCCCAACTCCCAACCTAAAAAAAGGTCACACCTGCAATCAAAGCATGGGAAAACATGGTGAAAGCAATTGTACAAGAAATCTAGTCAAAATTGACCGAAAATCTAGCAAAATGTCACTATGATCAAGAATGATCAACTGAATGTTTAGAGAAAGAAATGAAGAAGAAAGAGGGAAGAAAGGAGAGAAAGAGGATCAAACCAATCTAGAAGGAGCCCGTAAAGTGCGTTAGAAACGCACTTATCACGCACTACGAAATAGAGTATACTTTAATTTGTTAGGTGTGCTAATTAATATGGTGTTTTGTAATTGTTTATGTAGAGGAATAAAGTTAAGAAATTGACTACTAGAATCCTCTTGTGTTTGGTATCGTCTTAAAGCTTTTATGTTCACCATTTTATTCAAGTCCATCAATATTGTAGTAGAATGATAAAATGTATACTGGTTGGGCCAATAAATAAGTCACATGTGTAACATTACCATATAACTCTCCATGAACAAGGAGGAAATGTCATCATTGACTAACCAAAACATTGGCAAGATCATCAATATACCCCTCAATCCTATGTAGAGATAGTAAAAATTGACACGACTCACTAACTCGACTCATCCCGTTTACCAGCTCCTATGACACGTGTCAACCCATGAAGCTGCCACGTCACCCAAAGGTGTAACGCCCCGACCTCTAAGCATCTTTATTAGGTTAATTAATCTTGATTATTAGCAGCGGAAGACCTAACGTTAGGAAAGTAAGAGGCAACGTACTTACACAATAACGTGGAAATTTAAGCATACTAGATTATATAAATTAAAATAAAATTGATTTATTGTTAACAAAACTAACCATTGACTTAGGTTATAAAAAGTATAAATGATTGAGTATTTTTAATATCAATTCCTCACTGCTAAGTCGTTCCGTCATCCCCATCGGTACCTAAAATAGAAAAACAAAATGTCATGAGCCGAGGCCCAGTAACATACTACTCTAACAACGTAAATTCATTTCAACTCATTTTATTTGCAAACAAAAAGGAGAGAATAATATAGTCAAACCATTTCATAAACATATAATTCAAATCAGGAATTCAAAAGAAGGATTCGTGTTGTCATTCATCATATTCATTATTGAAAATCTTCCTTTGGTTACTTGGCGAGTACAACAGAAGACTAAGCCACCGAGGACATATGTCCCCCATCAGAAGGTGGCATTAAGCTATACATCATAACATAAGGCAGAGCCACTGAGGACCTTTGTTCCCCCATCAGAAGATAGCATATAATGTTAAACATAATGTGGGTGCCACCGAAGACGTTGTGCCCCATCAGAAGGTGGCGTTGCCGCCATATAACAGAATGACACTTGCACGGCCTAGAGAACGTAGTACTGCCATGAACCATGTTTCACTTTCATTTATCATGTTTCATGGATTTTAAGTACTTTTCAAAAATCAACGTAAAATCATTGCATAAACGTCATACCAAATCATTTATAAACATAATTTGCATAGTGAAACATTTCATATCCCGCACACCATAAATAACATGGAATAATCATTACATAAAAGCATCATAAAACATGGTTGGAAGTGGAGTGCGGGTGTTAGCAGTAAACGTTACCTTGAGTCGCGATTATTATACTTGATAGCCGGGGGAGGCTTGTAATATCCCTTTTCCTTTCTAATCTATTCAAGAATTAATGAAGGACGACTTATTAATATTTTATTCTAGATTTAAACTCTACGATCCATTTCCATCATGTGTCCATTATAGGAAGTACTTTAATATGAATTACTAGAGAGTTTCTTTAACTAAAAGTTATGGAATCTCATTATCACTATTTAGTACTTGAACTATAATTCATGACTTTACTTGATTGGTTAAAAAAAGATCTTTTCTAATATAATAGATGACACACTTAATAAGAGTTTTAAGTCCAACTTAAGTTAAACTATTTATTAACAACCACTACTTATAAGATTCATTCATGTCATTCATGTTTAGTGACATGAAGGTGTGATTATAGAACTTTCATATATTAGTTAAGCTTTTAGTACTAAAATCATCACCTACAAATTATTTGTCTCCTATGTATTTAAACGCTATCTTCAACTATTCATTTAGCTAAGACATGAGTTTCATTTAATTAAAGCTATAAAGTGAGATTCATATTATTTAGGGAAATTCTCTCTGGTAGCCCATAACTATTTATTTTTCTCTTTGGTAGCTTTTCTTATGGATTAATGTCCCAGGTAGCCCTAAATTAATTAAAATGTTAGTAAAATAGGATTATTTAATGAAAAACATTTAGTTAGTGTTAAAAAACGTTAGTTAGTGTTAAAAAAGTTAGTTAGTGAGTTAACCTAACCCTAAACTCTAAACTAACCCTCTCCCCCACCCCTTCCCCCCCCCCTCCCAGCGGCCCCCCTCCCACCACCCTTTCCCCCCACCCTCCCAGCTGGCCCCCCCTCCCCAAAGAGGCCCCCTCCCCCTCCACCACCCCACCGCGAGGTTTCTCCGGAGTGCAAACAGACGAGTGATATCGAAACAATCGGTAATGGTGAGAGAATTTGCGGCACAACAAATCGAAGAGCGTCCAAGCCCCGACGAAAATCGACCGGGGTGGGGGGGAGGGTACGAAAATCGACGGGGGTGGGGGAGGGTGCGAAATCGAAGGGTGGGGGGGTGCGAAATCGGCGGGGATGGGGGAGAACGACGCGGTGTCAGGGTGGGGGAGGGCGGGGCTGCGTGGGGCTTGGGGGAGGGGGGGCTACTGGGCGGTGGTGGGAGGAGGACCTACGGAGAAGGGGGGGCTGGGAGGGGGGGGGAAGGGGTGGTGGGAGGGGGGGGGCTGCCGGGAGGGTGGGGGAAGGGGTGGGGGAGAGTTTAGGGTTAGGTTAACTCACTAACTAACTTTTTTAACACTAACAAACTTTTTCATTAAATAATCTTATTTTAAAAACATTTTAATTAATTTAGGGCTACCAGGGACATTAACCCATAAGAAAAGCTACCAAAGAGAAAAATAAATAGTTAAGGGCTACCAGAGAGAATTTCCCTATTATTTAAACCAATAGGTGAAACAAGTAATTATTTCCCCTACTTATATACTACTTGAGGCTACTCATAGAAGTTATAAACGTAAAATTGGTTAAGAGCGAGCATAAACATAGTTATTTACACATGTTTAAGCAAATAACTAGTTATTAGACCCGGGCTACGCCCCGAGTAAGGAAAATTTTCATTTATTAATATTATACTTTAAGATGATAACACTAAATATTACTTGGTCTAGTGGTTAAGACTTTAGTATATATTCTTAAGGTCGCGGGATCAAACCCTATACTATGCAATTTCTAATTTTTTTATTGTATGTGGACTACATGGAGTAAAACGAACGCCTTTTAATATATTAGTATAGATTTGCATAATTAGGTTCTTTTTTATTAACTAAGGTTATAAAATGAGATTAATATCATAAGAATTATTAATGAAGACTCTTAACCGTAGCTTCCTTAGTATACTTGACCCAAAACTCAAGTTTAATAAAGTTAAGAATATGCTTACTAAGTTTAGCTTATTGAATCAAGGATTACAACTATATCCATAATATTAGTAGAATTATTAGTCTTGACTAACATAAGGATTAGTACTAACAAGGAATAGAGGTTGCTTACCTCTACTCAAAGTGGCATTAAAGAGGGGAAGCAGGGGGGTCGTCGGTCTCCGACGAGCAGGTGGCGCGGTGGCACGCGCTGGTGTAGTGGCAGCAGGGGAGGGGACGCAGGCAGCTAGGTGGGGCAGAAGCCCAGGCGGAGAGGGGAGGAGAGCAGCGAGACAAGTGGGAGGGAGGAGGAGCAGCGAGAAAGACGAGGGAGAGGAGGAAGAAGGGAAGAGAAGGTGGTGGTGATGGTGGTAGGTGGCAGCGCTGGGTGGGCGAGGCAGACGGTGGTGGTGGTCGGCGGGTGGCCGGAAAACAGGAGGATAGTGTTTGAAAGTTTCTGATTTTTGGGTGGTGATGAATAGTGAATTTGGTATACTATTTATAGTAATTTTAGGAATAAAACTCAATTAAACTAATGGAGGCTTAATGGTGAAGAATACTTGGGAGCAAGGTCTTCTAGAAGCCTTGGAGCAAGGAGAGGGAGCTTGAGGAAGAAGATAAAATGGGTGGTCATGGTAATTTTCTATTTTTGGAAATTTTGTAATTCTTTTGCTATTACTAAAATTAGCAAATTTTCCTACTTTCTTTTAATCTACAACCAAACTAACTTAGCTTATTTTATTGAACACTTGATTTCATTTTATTTCAAATATACTATAAGAGTGATTAAATAAATTAATTAATTTTAAACAATTTATTAAGCTAATTATTAATGTTAATTAAGCTTAAATTTTCGGGATATTACATCCTCACCCCTTTATAAAAAGTTTGGTCCTTGAAATTTTTAACTTCAAAATGATATATGTAAGACTCGTTTGATGCTTCTATATAAATGTTTCTTAGAAATATAAGTAAACCTCTTATCAACTATATAAGTAGAACTCTAGTAGATGCTGAAACAAGGTATACTTCATTATAAAAACTCATACTTACTTTAAATATAGCCTCCGGCAAGTTGCGTCAATATTTCAAATGACATCCTATTTGCGTGAAAAGTAATTATTCTATAAGATTTGTAATGAATAAACCAGAGTTGTCAGGCAGAACGGCCAAATGGCTAGTGCACCTAAGTGGATATGAAATCAGGTACGAACCAAGGACAACCATCAAGTTGCAGGCCCTAGCAGACTTTGTGGTTGATTTTACTCCAAATTTGCAAACTGAGGCTGATGAAGAGTTGCTACAATTGCTAGAGCAAACAGCAAGTCCCAAGTGGACGTTATGCACTGACGGAGCGTCAAATGCAAACAGAGCAGAACTTGGATTTGTACTAAAATCGCCACAAGGGAACATAATAGCCCAAGTTATACATTGCGAGTTCAAGGCAACTAATAATGAAGCAGAATACGAAGCCTTGATCGTCGCCCTAAATGTCACAGCAGAACTTAAAGTCAAACGCATTGAGGTAAGTTGTGACTCCTTGTTAATTGTTAACCAATTTAACAGATCTTATGCAGCAAAAGATCTGAAGATGGCAAATTACCTGGATATAATCAAAGATGTTGCCAGCAAGTTCGACGAATTCACCATCAAGCAAATTCCTAAAGAGCATAACGTCGAAGCAGATGCTTTAGCAAACTTAGGTTTAGTCTCAGCAGCACTGAACTTAAGCAACATCCCCATTGTGCACATCATGCAACCTACAACAGATAGACATCAAATAAACGAAACTAGCACTGAAGTTACCCCCAAGGAAGCAGATTGGATGGAAGAATACATCCAATGGTTGAAAGAAGGCATCCTACCTAAGCAACTTGGAGACACATGAATTTTCAAGGTAAAAGTATCCCACTTCATCTTAATTGATAACATACTATTTCGCAAGTCAGTTGCAGGTCCTTATTTAAGATGCCTCAAGAAACACGACGTACCCATCATTTTGCGTGAGTTGCATGATGGTGAATGTGGCAACCACACCAGAGGCCGAAGCTTATCCAATAAAGCACTTAGGATGGGCTACTTTTGGCCTACTATGAGGAAGATGCCATGGAATACGCTCACAAATGTGACGCTTGCCAAAGACACGCCGTAATTTCGCATCAACATGCTGAGAAACTCCATCCAATCTTAGCACTTTGGCCATTCATGAAGTGGGGAATGGATATAGTTGGCAAACTCCTGCAAGCTCCAGGGTAGTGAGTATTCATGCTAGCAATGACGGACTATTTTTCAAAATGGATCAAAGCAGAAGCATACTGACAAGTCACTGACTCCGAGGTAACATCTTTCATTAAAGGCAACAAATTATGCAGGTTTGACATCCCTTCAGAAATCATTTGCGACAACAGATCGCAATTAATAAGTGACAAAACACGCAAATTTTGCCAAAAATGGAACATCAGACTTGACACGTCTACCCCAAGATACCCGCAAACCAATGGGCAAGCAGAATCCAGCAACAAAATCGTCGTCAACAACATCAAAAAGAGCATTGAAGAAGCCGGAGGAAGATGGGCTGACGAGTTGCCTATGATACTTTGGGCCGATAGAACAACTCCTAAAAATGCAACTAACCAAACTCCTTATTCTTTAGTTTTTGGTTGTGAATCAGTTATTCCAGCAGAAGTATACATGCAACCTGTAAGATATGGACTCATGACGGAAGACAAGAATGATGCAGAACTATCCCATGATTTGGACACCATTGACGAAATCAGAGATGCAGCCAACGTGAGGATGGCAGCTTACCAACAATCAGTCGCAAGAAGCTACAACAAAAACATCAAAATCAAGCAATTTCAAGTTGGAGACTAGATCCTCATAAATACATTCCTGAAATACCAATGATCCTGAGGTAGGTAAGTTGGCTGCAAATTGGGAAGGACCGTACCAAATTGAAAAGGTAGTAGGCAACGGTGCATTCAGGTTAGTCACCAGAAATGGTGCGCAAATCCCACGCAGTTGGAATGCAACTCACCTCAAACAGTGTCACTTCTAAACCCTACTTGTCATTTTAATTATTTCTTTTTCCTCCTCAAGCATTACTGACTTAAGCATCGAAGGGTCGTTGGCAAAATGCCAACGGTCTAGGTTTGACGAATTATTTTGCAAGGGGCTAAAGCGCCAGAAGCAACTTCTTAAGTAACTTCGACCAAAATTTGTCAAAGCCAGAGATTTGTGAAAAGGAGAAAGATTACACATCAAACAAACTCAATGGGAAGTAATCAGCAAGATGGCAACTTAAGGAGCAAAATGCAGAAGTTGCGAGGATGCGATTTTTGTTTGAAACAACATGTCATTTACAGTTAAAGATGTATTGTAAGAAAAATTCTATTCTCCATCTCTATTTTTAACCACAGTTTTTGACGACATTCCAAGTCGTACAATCTTTCAACATCTATCGAGTGCAGTCATTCTATTTTTACCAATGTGAGTTATGCCAATTTTCTAATAGGCAATAACACCACAGTTACAAAACAAATGAGTACGAAAAGCAACTTCAAAACGGGTCAACGTTTTAGTTTACTACAACATGCATGAGACAAAATAGATACAAGTTATCCTTAGAAACATGATAGCAACTTAAATCAAACAACAAATTGTGAAACCAGTCAGGTAAACAAAAACTACCAATTATCATTAAGTTGCCTCCCAAAGGAGGAGAAAAAGTTAGTCATGATCAAAGTCTTCCTAAATTCTGCTTCTAACAAGCAAAATCAATATGCAAACAAATTTAAAACCTACTCCCATGAACAGGCACAAAACACACAATATTATTCTAACCTTGCTCCCATGAGCAAGTAAAAGTACATGCAACTTAAAAAATGTTTGATTAAAGCAAGCAGAATTAGATAATGTCTTCCAGGGTCTTGTCAGCATCCAAGTTAATTGACAGGGAAGATGCGCCAGGGGCTGAAGTGGCCATATGGGTAGATGCATCATCGGCAACTTCATCCGCCACCGCAGCAGCATCAGCAGCAACTTTCGCGTCATGATGCTTTTTGGCATCTTCATAAGCCAACCTCTCTCCAGCAGGATCCCATGACACATGCTTCCCTTCAGCAAACTCTTCCATGGCCTCCACCCTTGCCAGTCGGGACTGCAGACCAACCAAGAACTTTTTCTCTTCCTATCTATCAAGGTATTTTGGGGCAGTTACTCCCGTGAAACGATAAGCATGACATCCTTTAATTTCTTAACTTCCACGCTCCTTCATGTTCAAGATAAAGACTTTAAGCGGGAACTGTCAGGTTTCACTTAACTGTCTATGCCCTAAGCATTCCCAGCTTAGCATTAGGCTCTATCTCTTTTGCAACGAGCAGGTAGATCCAACTCATCAAGATGCTCGTTATACTTGTTTTCAACTTCCTTCGCAGCTTTTTCCAACTCTCCTTTTAGACGCTGCACCTCCTCCTGCTCCGCCTTCAGTTTCTCCATCCAGTGCATACATCTCTCCTCAGCGCTATTCTTCTCTTTAGTAAGGATTGCAACTTTGGTTGCCATGTCAGTCAAATTTTGCACAATGGCGAGGAAAGCTTGCAAACACTAAGCAAAGACAAAGGTTGCAAGAAGGTCAAAATAAGGACAAAGAAAGTAAGATGCCTGTAAGAATCAAAATCAGAAGACAAGGTACCTGTACTGAGAGTCTGATCCCCTCTGAAGCAACTGCGGTAGGTGTCATGGTCTCGTGGCGCGCCTTAGCAGCTGTGAACCATAGACTTTTAGCATGGGGCCATATAGGTGGAGCGTCAGTAGAGATCGAGCAGAAGTCTTCCGGAACTTCAATTTCCACGCTTTTCCTCTTATGACCAGACAGAGAGGTAGTAGTTGCAGCAGGACGGGCGTTTTGGAAGATAGGTGTAGCAGGAAGCCCACTTCTGTTACGCATTCTTGAAATAAGGTCAGAGTTGGAAAGTAGGGCTACGCGTTGGGATGCAGTAATATATGCCAAAATATGAGCAACTTAAGCAAAAAGTGGCATAATGGCGATTTATTGTGGCAACTTGTGAAAGTAAAGTTTGCAAGAAATACCAGAAGACGTGTTGGAAGCAGAACGAGTTCTTGTACTTTTCTTCTTGGGCGAATCAGAGGAGTCCACTTGAGCAGGCAAGTTGGCTCTAGCAGGAGTAATTGGGAACGTCCTTTCTTTATAACTGAGAGTCAAGATTAAATCTGTGAAACTTGAAGATTGTACACGGCCTCTGGAATTCAGAGAGACACCTTCCAAGCAAAGGGTGTGAGCAAATGTTAAAAATCATAAGTGCAAAATACAAAATCAGGAAGCAAAATACCGTCTACCCTCCAGGTATCCTTGAAAAGAGGCCCAAAGTCGCCTATGGAGTCAGCCTTCACAAAGAAGTACCTCCCTGCAAAACCTCTGTCACGACCTTTGTCAGTCTTCTCTACTAAGGCATCACATTTCTCTCTCACACCTAGGGTAAATCCCCCTTTGCGAAAAGATTTGACTTGGTAGGTGTAAGCAAGATCGCCAACATTGAAATCTATGCCTAAATTTTGAGCAAGGGTTTCAACGCCCGTCAAGATCGTCCTCCATGCCCCAGGAAGAAGTTGGCAAGGCGTTATGTCTGTGGCCGGAAAGAATTAGCGGATAAAAGAAGAAAACCGAAATTTTTGCCCTAATTTCACAAATGGGTAATCATAGAATGTAATCGCCCAACCCATCCTTTCATCCCCAGTTGGCAACCTAGTTTTTACACCCTCAAGAAACCCAAAATTCCGCTGAATTTGCTTCAAATCAGCCTTAACTAGTTCACAAGGTACGCTATTTCTACTTTCTAAAATCTCCAAAGGATGAAACGAGTTCGTATTTTCAGGAGAATTGCACTTAGAAGAACCCCTAAGGCTTGCTCTAGTCATAGTTGCAAAAGACAGGAAAAAGGAAAATAACAACGAAAAACAGAAAGAAAACGAAGGATGAAGATAAGAATTTACCTGGAGAGAGAAAGAAACTGAGTTGAACAAGAAATTAAAGTGAGAAGCTTTATCTTAAACCAAGAAACTGCATTTATAGAAGCAGCAAGGAGTTAGACGTCTAATCAAAGCATGCAAGAAACTGTCATAATTGGTGCTAAGCAAGGCAGTTTATTTTCAAAAAGTAATTTCCCTTCTCTGGTTTGTAGCCCAAAGGGAAAATTAGGGGCTATTATTAGGGGTTGATTTTTTCAGCCACGTGGCAACAGACTGTTTGAAGAATGTGGGTTTGTTTGCATGGTTAAGTGGCGTTGTATAATTGCGTTGATAAAAGAAGACTGGATTAATGACATGGCGAGCAGTAGGGATCATCCTACATTTTAGGGAGAAGTGCGCTACGTTGAGGAAGAAATGGGGAAGAGCTGTTACTGCTTCGTGGGAGATAATTTTCATCCCTACTTATTAGGATCTAGGCCAATAATATTCAAGGAGAAAACGGCTACAATGGCAACGTTATTATTATTCTAAGTATAAATAGAGTTCACTAGCTACTTTGTAAAATCATCACACTCATCTTTACTACTCTCTTATTAGCCAAAAGCAATTATTCTATACTCTCACGCAAACTCAAGCAACTTAGTGAATTGACAAGATATCAATCCTCCCGTGGTTTTTCCCTCATTTTTTAGGGTTTCCACGTAAAAACTTGCCTCGTGTTCTTTGTTTCATTTCGCATTTTTATTTACGCAACTAATTTTATATCGCAAGTTAATTGCCAACCTCCTCTTCAAGCAAATTAGCCTTAGTGTGAAATTTGCCCTAAACAGGTTCCATTCCCATTTTTTTTAAAAAAAGACCACTCTATTACTCTTGATAATTAATTGTTTTCTTAATTAGTTATTAAATAAATATTTTTTATTAAATTAATTCTTAAAAATCTTACTTTAATCTTCTAGAAAGCTCGTTTAAATGTGATGATGTTTGATAAAAGATATTTAAAAATAATTATTTAGAAATAAAATGGAACTCTCGTTAAGCGGAAATTTTGGGTAAAATGCACAAGTATGCTTCGATGTTGACCATGAGCAACTTATCGAACCGGAGGATCATAAAGAAAAGTAGTGCTGACGCAAGGCGCCTGCACTCCACGTAGACACCTTGCACTAGACGCATGTGTCTTGCGTGCAGCGCACAACCTTTGCGCCAAGCGCAACTTCGCTATTTTTTCCGCTGTTTGAAATCTGGAACCTTAATTCCTCGTTATTTGCCTATAAATACCTCCTTATACACCTTATTTTAATAACTATTTTTTCATATAATATTCACCCTATTTCTCTCTAGATACTTAACTCCTAAGCACTCAAACACACTTCAAACTTCATTGATTCCCTTTTAAGCTTTAAAGGTTTCTCTCCCAAGGGTCCTTTACCTTTTGGAATCCTCTTTCTTATATTGAAGTTACAAAGAAGTTTTTTTATGATGTAGAGATCTTTGAAATATTTATGCTTTCTATATTCTAATCTCCTATTTCTATTTTGTATATTTATTTTTACATATTCATGTATATTTGATTGTCTTGTATATTGCTTTTGTCACCTTTAATCTACTTATTCTTGCGAATGAAAGACCTAAATAAATATCCTAATATTAAAGTTAGATAATTTGGATAATTGGTTTAGGATTCTAGTAATTTCATTTCTTAAGGAACATATCACAAAAATTTCGTGTTTCATGAACCGACAATATAAATTAATTTTTGAGGTACATGAAATCAATATTGTCTGGTTGTTTATTTGCATAAAATTAGACAATGAATCGTGTTTAGTAGAGGCCATCAATGGGTGAATGTGATTCATGATCATATTCTTACCTTAACCCCTAAACTCAATTTTTGGTTCATTGACTAAATATGAAGTCATGATGGGGAAATCTACATTATTAGAGAAGTCCCTTTATTTCAATCGTCCCTTTTGCATGGTTTCCCAAATATCGAATTAGTCTTATGATAAGTCTTCCTTTAAAGACTTGTTTGCGACTTCTTTTTCAAAACTAAAACCCTTCAATGAGTGTAGACACACATATCCGTGTCTCCCCATTTACCACCCAATGATAAAACATACCATCGTCCTAATTGGTCCAGTCCAAAGGAAGAGCAATCCAACAAGTTAAGTTCAAAATCGTTTTAAGAGCATAAGGTCTATTTATTTATTTCAAGCCTAGTCTTAAAATCCCAATTAATTATTCATGATAATTAATTGGATTTTAAAAGCCTATTTTCGAAAATCCCAATTAATTATTCCTCATATTTTTTTTGCTTTTGAATAGCTACCCACGTATTATATATGGGTAATTATTAATTATTAATCATTCTTGATAATTATTTTTAATAAATATTCTAAAAGATATTATGAAAATCAGATTTTATTCCTTCAGATAACTGATTTTCGAATCCAAAAGATATTATTTAATCAAAGATAAAAGGAATCTTTTAATTTCGAATAACAAACAAAATTCGGTCAGATATATGGTTGCGTGACGCGCAGCTGGATGCGTCAAGCGCACCATAACACGTTAGTGCAACATCAAGGCAGTTAGCAAAATGCAAATGCACACAGAGTGATGCGTGTCGTGCATCGGTCCTGCACGCCGCGCATCATTAAATCTTATCGCAATGTAATTTTCGGATTTCGTTTTCCCTATAAATAGCTTCATTTTTTATACGATTAACTAACTTTTCCACGACACACTTTCTCACGCTTTCTACGCCAACGTAATACTCCCAATACTCTGTAAAACACTTCAAGCACATAATCAAACACTTTCATTCAATCCACATTCAAGCTTCATTGCTTGTCCTTCGGATCGTTATACAAGATCCAGACGACAAAGGTATACTCCTGAGGGTCAATTGCAATCTATTTCTTATTATACTAACAATCTACTTTCCTTGATATAAATCTTAAAGAAATTCATGCTCTTGTATATTCTTCTCTAAATCTCAAATCTTTCCTTCTCTTTTATATTTCTATATCATATTCATATGCATGCTTATATGCTTATCGTTTTCATCAACTTTACATGTTTATTTTTGTCAATGAAGACCTAAATAAATGTTTCAATATTAAATTCAGATAATTTGGATAACCTATTAGGTTCCTAGTATTTTATATTGCATAAGTAACATATCACCAAAAGTTAGTCTTCTGTGTTTAATGAACCAACGTAGATTAATTTTTAGATGGCATGAACATATTTCTTGGTTGTTTAATTGCATAAAAATAGAACCATGAATTATATTAAGTAGAGGCCAACGTACAATGGGTGAATTTGATTCCTGATCATATTCGTACTCTAATACCCCATATCTTTGAGTATTTATTTTAGTAATTAAATATTTATTTTCTAAAATAAATATTTTAAGAAAAGGGTGTTTTAGTAATTCACTCATTTTAAATTCTTTTGGCGGGAATATGGTGCTAAATTTCTAGTTAAAATTCTGAGTTATTTTCATAACTTTAAATATAAAGCATTTAAAAAATTTTGTCAAAATGATCTTCTTCTTTATGATGGGATTTTGAAAAAAAATTAATGGGTGATGGCCGACCACCCATAATTAGGGGGTGGTGGTTTTGATTTTCCAGAACTCCCAAATTAATGTGTAGGTTACAAATCTTGGGATTAATCTCCTAATTGATGGTGAAGGTTACAAAATATTTAATTTTGAAGGTTAAGTACTCCATATTCTACACCTATAAGTACCCCAAACCTAAAGCCATATTTTTCCACACCAAAAACTTTGAAGAATCCAAACTATCTTGCTTCAAGGTTCTTTCTCTTCTTCTTAATCTATTTTAATTTTGTATTTCTTATTAAAGTTTTAATTTTATTTGGGTTTAAGTAAAAGTTTCTCATGTTTCTAATTAGTAAGTTTGATATTTTGTTCGTAGTTAATTTTTTAGGAATTCATGTTTAAGTTCATGTCTAAGTTCATGTGATAAGTAACTTGTTAGATTTTTATATTATTGGTTGGTTAGGAGACCGCTCAAGCATAATACTAAGTGAAGTTGCTAGAATATTCTTTGTGCAAGCTATCAAGGTATGTTATGTAGCTAGATCTTTCAAAATGTGATTTTATGTGTTAAAGTTGTTTAATTTGTTGATTTAATGGTTGAATTGATTTAGAAATTTAATTTAAAATGGTTACAACATTTTACTATTCACTTTTGGAAATGAAAAGAAGGAATGAATTTATCAATCATATTATATCAATGTTTTGTTATCAATTTCGGAAATTTAAATTATTATTACAGGGAATGGGTTGAATGGTTTTATGAACTTTGTGTGTTCAAAAGTTGTTTATGAGAAAAGGATAATTATTCCTGACTTATTAAATCGTATTATTATATTACCGCTTGGTTAACATCAAGAAGGGCTTATTCTTTAATGTCCACTAGTTGGCAATTATTGTTACCCCTTGATATAGATTTGTTATGGGAAGACTAGCTTGGGCGGTGTGCACACTTAGGTGAAGGAAGGGGAGACAAGAAGATAGTTGTTTTCAAGATTATTTTTAATCCAAATTATTTGGAAAGAGTTTGTTATTAAAAGTTACCCTTAAATTATTAGTTAGAAGATTTCGAAATGTAAAATGTTGCGAACTAGGAAATGTTTTACCTATCTTGTACGTATCGTACTCAGTTTTCTACTGACACGTATTTCCTTTTTCCTATTTGGCTCTGCCCTGTTTACCTTTTAGTAAGCAGTTTTGCAGGTGAACTATGGATGTGCATAGGAGCATACTAGGAAGGGGATCTTCACCTAGTTTAGGATGTTTTTTTTGTTTTAAGTTTGAGATAATATTTATTTATAATAATAAAAAAAAGTATTATCTTTTGGTTAAGTCTTCCACTGCAAGTTATTTGGTTAGTTATTAGTTAGTTGCCGACAGCGCGAAAGTCACGTGGCGATAGTACTCCTAAATTACTCAAATATTATTTATGAAATTATTTATTTTAAACTGAGTTATTTGGGGGTGTTACAAAGTGGTATCAGTTTTCAAGGTTTAACAAAAAGCTAAAAAAAACGAAAATTAAAATTGATGGGTAGACCTAAGATGGGCATCTAGAGTTCGCATTTGCATTATAAATTGTTGTTGTTGAGTTTATTTTTTTCGAAGTACCAGACCAGAACCTCGTCGCACCCAGTAACGATCATCGCACCGTGCGACAAGTCCCTCCTTCACTTCGGCTCGTCTGTGGTTCGTGTGTTTTGCCAAGGCAGTAACTAATCGTGAGGTGCGACCCTGCTCGCGACCCACGACCGGCTTTTGCTGCTTCGTGTTTTCTTTTGCTATGTGATATTCTGGTGTAATTGATCCATAAATGTCCGTTATGATTTGTACAGATGCAACTCATTAGTGCCACAATAAAGGTACCTTGTTTTTATTTTGGAAAGATGAAGGGTGTAGATGAGTTGTGGTGACAAGCTCTGTCTAGGATGAGGGCTCTCCCCGACGTTGTGGGTAACTTTCTTTCCTGGGAGCTATAATCACCTTGGCTATTATATATCTTGAAATCAAGTACGCTTTAAAATTTTGAAATAAATATTTTAAGCCATGGTGGTGCATTTACAGTAAATCTTGGACCATATCTAGTTAACATATATTAGTATTATTCTTAATGATATTATTCTTTTAAAATCTGAATTCTTCTTGCTTTTATATGATTGTTGTGTCTAGTAATTGAAAGTAGAGGAAAAAGTTGATGTTATTCCCTATGTATGGTATAAGCAAGGAAGTCATATTGCATTGACTAGCAAATAGTAGTATTATGTATATTTTTTAATGAATAATTTTGTTACAGATGATTAACCACATGAGGGACACGTGTTACTTTAAAAAACTCCTTTTGGAAGGAAAAACAGTCCCCGAATTCATAGATGATATTGTTCAGGCCAGTGATATTAATGCTTTTGACTGGGAGCCATGGGTCAGTAAAGAACCCTACCGGGTTCTGTTAGCCTTAATTCACCTTCCCCAGACACCTAAATACCAAACCCTCTATGATAAATACGCTAATATGGTCTTACCAAATGTGGAATGAAATAGGGATGATCATGAGTTCTAGAGGGTATGGTTAGCCATTCTTCATCATTTTGGCACTGAACTAATGTATATATAGATAAATGGGGCTCAAAGGGGTGCGGATGCCATTGAGATTGACCTACCTAGCCCAGTATCCACAATTTCTTCAGCTGACAATATGGGATATGAAAGTTCATCTGAGCCTGATAGTCCAGAATATACCCCTCGAGAATACCCAGGTCAACCTGATTATATGGCCATGATTATTAATGAGCTGGAGAATGTTATAGAAGTGATGGACAAGGAAGATGAGGCGGGCTACCGAGAGTTTAAAGTCTCTAGTAACCGTAGACATATATAGTTTTGTTTTGGCCATGAAACGTCCTATTTGTCTTAAGGATATTTTAAGTTAAATATTCTAGTAGTTGTTATGTATAAGGCTCTCTATCTAGCCATGATTTATAGAATATATGGTTGTTGTATTTTGAATTAGTTATACTTGCATGTTTATTAAATTGTTTGTTTGGTAGTTACACAACTATCCTATGAATGTTAGTCGTGATTTATACTCAAACACTCTTATTTCTAGCAGAATGGCAGAAAGAAGGGGAAGGAGTATAAGTTCTATGGTTAAAAGACTAGGAAAGATAACTGAAAACATCACTCAGGTGATGGCTAATCAAGAAACTAAGCAGAGCGAAACCGATAGCTATCGTGAGGTCTTTAAGAGAGTAGCAGCAGTCAAACCTCCAACTTACCATGGGAAAGAGGACCCAGCTACCTTAGAGAACTGGATTTTAGAATTCGATAAGCTATTTGATGCCATAGTATGCCCAGAAAACCTTAGAGTTAATGATGTTATTTAAGGGATGAGGTAGACTCATGGTGGAAACAAAGGAAAGACGACCTCTTAGAGGATCCGGACTTTGGGTGGAACGAGTTTAAAGATGCCTTGAGGACTAAGTTTTACCCTTCGTACTTAAGGAAGCAAAAGGCTATGGAGTTCACCAACTTGAGAATGGGGACTATGTCTGTTGATGAGTATTATAGCAAATTTTTAGAGTTGATGAGGGTCGCACCTGAGATAGTATCATTTGAGGATTTGAAGGCCCAAAGGTTTGAACAAGGATTAATCTTAACCCTACAAAGTAAGCTGGGAAGTGTAACTTTTGAAACTCTTAATGAAATTTATGATAGAGCTACTCACTTATATTGGATTAAAGGAAGAGAGCTTGAGGGGAAATCCTCTGGAGAAAAGAGGAAGTATAACGGGAACGGGAGTCAATAAAGTGAGGATAAGAAGTCTAAGCCCAATGGTGGTTTTAACCAAACAGAGAAGAAAAATTGGTATTGTGAGGAAATAGGACTCTATTTATTATTAGAATTCATTGTGGAATAGGATTTGTTTCCTAATTAGTTTTGGTGAAGGACTCTATGTCCTTAGGTTGTATAAATATGTTTTTGAGATGAATGAGAAGGGAGAACAATTTGACCAAAGCTTAACATGGTATCAAGAGCCTAATTTTTTTTTTCTCCCTAAACCTACGACTAAACCCTTCGGCCTTCCTCACGAAGGTCGAACAAAATCGATACCCCCTTCGCACCTACTGCCGCGGCTCAAGGCGTGTCGTGATGACAGAGGCCGACGATGGTTCGAACGACCCAAAGCCAGAGAAACCGGATCCGGTTTTCTTCCTAGGCTCGAATGATAATCCAGGAAATCTCATAACTCCTATTCAATTGAAAAAAAAATAACTTTGAAGATTGGGCACGCGCGATACGCATGTCCCTTAATGCAAAACGTAAACTTGGTTTTCTTGATGGAACGATTCCGAAACCTACAACTCCGGAACGTCTTGCAGAATGGAGTACTTTTTACTCTATGATTATTTCATGGCTTCTTAACGCGATTTCTCCTTCTCTTCGCGTTACAGTTTCATATTTTGAGGATGCCCATGAATTGTGGAAACACTTAAAGGAACGATTTTGTGTCTCTAATGGCACTCGAATTTGTTAATTAAAATCCCAGATTGGTGAGTGCAAGCAAGCAACAGGCGAATCATTGGCTTCCTATTATGGACGTCTTTCTCGACTATGGGACGAGGTTGCGTCGCAGGAGGTTGCTCCAACCTGTCCTTCGGGTGGATCCGAGTGCCCTGTCACTCGATTTCTTGATAAGCTGCGGGAACACGATCGTTTGCATCGCTTTTTGATTGGGCTTGATGATGCGTATGGCCCTCTTCGCTCAACGTTGCTTGCTCAAGATCCGTTGGCCACCGTGACACGCGCATATCACTATGTGGCGCAAGAATAACATTTGTGTGGCCCTGTCGCGTCGACTTTGCCTACCTTGGGTGATGCTTTGGCCTTTAAGTCTGAGTTTCGCACTCAAGATCGCAACTTTGACAAATCTAAGGTCATCTGCACTCACTGTAATCAATCTGGGCATGAAGTTAGTGGTTGTTTTCAGGTGGTGAGCTACCTCGACTGGTGGGGGGATCGCCCGCGTGGAAATCGAGGAGGGCGCTCCTCGCGTGGTGGCCGAGGAGGTCGTGGTCGAGGCTCGACAGCCGAGCCATCTGCGCGCACCAACAAGGCCACGGCCAGCACGACAGGTGCTGGCCCGTCAACCTCTACGACTGCTCGTCCGACTGATGTCGCGGCTGCTGGGCTCGCTGGTCTTACCCCGGATCAGTGGCAGTTGCTTCTTGAACTTTTAAATTTACCTAAGCCTAAAGATCGTCTGTCTGGTAAGACTTCTTGGATTATAGATACGGGCGCTACTCATCATGTTACGGGCACGTTTTCGTTGTTGCATAATGTTCGGAAAATTAATGGATGTCCGGTAGGTTTGCCGGATGGAAGTACAGTTGATGCTACATATAAGGGAGATGTATTTCTTCTTGGAAAATTGAACCTTGTGAATATGTTGTTTGTTCCCAACTTAGACTGTAATTTGATTTATGTTCCTCAGTTATTAGACTCTGCGAATTGTATTGTTCAATTCACTCAAACATTGGTTTCTCATTTTATTAAAAAGAGTTGTGGAATTATTTATGAAAATTATGCATAAACATCTCCATGTTTTTTTTATTAATTGAGTGATGCAATAATTATTTACAAAGAAACTATTATTACAACAATATGTACAAAATCTATGATCTATACAAATCTTCAATCTTGATCTTCACCATGATGCTCCTTGATCTTCATCTCCTTGAATGGGCTTTGGAATTCATGTTTATTTGTGAATTTATGAAAGTTAAAGATTAATTAACTTCTTTGATTTTGATTTTTTATGACAATTTTTATTGATTTATATTTACATGATAAAATGAGTCATTTTAAGAGAAACTTAAAAGTTCATGATTTTTTATTCACATTTTCGTATGAAGAAAACATTTTTTTTTTTTTTATGAAAGGTGAGTTAATCACTTTATTTCATTTTCCAGATTGCACTTTTGTTCTTGCACCGACTTACAAAGATCATAACTTTCTGTATAAAGCGTTAAATTCATAATTTGATACATCAATGGATAGATCAGTGAGTTCTTTTATTTTGTCAAAAGTTCACTAGTTTTTAGTGACCACTTGAATTATGGTGAATTTTATACTCAAACTAGTAAAAATAGGACCTTTATTCAAATTGTTCTTTGAGATCTAACTAATTGAACTCATTTTGAAGTGAATTTTAGTTTGAACATTCTAGACACTTTGAAGAACTAGACTGGAAGTTTTCACTTGAATTGGACACTTTTAAGACCTTTTTTTATTTATTTCCTTAACCGAAAGGAAAATCAATTTTCTGCAATTTAGTGATTTACATGAATAATTTTGTAAAAATGTTATAAAATTATATAAAATTCATATGAACATGATTTTTATATTTTTGAAAAGCTACTGATGTTTTCTTCAAACTTAATGTTTTTATTTTTATCTAAAGGATTTTATTTTTAACTTTATTGACAGAACAAGCATAGGTGGTACTGAACAAATCAGTTTTGCACAATAAAGTTGTATGATTTTTAATTATTTACACAAAATTCGTTTTTTAGAAATTCCAAAGCCCAGTTGCTGGAAACATCTTTGAATTCATAGGAAAAATATTAAATCCTACAAACTATTCTGATAACACAGACGAAAAATAGAATGAATTACGAAATTAAAACTGATTATAATTACAGCATCACATTTTCTTTTTTATGGAGATGTTTATGCACAACTATCTTGAATTTTTTTTTTATGAAATCATTTTTTTGTGATGATTAACAACTTGATTAAGGAAAATCACATAATCACATTGTTTCCTAAGAGTCACCCCATTAGAGGTGACTATTCTAGGTGGGGTGATTTAAGGTTGGGAACCTATTAGGACTTCCACATACCCAAATCACTCCAAAGATTAAAAAAATGATAAGAAGAAAACAAGGAAGAAGTTAGTAGATGATTAAGAAGATAATCAAAATAACAAGAACTTCAACTTTACCTTGCTAGCTCAATGATGCACTTCCTTTTTGTAAATTTTTCTACCTTTTTTTTGTGATTTTCTTAATTTCTAAGTGAGTTTCTAAATCTTCTTAATTACTAACTTAAACTCTTTTTGTGTTTTTTTTTTCTTCTTTTGATGAACTTCTTTACTTACTAATTATCTTACTAACTTTTACTTTCTTTTGCTTAAGTGAGATTTTTAGAGAGAAGGAGTAGAGAAGATGAGAGTGAAGTTGAATTGTGTTTTTTTCAACTTGCTACTTACTAATTAAGACTTTGCTTAGATGGAAAAATTAAGGAGAAGAAGAGTATTAGAGAGAGAAGTTGAGAGTGAAGTTGAATTGTGTTTTTTTCAACTTGGTTTTGAAGTGAATTTTGGAGGGTATTTATAGAGAAATGAGGGAAGTGAACTAGGGTTTCAAAGAGGTAGAAAATCAGATTTTTCATCCAAAAAAATCTGATTTTCTTCATCCCTAATTACCCTAATGACATCACTCTAATGACTTCACCCTAATGACATCATCAAATCTCTTTGGAAACATAAATATTCTTATTCTTCTTTTAGATTTGCTCATTAATGAGGCAAGATCAGATTTTCAGAAAATATTCTTCCTAAAACATCCTAATACGCAAAAAAAAATGCATTGAAAATCGTGCAAACGAAACTGAACAGAATGCTGCGCCTAGCGCAGGAAGCTGCGCTAGGCACAGCACCTTGCGCCTGGCGCAAGGTCCTGCGTCTGGCGCAGCTTCCTGCGCTAGGCGCACAATCATGCGTCTGGCGCATGATTGTGTGCTTGGCGCACACCTGACCTTTCCGGAAAAAATCCGGATTTTCCCCTCTTACACATGGGATTTGATTCTTATTCTCACATCTTTTCATGATTCTTATTCTCTAACTAATGGATAAAGGATGTGTTTAGTGGATAAAGAATATATTCTTATTCTTTATCCAATGAACAATGACTTGACCATCAAGGAAACTGATTAATGCCGATTTTGGGATACGACGAAAATCCCGACGCCTAATCGCGACTTGTTTTTTTTATTTTTCCGAAAGACTAACTTAAGATAATTAATGAAAACTCGTGAAATTAATGAAGACGAGCATGATTATACTATGAATCATTTTATTAAAACGGTGGTGGTAGTATTGACTACAACTCATGAAAATTATACTTCTAAGCCGAAAATGAATGATTAATACGCAAAAATGAAAAATCGTGCGACGGAATGAAACTCGCGCTCTGAGGTGCTCGCTCCACGCTGCATGATGATTTTGTTATTTTTATTTTTCAAAACCTTTATTTATCCGGAAAAAGGGTTCAAAATTTGGTGTCTACAGAATGCCCCACATTGGTCGAATTTCGGAGAAAATGATGGCCAATGTTTGAAAAGACACAAAATTTTGACAGAAAATTTCTTTTGAGATAACATATTCTCCGTAGAAAATAGTTATCATTAGTATTATTTCAAAAATATGATTTGCGACTTCTGTTGCCGCTTTAAGTAGAAAATCTCAGTTAATTTTCTAAAATAGGAGATGCGACTTTGACGTCGTCTTTAAATAGAAAATCCCAATTAATCTTCTAAAATTGAAAATGCAACTTTATTGTTGTAGAAAATCCCAATTAATTTTCTAAATCTTGAAAATGCGACTTTATCGTCGTCTTAAATAGAAAATCCCAATTAATTTTCTTAATTTTGAAAATGCGACTTTAATGTCGTCTTAAATAGAAAATCCCAATTAACTTTCTAAAACTGAAAATGCGACTTTATCGTCATTTTAAATTGAAAATCCCAGTTAATTTTCTTAATTTTAAAAATGCGACTTTATTGTCGTCTTAAGTAGAAAATCCCAATTAATTTTCTAAAAGTTTTGAATGCGACTTTAATGTCGTCTTAAATAGAAAATCAAAAATTAATTTTCTAACATTGAAAATGCGGTTTCATCATCGTCTTTTTTAATCTTCTGAATTTGTCTTTTGTTAATATGAGAAATTCCGACAATTAACAGGTCGACTCCAGTTTTTACAGTTTTTCATGGCCTTGATGACAAACAAGTTGTCAAGTCACCATTACTTACTTTTTATGACTTCATGTGTTATCATGTCACTTTAAATTAGGACATTGTAAGGTCATGTCACCTTAAAGTGATGCATTGTTAAGTCATATCACTTTAAAGGGCTGACCAAAGGTTATTACCCTCTATGGCGGACCAAACCTCATATGGCAAAATTTTATCTGTTTTTTTCCGAAATCTTTCAGAAATTTTTTTTTTTATGCATAATGCTTATTTGCTTTATCGGAAAATGATGATCACTATATAAAATAGATTGATCAAGGTCTTTATTTTGAATGATCATTAGGAAAAAGGGATTGTATCAACGTTCTTTACTCATCATTGACACAGTTTTTTTTTATGTTCGGTTTTAGCACAAAATTGCCATACCCAAATGCTTGGTCATTAGCCATGGTGAAGGATGCTCCTTATTATCCTATGGACAATACTCAAACTCATTATCCATGGCATAAATCATGGATGATCATCTTTTCCATCTATAAAAAGGGGCATGGTTCTTCATTTTCAAATGCACCACTTCCACTACTCCAATCTATTCTCGAAATTTTCCTTTCACAAAAATGGTTCTTTCTTATGAAGAAGTTAATGAAATGCAGAGTCGGGAGAAAAAACAACTCTCGGGGATCACAAGAAACTTGGAGCAACCAAGGCAATCTTTTTCCTCTTCCCGCTTCACTAAGGTGCTTATGCCTTTGCTTTCACTTTCTATTTGTTACGACATGATTCATGCTGCTTCCAAATTTTGGGATGAAACTCGCCATGTCTTCCGCTTTGGAGACCGGGAGATTGTGCCTCTTGTAGAAGAGGTCGAAGGCTTGCTAGGCTTACCATCCAATGGTCCAGTTATTACACCTAGATCTCCTACAAGGATCTCGGGAGATTTATCAACGATCTTATATCTTCCCGAAAATCTTCATGGCAACTACCTACAATATGGTGAGGTATTTCTTCTCAACTTATTGTTGACTTTTCAATTTGGCACTTGGAAATTCTCTAACAATGCCAACTATAGGATTGCTAGATAAAATGCTTGCATTCTTATGATTTTGGGAAGTACCCTCACTAAATGGTCTTTAAATGCATGTCATGTTCGGTGTCTTTCACTTATTCCTCAAATTATTAGCGGGGGTCGTCTTGGACCACTTATTTTGGGGGAAATGTTCCTTGGCTTAGATGAACTTAAAAGAAACCCTCAAGGCTTTGTGAAGGGATGTCCATTAGCCCTTCATTTATGGCTATTAGAAAAAATTTCTCTCATGAAACCCCACAAGAGTCTTACCTACAAAACTAGTCATGTCCGGGAGAGAGGTCTTCTTCCTTTCTTCTATCAACTTAGCAAAAATGGTGGGTGGGAGGATTTTTTCTTATATCAAGACATAAAGTGGGTCACAAGCCACCTTGGCATCAGTGCAATTGTATATTGCAATTCTGGTCGCAGAGGTGTACAATTACCCGGGCTTTACCAAGTCACTTTCTACCTTCCATGGAGATGTTTAAGGTAAATTGGTTGGAAGCAAGAGCACATTCCTGTCCTCCAGGTTCTTCCATCTTGTACCACTTATGAGGCTGATATGAGTGGTATTCAGAGAATGCCTACTATATGGCAGAGGGCTAAAATTATATCAGCGCTACCGGAACCTTCTTTTCCACTGATTGATGAAGATTACCTTCAATGGCTTCTAGCGGATATTGGTCCAGACAAAGATTCAGACGGGCCTACCATGAAGAGGAGAAGGGTTTGAGAAAATTGTCATGTTTATTTTCTATGTTGTTTTTTTTTTTAAGTTTGTAGGAAATGAAGGCTTTATGTCTTTTTATGTATGAAATGAAGTACCCCAGTTGGGATGAATAAAAGATCTGTTTGTGAGAAATTCAATGTGAACACAATTCTAAACACGTGCACACTTTAACATTAAATATGACATGCAAATCATAATTAACTAATCATATGACACATAAAAGCATAACACATAAACCTTATCAATCGAAAACATGTTTCATCATTCTTCCTTTTTCCTTTTTTTCTTTTTTTCGTTTTTCTTCTTTTCTTTTTCCGTTTTTTTTTTCTTTTTTTTTTCTTTTTTTTACATACATCATATGAATATCTTAAAAACTCAAGGTATGTTTATTAAGAATAACCAGATAGGATACAAAACCCACAAATTGCTTGGTTACTTGATCATGACAATTACAATTACTCTGATGCCTAAGCGTAGTATTTCTTTAACTGATCAAGATTAGTGAAATGGGTGAACTCATTTCCATCAAAATCCATTAGCTTCACTGCTCCAGCCGTGGTGACATGCTTGACCAGGAATGGTCCGGACCAGTTAGGCTTGAATTTTCCTCGAGGATTATGCAACGGAACTCTATTTTCTTTTAAAACTAGATCACCTTCTTGAATGTCTCTATCTCGAACCCTTTTGTTAAATGCGCGAGCAATTCTCCGTTGATAGAGTTGAATGTTATGCAATGCTTGTAGTCGGCACTCATCTGCGAATGCAAGCTCATCATAGCGAGTTTTGTGCCACTGGTCTTCTGAGATTTCACTTTCTGCTATGACCCTGAGAGATTGTATCTCCACCTCAACTGGTAGGATTGGCTCCATCCCGTAAACCAAAGAATACGGGGTTGTTCATGTTGGAGTCCTAATTGATATTCTATATCCCCAAAGGGCATATGGTAGTTTGTCATGCCATTCCCTTGTCTTTTCAGTCATTTTGGCAACAATAGTTTTGATTGTCTTGTTGGCTGCTTCTACCGCTCCATTTGTTTGGGGACGATAAGGTGAGGACTGATGATGCTTGATTGCATATTTTGCAAGAGTAGTCTTCAAATGACCCTCAAATTGTGATCCATTATCAGAGATGATTTCAAAAGGTATGCCATACCGACAGATGATGTTGTTAATCGTAAATTTCGAGACTTGCTTTGCCCCTAGCTTCGAAAAGGATGCAGCTTCAACCCACTTCGAAAAGTAATCAATTGCTACAAGAATATACTGATGCCCATTTGAAGCCTTTGGATGAACTTGTCCGATTATGTCTATGCCCCAACTTGAAAACAGCCAAGGAGAAGTCATATTATGTAATGACACAGGTGGCATATGATTGAGGTTAGCAAATATCTGACACTGCTTGCAGGCGCGGACAAAGCTGATGCAATCACCTTCCAGAGTGCTCCAATAGAAACCTGCTCGCAAAATTTTACGAGCCAGCATTCTTCCATTCATATGAGGTCCACATTCCCCTCCATGAACCTCTTCCATGATGACTTACTTTTCGCTGTCATTTATGCAGAGTTGCAGAGTACCATCAAACCCTTTGTGATACATTCTGCTTTTTAGTATAAGAAAATGAGCAGCTAGCCTTCTGATGGTTATGCGGTCCTTCTTGCCACTTCCCTCTGGATATTGCATTGTTTCCAGAAAATTTTTGATATCTTTGTACCAGACATCATCATCATCATCATCTTGTTGAACCAGTGCGGAGACAATTTGTGCTACCGTCACGGTAGGCCCCTTTCTTTCTTCAATTAAAACTGACTGGATCTTTGTACCATTTTCCCATGTTAAATTAACAGCGAGATTGGCTAAAGCATCAGTGAAACTATTTTGTTCTCGAGGAAGATGTTTGAAGCTGATGTCATCAAAATAAGGGATCAACCCTTTAAGGTACTCAGTGTAGAGCTGAAGTCTCTCATCTCTAATCCTCCACATTCCTATTGTTTGAGATATGATGAGATTAGAATCTCCATACACAGTGAGATGTCTCGCCCCTGCTACCAAGGCGGCCTTTACTCCATATATACAGGCTTCATACTCGGTTGTATTGTTTGTTGTTGGGAAATCCAGATTGACAGCAAATGGAATATGGACTCCGTCAGGATCTACTAACAAAACACCTGCTCCATTACCTCTCCTATTAGAAGCTCTATCAAAGTACATGCACCATTGTGGATTATCAATGAAGCATAAGTACTCATCAGGGAATGCATCGTCATATTCATCTCCTGACACTGGTCCTTCTGCTAGGGCTTCAGATATGGCTCGTCCTTTAATAGATTTCTGGCTGACACATTGAATATCAAACTCAGAAAGCATAGCATGCCATCTTGCCAATCTTTCACTAAGAATGGGTTTTTCAAATAGATACTTGATTGGATCAAGTCTTGAGATCAGATAGGTAGTATGAGCTTGAAGGTGATGCCTCAACTTCTTCGTGGCATAGACCAAGGAGATACATGCTTTTTCCAGTGGGGTATATCTTGTCTCATACTCCAGGAATTTCTTGCTGAGATAGTATATGGCGACCTCTTTCTTTGTTCCCTCTTGATATTGGGCTAAGAGAGCTCCCATAGCCGTTTCTGTGATAGTGAGGTACAAAATCAGAGGTTCTCCTTGTCTAGGTGGCATTAGAACAGGTGGATTTGAAAGGTATTCTTTCATAGAATCAAAAGTTTCCTGACATTATTCATTCCACTCATGGGATACTCCTTTTCTGAGCAGCTTAAATATAGGTTCACATCTCATAGTAAGTTGTGAGATGAACCTGCTGATATATTGAATTCTGCCGAGAAACCCTCTTACTTTTTTTTCTATTTTTGGAGGTGGTAGCCCTTGAATAGCTTTTACCTTTTCAGAGTCCACTTTGATGCCGTCTTGACTGACAATGAATCCCAACAACTTCCCCGAAGTGACGTCAAACACACATTTTTGAGGGTTCAGCCTTAAATTGTATTTCCTGATTCTTTCAAAGAAGGACCTTAACGCAGGAATATGCCCCTCACGATCTTCACTTTTCCCAATCATGTCATCTACATAAACCTCCATAATGTCGTGGATGAGGTCATGAAGGATAGTGGTTGCAACCCTTTGATATGTGGCTCCAGCATTCTTGAGACCAAAAGGCATAACTCGGTAGCAAAAAGTGCCCCATGGAGTGATGAAAGATATCTTTGTCATGTCTTCTTGAGCCATGAGTATTTGATTATACCCTGAGAATCCATCCATGAAGGAAAACATTACATGACCAGCCGTACTATCAACAAGAACATCAATGTGGGGTAGAAGAAAGCAATCTTTTGGTGACGCAGCATTCAAATCTCGAAAATCGATGCATACCCGAACTCTCCCATCCTTTTTAGGTACAACCACTATATTGGCGAGCCAACTTGGATGTTTTACAGCTTGGGTGAATTTGGCATCAAGCTGTTTCTGGATTTCTTCTTTCACTTTCAGATTAACCTCTGGCTTCATTCGGCGAAGCTTTTGCTGCTTAGGCTTGCTTTCAGGATGTAACGGAATGCGATGTTCCGTAATTTCTCTATTAACACCAGGCATATCAGCATAAGACCATGCGAACACATCTACATACTCTTTTAATAATGCAATAAACATAGATTGTTCAGTTGGGGAGAGGGATGATCCTATTTTGACTTCTTTTACAGCATTTTCTGTACCAATATTAATCACAATGGATTCTTCCATGGGTTTTATGTATGTTTCAGTTGTATCAAGTGATTCATCATTATTAAATTCACTGTCAAAAATAACATCTTGCATGCAAATGTATTTAGATAGAGGTTCACATTCAATTTCCTCACTGTCAGAGTCTTCTGACTGGGTATGTAAGGTAGATTGGCTGGAAGATGAGCTATCGGTATGATATCCATCTGAAGGAGGTGAAAAGGTATTTTCACGAGAGGGATGTGGAGGATGGTTTCCTAAAAACATTTTAAATTCTATAGGCTCGTCTTTTGCCTGACACTCAATACTCCACTTATGTTCAATGCTTTCGCCAAAAGGTATCATCAAAGACACCGGGTCAAAATCCCCTTCCCTAGAGGACTCAGAAGCGAAAAGCTTCTTAAGGACTCCATGTTCCAGATTATCCACCCAGTCATTTTCTTTTTTCATGTTTTGTTCTTGGACAAACCAACTTTTGATTAAGTCTAAATTTCTAGCTTCATTGAAGAATATCTCCAATCCCGGTAAAATCTTCTGTTCTTTCCTACTAAGCCAAGGTTCTGGGAATTCGTAGTATGGCTCAGTATCTCCTTGCAGGATGAACTGACCATTGAGGGTAGAAGAAGGTTTTTTGGTGTTTTGAGAAGTGCTGCCCGGATTATATCCTAATCCATGTCGGTTCCGCTTGTCTACTACGGGGATTGGTTGCTTCATTCCTCTACCATTACGCCCTAATCCGGCTCCTTGAGTATAACCCATCTTCATCATAATTTGAAATCCTTTGGACAGAGGTTGCATGGCAATCCCTACAGGCTCTTTGACCGCATTCGTGGATAGGGCTGAGGTGTTTGTTTTCTGGCGGTAATTGGTCATCCTTAGAGAAGGGATAAATTTCTTCTTTTTGGACCTAAAGGTAGAGAAAAAGAATTAAAAGAAAAGAAAAGAAGGCTACACATTGCAGAATGCATTGTAGAGTACAGAAATTTTTCGAAAACAACTTTGCCATATCTTGACTAGAATGGTCCACCTTCGCAATTTTGCTTTTTATTATTATTTATTATTATTTTTTTGTTTTGACTTTATTTTGACCTTTTTAAATGATTTTACTGTCATTGGGGTTGAAAACAGATTTTTCATTCTTCCATTCCCTGCTTAATATTTGAACAAAGACATAAAATATAAAGATTAGGGCTTGTATATCCATTGATGAATCAATTCAGCATTCTGAAATTGCTCCTGTGATGACTGGCATCTTGAATTCTGATCACATTGCCTGTAATACAATGGTACGGTTAATATATTTGAGTCGAACCCGAAGGTTGCCTACATATCCCCATTGCACCAAGTGCATTTTATGGGGAATCAGACTCAGCGTAGTTCGTTATTTTAGAAAGAACTAAAGTTTTTTATTTAATAAAGCAGCTGCACTCATATTGAGCTACCTACGTACCCCGGTGTTACATAGGTGGAGTGATTTCACGAGGCAAGTGTAAGTGATAATGGGGATTCAAGCTGCACGTAGTTCTCTGATACTAACAAGCTGAAAGATTTTTTATTTTTTTTTTTGTATATGGGCTAACCCCCTACAGGACTTTTACCGAAGACTTTTCTCTTTCTGGGAGATGATCAAGTAGCTTTGTGGTAGACAAGAGCTATGTTGGTGATTTGCTTGATGCGATAGCTGAGAGCATGACATTGGTTTGTGTCGTGACCATGCAACTGATGATATTGGAAGTACTTGTGAAGATCTGACCCTACTGGACTTGCCCCTGGGCGTCTGGGAAGTGGATGAATCTTACCTTGTTCAACCAATTTGCGAAAGATATCGACTTGGGATTGCGGTCGCGGATATGACGACACCTTTCTTGCGGGTACTTCTTTGTGGGTTGGACTAATGATGCCTCGATCAATCGGGCTTTGCACTTTGTAGTAAAGGTCATGGCATCGATCGGTTTCATGCCCAAATTGACAATAATAAGCGCAGAGTTTGCTCATGTCTGTTCCCGGGGAAGGGGTAAACAAGTGCACATGCGCTGGAACTTGAAGTATACCTCGCCTCCGAAGACGATCATACACCATACTCAATGGTTCATCCATCTTAGCATAAACCCTTGGATTTGTATTGGGAATTTCAAAATCTTCCCGAGGTCGTTTTTCTTGCAATTTCAGAGCATCGATGTCAAAACCATGCTGTTCCATGTGGCTGAGGGAGGTGTACTTGATAGTAACCATGTGACGATAATAGAAATCGTTCAGGTTCCGCAGCAATATGAGCATGAATTCCCGATCAGTAATAGGGAAACGAAGTTGTGTGCGGATATGAGTGCTTCTTGAACAAAAGTGCGAGAAGGTTTCCAAGGCACTCTGACGCAAAGTGACTAACTTCAGCTTCCTGACATCAGTTTGTTTATGCTCGAAAGCCCAATTAACAAAGGCTTGGCTAGCATTTTCCCACCTAGCCTTATCTACACAATCTGAAGAATAGTACCAGTCCAGAGCTGGTCCTTATAAACTCTTGTCAAACAAACATGGGGTAATCTTCCTCTCGGTATGCCCCATGGATGCAAGGCATTCACAAATCCCACTAAGTGGGCAAAAGGATCACCGTTCCCATCAAATTTTCTGAATTGGGGTAATTCACGATAATGATCTTCATGTTGATATCCTGGAAAGAGAATTAGTGACTCAGTATGAACCTCTCGAACAGGGCATACTACATTAAAGTCCAGGTCAAAATCGTCAGTCCTAGATCTCTTCTTTGAGTCATGATCGTCATTGTCTTGAGAGTGGCCGATACAGGATTCCTCTGGTGCTTCAATTGAGGTATCATGAGTGTCAATGCTTGGAGCTCCTACTTCTTCCTCGTCATCCTCACTATACTTTGGTTCTATTTCTTCAGAGCTTGTATCTGGTGTGGCAGCTGGCACCTCATTCATCCAGGAATTTTCGGGTGCCGCTAGGATACAAGTGGATAGTGTAACCATCCAACCCTGGTGCCCTCTACTTCGTTCGAGATACAATACCGGATTTTTTCGGCGTTGGAGATGGTCATATTTCTTCGGATCACCGAGAAATAGTCACAAGACCACGATCGGTGAGAAGCTTTACCTTCGATGTAGAGTAGAGGCTCTTGCCCTATTTTCATGCGGCCATGGTCTTCCTAATAAGAAGTTAAAATAGGCTTGTATGTCAATGATCATGAATTCCACCTTCCTTGCCACGGGACCATATTCAATGAGGAGGCTGATCAAACCCAGTACTTCTCTCTTAGCATTATCGTATGCTCTGACCACCTGGTTGGATGGTACCAGATCCTCTTTTAAATACACAAGCCTTGTTAGCACGCGCAGAGGGCAAACATTAATTGCGGAGCCATTGTCGATCAACACCCTAGGTATCTCCCATCCATTACAATGTATAGTGATGTGTAATGAATTGTTGTGGTTGATATTGTCAGGGGATCATTGTCTCGTGAACATGAGAGTTCGAGCTATCCCATGAATGTGCCCCACCATCCGGTCGGGTGTTATAGAAGAGCTTACGAGGCTTCATTAAGATGCTTTAGAGCAGTTGCCCTATGAGGTCGGGAATGCATTAACAATTTCCAGATGGAAACATTAGCATTTACTTCTTTCATGCGCTTGATAGCATCATCTTCCTTGTTACCTTCTTCTATCATTGGCTCTTTGCCCTTTTCTTTCCTTCTCAATACCTCCAAAGGATTTTCATCCTCCAAATGGGATGGCTTAAAGTGGCGGCCTGCTCTAGTCAAATGAGAGATATACACATACTCCTCATCACTCAGATCATCGAGGCAGATGGGGCGCCGGTATGTATTTGGAGTGGTGAAATGTCCTCCTATGTTTTTCTCCATAATTATTAAGACCGAATAGGCATCTTCATCAGCATCGGAGTCCAAAATGAAGAAGGCACCATCATAGTCCAAAGTTCCACACATGTCAGAGAATGGATCTTTGTTGAGAGTGAAGCTGGGGTCTTTACAAGGCCTCATTTTGACTTTTTCTTGAGTGGAATAGTCATAGACCAGGCACTTGTAGCCTACGGCTATCGGCATTTCATACATTTGAGGAACTTTCTTGCGGATTAACTGAACTGGATTGCATCCGTCCGAAGCAGCAGAGATGGCAGTAATGGCGAATGAGGGTTTATGATTGGGAAGGAGGTTTTTTGTGATGTTAGGTTGAGAGTCATTTGGTTTATTAAAGATGGATCCCAGAGAAAGTTTTCCATCATCCACAAGGTTTTGAATTTGATGCTTTAGAGCCATGCAGTTTTCAGTATTATGCCCCGGGCTTTGATGGTATTCACAGTTTTGATTTGAGTCATAATCAGGGTAAGGATTTTTAGGAAGTGGGCATGGATTCAAGGGTTGAATGAGATTGGCCTTTTTTAACTTGGAGAGAGCTTGGGAACAAGTCATGTTCAAAGGAGTAAAGTTCCTTTGTGGTCGCAACTAGAACGCGGACGATGCGCCAATGGCATGGATCGCATTAGTTGTCTTAGGAGCTACTGAATCATTGTTTGGGGGCTCTTTTGTTATTTCCGAATTTTGCATTATAAGTAGTGCCGCCAATAGGTTCATCTTTCTTGATGTCTCCCCTTTTCACAGCGTCCTCAACTAGAGTTCCCGTAGCAATCAAAGCTTTGAAAGTCGGGAAATACTGGTATGCCATATGCTTCTGATAGACAGGAAGAAGGTTTTTCACAACCATTTGCAGTTGTTCCTCTTCATTAGGCCTACTCATCATTTTGGAAGCCTTGTTTCTCCATCGATTGATGAATGAATAAAATGTCTCATTGAGGTTTTGAGAAGTGGTCTCCAGATCCCTTCTAGTAACATCAATTTCCTCATTATACTTGTATTGGTTTGAGAATTCTCTGACTATGTCAGCCCAAGTGGATTTCTTTGCATTTTCAAGGTTGAGGAACCAATAAGCTGCAGCACCATCTAAATATTGTTGAAACAGTTGGGCCATCAAGGATTCTTCCACTCCCCAGGGACTCATTACCCCTACATACATTTTCAGGAAATTGGTGGGGCTACCGGTCCCATCAAACCTCGTCAGATTAGGCATTTTGAAACCGTGGGGTAATCGTGCCTTTGGGAAAAGAGTTAATCCATTAATATCCATCCATGGTTCAGCCTTAGTCATGCCTTTTAAGACTTCTTTAAGCTTGACTACTTCTTCCTCGAGTTTAGTGGGAATTTCTCTCTCATTGTTCAGAGGCTCAAGATGAAAAGGCAAAGCTACTTCCGACTCTAGAGGAGGAGGAGGAGGAGGCATATGGGCGCTTTGACGCATTATGCCCAACACAGTTTGCTCAATATTATCCTGTTGGTCAAGCATGGCCTGGACAAGTCCTTGGAGCTCAGTCATTGGATCAGGTGGAGGGGTAGAGTTATGTTGGTTCTCGTTGTTCGGAATTTTAGACATGTTGTTGAGACGTGTAGCAGAGAATACAGCTGGTGTAGACAAGGATGACAGTATTACTGACAGAGAACATTCACTATGGTCAGAACTTCGGCGAATCAGCCTAGATCTTGAGCGGGCCCAGGCGGAGTTCCTGTGGAATGAGATGAAAAAGTTAACACAGAAGTTTGTCCAGACTTTGTTTCTTATTTTTTTTTGTTTTTATTTTTTTGCAGGGAATGAAGAACTGATATCTTTGAAAATTATATTTTTTTCTTTTAACCCCCATTTCAGTTATCATTTATCAAAAGGTGTGAAACCTTGACTTTATCATTTGTTTTGGATTTTTCATTAGGTTTATTTGATTTGTTATTCCTTTTTTTTTTTGGACTTTGGAACTTTTATTTACATTTTAGACTGCCACTCTTGGATTCATTTGTTTTGGGATAATCCACAAACATTTTTCAAAATCAATTTGATAATATCCTTCCATTTCCTGCTACTATAGAAATAAGAGAAAAGAGGTATAACGAGGCTTGTGTCCTCATTTTGGCAAATTATAATGCCCCATATATCGTTCTTCTTTGTAGTGATTTGCATCTATTGATTGCTTCTAAGTGCTGAAACCATAAAAGAAAATATTAAATGCAAAAGGGGCCGCACCCGAAGGTTGCCTACGTATCTCCATAAGTGTATTTGGATTTGGGGAAGTTTTTTTTTCGGTGATGATTGATTTTTTTTTGAATGGAGAATCAGGCCCAACGTAGTTCTGATATATGAAATTTTACATAATTTTCCTTTTTTTTTTTTTTTGCAGCTGCACTCGGAAAATGAGTTGCCTACGTACCCCTTTTAGTACATTACATAGTAGAGAAACTAAGATAGATGCATACAACATTAGATTTTTTGTTTTTTTTTAGGGGATCAAGCCGCACGTAGCTTTACCTACAAAATATAATATAAAAGCGATTAAATGAATCGAGTACTTCCTAAACTTTTCGGAGCTTCGGTTGTCGGGCGCCAAGCCATATGTTCTCCTGTTTGAAGACGCCTGTCCCACCTCTTAGGATTAGACCGATGTGAAGTACTCGGGTTCTTCTCAACCATTTTCCGAGTTCAATTTGCTAGGCGCCAGGCCATGTATTCTCCTGTTTGAATACGTTTGTTCCACCTCTTAGGATTAGACTAATTTGAAGTACCAGAAATGTACACACTAACAATGTTAGTCAATAACTGGTGAATTTTTCATTATATGTGTTTTTAGCAGGAAATGGAAGAATTTTTTCTTTTTTCAAAAACAATTATCCCTTTTGACACAATTTTTTCTTTATCTTTTTCTTTTTTAGAACAATTACCCTTTTTGACACAAATTTTTTCTTTTCTTTTTTTTATAGACTAGACTTCTCGTGTTTTAGACTATATGTTCTAATTCCTAAACATGACACGTTTTGAACTCGTGATTACGACTCTTTTTATTTTTTATTTTTTCAAATATTTTTTTGTTTTATTTTGGGATTATATTTTCAAAACAGGATTTTTTTTTCTTTTTAAAAATCAATTTTGTTTTTGGAAAAACCAATTTGAATGAAAAAAATTTTGAAGTAAATGTGAGTTTTTTTAAAAAAAATGGTTGAGCACACACATATTTTTTTTACATGACTCTTGTGATAAATAAACAAAAATGTTCTTAATATTTCAATAATCATTTCAGCAGCAATTCAGCTATACCTAATGATTACCGAAATATTGACCGACTGAAAACGGACTGAGGAATTTTTTGAAAGTTTTTTCACATTATTCAATAACTGAAATAAATAAAGGACATTTGTGCATTGATCATTGTGTCCTAGAAGTCAACTAAAAGGTGATTCATTTAAGGAGAGATTATGTTAAAGTGGCCTCGAGTCACTTCCATTGTGTCCATCGAGGGTGGACGCTCCTGACAGAGCCGGTCGCAATAGCTCGCGGATGCAGGTTTTACGCCCTTAATTCATTAATTTGTCATTCTAAAATTCTGACCCTTGCCAATAGACAGAGGTATCAGACCTAATAAGAAAATGGTTAAAAAGAGTGCACGTGTATGGATCGATAAACTACCAAGCACACGTAATTTTCACATAAGCATGCTATATACATAAATTAAATTGTGAATAGCCATGATTAGCTTTCTTTATTATATATACATATGGAAAATAACGCATTGCTCAGGTTTAAACCTCATATACTTCAAGTGGAAGTTCTTTCCCCAGTGAAGTCGCCGACTGTGGTATCCGATTTTACTTGTCTTAATTAACGGTCCGAATTCCACGAAAGTCTCTCATTGGACTTTTGAGTTTTAGAAAACTTAGAAGTCGCCACCCTATTAATATATGAATAGGGACATATTTATTTAATAAATCGTTTTAAAATCAATTTCAAGAAAAATCATTTAAAACGATGATGACTTCATATGGATAAGGCTTTTGTGAAAATTGGTCTTTCATACCATGAGATAGGGTTCGGGGTTTAGGTTAAGAGGTGCGAACGTCTGGAACTCGTCTCCTCTTCCGTTCTAAAGAACGGGCTCTTACTAAATGCGTTATTTTCCATTTTAAAGTAATCATGGCTATTAAAAGAAAGAAAATCACATAAGTTGCACATATACACATTAACCATTTTTCTTTAGGACCAATATATCATTTGTACATGGTAGGTTTGAGCACTGAAGTTGCACTACGTACCAATCATTGCTGGATTGGAATCCACTCATGGATCAAAACCGTCGTAGTTCGAGCATATGTCTCACCCTAAATGGCCAATTCCACTGGGTAAAGAAGAGGGGGGGAATAGATTATGAATAACTCACTTTTAGAATTAAACAAATCTATTTGAAATGAGGTAATCACTCCAATTAGTGATTAAAATGGGGTTAATTAGTGATTAAATATGAAGGATTAAGATAATCACCTTAATTAGTGATTGAAAATAGAGGTTAAGCTAATCACTTTAATTAGTGATTAAATATGAAGGATTAAGATAATTGCCTTAATTAGTGACTAAACTTAAGAGGAAAGATAATCACCTTGATTAGTGATTAACAATGAAGGTTAGGAAGTAATCACCCTAATTAATGATTATTCAAGGTTTAAGATAATCACTCTAATTAGTGATTAAATGAGAAAAAATAATCGTCCTAATTAACGATCATTAAGGTTTAAGATAATCACTCTAATTAGTGATTAAATGAGAAGAATAATCGTCCTAATTAACGATTATTAGGGTTTAAGATAATCACTCTAATTAGTGATTAAATAATGATTGGAGATAATCACCCTAATTAGTGATTAAAAGAAGTTTGTGTTAACCGCTCTAATTAGCGATTAATCGAGGATTGAAATAACCACCTTAATAGTGATCACGCTTATGATTTTCGAAAGGTCTTAGAAGGTTTGATTCCTAATTGAAGGCTTTTGAGAAATAATCTTTATGGAAGATTATAAAGTCATTTGGAGAGAAATGATCAATTTGAGATCGAATTTGGAGATTTGTGTTTGGCTAATTGGAATTTGGCCATTTAAAGCGAGACACGTGAAACGACCTAAAATCAATTTGGAGATCATAATTACCAATCTAATTATGTCAAATTATATGATTAATCCATTTGAATATGGAGAACACATTTTTAAAATGTAAGATGGATCATCATACAATTTAACTTAGTTAGATTTACAATTTTTCCTCTTAATTGAGATTGGGACATTTGATTCATATACTATGATATATTGGCCCAACATGCAATATTTGTAACATTGGTTGCTCATTTTATTAAAAAGAGTTGTGGAATTATTTATGAAAATTATGCATAAACATCTCCATGTTTTTTTTTTATTAATTGAGTGATGCAATAATTATTTACAATGAAACTATTATTACAACAATATGTACAAAATCTATGATTTATACAAATCTTCAATCTTGATCTTCACCATGATGCTCCTTGATCTTCATCTCCTTAAATGGGCTTTGGAATTCATGTTTATTTGTGAATTTATGAAAGTTAAAGATTAATTAACTTCTTTGATTTTGATTTTTTTATGACAATTTTTATTGATTTATATTTACATGATAAAATGAGTCATTTTAAGAGAAACTTAAAATTTCATGATTTTTTATTCACATTTTCGTATGAAGAAAACATTTTTTTTTTATTTTATGAAAGGTGAGTTAATCACTTTATTTCATTTTCCAGATTGCACTTTTGTTCTTGCACTGACTTACAAAGATCATAACTTTCTGTATAAAGCATTAAATTCAGAATTTGATATATCTAAGGATAGATCAGTGAGTTATTTATGTTGTGTCAAAAGTTCACTAGTTTTTAGTGACCACTTGAATTATGGTGAATTTTATACTCAAACTGGTAAAAACAGGACCTTTATTCAAATTGTTCTTTGAGATCTAACTTATTGAACTCATTTTGAAGTTAATTTTAGTATGAACATTCTAGACACTTTGAAGAACTAGACTGGAAATTTTCACGTAAATTGGATACTTTTAAGACCTTTTTTTATTTATTTCCTTAACCGAAAGGAAAATCAATTTTCTGGAATTTAGTGATTTACATGAATGATTTTATAAAAATGATATAAAATTATATAAAATTCATATGAACATGAATTTTATATTTTTGAAAAGCTACTGATGTTTTCTTCAAACTTAATGTTTTTAGTTTTATGTAAAGGATTTTATTTTTAACTTTATTGACAGAACAAGCATAGGTGGTACTGAACAAAATCAGTTTTGCACAACAAAGTTGTATGATTTTTATTTATTTACAAAAAAATCGTTTTTTAGAAATTCCAAATCCCAGTTGCTGGAAACATCTTTGAATTCATAGAAAAAATATTAAATCCTACAAACTATTCTGATAACACAGACGAAAAATAGAATGAATTACGAAATTAAAACTGATTATAATTACAGCATCACATTTTCTTTTTTATGGAGATGTTTATGCACAACTATCTTGAATTTTTTTTTATGAAATCATTTTTTTGTGATGAATAACAACTTGATTAAGGAAAATCACATAATCACATTGTTTCCTAAGAGTCACCCCATTAGAGGTGACTATTCTAGGTGGGGTGATTTAAGGTTGGGAACCTATTAGGACTTCCACATACCCAAATCACTCCAAAGATTAAAAAAATGATAAGAATAAAAACAAGGAAGAAGTTAGTAGATGATTAAGAAGATAATCAAAATAACAAGAACTTCAACTTTACCTTGCTAGCTCAATGACGCACTTCCTTTTTGCAAATTTTTCTTCCTTTTTTTGTGATTTTCTTAATTTCTAAGTGAGTTTCTAAATCTTCTTAATTACTAACTTAAACTCCTTTTGTGTTTTTTTTTTTCTTCTTTTGATGAACTTCGTTACTTACTAATTATCTTACTAACTTTTACTTTCTTTTGCTTAAGTGAGATTTTTAGAGAGAAGGAGTAGAGAAGATGAGAGTGAAGTTGAATTGTGTTTTTTTCAACTTGCTACTTACTAATTAAGACATTGCTTAGATGGAAAAATTAAGGAGAAGAAGAGTATTAGAGAGAGAAGTTGAGAGTGAAGTTGAATTGTGTTTTTTTCAACTTGGTTTTGAAGTGAATTTTGGAGGGTATTTATAGAGAAATGAGGGAAGTGAACTAGGGTTTCAAAGAGGTAGAAAATCAGATTTTTCATCCAAAAAAATCTGATTTTCTTCATCCCTAATTACCCTAATGACATCACTCTAATGACTTCACCCTAATGCCATCATCAAATCTCTTTGGAAACATAAATATTCTTATTCTTTTTTAGATTTGCTCATTAATGAGGCAAGATCAAAATTTCAGAAAATATTCTTCCTAAAACATCCTAATATGCAAAAAAAAAATGCATGGAAAATCGTGCAAACGAAACCGACGGAATGTTGCGCCTAGCGCAAGCTGCGCTAGGCACGGTACCTTGCGCCTGGCGCAAGGTCCTGCGTCTGGCGCAGGGCTAGCTTGTGCGCTAGGCGCACAATCATGCGTCTGGCGCATGATTGTGTGCTTGGCGCACACCTGACCTTTTCGGAAAAAATCCGGATTTCCCCCCCTTACACATGGGATTTGATTCTTATTCTCACATCTTTTCATGATTCTTATTCTCTAACTAATGGATAAAGGATGTGTTTAGTGGATAAAGAATATATTCTTATTCTTTATCCAATGAACAATGACTTGACCATCAAGGAAACTGATTAATGCCGATTTTGGGATACGACAAAACCCGAGTTTCATTTTTTCCATTTCCGAAAGACTAACTTAAGATAATTAATGAAAACTCGTCAAATTAATGAAGACGAGCATGATTATACTACGAATTATTTTATTAAAACGGTGGTGGTAGTATTGACTACAACTCACGAAAATTATACTTCTAAGCCGAAAATGTATGATTAATACGCAAAAATGAAAAATCGTGCGACGGAATGAAACTCGCGCTCCGAGGTGCGCGCTCCACGCTGCATGATGATTTTGTTATTTTTATTTTTCAAAACCTTCATTTATCCGGAAAAAAGGTTCAAAATTTGGTGTCTACAGGAGGATGGACTTTTCTTTCTCCGCGGGGTTCCTAAGGCGAAGATCATGGTTGTTGATGGCATGGCATCGATTGATTTATGGCACAAGCGTTTTGGTCATCCTTCGGAGAAAGTTCTGCGTCATTTGTCGTGTGTGAGTCCATCTAGTATTAGTAGTTGCAATAAGGATGGGTGTGAAGTTTGTTTTCGTGCCCACCTACCCAGAACTAGTTATCCTAGGAGTGATAGTAGAGCTAGTCGTATTTTTGAATTGATTCATTGTGATTTATGGGGCCCATATAGAACAAAATCTGCTTGTGGTGCTTCATATTTTTTAACAATAGTTGATGATTTTTCCCGTACTGTGTGGATTTATTTATTATATAATAAAATGGAGGTTGAGATTATGTTATTGAATTTTATTGCCTTGGTTGAACGATTATTTAATCAGACTGTCAAACGGGTTAGAAGTGACAATGGAACAGAATTTAATCGTCTGAAATCATATTTTGCAAAATAAGGCATTATATTTGAAACTTCATGTGTTAAGACTCCACAACAGAACGGACGGGTAGAACGAAAACACAGACATATTTTGAATGTGGCTAGGGCCTTGAGATTTCAAGCTCGTTTACCATTGAGATTTTGGGGAGATTGTGTTCATGCGGCGTGTCATTTAATTAATCGTACTCCAACTGTGCTTCTTGATTATAAAACTCCATATGAGTGTTTGTTTGGAAAACCTCCTAGTATGTCTGATATACGAGTTTTTGGGTGTTTGTGTTATGCTTCTAATTTCAATCATAATGGTGATAAATTTGCAAGTAGAAGTCGGAATTGTGTGTTTGTGGGTTACTCTTTTACTCAAAAAAGGATGGAAGTTGTTTGATTTAGATACCCACCAATACTTTGTTTCCCGTGATGTGAAGTTCATTGAGACTAGTTTTCCTTTTGCCCGTTCTTCCCCTGTGAATGATGTGCCTTTGGTTAGTGATGTGGAATTTTTTGATGATGATATTGTGCATGCGGGTGTTGAAAGGGAAACACAGGAGGATCGAGGCGTGGAGCACGAGCTCGCGCCTGCGGATGGTGTGGCCGAGGCCCGGACTGGCCTCATGTTGGGTGTTGCGCCTTCGAGTGCGGATGGTTCGGTCGAGGTTGATGTGCCTCGTGTGGATTCTCGGCCCATTGTCGAGCCATGTGAGGTTGTGGCCGTGGATGCCCCCGACGTGGGGGAGGTGGATGTGGTAGGAAGTGGGGATGTTGTGCCTGAGAGTAATGGTGATTTGGGTAGGGGGAAACGTGCCAAAGTGCCCCCTAAGAAATTGAGGGATTATGTTACTCATACGGTGGTGAAAAAGAAAAGTCCATCTACTCAATCTACTGCTTCATCAAAGTCCTCAGGTACTCCCTATCCTATTGCATATTATGTTAGTTGTGAAAAAATTTCTGACAAACATCGCAGATATCTAGCAGCTATTACTGCAGGGAACCCTCCTAAATCATTTAAGGAGGCTATGAAACATGAAGGATGGCGTGAGGCCATGGCAGCAGAAATTAAAGCCTTGGAGGATCAAGGCACGTGGGAATTACAACCCCTTCCTCCAGGGAAGAAAGCTTTGGGAAGTAAGTGGGTGTACATAGAGAAGTATGATGAGCAGGGAAAACTGCAAAGATTGAAGGCCAGATTGGTTATATTTGGTCATCATCAGGTAGAAGGCATAGATTATAATGAAACTTTTTCTCCTGTGGCAAAAATGACAACAGTTCGTACTTTCCTGGCTGTTGCGCTGTGGTGAAAAGATGGGAGATTCATCAGATGGATGTGCATGATGCCTTTCTACATGGTGATCTGGAAGAGGAAGTTTATATGAGAATTCCTCTAGGTTTTTCGAAAAATAATACTAACATGGTGTGCAGGATGAAAAAGTCGTTGTATGGATTGAAGCAGGCACCTAGATGCTAGTTTGCAAAATTGGTTGCTGCTTTGAAATCTTATGGTTTTAAGCAGCCTTATTATGATTATTCTTTGTTCACTCTGACCATAAAGCACATTCAGCTCAATGTGCTTATATATGTGGATGATATGATTATTGCAGGGAACGATCAGAAAGCTTTACTGAACTTCAAAACTTGTTTGGGAAAATGTTTTAAAATGAAGGATTTGGGTGTTTTGAAGTATTTTTTAGGCCTGGAGGTTGCCAGAGGTCCACAGGGAATTTTTATGAGCCAGAGAAAATATGCTATGGACATTATTTCGGAGTGTGGGTTGTTGGGAGCTAAACATGCAGACTTTCCTATGGAACAGCATCATCAGCTCGCTTTGGTTGATGGTCCTTTAATGGACAACACCGAGCTGTATAGGCGTTTGATGGGGCGATTGATTTATCTTGCTGTTACTCGTCCTGATTTGGCATATTCTGCTCATATCTTATCACAGTTTATGCAGGCACCACGTGTTGCTCATTGGGAGGCCGTCCTGCGAGTGGTGCGGTATTTGAAGAAAAATCCAGGACAGGGAATTTTATTTCGTTCTAATAGTTCTCTCTGCCTTGAAGGTTGGTGTGATTCTGATTGGGCTAGTTGTCCTCTTACTAGACGATCTTTGAGTGGATGGTTTGTTCTGTTGGGTTATTCTCCTGTTTCCTGGAAAACTAAGAAGCAGCCTACTGTGTCTCGTTCTTCTACATAGGCAGAATATCGTGATATGGCTGCTATTGTTTGTAAATTAAAATGGTTGAAACAACTTTTGGATGATTGTGGAGTTCAGCATCCTGCAGGGATGAGGTTATTTTGTGACAGTCAATCTGCATTGTATATTGCCAGGAATCCTATTTTTCATGAGCGCACGAAACATATCGAATTTGATTGTCATTTTGTTAGGGATGCAGTGACTGACGGACTTATTACTCCTTCTTATGTGCCTACCAAATTTCACTTGGCGGATATTTTTACTAAAGCACTTGGTAGGACTCAGTTGGGGCATCAAAAATTTGCATGCTCCAACTTAAGGGGGTGTGAGGAAATAGGGTTCCATTTATTATTAGAATTCATTATGAAATAGGATTTATTTCCTAATTAGTTTTGGTGAAGGACTATATGTCCTTAGGTTGTATAAATATGTTTTTGAGATGAATGAGAAGGGAGAACAAATTGACCAAAGCTTAACAGATATCCTAGTCGGAAGCCTAATGGAAACCAAGGGAATGGGAAGAAAGCCGAGAGAACCTTCTTCTGCAAAAGATGTGACAAGAACCACCCTGGGAAGGATTGTGAGGGCAACTTGTTGACTTGACGTTATTGTCAAAAATTGGGAAACCGAGAGTATGAGGGCTTTAGAAAAGCTGGTGGAGAGCCTGCAGTGAAAGTTGGCCCGAGTAATAAGGTCCCTCAGAATGATCAACAAAAGTCAGCTTCTTCGAATGCCGGTGTTAAACCGGGGATGGGGAATCAGACTAAAGGCAGAATTTTCGTCATGAACCGCCGTGCGGCTGAGAATGTTTCTAAGGTAGTGATTGGAACCTTTTTCATTAATTCCCTGTCTGTCAAAGTGCTATTTGATTCTGGAGCATATCAATCATTTATTTCTAGAACTTTAGTGGAAAAGCTTCAGCTAGACAATCGAGTGTCTATTTTATTAGATATTGCATTACCATTAGGAGAGATTTTTAGTTGTACTAGGTTGCATAGTCAAGTACCCTTAGTGATAGCTTGGGTGAACTTTCCGTCCGATTTAGTTGAGTTTGACTTCTCGATGTTGTTTTGGGGATGGGTTGGTTGGGAAGATTCAGGGCTCAGATTGATTATGAGGCCTACAAGGTGTCTTTAATAGGCCCTGAGAAGGAAAGGGTGACCTATAGCTAGCTTGGGAAGGAGTGGGAATGAAGATATTGTCTACAATGAGAATTCAAACTTATGTGAGGAAGAGATGTCCGTTCTTCTTATGTGGAGTTCAGAGGATCGAAAAGGAAGACGGGAACAGGGAGGTTCCAATTGTATCTGAGTTTCCTAGCGTATTTCCAGAAGATCTACCGGGTATGCCACCTATTAGAGATCTTGAGTTCACCATCGATTTGCTGCCAGGAACCGGACCTATTTCAAAGGCTCGTATAGAATGGCTCCAGCTGAGATGAAGGAGTTAAAAGTTCAGTTGGAGGAGTTGTTGGAAATAGGATATATAAGACCTAGTTCGTCTCCTTGGGGTGCACCTGTATCGTTCGTGAAAAAGAATAATAGTAGTGTGATCTTGTGCATTGACTATCGAGAGTTGAACAATGTAATAATCAAGAATAAGTATCCGCTTCCGAGAATCGATGATTTATTTGATCAGTTGAAAGGAGCAGGAATTTTCTCGAAAAATGATTTGAGGTCAGGTTATCACCAACTGAGGATGATAGTCCTAATACTGCATTTAGGACGCGTTATAGTCACTACGAGTTCACATTAATGTCGTTTGGTCTTACCAACGCACCTGCAGTTTTTATGGATTTGATGCATAGGATTTTCATATCATACTTGCACTAGTACAATAATATCATTGTGCTGCGGTTTTTAAAGGACATATTGTTGCGGTTTTCGCACCGCCGCAAATCAAGGCGCAACAATAGGTGGAACTTCTTGCTGCTCTAGAACCACAGCAAAAGATTAAAACTATTGTTGCGGTTGTTTCCCAAAACCGCCGCAAGAGCTGTAGGTAAATTAAAAAAAAAAATTGGTATCTTTGCAATGAAGTTGCAAGGATACAAAATAATAGATATTCAATATAAAATTATTGTATGAAGAATAATTGCATCTTACTAACTTAATATGAACCACTTTAAAACTATTAAAAACAAAAATTACAATAAAAAAGAAAAAAAAAAAGAATTCCGAAAAAAAAGAGAAGAAACTCACACAAACCATAGAAATTAAACAAAGCATAAAAATTCTAGAGCCAGGGAGATCCCCTTCCCTTCATCCCAGTCCAGTCACTAGATTTCCAGATCTTCGCATCTCCCATTCGCCGGAAAACCCACGAACTCCACGAAACACACCGGATTTCCACATTTTCACGTCGACCAGTCGCCGGAAAAACCACTAACTCCACGAAACCCACCGGATTTATAGATTCGCACGGAGCCCGTTTGCCGGAAAACCCACGAAACTCCACAAAACCCACCGGCTTTTAGATATTCGCGTCGCCCCTTTGGTTCACCAATCTCCGGTGAGAAATTTGCAGGACCGCTGCTTCTTTGATGCCGAAGTAAGAGTAGAGAGAGTGAAAGGATCGAAAAAGGTGAAGGAGGAGTGAAGCGCCGGAGTGGGTGAATGAGTTATGGAATAGGAGGAAGGAGGGAGGGTGAATGAGTAAGGATTGGAGTGATAAAGAGTGAAGGTTGAGAGGAGTGAGAGAGGTTGAAGGTTGAGAAGCGTGAGAGAGAGAGAAATGAGTGAGAGACGAAGGAGGAAAATGAAAATGGGTGAGGAGTGAAGAGATAAACGACTCTCAGCAAACCCTATCTACGTTTTATTACTAAGCCGACCTATTGCTGCGCATCAATAGATTAAATGATTAAATTAATTCGACCTATTGTTGCGGTTTCTAGTAGAAACTGCAGCAATACGTTGTTTTTCACACTTTTTTTCTTCACACACAGGCTATTACTGCGTATGGCTAAAACCGCAGCAATACAATAGCAACAATATGGTATTTTTCTACTAGTGTTGGATAAATATGTGGTTGTTTTTATAAATGATATCTTCATATATTCGAAGGATAGGAGCGGTCATGAGTTGCATTTGAGGGAAGTTTTGTCCACCTTGAAAGAGCATAAGTTGTACCCCAAACTCTCTAAGTGTGAGTTTTGGTTGGATGAGGTTGCCTTTCGAGGACATGTTATCTCAAATTTCGGTAGATCCTGCTAAGGTTTAAGCAGTGCGTGAGTGGCCAACACCGAAGACAGTGTCTGATATAAGGAGTTTTCTTGGGTTAGCCGGTTACTATCGAAGATTTGTGAAGGATTTCTCGAAGATCTCGAGAAATGACTAGCCTGATGAAGAAGGAATGTAAGTTTGTCTGGACCCCAGGGTGTGAGGAAGCTTTCTAGGCGTTGAAGGAAAGATTGTCTACAACACCTATTTTATCTCTACCGGATGAGAGTCAACAATATGAGGTTTAAAGTGATGCTTCAAAATTTTGGATTAGGGTGTGTATTGATGCAGAACGGGATGGTCATTGCTTCTAGGCAGTAAAAGCCATATGAGGTGAATTATCCAACCCATGATCTCTAATTAGCTGCAATAGTGTTTGCTTTGAAGATATGGTGGTACTACTTGTATGGGGCAACGTGTAAGTTGTTCACGGATCATAAGAGCTTGAAGTATATTTTCACTCAGAAAAAGTTGAACATGAGGCAGAGGAGGTGGTTGGAGTTGATCAAGGATTATGAATTGGAGATCCAGTATCATGACGGGAAAGTTAATGTTGTCGCTGATGCATTAAGCCAAAAGTCAAGTCATTCAATTAATGCAATGGTTTTGCTCCGAGTCAGCTATGTGTAGAGTTTCAAAAACTATCATTAGAGGTAATGGAAGAGGGCAGTGTCGAAGAATTGTTGAGTACTTTGTTGATTCAAACCTCAATCTATGATGAGATTAGGGAAGGTCAATCGAAGGATGAAAAGTTAGAAAAGATTCGGGAGAAGATCCAGGAGGGTCAGGTGTTAGATTTTCATATAGCTGGTGATGGGAGTATTCGGTTCAAGGGGAGGTGGTGTGTACCGAGTAAAAGAGAAGGTTTGAAGTGGAAATTAATGGAAGAATCTCATAGCTACCCATATTCGATACACCCAGGTGGGGATAAGTTGTATAAGGACATGAAGCAGACGTTTTGGTGGCCAAACATGAAGCGAGCGGTAGCATAGTTTGTGGCTAAGTGTCTCACATGCCAAAAGGTCAAGATTGAGCACAAAAGTTCACAAGGGAAGGTTCAGCCTTTGGATATTCCGAGTTGGAAATGGGATTCCATATCAATGGATTTCGTGTCTGCTTTACCAAGTACTAAGGATGAAAATGATACGATTTGGGTAGTTGGAGATCGTTTAACTAAATCTGCAACTTTCATACCTATGTAGAGTACTTGGTCGATGGATCAGTTGGCTAAAGCGTATGTGAAGTGGATGGTGAAATATCATGGTGTGCCTAAGGACATTGTTTCGGATCGTGATTCGCGGTTCTTGTCTAACTTCTGGCAGAGTTTGCAGAAGGTCGTGGGCACTAATCAGTTAATGAGTACATATTTTCAACTTGCTACAAACGGACAAACAAAACGAACGATTTAGACTTTAGAGGATATGTTGTGATCTTGTGTCATGGGGTATCAGGGTTCGTGGGAAGATTTCTTGGATTTGATAGAATTTTCCTACAACAACTGTCATCACGCAAGTATTGATATGACCTATTTGAAGCATTGTATGGTCGAAAGTACAGAAGTCCAGTCTGCTGGAATGATGTTAGTTAAACCGTGGTTCTTGGACCTGAGTTCCTAGAAGAGACGGTTAAGCAAGTGAAAGTGACTCAGGAAAAGGTGTGATTATATCTGACTTTGCTTACACTAACTCTCCAGTGAAGAAACTTCAAATGCTCCTCCGAATGCTTAATTCAAGTCAAGTACTTTCCGATCTAGGCTCAGTGTGCCTAATTCAAGACAAGCTTTTCCAAAGTGTGTGTAATACCCCATATTTTTGACTATTTATTTTAGTAATTAGATATTTATTTTCTAAAATAAATATTTTAAACAAAGGGTATTTTAGTAATTTACTCGTTTTAAAATATTTTGGCGGGAATATGGCGCCAAATTTCTAGTTAAAATTCTTATTGAGTTATTTTAATAAGTTTTAATATAAAGCATTTAAAATATTTAGTCAAAATGATTTTCTTCTTTATGATGGGGTTTAAAAAAATAATGGGTGATAGCCAGCCACCCTTAATAAGGGGGTGGTGGTTTTGATTTTCCAAAACTCCCAAATTAATGTGTAGGTTACAAATCTTGGGATTAATCTCCTAATTTATGGTGAAGGTTACAATGTATTTAATTTTGAAGATTAAGTACTCCGTATTCTACACCTATAAATACCCCAAACCTCAAGCCATATTTTTCCACACCAAAAACTTTGAAGAATCTAAACTCTCTTCCTTCAAGGTTCTTACTTCTCTTCTTAATGTATTTTAATTTTGTATTTCTTATTTAAGTTTTAATTTTATTTGGGTTTAAGTAAAAGTTTTTCATGTTTCTAATTAGTAAGTTTGATATTGTGTTCATAGTTAATTTCAAGGAATTCATGTTTAAGTTTATGTCTAAGTTCATGTGATAAGTTACTTATTAGATTTTTATATTATTGGTTGGTTAGGAGAACGCTCAAGCATAAGACTAAGTGAAGTTGCTAGTATACTCTTTGTGCAAGATCAAGGTACGTTATGTAGCTAGATCTTTCGAAATGTGGTTTAATGTGTGACAGTTGTTTAATTTGTTGATTTAATGGTTGAATTGATTTAGAAATTTAGTTTAAAACGGTTACAACATTTTATTATTCACTTTTGGAAATGAAAATAAGGGATGAATTTATCAATCATATTATATGAATGTTTTGTTATCAATTTTGGAAATTTAAATTATTATTACAAGGAATGGGTTGAATAGTTTTATGAACTTTGTGTGTTCAAAAGTTGTTTATTAGAAAAGGAGAATTATTCATGACTTATCAAATAGTATTATTATATTATCGCTTGATTAACGTCAAGAAGGGTTTATTCTTCAAAGTCAACTTGTTGTCAATTATTGTTAACTCTTGATATAGATTTGTTACGGGATGACTAGTTTGGGGGGTGTGCATAGTTAGGTGAAGGAAGAGAAGATAAGAAGATAATTGTTTTCAATATTATTTTTAATCCAAGTTATTTGGAAAGAGTTTGTTCTTAAAAGTTATCCTTGAATTATTAGTTAAGGAGATTTCGAAATGTAAAACATTGCGAACTAGGATTTGTGTTACCTATCTTGTACGTATCGTACTCAGTTTTATACTGACGCATATTTCCTTTTCCTATTTGGCTTTGCCATGTTTACTTTTTGTTTTGCAGGTGAACTATGGATGTGCATGGGAGCATACTAGGAAGGAGATCTTCACCTAGTTTATGATGTTTTATTTGTTTTAAGTTTGAGACAATATTTATATATAATAATAAAGAAGTATTATACTTTGGTTAAGTCTTCCACTACAAGTTACTTGGTTAGTTAGTATTTAGTTGCCGACAGTGTGAAAGTCACGTGACGGTAATACTCGTAAATTACTCAAATAATATTTATTAAATTATTTATTTTAAAGTGAGTAATTTGGGGTCAGGGTGTTACGCGTACCCTCACCCCCAAACTCAATCTTTGGTTCATTGACCAATTATGAAGTCATGATGGGTTCTTTACATTGATAAGTCCCTAAGTTGTCCCTACGATTTCCCAATGTTTATGAGTCTTCCTTTAAAAACTTGTTGGTGACTTCTCTTTTTCAAAACAGTTTCAATACTAAAACCTTTACAATGAGGTGGTCACATTCGCGCTCATCCCGTGTAGGCAATAAAAACACGCCTACAATATCCTCATCCCTGAACTGAATCTTTAATTCATTGACCAATTATGAATTCATGACTAGGAAATCTACATCCGATAAGTCCCTAAGATGTCTCTATGGTTTTCGAATATCCAATTAGATTTATGAGTCTTCTTTTAAAGATTTGTTGGCGACTTCTTTATTTCAAAACATTTTCAAAACTAAAATCTGCGTAGGCAATAAAAACATGCCTACTATGAGGTAGTCAAATTCGCATTCACACTATTTAGGTAAAATATGCCTACAATTACTCTCCTCTTAACGTAGTCTATCAAAGTATTTTATTTTACTTGGGTGGCTTAACAAGTCAATAATATTCTTTGGAGCTCTAGTACAACCATTTGTATTTAAGTGGCCTATTGTAGACGTCTATATTTTGGTCCCTTGTCCTAACAGAAAGTTCTATGATGATGAAATTATAACCTACTTTATCTAATTAGATGAAAATTACTTTGCACGGACTTGGTATGGCATTATATCGAATCGAAAACCTTAAAAAAGGGAAATGAAAGTTCAAACACTCACATGACATAGCTCTTATCTTGAAGTTTAGTTCATAGGGCTGAAAAACCTATAATGTTAACCTAAGTTAGGAAAAAACATGCTCATGCATACTTAAAATATGCTCATTGACTTGTTATTATATAATATGTCCTTTCAAGGCTCAAGTTATGTCTTGTAACTATAATTTGGATCATGCACCTTATATCAGTTGATAGGCCTCGAAATTACTCTGTCGCGCGCAAATACAGGCATTCTCACGGGGTAACCCCTCACGCGCAACTAATTCTCTGCGTGTCAAGCAACACACAAAAATTTTGCGTGTGTGCTCTGCACGATGTGGGTGCATGTAACCCTAGTTCCCCTTCGCTTATAAATACCCCCATTACACTGTTCCTCATTTCAACACACAAAATGCATCTCAAACTCCAAACAATTCTCGTTCTACTTCTATCAAACCTTCCCTACTACAAATCACAGCATTACTTTGTTACATTGCTAAAATACTGCAAGATTATGCTAAGGATAAGATCTAACAAAGAAATGTGGTAAGATTTTGAGAACTAAATAATCTATTTATTTCTTATTTTCTTTATTTTCTCTACTTCTACTCCAGTCTTTAAATTGCTTTCATCACCTTATAATTTGCTAAACTTATATTGGATCAATTAAATCACACCTATTAACATAAGTTTGGACAAATTAATTTTTTATTAAGCAGTCAAATATTAAACCGACTTTAGCTAAAAAGTATTCTTTGATTGTTAAATTAGTTCACTACTAATTTTTATATACCACTAGAAGTGATAGTAGAGGTCGTCTAGGGTTAGTTTGACGCTTCTCAATTATTGTCACTCTAGAACCTTCGCCCCCGAATATGATCTCTGGCTTCATTGGACTTTACTGGCATACTTTAACTAAAGTCATAAGGGGAACTATGACTTAGTTTTTATCCCTTTTGTGCATCTTTTGGATCACCTAAGGAAATTAAGCATGGCTCATGAGTTTCTAGAATAATCATTGACGACTTCAAACTAGTTCCTCTCTTCAAACTAAGTCCTTGAAATTTGAAAAAAAAGTTTAAGGGCTGCATTTTCCATTCCCCTTACACCTACCAAACTTTTTATGTGGGAAAAACTTTATGAAAGAAGGGAGTATATGAATACATATTTTAATGTTTAAGGAGACGAAGAGTGTGTTTTCTTAACCTTCAATAAGTCCAGACTTGTTCCAATAAGTTATAATAAGTCTTAATAAGCTCTAACAACGTATAAATTACCTGAATAACTTTCAACAAGTTGAGATAAATTTTAATAAAATCATATTAATTCAATTTAAATAAAATATATACTAATATATTAAAAGATGTTCCTAAGAAAGTTTGTGTGTCACGTGGCACTCTCCTCCAAGACTCTAATGCAAATGCTTCAAGTTAAACATTCAATTTAAAAAATAATGTTGTGTAGTTAAAAGGTATCGAACATATGACCTTTGAAATGAAAAGTGAAAGGTTAACCATTAATCCAACATAACACCATTGTTTAGTATTTCAAAATAAAATATCATAAGGTTTTATAATTATATCTCATTAAAAGATTTGCACAATTAGTTAGATACCTAACTTTTTTATGATAACAACAAGAGACTAATATAGACATAAACTCTTGCTCCAATTCCTTGTATAAAGTTAAGCCATTGCTTTCATCTCCAAACTTTTAAGGGTTTATTTTTCAAAAATCATGCAATTACTTATCATGACATTTCATTAATTTTTCCTCACTTGACAAAATGTTACGAAAAGTAACAACCCGTAGCATCACCCGAGACAGTCATTAGTTAGTAACCATAAGGTGATTAAAACACACCCCAAATACACTTTATTACGTCATGCTTGTATTGAGGGTAATTAATTAAGCAGATAATATAGAGAAATGAAAATATATTAAGGTGAATTTAGGTGGTAGTATTAGATAGGGATATTATCTCAGATAACCCTGACATATAGGCCTTTTTCCCAAATAACCCCGACATTTTCACCCCTATCTCGAATAACCCTAAACTTGTATTTTGTCATTAATCTTGACGGAATAGCTAACGACGTTAACTCTTTGACATTTATAATTAATAATCTGATCTTTTAACAGAAAAAAAAACCATTTGTGTTCATCATCCCCCTTCACTCTTGTTCTTCATATCATGTCTTCATCCTCACTCTCCTCCACCTCCTCCACCACCACCTGATTTTCTCTCTCCTCCTCCATTCCCCTGCTTCACCACTCTCTCTTCTCCACCACCCCCTGATTTTATCTCTTTCTCTCTCCTCCCTCAACGTCTCCTTTCTAGACCTTCGTCTCCACCATCACATCCGCAATTCCTACCCAGAAATTTCGACCGAAGAAATGCAAATTTTGAAGCTCGAAATTCTACACATAAATGGAGAAATTTCGACCGAAGAAATGCAGACTTGGTTCAACTTACATGAATTGGATTTTATTTATCTCACTCTCTCGCTTTGGTATCTGTTGGTTTTTGATCGGTAGAATGGTGTTGGTTAGTGTTTTGGGTATGTTTTCATTTAGTTTGAGAAAGTGAAATCACATATATGGAGGAGAGAGAAAAGATTTGTGAGAGAAAATGAAGAGGAAGAAGAAAGTGAAATCACATATAAGAAGACGAACGAAACCGACAATTACAACAACAAACCCGAAAGTTCGAACCATGGTGATGAATGACAGGAACCCCCAATTACAAAAGAGAATTTACAATTTCCCCAAATTACTTGGAAATTGATTGACAAGTAACACAACAAAGCGAGGTATACGCACGGGGATTTGTTGCCTCCCAAACACGTCTTTGCACATTTAGCACCGAATTACGCACTTCCACGATGGATTCGTGGATCCCGTCAAACACACACATAGGAAGGCGACAACGCGAGTTATGTAGTCTTGAGTTTTTTTTTTGTTGCCGGGACTTGTTGTTGCTTTGCGAAATTGTGGTTGAGGAGGTGGAGGAGAGAGAGTGGTGAAAGAGGCGGATGGAGGAGGAGAGAGAAAATCATGGTGGTGGACGAGGTGAAGGAAGGAGATGAAGACATGGAGTGAAGAACAGGAGAGAGGGAGATGAAGAACACAATTTTTTTTCTTTTAAAAAATAGGTTTTTAATTACAAACGCCAAATAGTTAACGTTGTCCACCAATCCGTCAAGTTTAATGACGAAATACGAGTTTAGGGTTATCCGAGATAGGGGTGAAAATGTCGGGGTTATTTGGGAAAAAGACCTATATGTCAGGGTTATCTAAGATAATATCCCTATTAGATATGTTGTAGATAATGTAAGCAAGAAGGGATGAGAGAGAGGATTATAATACATCACCATATAAGGACTGTGAGTAACTACTACCTTTGAAATAAGGGTAATATTTTCCCTATTCCTTCAAAGTACATCTGATGAGGATTGATCCCTCAATCACAAGAAACCAGAGGTGGAGACTAAACCATTTTCCATATCAATGATAAACAAAAAAAATTATTATTTTTACCAAACAGGCAGATACCCTCGAGTTTTCAAATTATTCACCATATACCTTATGTGTTTTGCAATTTCACCCTGCACCGTTTATCCTTTTACAGATATACAAGATGTCTTTAATGACAAACAAACTTAACATTCGTTAGTCCATCAACCCTAAGCCTTATTTTTCATGCATGTCTTCTTTCCTCCTTCCCTCCCCTCTCCTTTCCTCACCCTTTTCATTTCTCGACTCTCTCTCTCTATCTCTCTCTCTCCCCCTTATCTCAACCCCATTTTCTTTTCCTTCGCTGAAAGTTAGCCAAAAGTTGCTGAAAAGTATCTCCAGCAAACAACGGCCGCTACCTCTTCCATATTAACACCGCCAATGAGAACCTTTTTTCCAAAATTCTAGCCCCCACCACCAGTTCGACCTACCACCTCACCCCCTGCTCCCTTAACCGCACCACTAGCCGTCCTGATACACCTATTAGCCACCGGTCTATAATGATTCAACCTAACCACCTTCACCACAAGCAACCTTATTGCTAACACCAAAAACTATATCATCATTTAGCCTCACACCACTCACCTGCCCACCATATCACTCACCTTAATTGCATTTTAGTGTTTTTGCACTACCACCATCATATATATGCCACTATATTTGTAGATGTTAGGAGATGAAGAGAAGTACATATAATTTTTAGCATGTATTAAAGCCTAATATGGTAAAATTCGACCATTAAAGCTCAATATTAGGAGTATTCATGGTCAAATCGATATTGAACAATTTTGATGTATTGTGTTTGAAATTTAATTACAATGGCAGTGCCGAAGATGATGGTAAACGGAAAAATGAAGATGATGGTAAACGGAAAAATATTTGTTGTGTAAACGAAGGATAGAGTTGAACGAATTTAATGAAGATAATGATTTTACAAGTTAACTACAATTAAATGAAAAATAAAAGAAAGATTTTGAGTTATTTATGGGCTTAAAGTTAATGTCCTTTCAACTCTAAATGCATTATGTAAATTTACAAAAAAAAAAAATCTTAGAAATATATGGTGAATTAAAAACAATAAGAGTATATATGCGTTCTTTTTAATTGTTACACTTTCCTTTTTCGGCCGTTTCTATTTAATTGTTACTTTTATTTTTTTTCTTATATGGTACTTATTACATCAAATTTTTACACTTTTCTATCCTATATACCCTACTACCCATTTTATTAATCCACCTAAAACTTCCTACCTACTCTATTTTTCTCTCTCTTGCATTTTTTAATGTATCTTTTACATTTTCCAAAACTAAATATTTTCTTTTTGTACTTCGTCCTTGCTTTTTTGCACAATTTCTTTGATTCCTCTAAAGTGAATGGTAATAATTAAATAAAAACAGAGGGAGTAGTAAATTAATTAAAATTACACAGTAAAAAATTCCGAAGAACAATCCAAGAAAAAAGTGACGTCTACGAAAATTTCCAATATATAGCAAGGGCAGAAGTGACCAACCACGACTTTTTAATAGTAGGAACTATCAAAAACACACCACTACCCTTCTGTATCATCATATACTTATATCGTCGCCATTTCTATAACTCAAGCTCCTCCGCCTTCCTTCTCACTTATCATTCCATCTCTCTTCTCCCTCAAAAACTCCTTTCTATACCAAAAAAAACTCCCGTATTTTCAACCTGAAACTGAGATTCACGACATAGTTTCTCTAAATTTGACCCCTCAATTTCATTTTGATCTGTCAAATTTATAGAATGTTCAAGCGAAGGTGATTTTCTCATTACTATGGAAATCTCCTCGAAGCATTCGCATGTCAAATTCTGCTTATGTTGAAGATCTAATCTTAACAAGCTTCATTTCCGTGGCGTTTGATTCAGAATGTAATTAAACTTTTTTTTAGGCTGCCTCTGAATTTCCCTCATTTTAACTTTACTCCTTTTTCTTCATCTACTGTTGTTCAATGGCGGTTGAAGTTTCAGAAATCTCTACTTCTTTTTGACAATTGCTGATGTATTTATAGATGTGCTACGAAGATGATTTGTATATGCTATTGATCTGTCTAGTTTTTTTTCTTTTTCTTGATTTACTGAGAAATTGATGTAAAAAAACTACCAAATTTTGTGTTCAGTAATCTCTAGTGTGAATAACTGTTAAATTCTATTTATTTTTTCCATTTTTATGGATTTTCCGTACAAGTTTATTGGTCTAGTTGAAGCTACCAAAATGCTAAAATTTTCGGTTTTTTCATGGATGATTTTGGAAATATTAAGCAGTTTCTTCTTCTGTTTTATGTTGTTCTGCAACTCATTATGAAAATTTAGGATCGATTTTATGATTTCAGAATGATCAGTTTAGAAATGAAAAGTTTGAAAACAAAATAAAAAGAAAAAGAGGGTGGAGAGATTTTAAGTGATGTTAATCTATAGTTTCATGATTTATTGGAGTTACAAAAGTAGATCTTGCAATTCCACTGGATAAAAACCAGATCTTACAATATGTTTATCTTATCAGATTTTTACAATTAAACAAGTACAAAATTTCTTTTTACAGGTACCAGACAATGAGCCCTGATAATTTAGCTTCAACTTGCGTTAGAAAATCAACTACAAACAATTTCAAATCAAGCAAAGAAGATCAAAATGGTGTAGAAAACAGCAGAATAACACCCAACAACGGAAACACTACCCAAGCAACAACTACTACTGTTGCTGTTACCAATTTCGACGCAAATGGTGTAATGCAAAAATCCCCTCCAAAAACTCACCAAGATAATATCCATCACCACCACCAAAACCACCAACAGCAGGCCTCAAGTTCTTCAGCGATCAATCAAACTAATGAAAGTAGCCCGAGTCGAAACAGCGCGTGCCTCGGTGGGGGCAGCAGTGGTGGATGTGTTGGTGGCGGCGGTAATGATTTATTGTTACAATGGGGTCCGAGGAAGAGATTGAGGTGCTCAAGAACTGAGGGTCGGTCCATGGTTAGTGTTGTTCTAGACAAACATCAGGCCGCAACCAATCATGTAATGCCGCCACCACATCCGCCTCCGTCTCTTCCTTCAACTTCTAGTAATGGTAGTAGAAGTGGAAGTTCTACGAGAGTTAAACCTCATGGTTTGCTTTATTCTAAGGAGGCTCCTGCTTTTCTCCCTACCAAGAACAGGTAATCCACTTTTTTTTTTAATTATTATTATTAAGAAAATCACCCATCTAATTTGTTGCTCAATTGGGTGAAAGTTTGCTGATTTTTTCTACTCTTGTGTTTTTCATCCTTTCTTATTAATAAAAACTCCCATCTAATTTGTTGAAAATATATGGGTTTTAATTTGAGGAAAAGTGGTAAAAATTTACTGATTTTTGATATATTTCTGAATATAATTACCGATTTAAGACGTATTTCCGGGTTTTCTAGGTTAAAATTTCTTCTCAATTGTTATTTTTCTTCGCAGCTTTTGTCCTGATCTTTTTGGTGTAGAGAGAGCCACACAAAAGTGAATTATGTAGACGGGATTTGATCCCGTACCATCTCCTAGTATTTTAACCAACTAACCTAGTTGACACCCACGTATCTTCTGTTGTGTGTTTTAAAGCAAAGTGAAGGTTTTAAGTTTTAACCCAAATTTCTCCCCTTAATCTCATTTCTGAATCTAACAAAAGCTTTTGTGTTCAAGAACCGAAACGATTAAATGACCCAAATGCCCTCTTAGAGAAGAACAATTTTTATTTTAGTCTATTTATGTTTTTGATGATATAAGTAGGAGTATATAAATAATAATGAGAGTATATAAAAAAAAAGTACTCTAATGACAAGCATTTGGTGTGTGTGCCCGTTTACCACTGTTTCACCTTCTCGAATTGTTCCGCGGGTACATAAACACCACTCATCTCTCTTTTAATGGTTTTTTTTTTAATTTATAGTAATTTTTTTAATTTATTTTTTTGAATATATAAAGCTCAAATCTTGATTATGCTAATTTTCCTGTTGTCAGCGATTGTGTGATACGGTTGCGGCGTGATGTGTTATTTCTAAATTTATGTACTTTGTTATACCCATTTTAACCCCATACAGGTGGATAAAAAAAGAAAAGAAAAAGAGACTAATCACAGTATGTTTGCTTTTTTAGATGGATACTATATAAACCTTTGTTTCATAGTATTCTTTGAAGGAAAAAAATTCAATCTAAAATCTTAGTCCTACTGTGGAAACAAATTCTGCTCTTTCAAATACTAGTATATCTTCATCATCATTACTTATTGTTTGTGATGATTAGGAACTTAGTTGATCAAATGGGCTCGAACAGCGCATCGCCGTCGAAAAATGGCGGGGTTAGTAGCCGTCCGGTTTCCAGATCTACGGTGGGGAAGCGATCCCCATCTTGTATAGAGAAGAATGATAAGAAGATATCTTCTTCTGGGCCAATTAGAAAAGTGAAGTCAGATGATTCTTTAGTGCCTGCTACTGTCAATGGAAATCACCTTAATTTAGCTCAAGGAGAGCACGAACACGGCCACAGCGGCAGTGGGCATGCTGCCGCGATGGTCCGTTCTCCGGTGGCGGATGCCGAGAAGGGAGGTGAAGTAGTTGAATGCCCAAGGATTTATATATCACTTTCAAGGAAGGAAAAAGAAGATGATTTTTATGCAATGAAGGGTACTAAGCTACCACATAGACCCAAAAAGAGGGCCAAAGCTGTTGATAGAGCCCTCCAGGTATACCATTTTATTTTTTCTTAGTCGTTTTAGTTAATTCTATACCACTTGATTAATATTTGCTGACTTGCTATTTTTATTGATTATGACATTTTTTTTTTGTGGGGTTTAGTATTGTTTTCCAGGTCTTTGGCTTTCTGACTTGACGAGGGCTAGGTATGAAGTAAGAGAGAGAAAGAGTGCGAAGAAGGTAATGTTTTGTTTGCCTCCTTTCATTCTTGCTTTAGTCGCTGCTTCTTTGTTTAACATACCCGTGAATCGTGGGTAGTGAGTGACCTGATCATTAGTGCATCTTTATTTTAGACTTGGGGTTGTTGGAATTCAAGAGAAAGAATAAAGATATCTTTGGATGAATGTCCCTTCTAGTTAGTTGGATGGGGTGGAAAGTGGATGCAAATTGTAATTTTATCGATTCTTATTAGTTGCAATACTTTGACTTTTACATTATATTATTTCTACGATAGTTTTTTCATACTATAAATGAAAATTTTACGTTTTACGATATTGAATTTACCCACAATGTATATATGCCTCATACTTTAATTATTATTTTTATTTTAAAAATCTCATTTTATTACAAATATCATCTTTATTGGTGCAATTAAAAAATTTATTATTATTCAGGTAGTTTAAGATTTGTTGAACGCATATTGTGATCAAATAGAATACTCCAAGTTACTTTTCTGGATATATATTTACAAAACAATTTGTTTTGTACTGATTGAAATTTATTCTATATAATTGTTTTCATATGCAATTTACTAAATGAAAAGAAATGGACCTTATTATTTGATTTGCTTAACGCCTTAACAGTAGGTTTTTTGGGGTTAATCCCCATAAAATTAGAGGGTTATCATGTGTGCGGTGTGCACCATTGCTTTACTGTTTTCCTTTTCTTTTGTCCCCATAACAGAAGTTCCACTAAATTATGTTTTTTTAATATTTATTTTATATTTGAGATCAGCTGAGAAATGTCATCCATGCCCTTCTATTAAATCTAGCATCACCCATCATCAGGACACTTGCTGCTTTATAGAAGTACCTATAAATTTTGGGGGTGTGCCTTTTTGAAAATAAATAAATGATAATGGACTAAAATAGGTCCAATTTCTTAACTTCTAATGAGCTTCATTTTCTTTTTGGCGAGGAAGCCGCGTCTAAACTCTTAAAACCCCAAAAGTTTGTTGCTGCTGAAATGACCTAGATTTGTCAACTTGAAGAAAAGTTTGGTGTGACTGAATAAGGCGTATATTTTACGATAACTGTCCCCTCTTTGTATCGTTGCCTCTTTTGGGCTGCCGATAATGCTAGTTTTCGTCATAAAAGGGAAAAAAATGCTGCTACATCATTAAGGGGGAAAAAGAATAGCTCAAATGAAAAACTTGCTCTCCATCTAATAGAGAATAGGATGAGCTCACATCAGGTCGACTTAGAGTAGTATTCATTCGCCTTCAAATTGACTTGTGTGAACTTATTTTTTCTGAAATCATTGAGAACAAGACAAGAAACCTTTAAAAAGCGGGCTATATGATTTTGTCATGAATAATGCGCTAACCACTTGGTTACCTTCGTCACGAGTAGAGCACGATTCTGACTGGTTTTGCAAAATTGTCTTGACATCTTGCAGCCAAGGCGGAGGGGGTTGAAAGGATTGGAGACAATGGAAAGTGATTCAGAGTAGAATGCAAGGCGGAAGCTTCCTCAACTACCGTGCTTTTTGGTGAAACTAATGCCCCAACGGGTACATGCTTCGCACCTGTAATATGAGAACTATAGCTATTCCTCTCCCTTCCCCTCTCAAGGACAAGTTTTGGTTCTTCTGATGTGTGGAGGTTGGGTTCTAATATTTTGAGTTTTCTTGAGAGCTGGCTCTGTGGCAAATGTTGCTTTGCCTCAAGGATACATAGTCGAGAGAATCGTGTGGGGGGGGGGACCCAGCTGGTTGTATGGTATTTTTGCACACGGTCGTGGATGAGAAGCAAAATATCAAATATGTGCCTTTACTGATGATCTATGTACAGATCTTATTCGCAAATGGTCTGATGAATACATACAAAAAAAGAAAGAAAAAATAGTCTCATAATTGGCCTTCTCAAAATGCAATTTTTATAAATAGAAACTTGTACTCCAACCAATATGGAAAGCAAAGTCAATCGAACATGGAACTGTTATCAAAAGAAACGATTCCATGCTTGCTCGTAGTGAGTTACAGAGTGCACATGTAACACAGTAACAGTTAAACAGATTCACAGCTAGTCAGGTGAATCAGTAAACTGCTTTCAACAAAGAAAAAGGTTATTTAGAGAACGAGAGGAGGATGGTGAGGCCTACTCAAAACTGAATGTACCAAATTACCCCTCTATCTGTTAAATAGAGAACAATTCACTACATAGTCTAATTCATGCTTAAAAATCTTTTATAATAACTTCCATAAAAAACAATGACATAGTTGTAGAATTTCATTTCATTAATCTCCTTGCTCTGTCCTCATTGATGACAAATCATGAGCTTGCTTAGATTAGCTTTAAGTCAGCTTGTCATGTTGAGTTAACTTTTGCCAACTTCACCTATCCACAATCTTTATGATTTGATGCAATAATGAATTATTACACTTTCACGAAGGAAGTCCATGCACAATAGATGCAATTTTTTGGCTCCAATTTTTTTTTTTTGACATCAAAAAAATTTGCATCATTTAAAAACCTGAAATACAAGCTAGGAATAGAGTACCCAAACGATGAACTAAAAACAAAGGAACACTAAATTGAGCTTTACAAGCTCTTACCAACCATATAAAGTTAAAACAAGTAAAACTACTAAGGAACTACTTCCTCCGTTTTTTTTTATAGATGCTACATAGAGAAATTGGGGAGTTTTTAAGAAAGGCAGAGAGAGAAAGTGGGGGACCACCATTTTTTGAATAAAAAAACATTTGTTAAGGAAAAAGTATGGGTATTTTAAAAGAGAGAGTGGGGGACCACCAACTTTTTAATAATATTTTAAAATCTTTATGGTGGAAAGGGATCCGTTTATGGTATGTAGCATCTATTATGACATTTTCATTTAAGAGAAATGTAGCATCTATAAAAAAACAGAGGAAGTATTTGATATAAAGGCTTTCGTTGTTTGATGATTGAGTTATAACTCGGATGGATGTGATTGACAATTGGTTGACCATAGTAACGATAATTGGGAAGACATTGTAGCTTCTTATAGGAAGACAACCCACAAAAGGATATATGTGAAATTGCTCATAAGCCAAAAGTGGTGAGAGTGTATTCCTTTCACGATCCAGACAACTAACAACCAAAAGCGAGATTTGCATTTCGCAACATGAGCAAGTTCAGTGACCTTCTGTCACTTGGAACTTTTGGCTCATGATTCCTTGAAAAGTCACGTTCTTTTGTGACTTAATACTCTCCTGAGAGAGTATCTTGGGTGTCTCCTTTTGGTAGGAGAACCATAGTTGAATTGACGTGCTGAAAACTACCAGGTTAAATTGAGGTGTTGTCTTCACACTTAAATTTTTGAAGGCAAAGATTTTGAAGACCATTGCCGAGCTGAAATAAGAGCTAATCATTATTAGCTTGCTAACACACCTTCGATTTCCAAAACGGGAAAAAATACGTCCCAAGCACGAAAACCTTTCCCTTCCTCTTCCACACTCACATTCTTTTGTATAATTAATTGGAGAATCCGTAAACTTTGGTTCCCCACTTCAACTTCCATTTTTCCAGGTTCTAATGTATAACCGCCATTTGGTCTATCACGTTAGAACCCTTTTCCCCTGTTTACCCTCATAATTGAGAATTTTTTGACTCAAAATCCAAGAGAGCCTTAATTTTATATTTAAAAATATTTGTTACATAATTTAACAATAGTTCTTAATCACCATGATCTTAGCAGGAAAGAAAGGAGCCTTAATGTCATATTTAAAAATATGGTAAGTTCAATAAAATACTCATAATACACCTAACCCTGATTAATCTTCTAGCCTGAAAAGCCTCTTGAAATTGCATGATTTGCTCATGAGACATAGGAATCTCAATTATACATTGCTCTACATATGGGTGATGCTATACAGTTAGTCAAGATGATTATCTCTTTGCATGATTTCACATTACAAAGCTCAGACTGCTGTATGTCAACACCTCCTAGGTCCTAAACTTAAAATTGATGAGAATGTTGAAGTTACATCCAGTCAAATAACCAGCAACTCACTCTATAACATAATTAGGAGAAACGGCCAAAATCCTATCATCTTTAGACACTGAAGGTTGACCCCCAGAATCTTCAGCTCCAGCGGCTGCTTGCCTACCGTCATCCACGACAATTAGATGCCCTTCTTTAATCAGTTTCTGCAGAAGACAAGTTTTCAGTTATGTTGTTTTAGTAGTAGTATAATAATGTAATAGTCATATTGGTTCAGGAACATATCAGCTAGGCATGTTAACTTCTATAGATACCTGAATGATAGCTCTGACTACTCTAACATCATTACGAGCTTCCTCCATAGAACTGTAGCTATTGTTCTCATTTTGTTTTGCAACATACCACTGTATCAGATCTTTCTGTCTTGTCCCAAGTAGGCCTTTCCCTGCAAATAAAATGCATTGTTTTCCGAATTAATAGCATGATTAGATGATCAACAAGCAATAGTCAATCGGCGAGGGCAGGCATTACACATGCTCCAAAAGCCCAAGTACCCAAAACCAACGTACTGAAGCTTAAAGCTTTTCATAGCCTAAAGGATTGGTTTTAGAAGGTGTGTACCGGAATTTATCACATGGAATTTCTGAGTACACAAGAAATAAGTATACAAATAGTAGTCGAAATAGGGAAAATACCTTCTTGCTCAGCAGTCTCTTCAAGCTGCCTAAGCCGCATGATAAGTGCTTGTGTCACTTTATCAAAATGTTCATCCGTTACCACTAAGTTCTGTTCCTGAGCTTTAGAACCACCATCATCTCCTGCAAGTTTAAATTAGCTACCCATCAACATCTGCATTCTGAACTAAAATCAAATATTCACCAAAAACAAGAAAGGGAAGAAACAGATTTCATTTATACAGTGTTAGCATTTTGCACTCTACCCATCAACCGCCATCATGATGGCTACTTTGATCATATAAGTAGGCTTTAATTTAGTGTGCTATCTCACCTGTATTAGCTGAAGCTGATTCACCTGCTGCAGGACTAGGCTGAGCATCTCCCCCACCACCTACTCCACTATCATTAACTTCATCATTAAACTCAGACAGGTCAATTTCACTTGATTCCACACTGCATTATAGAAGATTGATATGGTTTAGCTCACAAAGGTTCAAATGGAGACAGAAAAAACAAAAAAGAAAAAGGGGCCATGACAAAGAAAGAGATGTAGATTCTGTTTCTTGCCTAATAACTGATGTCTTCAGCAGTCGAACTGCAACCTTGACATGGCGTGGTAGTACCTAAAAGAAAGAAGTCCTACACATTCAGGTTGATCTGTAAAAGAGCAATGAATAAACATCAAATTCCTGAATGATTAAACACCTCTAATTCCAAGTAACTTCTTGCGATGGCTTCTGATAGCCGAATCAATGCCTCCAGTTGTCTTACAGTCATTCTGTAAGCGACTCTACTGCCTGGAGCAGCATCACCTCTTCGAAGAGTGACATACGAGTCAACTAACAATTTCCTTGCTTCAAAACTTAGCTGTTCAAATTCAGAAGAAAATTTTAAAGTTGAGACCACAAATTGATATGAAGCTTTCAAGTCAAAGTCATGCAGAAGAAAATTAAAGACCTTCGGTTTCAATGTTTTTGCATAAGCGATGTAACGTTTAAGCTGTGCAGTAGTAAAGGTGGGTGATAATGCATCTTCACGTCTTTGGTGCACTCTAACAATATGGTGAGCAATGTGGTAATCAGTTTGATCATCTGGATCATCTATCATAACATATACTAGATCGAATCTTGAAAGGATAGCTGGAGGTAGAGCCACATTATACTGTTAAAAGAAGAGCACAAGTCAGTGTAATTTCTGAAAGATCCAACTCAAAACTAAGTAACGGTCTACTAAACTCTGGTAATAAATAAATTAGATCAATCCAAGAGATTGTACTAAATTTGAAAGGTGAAATTCCTCACCTTCAATGGTTTTGTTTTGTCATAACGGCCCCCAGTAGGATTGGCAGCAGCTAAAATCGACGTTCTTGCATTCAGAGTAGCCTGTATTCCTGCTTTTGTGATACTTATAGTCTGCTGCTCCATGGCTTCATGAATAGCAACCTTTCAAATGGTAGAAGCAGAAGTTACTTCAAAAAGAATAGAACAGCATACTTCTAAAAGAAAATCATTAATTATCAAAAATATATTACCTGATCTCTGATGTCCATTTTGTCAAACTCATCAATACAGCAGATACCATTATCAGCAAGCATCAGTGCTCCAGCCTGAAATTTTTCAGAAGAAAGCCCTATCAGAACCAACCAATCTTCACTGATGCATGAAAGATTCAAGCCCTATCAGAACCAACCAATCTTCACTGATGCATGAAAGATTCAAGAGGCAGGATAAAATTACCACTCTAGATCTGAAAATAAAACAATTTTATCCATTTTATTTCTTTCTTGGATATCTGTTCTCTATTCATCTATCTTCCAGAATTTGTTACTAAAGCAGTTCCTTTATCTACTCTCCAATGGTCATTATGTTTAGGAGACATGATACGTAAATACAAGGCAAAACACGTAGGAAGTTACAACTTGATTGTACATCTATGTAACGGCATCAGTAAGTGAATATCAGCTATGTAAGAAATCAGGTTGAATAATTTCCATTGACAAGTTACCTCAATACAGAACTCTCCAGTTTCTGGTTCTTTAGCCACAGTAGCAGTCAGACCAGCAGCAGAAGATGATTTCCCTGATGTGTAAACTGATCTAGGGACAAGACCAGCAGTATATCTGGATGACAGATAAACTAGCTTGATTAGTCTCTTAGGTGCAAAGAAAAGAGTGGGAACAATTCATATTTCATATAATTAGAAAATATAAAGACCAAAATAGATTTACTTGAGAAACTGGGACTTCGCACAGCTGGGATCCCCTACAATGCAGACATTAATGTCCCCTCTTAAGTTGATGCCTTCCTCGGTTTGCTTGTGAACACCACTTAACAACATAAGAAGAATCGCTCGCTTGATATCTTGGTGACCAAATACAGTCGGAGCAACGCTGTCAACCAATTTATTAAAAAAATCAGAAGTGTTCCTCATTCTCTGGATCTCGTTGAGCTCCTCTGCCTGTCATTTTGGATAAAGAACCACACAAATGCGTCAGAAAGCTGAGTATGGAATTCCTGAATGAGAGAAACGTGAAAGGGGTTTGGTAACCGATCATAATAGGGCCCAACAATGAATTCAACTCAGAAATTTGAGGTATATTATCAACTATATGAACTCTGCAACTATCCATTTTCTTTTCGTTGAGGCTAGCCTAATAATTTTTAGCAGCTAGAAATGACTTCTACGACACAAAAAGGAGAATAAGAGAAATTATGTGCTCACTATTCAATTGTAATTTGAACCAAAAGAACACAAGCAGGTGCAATGAAAGACGCAAAACATACAAATTGGGATTGTGTAGCTGGTTCAAAACATACTAAATGCAAATATGCATGAAATATGTAACTTAAACTTCGGAAGAAAAGCTCAGATTAAGTAAGGAACACACCGTAAACTGCTGGCTCTCCTCGTCTTCAGCATCTTTCTTCCGGTTTCTAATGTCAACATCTCTTCTACCATCAGCAATCTAAGTGACAAAATCTTATTTCAGAAAAAAAAGAGGCCATATTCCTATCATCTTCAATGAGCTCAAGCAGATAATTTAAGAGCACACCTGAACAGAATTAGCAATGAAGGCAAGCCGATAGGAGAGATCTCTCACTCCCAATGCTTTTAAACCCCTTACTCCTTCATTTCCAGTACCACTAGCCTTACGTTGAGAAGAAGCATCTCTGCGGCACTCTGCTCTCTCCCCTGTTGATGCCAACGCCATTATGTCTGGTATCACCACAAGAGTTCCAGTAAATATGACCCTATCATAATTTCAAACCATAGATACACATGTTAGTACCAACGCAGACCTTCGCGGCTTTGCAAAAACCATTATGATTAGACCAATTTTCTCGTTAACTCTTACGTGTCACCAGCTCTAGCCTGCTCAACAATCTCATGGCGCAGAATGACATCAAGTGATCTGGGAAGAGAACCAGCTGGAATTTCTTTCGACGTTTCCTGCATCCTCACCCTTTGCCAATCTGTAAATTTGCTTTCCTGTCTAAGCAACATCCATCTCGTTCTATTTGCACAGGTTGCATTTATACATATTGTTGGCTGTAACAAACACAGGCACATAGTAACTAACTATCCGCAAATCGCAACAAACAATCAAACATATGCAGCAGCAGCAGCACCCACTAACCTCAGTGTACTTAAATTGCTGCTCTACATTCTTAACAACAGTACCACAATCCAAACACTTGAAAGTACCATGGAGCAGCTCAGGCCTGACCTCACTCGTACGAGTAACCACTCCGGTCACCGATACTAATCTGCCTATTTCAGCAGTGGCTAACTCTCTAAGTCTGCATTTCACCACAAAAGTTAAATCATGATACTAAAGTTTCTGTTTTGAAATTAAGGGTTTGTTCTAAATTGGAAACGTTACCGTTTAACAAGAGGAATGTTGTAGAAAGCGATATTGATGTCTTTATTAGGGTTATCATCTGCAAAAACATTGGGCCTCCCTTCCAACACAAATCTCTTACAAGCATTCTTCAAATAGGGCTCAAATCTACTCAATCCAAATTAAATATCAAATTCCAATCCAAAAAATAAAAATTGACAAAGCATGAAAAATTATGTTACCTAAAATACTCATCAGAAATGGCCTTCTGAAGGGTGTCGTCAAATCGCATAACATGAGAGAAATCAATAAACATAGTGGTGGATTCACTTTGTTCCATAACCTCAATCTCAGATACATAATACGGATGCCGTGAATTTGGGTCCAAGCGAAAGCTGATCAATAAGTAAAAATGATGTAAGATTACATGATGTAAAATTAAATGAAATTGAAGAGAAAAAAAATAAAGACCTTTTGAGGAATTCTAGAAAAGCATTTTCAACGGGGGCAGCTGTCTCGTCGACGAAGAAAGCACCGTAGTCCATGATTTTGCCGGAGTTTGTCGACTTTTCGAGCGCTTACTCAGTTACTCTCTTTCTTTGGGTCGGCCGGTTAGTTTGCGGGGAAAGGTTTAGGGTGTGTTACTGGAAAATGCAAGTAAGAATTATGAGATAGAATAGGAATTGGCGCGAAAATGAGCATACGTATAAGGGGTTTTCCCGCCAATTTGTTACATGGGACCAGCCAGGCTGCAAAGTTTTACTAGCTTTGAACTCTTCGTTTTGGACCTTTTGGTTCGTGGGTCGTATGTCGTATCGTATCTCCAGTCAAAAAGCCCAAGCCTTTTTTTTTTTCACCGGAAGAAAAAATATTATTAATAATAAGTTATATAGCACATACAATGATAATTAAGATCTGAAAAATACAGATTTAGCAAAACGCAATAATTTTTACAATGGAACCAATTACGTTTAAGCATACTTGAGCACAATTCCAAATCCACCTCTTCAAGCTTGACGTGAGCGGTGTATTTCGATGTCTTTGCATCTTTACAAGTGAAGACCTTCACAATCTGATTCTGTGATATAATTGTTCCTAGTGACGAATGGCTGAAAAGACCTAAACCCTCGTGTATCCATATGATATGCCAAATTATTAACACCATGAAAACAAGAAAACTCACACAAAGATAAGAAACAACCCACCGATGAGGGGGTAGAAAAACTCTCACGGATGGAGAGAACAACAAAAGAAAGCAGTAAAGAAGATAATAACCCTAAAACTAAGTAGATTAGACTATTTCCGGCCTCGGAGGCCAAGAAAGTAAAAAACCCTAGAAAGAGAAATAAAGAGGGGCATATTAGGAGAGGAGGCGGCAAGTGATACGTTTTTAATAAACCCCAAGCCTTGGCTGAAGTTAATAATCCGTCCATGCTTTATTAATTGCTACATTTTGACTTTTATATCAATTATATATATAACTTTGATTGTTATAGAAAAAATTTTTAAGAAAAAATTTAGTCAAATGCGATCTTGTTAGATTCGTTTCACCTTATTCTTGTAATTTTTATGCATGGATGATTAAAGATATTTGGCAAGCGTGAAAAGCAAATTGTAGCAATTAATAAAGAATGGAGGGTGTATTAAGCCTACTTGTTTAACGAATTGGAAAATTGACTAAGGGTGCATTTTCTTCACCTTATTTTTCTTGAACTTATATAATATCAACTGATCATAATTAATTGAATTTTTTTAGAATTTATTTAAACTTATCGGAACTTATTGGATTTGATTTTATAAGGTGTTAGAACATATTGTAACTTATTGGATTTTATATGAAGTTATTGGAACTTATCTAAACTTATCAAAAAAAATTAGACTAGAAACTTAGTTATTTAATGTAGAGAGAACACGCCATAATGTACACAAAACGATAACTTTCAAAGACTATATGCCACCTAAGCATGTTATGTCACGAGTAGATAATATCGAGATTAAAATAAGGAGTTAGAATTATTAGGATATACTTCCTATGTTCTATATTAATTGCAACATTATCCTTATTTACAAATCTCCTTCGAAAAAAACTTCTCTCTCTATGGAAAACCAAGGTCTAAAACCCACGAAAAACTCGACGAAAAACCCAACCACTACTGAAGAACAGGATCAAATCCTAAGATCAAACAAGAAACCAAAACGCAAAATTACTCATCTAATATTTGATAAGCAACATCAAGCACTTATTGGTGCCACTACGAATGTTATGGATGAAGATCCCCCGCAATCTCAACATCATGTTGCTACAATTAAGAAAGGCAATTTGGATCAAAATGCGACACGCCCTAAATCCTTTAGGGATATGGTGCAAGGATCTGGTTTAAACCAGGAGGATCACCACCAAGATAGTCCCTGGGAGGTAGAGGATGTAGTATCAGATAATGATGAAGCACCAGAAGAAGTCCTCATGGACAGTCGTTATTCGGCCATTCTGCTGACCCGTGAAGAAAAAAATCGTATGAGGTCTCCCTGGAAAAATTCGCTAATCATCAAAATGTTTAGCGGAAGTGTAGGCTATATGGGTTTAATGAGAAAGCTGAAAAAGAAATGGAATCTGAAAGGGGAGCTGGCCTTGACAGACATAGGATGTAAGTTTTTCATTGCTCCTTTCACTAATGCTAGTGATTATAACTATGTGCTAACTCAAGGACCTTGGATGATTGATGATAACTACTTCACAATTAGAAAATGGGTGCCTAATTTTGTTCCTGATGATAGTCCCATGAAAGTCTTAACTGCCTGGGTGCGTATTCCCAACTTAGCTGTAAAATACTTTGATGTGAATTTCCTGCATAAAATTGGTTCAAAAATTGGAAAAGTTATTCGCATCGACAAAACTACTGCACAAGCTGAACGTGGTCAATTTACAAGGCTCAGTGTGGAAATTGATCTTTCTAAACCTCTTCTCTCCAAATTCTGGTTAAAAGGAAAAGTTTGGCGCATTCAATACAAAGGAATTCGTATGGTGTGCTTTAAGTGCGGTATGATGGGTCATCTTGAAGATACGTGCCCTCCCATTACTTCTCCTATGGACAATGAGGTTATTAAGGAACAGGTGAGAACTTATGATAAACAACCCATGGCAAAACCAGAAGAGAATGAAGATTTTGGATCATGGATGCTTGTCAAGAAGCCTCAACGAAAAAGAGGGTCGAGAATGGATAAACAACCGGGTTTGAATGCGGGCCAAGGTCCAGCCATAGTCTTCACCAGTCAACCCAAGGGAGGACTTGACAAGTCATCGTCCAAAAATCATGCTCCTAAAGGCGATAATCACGGGAGTGGCTCGAGATTTATGGCTTTTGATGTAAATCTTGAGGAAGGAAATAAGGATATCTTGGAGGAAAATTTGGAGATAAATAAAAATAACAACTTTGGAAAAGATTCCCCAAATCATTCCATAACTAATCCGGAGGGGGGTTCTTTCCCCACTGTTGAGTTGGGAGATAAGTCCCAGCCGTAAAACAAGTTTAATGGAAGTGGAAATCTGTTTAATGTAGGCAAGCAGCCCAATTCTACAAAAGCTTCCAAAATCTATCAAGAAAAGAAAAAGAATCTTGTAAGCAAAGGAGACAAGGTTTTACGCAACTCTAATCATAACACTCCACATCATTCAACCTCTACGCCATCAAAACAGGTTCACAAAGGTAAAGAAAACGATTCAAGTGAGTCCATCTCTTCAGCCAGTTTCCACAAAGTGTATCTAAGCCAGCATCACATCATGACTCCCCACTCGCAAGCCTCTCGAATCAATCCTTCAATTTTTCCCATATCTCTTCAACCCCCGAATGTGATCGCCTTGAGGGTCCCTACAGAGAAGGCTCTATTTGTGGGACAAGCGATAGACAATTCGTATTTGGTAGTGGCGACCCACCTGACCCATATCTTGGAAGTCCGGATGGAGACATGGGTGGATCCAGCACCGGAACCTCCGGAGTTGGTGGTCAACCTACTCCTTCCTAATGAAATATCTCGCCTTTTGAGATTAATAAGTCAAGCATACTTATCTTCTCTCCCTAACATCCCTGTTTTAATGGAAGATCAAGTTCCTAATTTTGTGATGGATACTTTACCCATATCATGTATGATATGGAATGTACAAGGTGCTGGAAATAATGCCTTCATGGCTTCCTTGAAGGAACTCATTGGTTATTAGAGGGTGACTTCAACGACACTCGGTTCCCTAGTGAGCGTAATACTTCGAGCCAAGAAACCAACAAGCGCTCAATGAAGTTCAATGACTGGATTGAAGATATGGAACTCCTCGAAATTGAGTTCATAGGGGCTGCTCACACTTGGTCCCCAGGCTTGACTCCTAAGACTAGGAAAAGTTCACGTTAGGACCGAGCACTTTGCAACACTGAATGGGGGATTCGTTTTGATCAAGCAAAAGTAAAACATTTACTTGCCATCGCGTCTGCTCATTGGCCAATTTTCATATCACCAAATGGCTTTGTTCCGATCCAAAATCTAAACAGGCCCTTTAGATTCCAAGCCATGTGGATGAAGCATGAGTCTTTCCAAGATTTCGTTCAGTCCAAATGGAAGAAGAATGAGCCTCTTAGTAGTTCTTTGCAAGCCCTTTCGGAGGATCTCCAATGTTGGAATAAAGATGTGTTCCATAATATTTTTCGAAAGAAGAGATCTCTCATGGCCCGGTTGGAAGGGGTACAAAGAACCATGGCAACTGATTACCATCGAGGGCTTTTAAAGTTGGAAGCAAAGCTTCGGCGTGAATTGGAAGATGTCTTGCGGGTTGAAGAATTGTATTGGTATCAAAAGGCCAAGGTGGATTGGACTCGTGATGGAGACCGCAACACATCTTTTTTCCATGTAAATACAATTGTTAAAAATTGGTGAACTCGTATTATCGCCATTAAGAATGAAGATGGGGTTTGGTTAAATGACAAAGAAGAAATTAAGAGTCATATTGTGCATTATTTTTCAAACTTATTCACAGAGGATGGGGAAGAAAATCTGCATAATATACCTCAGGATATATTTCCTGAACTTTTGCCTTCGGACTGGACTACATTGTCACGCCCATACAGTAGCCTCGAAGTGGATGAAGTTGTGCAGTCCATGGGCTCTTTGAAAGCACCTGGACCAGATGGATACCAAGCTTTGTTCTTCCAAAAGAACTGGGAATTGGTGAAGGATAGTGTTTACAAAGCAGTTTTTCAAGTGTTAGAAGGTAAAGGGGTGCCTGCAAATCTGAATGATACGTTTGTAACCCTTCTTCCTAAGGTAGATAACCCAGAAAAAGCTACCCAATTCCGTCCCATTGGCTTGTGTAACGTGGCTTATAAAATCATCACCAAGGTTCTTGTTAATCGCATTAAACCAATTCTCCCCAAATTAATTTCAAACACCCAAGGGAGCTTTGTTCCAGGACGCCAAATCACGAATAATATAGTGATTGTCCAAGAGGTTATTCACACAATGAGAAGGAAGCAAGGAAATAAAGGGTTTATGCCCATCAAAATAGACTTTGAAAAAGCCTATGATAGGCTTAGATGGAGCTTCATTCTTGACACACTCAACCAAATGCAACTTCCTATCCAGCTTGTCGACACCATCATGGAATGCGTGAGAACGACTTCACTCCAAGTCCTTTGGAACCGTCGGCTAAATTTCGTCCAAGTCGTGGTATTAGGCAAGGTCACCCCTTGTCACCTTACCTATTTGTTATGTGTATGGATAAGCTCTACCAAACTATTGAGGAAATTGCTCAAAAGTGGAAGCCAATCCGAGCTAGTCGAGATGGGCCACTCTTATCTCTAACTTATTTTTTGCAGATGATGCTATTTTATTTGCTGAAGCTAATGTTGAACAAGCAACGGTGATGCATGCATGATGTCCTACATCGGTTTTGCCAAGCATCCGGGAAAAAGTTAAGTTTGGCCAAATCGAGAGTGTATTTTTCCAAAAACATACAACTCACGCAGCAAAATGAAATTTGCAAAGCTCCAGGAATTGCAGGCACTGATGAATTGGGCACATATCTTTGAATGCCAACGTTCACAAGCCGTGTTACTTGTGAAACTTTCAACCATTGATAAGAGGTTTTTAGTGTGTCGTTAAGGCACCAAAAATCGCTTCTCAAACAATATTTGTAAAACCTAACAAGCAATTACTAAGAACAAAGTAAAGGCAAGTCAAGGGTCGATCCACTGGGAAATTGGGATTAATCAAAGTCTAGCAAGTCTAGATTACCTAATTGAAGGATTTTTGGGGGTTTAATCTGATTTGGTAACAACTACGACTAGCTAATATCAAAGAACTAGCAAATAACACAAGATGAAATATCAAATAGGAAGACACTAGAATTAAAGTTACTAGTATGGATCAAAGCGGAACAACAATCATTAATGCAATTGTGAATCAAAGGCGACGATTATGCAAGGTTTAGTTTTCCTCTAAAATACTCGAGTCCTCTCTCAAATGGTCCTCAAGAATAATCACTTAATCAATCAACTAAATCCTCTCTCGAATGATCTTTAGTCAATTGATTAAGAGATTCAAAAAATTCGGAAAACCCCTAATAAAGGATCCCCTTAATTTCTACCCAATATCTTGGCCTAGAAACTAAGTTGATTCATGGGGATGATAAAAGAGTTCAAAATTCGATGTAAGAACGTTTGAATTCAAAATACCAAAGTATAAATGTGATCAATTTCTATCCTAAGGCCTCAAAACACCAAGATCAATGCATAAATATCTTTAGATCAACACAATCACATTAACAATACATTTAAGCCCTAATCCATACTTTCACCCTAACCCTAGATAGGAAACTACTCACTAATCATGGATTCTAAGCATAAAAACATGAGATTTATAACTAATCTAGACATGATTAAGAGATAATTAATCTGAAGAAAATAACAATTACGAAACTATAATAAAGGAGATCTAATAATATGGAAGAACAAAGAATAACAACGAAAATAGAGAATAAAAACTGAAAACTTTGAAACTAATTGAATTAAATGTACCTTCAATATTGTGGAAATCACAAACTATGATCTAGAATCTCCAATCTTAACAAAAACTAAGTGTTTATCTCTCTAAAGTAAACCCTAATAATAGTCTCTCAAAACATAGAATAAAGCATTCGTCTAAAACTAATCAACTATATTGTTATTAAAACAAGCACGTTTTTTTCTTCACTGATTTACATGGGCGGGCGCACCAAAATCAGGTGCGGGCGCACCATTTCTCCTGACTTTTGGGTTTCATAAGTTCCAAATTGTGCGGACACACCTCAGTATGTGGTGCGGGTGCACCAAAATAAGGTGCGGGTGCACCAAAATCAGGTGCGGGCGCACCATTTCTTCTGCTCTGGTCGGACAGTTCAACTTAAAACGCGCATAACTCTTTCGTTTTAGATCCAAATCAAGCTTATGACTAGTCGTTGGAAAGCTATCGAAACAAGCATTCACCTCCAACTGGAATTACCTTCATCTGATTTATGGTTTGAAAGTTATTTCCATTTGAAGTTCTCTGTTCAAGATTCTATTGTGCAATGGGCTCCTTTGTGCGAGCGGACATGGGGCATGGTGTGAGCGCATCATTTCTCAACGTGTGCTATATTTTCATTGCTTTCTTTGCCGACTCTACAACTCGTAGCCGCTTTAGGTAGTCCCACCTATATTAAGAATATGGCAAAATAGGGTGAAAGCAAATGTACTAGAAATTTGGTAAAAAATGACTGAAAATCTAGCAAAATATCACTATGATAAAAAATGATCAAGTGAATGAAATAGAAGGGGAAATGGAGAAGAAAGAGGGAAGAAAGGGGAGAAAGAGGATCAAAATGAGCTAAAAGGAGTCCATAAAGTGCGTTAGAAACGCACTTATCAAACTCCCCCAAGCTTAGCATTTTACTTGTCCTCAAGTAAACCAAGAATGAGAAAGAAGAAAGAAAAGAGGAGAAAAAGATGAAAAAGAAAAACCATGCAACACACTAGCCTAAATGTTCTATATGCAAAGCTACAAACATGACATGCAAGCTAAATGAGTTCATACCAAGATTTAGTAAACCAATCAAACACAAGAGGAAAGATGATCTGGAAGCACACGAGTGACTTAAGAGATTCAATCCACCAATCAACCGAGTCTTCTTAAAAAATAGGCTTTCTAGGAGTGATTTCTCACCCCTCTCCACTTCCAAGTCCCGAGTTTAAATCCCCCCTAGGGATGCTCAACCATAATAGCTCGCCTCTACCACATTTTGATGACCCTCATCATGACTTGCACAAAATCTCAACCGCCACTACTGAATTGACCAAGACTAATCTAGAAGTCAAAAGGGACTTTATCAAGGTTGTAACGAGGCTAGGTTAGGGGTGAGGATATCAATTTGGGAATGTGGTGGAAAAAGGGTAAAGTGGAGTACACACTAGGGGGGAAGAGACTCCCCCAAGATAGTCCTAACACCAATTCAATTTGAAATCTCAAACATAACCACTTTTTTTTTCACTTTGGTTTTAAATTTTTGAACATATATTTTTTTTTCTCATCAATTTGCTCTTTCACTTTCTTTTCAATCCAAGCAACCAGCTCGCCTAATTTCAGAAAGACTCTACCAAAAGTTACCAGTCTCAAAGATCACCTAAAGTCACAACAATGCTTCCAAAACCATCAAGTCAAATGCAAGGAAGATCTTCCAATCAAGTTATGAACACTCTTAGCAACATATCATGCATGCAACCAAACTAATCTAAATGCATAAAAAAAAAGTAAGAAAAGAAAAATAAATTTTTTTGTTAGCTTTTTTTTTTTTTTTTTGCAAAACTAACATGCAAATACACTAATATGAACCTAATTAACATGCAAATACACTAATATGAGCCTAATTACAAAGAGGAGAAAGAAAATGTTGAGATGGAGGGAACACATGGTAAATCCCCCAAGCTTAATACAAACCCCGTCCTCAGAGTGTACAATCAAAGAGAAAGTAAGGGAGGAGGTAATGGCACAAAATCAAGCAAAAATCCTAACCAAATAAGATAAGGAGAAGGGTCTCAGAATACCTGCCAGAAAGTGCTCTTTTAGGATGTTTAGCTAGACCTTACCACTAAATAATTTGACAAAGATCTCAATAGTTTGTCATAAGCATTAGCACACATTTCACAGTGGATCAAATAGGTATGACATAAACAAAGAGCATGCACAAATTTCAATGGGTCTATATGCTTACCAAGTGATGAGTGTCGAAAATAATGAAATTTCCGAGAGAATCCTGGAAAGTATGAAGAACAAACATCAAAATTCAAATAAAAAGAACAAAACAATGAGTTCTCCTTTTGATGGTCCTTGCAACTTTTAAGCTCGATCCCGTCCTCGATGACTTCCATTTGAGTCTTGTGAAGGTTTAAAGAGACCAAATGCTTTTCCAATGGTGAAACTTTGAGGAGAGGGAATAAGATGGGGAAGGAAGGAACTAAGTCGAGTTTCCTTGAAAAGGGAATATGAAGAGGACGAGTAGAAACAAAAGTCTCATAAACTACTTCTTCAACATCATTGGACTCTATAGTGTAAGCTTTCTCAACAAATGATTCCTCTACTATGGCGTTCTCAACCATATCTCAATCATCATATTCATCGGTTATAGTCATGTAAGAGTGATTTTGATTATTGATAATTCGACCCAATGTTTCAATTGATATTTTGCTAGATTCGACAATGTTGTCCATCATAGAATCACATCTCTTTAACAATGCCATATTTTCTTTGAGAGAATTAAGAATTTCATAATAGACATGTAGTTCACAGCTAGAGACATCTTCTTATAAATTTGAGATAGTAGTATTTCTATGGCCCCACTCATAAGTGTCTCTAGATAGCCACCCAAAGAAACTCCATGCTTCATCAAAGTGTTGAGATCGAAATTCACCATTAACCATAGACTCCGCCATTTCTCTTGTATGCATATTCAAACCCTCATACATCACCTCACACATCTCCCAAATCTCAAGTCTATACTTAGTTAGAAGAGTGTTCTCAAATCTCAGATAATAATTCCAAAATTGTTCATCCTCATATTGAGGAAAAAAGAAGTTCGCCATTTTTGGAATTCTCTTAAATAAAATAAAAAAAAAAACAAAAAAAAAAACAAAATACAAAATCCTAAACTCATATAAGCAACACTTACCACATAAAAATTAAAACAAGATAAAAAAATAAACCAATAAAGAAAAGCAAAAAAAAAAAGAAAAAAAACAAAATAAAAAATCAATTAAGCAATTTCAAACTTAAGAAAACTTCAATCAATAGCACAACTTCCCCGACAACGACGCCATTTTGATAAGAGGTTTTTAGTGTGTCGTTAAGGCACCAAAAATCGCTTTTCAAACAATATTTGTAACACCTAACAAGCAATTACTAAGAACGTAGTAAAGGCAAGTCAAGGGTCGATCCACAGGGAAATTGGGATTAATCAAAGTCTAGCAAGTCTAGATTACCTAATTGAAGGGTTTTTGGAGGTTCAATCTGATTTGATAACAACTACGACTAGCTAATATCAAAGAACTAGCAAATAACACGAGATGAAATATCAAATAGGAAGACACTAGAGTTAAAGTTACTAGTATGGATCAAAGCGGAACAACAATCATAAATGCAATTGTAACACCCCGTAATTTTCACTCTTTATTTTTGGTGTTTGTTTACATTAAAATGATATTTTTTCGTAAAAAAAAAATTAATAATTTCTTATTTAGATTATTTTGGAATGTGTTGTGAAAATGTGTATATATATTTATATGCTGTGATATATTTATGTATATATTTATTTTAAGTTGTTAGTTATTTATTTTAAAGGTTATATTAGTTTCGTCATTTATTTAGGCGTTTAGGATGCGGTGTTGTCGCGTAACGTTTTTCTAACGTTGTTGGACCGACTTGGGTGATGAAATGTTGCATCGCATGTGGCGTGCTAATGTGTGCATTATATTTATATTTATAATATAATTTATTTGAATTATTTTCATTATTAAGTATTTTCAAAGTTTAGGCGCGATTTAGGAATTTATCGATTTATCGCGTAGCGGGCTTTTGAAGCGTGGACCCTTGTTGTTTTGGGCCGAAGATTTTTGTGGGTGTGTTGGGCTTGACAGCCGGCCAAGTGAAGGAAAAGGAGAGCCTCTCTTCTTTCTTTTCTTTTTATTTTTCCTTGTGACTCTTGGTAGCTTTGTAACTCCTATAACCCCCTCATCATTCTCCTTCATTAAAACCCTTTTATTTCAGCCATTAAACATCCATAGAATTCTGATTTTTATTCATAGAAGTTCAGCACCATTTGCATTAAGCCCCCACCGTTTTTCAAGAAAAGGAAGAGAGAAAAGGAAGAGGAAAAGAATAGAAAGTTTCAACCCGGTTTTTCCTGTCGCACCTTCACGAAAATAATCGTAGCCGGAGATCTAACCGTTGGATCGTCTTCATTTTTGGACTCAACGTTTATAACATCTTGTTATACATTCTGACCGGAGTGATTTATAATCTGAGCTTTTGATCATCGGGAATCATGGTCGTAACAGAGCAGTGCGAAACAAGAGTTTTCAACGTTCAAGAAGAAATGCTTAGTGACTTGTTGCTACAATTCTCGTTTGTTATGCCTTGGGGTTAGAAGAGGATTTGGATTGCATGCTTAACTTGTGATTGTCTCTTTAGACTCAGCTCTCCTCCCGATGATCGAGGTAACTAGTTGTTATCCTAGAATCATAGTGATTAGAGTAGTATTCGGTATTAGATTAATACGTTAGGAATTATCTAAAATACTTTTTGAATGAGATTTTTGACGAAATTTTACTTGAACATACGTGACACATGCTATGTGAATACTGTGTAGAGAAAAATAATTTTTGCATGATTTTTAATATTTATTTGATTTAATTAGTATTTTGTGCGTTTATGGCTAAATTTCATAATAATTATGGAACGACTGTTTAAATTGATGAAATAATTTTTCTTAGATCATGTAACATGCGTATAATGTATTCCTTGACTTAGAATAATTTTTATCTACTGTTTACTGTTTTAATTAATTTATATATCTGTTTTTGTAATTTCGGTTCTGTCAGTACATAATTCATGAAAATTATTTGTAGAGGCATAAAAATTAATTTGTTTGAATAATATGTATTTTCGTGAGTTTTTACATGTTATGTGAATTTTTGGTAATTTTTGGGCGTCTGTTTATATTTTTAATTATTATAATGGCTTATTTGAGGAATCTGTATATTAACTGTTAAAAATACTTTTTGAGTCCGAAAATTATAAATAAAAATTGTACCATGTCATTAGAGCTATTAGGGTTATATGATAATTTTTGTGTAATTTTAATGCTCGAATTTGTTAGTTTCATAATTATTATGGTGTTTTTGTGATGAAATTGAGGATACACTTTTAAATTGTTTGAAGGCTTGTAAATCAGATATAATTTATAATTTAATATATTCAGGGTTGCTGATTTTCAGTAGTATACAGTATGCATCATTTTGGTAACCACATGTTTAGGTTTGATTTATGGAATAAAATGATTTAATTGTTATTACTCTTTTAATGAATATGATTCAGAGTTAATTGGTGATGTATTTGTGATTGAGAGTGGTTGCTGTAAAAACCAGTATATTGTCATTGATGATGTTTGGGAATGTTCAAATGTTATTGTGAGATTTATTTGCTGAATATTTTAAAAGTGATTTATTTTGAGGATTTTTGAAGAATTACTTTTGATGAATTATGGGTATAAGGCCGGGTGACATCCCTTTTGACGAATATTTTTGAGATGAATGATACTTTGATGATATTTATGATTTTATTTTGAGATAAGAACATCCGGTGGGATAGATGTAGTCCCCGGTGAAGAACATGCCAACCACCTGGTTTGCGAACTAGGGGTAAGCCTGGGTTAATTGTTGTCGTCCGAGAGGTCAGGGAGTTCTGCGTGTTCTACCCTGCATCGGGAGTTTGGCCATTCTTAGACACGGGCAGGGGGGAACGTAAGCCCATAGGCCGACTCGGAGATTGCGATCGACAAACCTTAGGAAGTGATTTGCGAATCACTAGCGTTCGGTTCTCGTCTCAGACACTTGTTTTACCTATACTTTTATTTTTCTAAAAGTACTCTTGAGATGATTTGTTTATTTTTATCCAACTCACTTGCTATTTATTATTCATTTGCGTTATTTGTGAGTTATATGGAAGTGAATGCATATTGTAGTTAACTTGACTTAATCATTTCCTTTCTTATTAATCTATGTCTGAATCGTACTTTGATTGCTTTTGTTCTGGGAGAACTGCTAGTTACTCCCCACTGATTGTGGATATTTGTTGTATATTTTGCAGGTTTTGTTGATGGGGATTTTCTTTGATTTTGGGCTCGGGTTGAGATGCGAGAAATAATCTATTAGGGTTTTAGTTATAGACTTCTCTTTAGTTTGAGATAGTTTTCTCATTTTGATTTTTAATCTAAGTAATTAATTTACTTATAGTATTTACTTATGTTTGTTTTTATCACTTAGTTATTTAGACAATAATCTTGTAGTAGTGACATTCCCAGAAGACGATGTTTCCGCCATCGTCCTATTAACTATATTATTATTTCTTTCTTTTCCGCCTTTGAAATTCTGGGGTGTTACAGTTGGTATCAGAGCAAAACGCTCCTAAACTCTGAAACAGAGTTGCTAATGATTCTTTAGAATTATTAGTTAGCCATAGGATATAAAATTTGTTTAGAATTAAGTTTAGTTGTTCACTATATATAATGAGAGTTTGATGGGTAGAGTAAGTAAAGGAAAGCCTTATGGGAATGTGGTGTGCTCTCATGCTTATGGAGCATATGTTATATGTATAGTTACTTGTATTATTGGTGGAATTAGTCTACCAAGTTTGTTAATCTTATTTGCAGGGCCTCTGACTTGTAATTTATTTTCACTTTTATCAGAGTGCGCAGCGAAAGCGAAGTATTTATAACCTTATCGGTTTAGTTGTATGTTTAATTTATTTGTGTTTTGCAATTTTAAAAAAAATAAACTTTAATTTTATTTTAATATAGTCATGTGTGTTGCATTGCATTTATTTTATTTGCTAGTTGCTTGATAGTATACGTTATTATGTGAGACAGTATATATTTTCTATTCTTTTTCAATTAAGTGTTGTTTTTTTTTACGTGAGTATTACGTATCTGTATTATTATTTATAAAACTTTCTAGTTTGAATTTATATTCCAAATTATATTTTAGATCTTTGAACTTAATAAATTTCATACCTATATTAGAGTTATTTTATGACTTTCAAATTTTCCTATTGTTAATATTTTGATATACTCTTTTGAAAAACGTTTAATTTCAATTGTCTTTAAATTTCTCTTACCGTCTTTGACTATCTATATTTATAAATATTTTCCTTTTAATATTTTTATTTTTCATGCTAATTCTTGTTTAGCCTTTAATTATGGTGATAAGTTTTGTAGTCTTTGAAAATAAAAGTACTCAAATGAGTTGTTTTTGTGTTAGATTGAAATATAGACGCAAGCTATTTTGTTTTAAAGGTTAGCATTCAACAACTTTTACTTTACTTACTAATTTACTTTTCTTATTGGTATTATTTTCAAACTCAAATGTGGGAAAGGATCTTGTTTACTATTTGTTGTTTCTTGTTTAAATATTTAGTGCTTTCTCATTTCAAAGCAAAATTTTGGTTGTTTTCAATACTTCTTATTTAATTCTTTGGTTTTGACTGATCTGTTTTATATTCTTTGAAAACGAAATTTATATACTCAGTCTAAATTTTAAACTTGTTTGAGTTGATATTAAGTCATAACGGGTGATTCCTTTGACTTGTATGTCAATTTGATAAGTCTAAATTTTAAAACTTGTTGGAGTTGATATTAAGTCATAATGGGTGATTCCTTTGACTTGTATGTCAATTTGATAAGTTGACGCATTTTGACTATTTTGATTTAACTTCCTTTTTGAGTTGACATTAAGTTTATATTGGGTGATTCCGTTAAACTTTAATGTTGATTTGATAAGATGGCTTTCAAATATTGTTTTGTTGATACTAGGTTGCAGTGGGTGGTTCCATGCACAATTGTGTCGACTTAGCAAATTTTATAATTGTTGTTAATAATTTATTACTTTATCGCCTATTTATTATTAGTGTTTCGTCGTTGTGAAATTTATTTTAAAGTTTTCAATTTCTTTTACGAACTTCAATTTTCATATATATGTTTAGGAGGACGTACGCTCTTATAACATATGTCATGATTTGTGTTCGTAGGTGCTACTTTAATAAAGCAGCTAGCTACTCTTTATTAAAGTGTTCTTATCTCTTTAAGTGGAGTATAAGCCCGTGTGGTTACCTCTATTTAAATTGGTTTGGCTATCTATTTACGAACTTTTTCTTCTTCGTTTCTTTTCTAAAAATATTTATGTATGGTCGGATTTATTCTTTTATAATTTTACGTAACTATTTATTCCTGCTTCTTTTACAAAATTACCTATAGTTTATTGTGCAAAGGTTTTTACCTTAAGCTTTCTAATACTTGTCTTTGGTTCTTTCACATTTTATAAAATGATTGTTGTTACCGTGCTTCTTTACTATACAACTCTTTTGGTCTTCCAAAATAAAATATATATTATTTGAGTTATCAAATTTTATACCTGCAAAGTTGTTTAGTTCTTAACTAAAATCCATCGATTTCTGTTTTCTTAAATGTTCTTTATCTAGAGTATTTTCTTTGTCTCTTGGTTGTTTTGAAGTTTCGAGGACGAAACTCTTTTAAGGGGGAGTGATTGTAACACCCCGTAATTTTCACTCTTTATTTTTGGTGTTTGTTTACATTAAAATGATATTTTTTCGTAAAAAAAAAATTAATAATTTCTTATTTAGATTATTTTGGAATGTGTTGTGAAAATGTGTATATATATTTATATGCTGTGATATATTTATGTATATATTTATTTTAAGTTGTTAGTTATTTATTTTAAAGGTTATATTAGTTTCGTCATTTATTTAGGCGTTTAGGATGCGGTAATTTTCACTCTTTATTTTTGGTGTTTGTTTACAAGCATCGTTTTTTTCTTTACGGATTTACATGGTGCGGGAGCACCAAAATCAGGTGCGCGCGCACCATTTCTCCTGACTTTTGGGTTTCATAAGTTCCAGATGGTGCGGGCGCACCTCAGTAAGTGGTGCGGGCGCACCAAAATCAGGTGCGGGCGCACCATTTCTTCTGCTCTGGTCGGACAGTTCAAATTGAAACGCGTATAACTTTTTTGTTTTAGATCGAAATCAAGCTTATGACCAGTCGTTGGAAAGCTATCGAAACAAGCTTTCACCTCCAACTAGAATTACCTTCATCCGATTTATGGTTGAAAGTTATATCCATTTGAAGTTCTCTGTTCAAGATTCTATTGTGCAATGGGCTCCTTTGTGCGAGCGGACATGGGGCATGGTGGGAGCGCACCATTTCTCAATGTGTGCTATATTTTCATTGCTTTCTTTGCCGACTCTACAACTCGTAGCCGCCTTAGGTAGTCCCACCTATATTAAGAACATGGCAAAACAGGGTGAAAGCAAATGTGCTAGAAATTTGGTCAAAAATGACTGAAAATCTAGCAAAATATCACTATGATAAAAAATGATCAAGTGAATGAAATACAAGGGGAAATGGAGAATAAAGAGGGAAGAAAGGGGAGAAAGAGGATCAAAATGAGCTAAAAGGAGTCCATAAAGTGCGTTAGAAACGCACTTATCAACCATATATGTGAAAAATTAGATAGGCGTCTGGCGGGTCGGAAGACGAAATACCTATCACTTGCGGGGATAGTGACTTTAGCTAAGTCCACAATTTCCACTCTTGGCTATTATTCTATGCAATCCGCTAAAATCCCCAAATCCATTTGTGATGACATTGACAAGAAGACAAGGCGGTTTGTTTGGGGAGGGGATGAAGAGTATAGGAAGGTGCATTTGATTGCTTGGGACACGGTTCAACGGCCTAGAGCGCAAGGTGGCCTGGGCATCACCTCGGCACGCCAAGCTAATATGGCGTTCCTTGCAAAACTTGGTTGGCGCCTACTCACCGAACCAGATTCTTTATGGTCAAGGGTCTTAAGGGCCAAATATTGTAAGGGGCGTTGTGACTCGGACATGTTTGAGGCCAAGCCTGGAATGTCCAATGTTTGGAGTGACATCTCAGAAAGCGCAAAGCGTCTTTGTAAAGGCGTTAGGGTGGCAGTAGGTAATGGGTCAAAAACCCTCTTTTGGGATCATAAGTGGGTGTCTAATGTCCCTCTTATTCAATGTGTGACTCAAGCGCCTCCCACGGATATTCTTGGGGCTACTGTAAAAGAAATGTGGGAGGATGGTTTAGGCTGGAAATTGAAGGATTTCGCCCCATATCTGAACCCAAACATGCTGAAACAAATCCAAGCCCATAAAGTGGTAACAAGCCCGGACATGGAAGATCTTCTTTATTGGGATAATGGTCCCAAAGGGAAGTTCACCATTAAATCAGCCATTCGTATTATTTGGAAAGATAGTACTGACTATGAAGACATTATATGGAACACCATCTGGTCCACGCCAGTCCAGCAGAGACTTCGAGCTTTTCTTTGGTTGGTCTGCCATGATCGCTTAATGGGCAACCTCAATAGATTTAAAAGGAAACTCGCTGACTCACCTGCGTGCTTTGTGTGTGGTGGAGCTGATGAATCTAGCCTCCACATTTTACGTGATTGTCCCGCAGCCAAGAGTGTGTGGAAACGTGTGGGGGGGGCCCTGCAATCAGCCATGTATTCATGCAAGGCAACTTAAAAGATTGGCTTTGTTACAATCTTAAGCACGAGGAACATGAAACGTGGCCTACATATTTCTCTGTTACTTAATGGTGGCTTTGGAGATGGAGAAACATGTTTGTGTTTGGTAGAGGTGGTGAAGTACCTGTGGATGTAGGTGCTTTCCTTCGTATCAGATTTCATGATATGTGGCGTGCCATCCATGAGAGAGACAATGAGAATGGCCCGACTAAACCCAAGAGAGAGGAAAGCTTTATCAACTGGAATAAACCCCCTCATAGGTGGTATGCACTCAACACGGATGGTGCTGCATGTGGCTCCCCAGGTGCGGCTGGTGGTGGGGCCATTATTCGCAATAGTTGTGGTTAATTTATCTCGGCCATTTCAGCCAATTTTGGAGTTTGCACGGCGTTCTGAGCAGAAGTTATGGCCTTATTGAAAGGCCTTGAGCTAGCTAGAAATATGCAAATAAGTCACCTGATGATCCAACTTGATAATCAATCTTGTGTGCAAGCAATTCGGTCTAATTCGCCTAGCTGCGGTGGTTGCGCCCACCTCCTCCAGAGATGTAAAAGTTTGATTAGTAGTGTTGATTGGGTGGTTGAGACTGTGCATGTGTTTAGAGAAGGCAACCGGGCTGCGGATTGGTTGGCTAATCAAGGAGTGGTTCAATCCGAGGGGTTGGTGCTTCTTGAAGATGCTCCGTTAGATCTCCATAGAATTTTAGTTGAGGATGCTCGTGGTGTGGCTTTTTCGTGTCTCGTTCCTCAGTAGTTTGTAGTTGTTTTTGTTCTTGTTTTTTGTTCTTTCTTGTTTTTTATTGGCTTTGCCTCTTCAGCATATAAAAAAACATTATCCTTAATTGAAAGTTTCACATTAATTGCAACATTACCTTATTTAGTACTCTTCTATATATTTTTAGTTTACTCACTTGAGGAAAGGACGAAAAAGAGGGGGATTCTTTGCACATGGGTTGTAGGAGTTAAGAATAAAACTATAACCTAAAGTTTATACAAAGTTTGGGTTATGACTTTTCACTTAACACCGTTACTTTTAGTAATTTAGTTATAATAAAAAAATATGAAATAGTTGAAAAACAATAAAAACCAAAATAGTAGTTGTAGCTTGTAGGCGTGATTTATTTCGCCTACGCGGTGTGAGCGCGTATTTGACTACCTCATTGTAATAAAGGTTTTATTGAAAACGTTTTTTGAAGTCGCCAACAAGTCTTTAAAGGAAGACTCATAATTGGATATTGGGAAATCAAAGGGACAACTGTGGGACTTATCCAATGTAGATTTTCCCGTCTTGACTCCATAGATGGTCAATGAACCAAATATTGAGTTCGGGGGTGAGGGTACGAACACGGTCATAATGAACCACATTCGCCTATTGCTGGCCTCTTCTAAATATCGATTCATGTCAATTTTTATGCAATAGAATAACCAAATAATATTTTCATGCACCCTAAAAATAATTTAGTCTAGGTTGGTTTAGGAAACACATAAAAGACTATTTTTTAGTGATATGTTATTAAGCAATTGAAATTACAAGGTTCCTAATAGGTTGTCCAAATTATCTGATTAATATTAGAACAATTCTTTAGGTCTTGATTAGCAAAAATAACATGTGAGGTGATGAAAGCATAAAATCATACAATCATGCATAGACATATGAATAATAAATAAAAAGGAAGAAAAAGGGATTAGAATGTACAAAAGAACAATTTTTATATAAAAGATCTACATCAGGAAAGAAATAGTTAGTAACTTCAATATAAAAATAATAGATTTATTAAAGGACCCTCAGGATTATACCGTGGCTTGGGTCTGAGAGATTGACAACCTTCGGGATGAGCAATCGTGAAGCCTGAAGATCGAGACGTGTGTATGAATGAATGTGTTTGTATGTGTGTTTGTGTTGAAAAGTATGAAAGTTTTAGAGAGAATTCGTAAGTGTTCGTGAAGTGTCGAAGTCGAAGTGTTAAAAGTGTATGGAAAACCGTATCAAAAACCGTGGGAAATCAAGACCTATTTATAGGGAAAATGAAACTGCGCGTCACACGCTGGGTGCGCCAGGCGCAACACCCTGTGTGACGCACAATCACACGTGTCAGGCGCACATTGGTGTGCCTGACGCGGCAGGACTAATAAACGGCGTACACGTGGTACGCGTCTTTAAAAGAAATAAGAAAAACATCCTACGTGTCGCACTGAGTGGTGCGCCAGACGCAAGACTCTGTGTGATACACAGATCCACGTGTCAGGCGCAGATTGGCGCGCCTGACACATCGCAACTAATGCGCTGGGCGCACCGCCTGCGTCCATCACATGTGGCCAGCCTTTTTGTTAAAGACGTTTTTTAAGATTTCTTTTATCTCTTGAAATCCGGAAATTTAATATTACAGATTAAAAATCAGATTTCAATTTATTTTATGAAATATTTATTAAAAATAATAAATAAACAATTGGGCCTTTTGGGCTTAAAATATTTTAAATGAACTCAAAATGGGCTCAAAATACAATTAATTATCATGAATAATTAATTGGGCTTTAAAATACGATTTTGACACTTTAAAATAAACTTTAACACTTTAAAATAAACTTTAACACTTTAAAAATACTTTTGGGTTTGGCTATTCAGACTGCTCTCTCCTTGGGTCGGACCAATTAAGACCGCAATATGTTTCATCATTGGATATCTAAATGGGGAGACACGATTATGTGTCTACAGAAGCCCCCAGTTTGACTGAGGTTAAGGAAACCGATAGTCAAAGTACACGGTGTCGGGGACAGAGAACGATCCTAAACGCTCTACAGTTTAGAACTGATCTATAACCGCCGGTCTCTGCAAAACAAAGTTAGTAGGCAGGACAATATCTACAAGCAATTTGATTACCTGCAGGAGAAGACGTTAGCAGATAGGTGCAAACAACTCAGATAAGGCACATAATGATGCAAAGATGGAAACTTAGACTCTCTAAAGATGCATGAGACGCTATGCAAGGATTAAGGTTACGCAAAGCTAAGGAAGATGACACGTATGCAAGGTCAGGGTTATGAAAGACTATGATGTATGAAATGTAATGCAATGTTAGGGTTTTGCAAGGCTAGGAGACTTGGATATGTAGAATGATGGAATGATCAGATATAGATAGAATAATTTTCGAAAATTGTTTTTAGTAAATAATCGGGGTCCGTAAAGGAGGTCCACGGATTACAACTTTTCGGGAGTTCGACTTGGTTTGGAGGAGCCACCACATATATAGGAAGCCCCCACTTTGGATAAGCTTGTCTTGAATTAGGCGTTATAAGCGTTGATTGAAATACGTTTGATCTTGTCTTGAGCGTCCAGAGTTTTCACTAGGGATTCTTCATTGCGAAGTTGATACAGGTAAAGCCAAATATCGCCAGAAACCATGGAATTATCGGAGAGTCCTTCAGGGAAAAGGAGAGCTTGGGATTGAACAATAAAAAGGTTAATTTATGACTCAAATAGATATAGGTGGGAACAAAGTTATTAAAATCGCGATTCAAATCTTAAAATCTTACGATTTTACGATTCAAAATATGGTAGACGATTCGATTCACGATTCTAGACGATTCTATACATTTCTATTGACTAGCGAAAACCTTGCAAATTTAAATCATGCTAACAAAGCAAATAATAGATATATATTGTTAGTTATTGCCAATATAGTGGGTAAACAACTATTTTTTCCAATTTTTAGGTATTTTAACTTATAATTTTAGCATATTTAATGAAGATTGAGTGCAATATCTTGATTATATGTGTTTGTAGAATCTTACGATTCTACGATTCGATTTTACGATTCGATTCTAAAGGTCGTTTCTGATTCAAACTAGAATCTCGATTTTAACAACTTTTTGTGGGAAAAGGCTTTGACGTAGCTAGGTTCAGACTCGAGACTATGTCGGGATTCAGAAAGAGTATGCTCCTGAATTCTAGAAAGTCAAATCATTAGACTTGATTAATTTATTTTATTGAAGCGGTCGAACCTCGATATGAGGATTCCTACGTATCCTTGCGGAATCAGACCATTCTTATTTTTTTTATTTATTTGTTGTGCCCTAACTTTTGCCTAGGTCGTCCTTTCGGGTTTTCAACCTAGCGGGCTTGGACATACCTTTGAGAAGGAATTAGGGTTGATGAAAGGTTGAAAGGTTGGGGCTTGAGGTTTATGATGAAGGTTTAAGGCTTGAGGTTTTGATGAAGGTTTAATTGGTTGGGCTAAGCTAGGATCATGGGTTTGGATTTTATGGGTTAAGTTTTTGATGGATTGAAGGATTTGAATAAAGGGCTAGAACTTGTGTGCAAGTCCCCCAACTTGACTTTTTATTTCTTTGCCTTTGGCTTTTTATTTTTGCATTTTTGTATCCTGTGCGTTTCTTTTTGCTTTTGCTTTTTTTTGCACTAAGATTTTTTCACCTTTTTTTATTTTTGCCTGGCATTGATTATTTTTATGTAGTAAGGCTTGCACACGAGTTCCTTTATGGTTTTGGGTATTGGAGGCTTGAAGGCTATTTGTGGAGCTTTGATTTTGAAGGGTTTTTGGTTAAGGATAATGGAGGATGATGGCTCAATGGATTTTTTTTTGGGTTGCGTGGAGATGGTTTATGGATGATGGCTTATGGAAGGTGATGGAGGAAGAGGGAATAAACTCCTAATCCAAAGTATGTCCCTTTTGTTTTATTTTTCGATTTTTTTATTAATCAAAGTCATTTAGGTAATTTGATTTGAGTTCCATCATCGAACTCGAAGCATAAATGATGGTGAAAAGCCAATGAAAATAAAAATAAAATAAAATAAAACAATATTGGAAAGGCTATAATAGATGAAGTCCTATAGTGACATATACTCGATGGGAAAGGACAAAAATGGCTTAGGGTAAGGACTCTCTGTTTCATCCTAGGAAACCAGAAATGAAAGACTAAGCCTGTTGAATTGTTGATGCATTGCGCAAAAGGGTTGCTGGTGATGTTGTTTCTCGTTGCAGCAAGTATTAGAAGTATGTTATCATCGATCATGTTTCGCAGCGCATTGATGGTATTCGACACTAGATGTTAGGTGGAATTATGCCGTTGGAATTCGCGGTAAAAATGTAGGTTTCTCCTTTTCAATTTTCTTTTAGGTGCAGGGTCCGGAGTATACCCTATGGAAGTGATCGTGCCTCTAATGTGAAGGCGATAGACCCTATGGAAGTGATCGCGCCCCTATTGTGAAGGAGGTCAAAAGTAATATTCATGACTTTAAATGAAGTCGGGGTGGTGATAGTGCGATTGATGAGCTTTATAGTAGGCTCACATTTTTTTCCTCCATCAAGCGTTCCTAATGTTGTAATCTCTCGACCGGTCATGAACAGAATCGAGTGGACCTCGCTTTGTAAGTTTTATGAAATGATTTTCGAAATGAGAAATGGAGATGAGAAATGAAAATGGGAAATGAAGATGGGAAATGGGAAATTATTACAAATGGGTATCGTTTGTGGACTAGTATGGGCTTGACCATGATACTGATATGGGCCTAACTATATGCATATGAAGATATGGACTGGACTGGATTGGACTAGACTTTGAACTTACAGGAGAGCAAGCGGGCTAGGCCTAAGGGTATGAATTGATCTTTTATAGTCCGAAGACTTGACTAGGGCTTACATGGGGATGCAAACTAGACCTAGGATTGGGCTTTTATAGTCCGAACACTTGACTAGGGTTCACATAGAGTGCAAAGTAGACATAGGAAATGAACTTTTATAGTCTAAATACTTAACTAGGGTTTACATAGAAATGTAGACCTAGGGAATGAACTTTTATAGTCCGAAGACTTAACTAGGGTTTACATAGAGATGCAAACTAGACATTGGGAATGAACTTTTATAGTCCGAAGACTTAAGTAGGGTTTACATAGAAATGCAAATTAGACCTAGGGAATGAACTTTTATAGTCCGAAGACTTAACTAGGGTTTACATAGAAATGCAAACTAGACCTAGGGAATGAACTTTTATAGTCCTAAGACTTAACTTTTATTGTCCGAAGACTTAACTAGAGTTTACATAGAGATGCAAACTAGACCTAGGGAATGAACTTTTACAGTCCTAAGATTTAACTAGGGTTTACATAGAGATGCAAATTAAACATAGGGAATAAATTGGGCCTAAATAGACCTAAACTTTGAATTCGATTAGAATTAGACTTAGATTGGAATTGACTAGGAATAGACTTGGACTAGACTTGACATATCACATAAAGATGCAAATGGGCCTAGATTTTGACATGAACTAGAATTATATGGGCCTAAGATCGACTCTAATGCTAGTGAATGCATGGACTCAAATTTAGACGGGCCTAGGATGAATGCAAAATGGACTCTAATGCATATAGGCCTAAAAATGAATGCAAATGGATTGGATTATATTCACTGAAGGTGTTTGGAATGGGCTTAGAATTTTCGAAATTCGTTTTTAAAATGAACCCCTTGTTTTTTTATCTTTTGTTAGGAAAAGATGATGTAATAATTTTGAAAATATTTTTGTAAATGTCTTGTATGATGATGATTAGTAAATGCTTTTTGAAAAAGGTAGAATAGACATGGGTGTAGGATTGATTTTGAAAGATGTAAGTTTTTTGAACTTGATTGAATATGATAAGGTAAGATTGGTAGGGAAGATTAGTTGGGTAGCAGGGAGAAGGTAGACATGCATGACAATTCTAACTCTACCATGACCACTTTTCTAGATGCACCTTTTAGGATAAACTCGACCTTGCAAGAAAAGACTGATTTTTATGTTTGATTTAGGTGAGACGCCTAGAATGACCATGCTTTTACGCGAATGCAGACGGACCGAACATAAGATCGACCACCATGACGACTAAATCGACAAAAACATGCGATGCACAGACTGCGTGCCACACGGCGCGCAGCCTTGCGTCTGGCGCGGGAGTGGTGCGCCAGGCGCAACTTAATGCGCTTGGCACACTACTCCCCAACATGTTTTTCGGGGATTTAGGCGAGGTTTTGGCCAATTGATGATATTATATTTGTTTTAGATGCAATTTTAGACACAATGCATAAAGACGAAAATTGACAAGTTAATAACAGGCAAAATTGCAATCACAAGCAAATGTCATGTAACATGGATGCAAAAGTTCCAAACGAAAGTCCAGTTCTATGTTTGAAATTATGGTCAGGTTTAGGTTAAGGCTGAAAAGGGTCCATGACTAAGAGATTGATCCCACGCTTCGTACCTCTGCTTAAAGAGGTGGCCACGTGTAAGACGCACTCCAGTTCTCAAGTCAGGAACAAGAGAACAATGCCATGGTTGGGTAGGTTTGCTTATGACTACGATCCAACACAATCGCTCAGGAAGCTTTTTGGAATGACAAAGCGCAAACCCCCCTGGGGTGGCCTCACGCATAGAACATGCGCTAATAAGGCAAGGTAGATTGTCCTTATGGTGGCTTAAACAATAGCCATGCATATGCAAAACTGTAATTTCATTCTAAAGCATAAAAAGAGTATGAATCGTATTTTTCGAGTTTCGCCCACTGATTTAAAAAATTAATTTTTTTTAAAATCGTCCCCAGTCGAGTCCCCAAATTGTAGGCGTGATTTTATTTCGGCTACACGGTGTGAGTGCGTATTTAACTACCTCATTGTAAAGGTTTTATTGAAAACGTTTTTTGAAGTCGCCAACAAGTCTTCAAAGGAAAACTTATAATTGGATATTGGGAAATCAAAGGGACAACTGTGGGACTTATCCAATGTAGATTTCCCCGTCCTGACTGCATAGATGGTCAATGAACCAAAGATTGAGTTCGGGGGTGAGGGTACGCACAATCATAATGAACCACATTCGCCTATTGCTGGCCTCTACTAAATATCGATTCATGTCAATTTTTATGCAATAGAATAACCAAATAATATTTTCATGCACCCTAAAAGTAATTTAGTCTAGGTTGGTTCAGGAAACACATAAAAGACTATTTTTTAGTGATATGTAATTAAGCCATCAAAATTACATGGTTTCTAACAGGTTGTCCAAATTATCTAATTAATATTAGAACAATTCTTTAGGTCTTGATTAGCAAAAATAACATGTGAGGTGATGAAAGCATAAAATCATACATAGACATATGCATAATAAATAAAAAAGGAAGAAAAGGGATTAGAATGTACAAAAGAACGATTTTTATATTAAAGATCTACATCAGGAAAGAAATAGTTAGTAACTTCAATATAAAAATAAGAGATTTATTCAAGGACCCTCAGGATTATACCGTGGCTTGGGTCTGAGAGATTGACAACCTTTGGGACAAGCAATCGTAAAGCCTGAAGATTTAAACTTGTGTGAATGAATGTGTTTGCATTTGTCTTTGTGTTGAAAAGTTTGAAAGTTTTAGAGAGAATTCGTAAGTGTTTGTGAAGTGTCGAAGTCGAAGTGTTAAAAGTGTATGGAAAACCGTATCAAAAACTGTGGGAAATCAGGACCTATTTATAGGAAAAATAAAACTGCGCATCACGCGCTGCGTGAGCCAGACGCAGCACCCTGTGTGACGCACAATCACACGTGTCAGGCGCACATTGGTGCGCCTGACGTGGCATGACTAATAAACGGCGTACACGTGGTATGCGTCTTTAAAAGAGATAAGAAAGACAACATGTGTGTCGCACTAAGTGGTGCGCCAGGCGCAGAACTCTGTGTGACACACATATCCACGTGTTAGACGCAGATTGGCGCGTCTGACACATCGCAACCAATGCGGTGAGAGCACGTGGTGAGCCAGGCGCACCGCCTGCGTCCAGCACATATTGCCAGCCTTTTTGTTAAATGCGTTTTTTTAGATTTCCTTTATTCCTTGAAATCCGAAAATTTAATATTACGGATTAAAAATCTGATTTCAATTTATTTTATGAAAATATTTATGAAAAATAAAAAATAAAAAATTGGGCTTTTGGGCTTAAAATCTTTTAAATGAACTCAAAATGGGCTCAAAATACAACTAATTATCATGAATAATTAATTGGGCTTTAAAAAACGATTTTGACACTTTAAAATAAACTTTAACACTTTAAAAATACTTTTGGGTTTGGCTATTCGAACTACTCTCTCCTTGGGTCGGACCAATTAAGACCGCGGTATGTTTCATCATTGGATCCTTAAATGGGGAGACACGATTATGTGTCTACAGTAGTTATCTCAATATTTTATAAAAAAAAGGATATTCATAACTCCTTCAGAAATAGTCATTGCCAGGCAATTTTGTTAAAATAGGCTTTATAGAACGCCTTAGGACTGTTCTTCTGCTAACTGCTCTATAAAATATATAGAACGGGTGGAAAAGGCGTTATGTATGCTCATTCATAGAGAACGATTGTCCAATATGAACGTTCTCTATTCCCATCTTGAAATTAGATTATAAAGAAGGAATACACAACGGGTGTCATGCTTAACCGTTTTGTTTTACATTACAATAGAAAATAGTTGGCTTAGACAACTATTTGCTATTCTTCCTTTTTTTTAAAAAAAAAAATACGCCTTAAAATCCTGTATTCAAAATATTTCCAATACTTGATACCCATGATCCCTAAAATCACGGAATTTAAGATACTCATCACAATTATTTTAACAAATTATCTCCTATATTCAACTCCAAAACTTATACATCCATCAATTCCAGCTTCAAATTAAATCAGATTCAAGCATTCTTTTTTTTTTCCCCCCCGATTTTTATCAAAGAATGGAACTTAAATTTGTTATTAGATTATAACAAGCTGAATAAAAACATACCCATTCATCAATACTAAATTTCAGATTAGATTCGACTCAACATTTGATTTTCAATATTCATCATAAATTGGAAAAATTAGCACCAAAAAAATCATTAATGTCTGTGACTTGAATACAATACATTTTTGAGAAGTAACTGGAGCGAAGAATTCAAAAGAACATAAATGGTTTTTTGAGAAGTTGTAAAATCAAAGGAAGAACAGATGAGAAAATTCAATCGATAACTTGCTCTTTTCTTATTTCCCCAATTTATCTAAAATGGTTGATTGTTGAGGTGATTATGGAGCTTAGAATTTTTCTTTTTTGGATGGAAAGTGAGAAAATCAGTTTGCAATGTACTAGTTATATTGATTTAATAAACTTTTTTATTGTGATAATAAACAAACGAAATGGGTAGCTATGAGAAATATTTTGTATTCTTTTTTTCATAAAATGGTTATACTTCCTCTGCTTCTTTTTAGATGCTACACTTTCTAAAAAGGGGTGTTTTAAATTAGATGCATCACTTTCTTTTTTGGGAAATAAATCCTCTCTATATATCTCCTATCACATGGGTCCCTATTTTTCTTTCTCTCTATCTCTCTCCTCTCAAAAATTTCCTAGGAGTCTGTAATTTCAAAAGTGTAGCATCTAAAAAAAACGGAGGAAGTATAAGAAAAGTGTTCTCTATAGTAGTAAAAAAGGCTTATCCAAGTCATTTGTTCTCTATCATGTGTTTCATATTCCACTTTTTGTAGTAGCGCCAAAAGGTGAGAGTATCTATTAGTTACACTGATGCTGATTTTGCTGGTTTTATTATGGACAGCAAGAGCACAACTGGCATGGCTAATTTCTTAGGCCCTTATATGATTTCATGGGGGTCAAAGAAACAAAATTATGTTGCATTGTCTACATCTAAGTCTGAATATATTGCTGCTGCATTATGCCGTGCACAATTATTGCGGATAAAGACTAAGATGAAGGATTTTTGAATTGAGTTTGGCATTGTTCCAATCCTTTGTGATAACACAAGTGCCATTAACATCTCAAAAAATCATGTTCAGCATTCAAGGACCAAACACATTGAGATAAGGCATCATTTTCTCAAAGACAATGTGGAGAAAGATAATGTTGAATTGGAATTTTGCTGATCAGAGGATCAATTAGCTGACATTTTTACAAAACCCTTGTCTAGGGAAGTGTTTATTAGACTTCATACTCTCTTAGGGTTAGTCAAGATTAGATGAGTAACTGTCTAATTCTTCATTTTTCCCTTATGATTAGAAAATTGATCATGTATTGTGTATATAGCTGTGTGATTATCTAGCATCACAAATTTTATGTTAAGGACTCGCAAAGTTCTTATTAGATGTTGTTCGGATTGTTGATACTCTAAGTTGCCAAGTGTTAATGCCCTAATTGATATTTTTGCGCAGACCAGTAACAAACCACCATGAGACCAGTTCTTTGACGCGGATATTTTTCAAAATTTAAAATTTCAGTAATATTTTATTTTTGGAAAATATCTCATAGAGCGGCAGATCAATTATGTGATTTGACAGTTGCAGACTTAATTATGGTAATTGAAAAGATATGTTTTTTACTTGCCATAATGACAGTTATTCTGATAAGCTCAAGTTATACGACGTTTTAGTGATATTTGAGGTGCACTTTGCTAAGGGTTTGATTGTAATTGTTAACATTCGTGTTTTATTTAGCCTTTAGCGGAAATTCGGAGCTTTGCGAGATAATTTGTGTTAACGCCATGTATTCCCAGCTTTCAAGATGAAATGGATTTGAATGATGTTTGATTGAAGTGTCTTTGGAGAGCTTGAGAGATTTGGCATCGTACCATAATGGGCAATCATCGGAAGCTCTAAGCACCAAGCATGCGCGTAACTTCGACCACCTACACAGCTCACGTCAACCAAGCAAGCGGCCTAGCGTCATCGCCCACCAAGCAAGAGCCAGCCATCGCACGCAAGCTCGCATGGCCCAAAGACTCGCACAGCCCGGCGCATACAAGCAACAAGACGACGCTCCCGGCCAGACGCTCGCGACTCGCGAGCTTACTCGCACCTCGCGAGCAGCATGCCCTCGCGACTCGCGAGGAACTTCGCGACTCGCGACCCTTGTCCAGGCCATTTTGTGCGGTTTGGCAGTGCGATCTTCGCGACTCGCGATCAGTGTCGCGACTCGCGACGCTTAAGTCGGCTTGGGGCCACGATTTTGTGCGGGGTTTAAATGCTTCCTAAAACCTAATTTTTGGGGGAGAAGAAGAGAAGTACGAAGAGGAGAGCTGAAATGTAGACCTTGGAGTGGCAAGCTTGAGGGGAGAGAGAGGATACTCCTCTCCTCATCCTTCCTTCTTCATGATTCTCTTTTCATCTTTCCTTCTTCATTTCTCTTTGTTCTTCATTTCTTAGTTTTTGTTCTTCATTTCCTAGTTTTAGTTTTCATTTCTTAGTTTAGTTTTTAGAGATTTCAATTATGGAATTGGCTATTGCTATGCCGATTGTAGCTTGAACTGTTCTTGAACGAGATTAATATGAAGCTTCAAGCATTATTGTGAGATCTTTCCTCTCTATCTATTTTCCTTGATTATGGTTCAATTTCTATGCTTGTGATTTATGATTATTGCATAATTATGCTAGGAACGTTACTAGTTTGATTGTGTAATTAATCTAATGCTAGATTTAAGAATAGAATCGGATTGTTTTATTCTTTTATCAATTTGTAGCAAACTAGGGAGTAATTTAGATGCAGATCATCTTGGTTATTTCTTAGGGAAATTGAATCAACTGTTGAATGTTTATCGCGTGTATGACATTAGCGGTGTCTATTGGTTCTCTGTGTTTATTGCTGCTATTGGATTGAACTTAGACGCAGATCGGACTAGGTTATCCTTTAGTTAGGGTTTTATAGTCACGCTGATTGTGCTATTCAACTAAGAATAAGGAGAACGCGAGATTAATTCTCAACAATAGATAATTATGGAAATAATTAGAGTGGAGGTTCGAGGATCGATAATGAATTGAAGTGGATGTTAATCGGATTCAAGATCTTTCCATAATTGATTTCTCATTTTATTTACTTGCTAGTTAGTTTTAGTTTGTTTATAATATACTTGAAACCCCCCTTTGTAATTATAATTAGGTTTCTCGGCCCTTAGCTTAATCTAGGTTTCGAATCACGCTGAGTACTAAACTCGTCCCTGTTTCCCTGTGGATACGACCCCTACTTCCACTATACTACCTTAGTGTAGAAGAGAGTAGGAGAAATTTTATCTTTGGCCGGGTGCGGTGCACAACGACACCATCCGCGCCCGCCCACTTATTTCTCACACTATGATTCACCTCACTTCTTAAAGTGTTCCTATTCAAACAATAGATATTCACCCCAAACTCAAAATCTCTTCTTTATGGTTCTATTGATTTTTCCTGAAAATTAATTGGCGACTCTATTTTGAACCAAAACATCACTAAATATTGTGTGGGCTAAAACATGATAACCACATGCATGTCTACACTAGGATAAAGATATGCTGGTTGAGTTATGTCCTTTGTCGAATGGTCGATTCCTAATATATTTATAGATGAAATGCATGGTAGTTGCAACTAGTGGAAAAAAGGCAAATCCATGTTTGTAATCGAATTGTGGGATATTATCTCAGATGACCCTGACATATAGGCCATTTTCCCAAATAACCATGACATTTTGAGTCCTGTCTCGGATAACCTTGAACTTATATTTGTACTTAAACCTAACGGAATGCCTAACGGTGTTAAAACTATTTTAAAACAAAAATATTTACTTTTTTTTAGTTAAAAAAACCCAAAAACATCCTTTTCATTCTCTCTTGTTCTTCGTTCCTCTTTCTTGTCAAGCACCCATCAATCGTGTCCACCACTTTCTCTCTCCTCCGCGCAACCATTCGTCGCACCACCACCCTCTTCCAACTTTAGTCACCCTCTTTACTCCCTTAAACTTATTATTGTTAATCTCCTCCCGCCAACCCCCTCTCTCTCCTCCAATTCCACTTTTACTCTCGCTTACACTTCTTCGCCAACCTCCAATTTATCTCCTATGGCTTCGAACTCCCCACTCTCTTGCCTCCCTTCTCGCTCGAAATCAATTCCTAATTTCACCCCTCAACAACATGAAGTCAAGCCCTAATTTGCCGGGAAATGGTGCACCAATACTTACCACTTCCTACTGATGAAATTAGAATATAATGGAGATGGAAGGTATAGAACTATAAGAATTCAACAACTTCGAAGATGAAACTGATGATTTCTCCGCAATATTTCTCTCCAAATTTAGCTCCTACGATGAAAATCACCTCCACCTCTGCTCTGTTAACGACACTATGTCCGAAGAGCTCAAAGTCCTTAAAGTGTCTCTCTCTCTTGTCGCATACTTCGGCACCATTTTGTTGCCTCACTTGATCACCTATCTCTCTTCTCTGACTCTTCTTCTTCCTCCCATAACCGCGCTGTAGACTCGCTTGTTAACCACCGTTGTTGATTGCACTGTTGTTGGTGAGGGTATACGAGGTTATATGTTGATGAAGTTAGGGAAACAATTCGACGAAAAAGCCATCAATGGCTGGGGTGGTGGTTTCGGAGCTGGGGTGGGGTTCCTGTGGGTCAGGTGGTGGTTTTCGGTGGGAGGTTGGTGGTTTTAGAGCTAGGTGGGGTTTTAGGCTAGGTGGGGTTTCAAAGAGAAAGAGGAGAGAAATGATTTGGGATTTTTTTTTCAAAAAACAAAGTAATTAATTTAAAAAATAATTAATACCGTTATCCGCAATACGGGTGAAAATGTCGAGTTAATTGGGAAAAAGGCCTATATGTCATGGTCATTTGTGATAATTTCCCTTAAATTTTTCACCAACTGCCTTCTTGACACCATGTTTAGAACGCCATTAACTGTGCTCCACTTCCGATAAATAACTTCCATGTTTAGGAGATAAAATCCACGCTTTTTCGGGCAAACTGATTTCCCAATTCGGAAAATCAAACTGCCAAATGCTTTGATATATCTTACCAGAGTCAGATAAGTTTGACTACCATCCTTCATTGATTAGTCGACTTCCATTACTTGCTTTGACTTGACTTTCGTTGACACCTTCTTTAAACTCACATCCCTTCTTCCACTATTAGGGGAAGACCAGGAAAGTCGGAACCCCCAACGGGAAACCTTTCACCGCGCCACACGATTATTCTTTTGCGAAGCGCTCTCTCAAACGTTTTCGCTCCAGTCTATTTTTTAATTTAAGAAACGGTTGGTCCAAGCCCAACAACAAGTCCTCAGCAAACATAAAGCTAATGTTGGAATAGCAGCTGTTAGAAATCGATCAAGATGCCATGAATCATACGAGGAACTAAACTTACACTTAAATTGTGGGCTTTTGGGGCCATTTCAAAATGTAGGTAACAAATGACAATTTAAAGATGAGGTTTACCTCATTAAGAGATAAGAATGTAGAGGTTATTTGAAAAAAAAAGTCTAAATCATAAGCTAAACTAATATGAAATCTCTAAACTAAATGAACAAACAGATTGAGAGATTCCTTAAATACTACAGTATATCTGCAAATCGCTCAACAAAGTAAAGTCGAACACGCAAATGCTGAAGATCACCCACCTTCAACATAGTACTTCTTTAAGATCTAGAACTTATATTAGCTGAAGATCTTTATTAGTGTAGCTAACTGTTATGGGGTGAATTATTCTTACGTGGCAACAAGTTACAAAGTCATATTGTGTTAGTGTGAACGGTGAAGTGGCAGCGTTCAAGTGGACAGTTGAAGAGGAGGAGGATTAATGACGTGGCTAGACAGTTTGAAGACCCCTATTTCGTAGGAGGATGTGCGTAGCGTTGAGGAAGATGTGGGATAAGAGTTCAACCGCCTGAAGATATTTTTGGGCAATCCCATCAAAATAGGATCTCCACCAATCAGCGCCTAAGGGAAAAACGGCTAGCAAGCAACGTCTATATTGTAACTTAGTATAAATAGTCTACTAGTTCGTGCATTGTAAATCACTACACACAACTCTCTCAACTCTTTCTAGCTAATACTTGTACTCTCTCAAAAACTGGAGCAACTTAGTGAATTGGCAGGATACAAATCCTCCCGTGGTTTTTCCCTCATTTCCAAAGGGTTTTCCACGTAAAACTTGTTGTGTTCTTTCCTTTATTTCTCGCAACTTTACTTTGTGCTATTTACTTTTATTCGCAAGTTAATTATCAACCCCCTCTCCAAGCAAAATAGCCTTAGTGTGAAATTTTCCCTAAACAACTTGGCGCCCACCGTGGGGCTGGTAATTAAAAAGCAATCCTAGCACCCTATCAATTTGTTACGAGACATGTCTGGAAACAATGCTGATGAGTCGCCCGCAACTCCTAAGTCACCCGTCGATGTGCCAGGGTAAGAAGCCATGGACTAAATCATGGGGGCCATTGACAAGATGAAGCAATCTCTCAAAGATAAAATTGCGGCTTAAGGTGTCCAACTCAGAAAGGAAACCGAGGAACTCCGGTCCCAAATGTTGTCCAACGCGTCCAATTCCCGCAAGCGTCAGAGTGATATTGGCAGCATAGCCAAGCAACTCGATATGGAGGGTCCCATTTATGAAGATGGCGAAGGTGTCATACCAGAGCAAGGAGCGCCAGCTGTCAGCAAGTATCCTAGCTTAAACCGCGAGGCCGCCTATGAGTGGATCTCGTCGTTTGAAGAAGATGCTGGCAAGATGCAGGATCAACCATCTCAGAAGGAGCCGCCATCCAAAGTGGTCGCGGAGCAGCTTCAGTCGGTAAAAGATGCCCGAAACAAGCAACCTGCGCCCAACATGCCAAAAATCGCCCCTGCAGCTGTCAATGCAGATCCCTTGTACGAGCGCCTCAAGCAGGTCGAAGAGATGATCCTCAAGATTCCTGGAGTGCCAAGACCCGTGGAGAAAGCTGCTTTAACCAGCTATGCCGACTCGCCATTTGCAGATGCCATCGCCTTGGTCGAGATCCCGAAGCGCTTTATCGTCCCTGCTATGAAGTTGTATGACGGAACGACGGATCCCAGCGAGCATGTCGCCCAATATAAGCAGAGAATGATCACCATCCCAGTCCCACGCGAGATGCGTGAAGCTTGCATGTGCAAGGGCTTTGGATCAACCTTATCAGGTCCCGCTCTTCAATGGTTCATTAATCTACCTAATGGTGCTATTTTGACTTTTGCAGGTTTGGTAGACATGTTCAATCTCCGGTTGCAGGCGGCGCACCGGAAAAGCAAACCAGCGATTTATACCGTGTCGTGCAAAGATATGGCGAACCGCTGCGAGATTACCTCAACAGGTTCAACCGCGAAAAGGTCTCCATCCCAAGATGCAATGCTCCTACCGCCATCGAAGCTTTTCGAAGAGGTTTGCTAGAAGAGTCGGAGCTGTATAAGGAGCTGACAAAGTATCCTTGCCCAACCTTTGAAGATGCCCAGGCAAAGGCCCTCGCGCAAATCAGATTCGAATAAGATGTTGATACCAGGAAATGTGCAGCAGAGTTAGATCGAGGCGGCAGGAAAGCCCCAAGCAACAACAATCGTCGAGACAACCGATATCAACCATATCACAAAGATGTTGTGCAAAATGTCAACGTCGCAGATTCAAACCATCCTCCAGCAATCCGAGAATACAACTTCAATGTTAGTCTAGCAGGACTAATCAACAGTCTAAGCAAGTTAGGAGATGCAGTCAGGTGGCCCAAGAAGTCAGACAAGCCCTCGGACAAGAAGGATTCATCAAGATGGTGCGACTTCCATGCAGATATCGGTCATACAACAGACGAGTGCATTGCCCTCAGAAGAGAAGTTGCTCACTTGCTCCGGAAAGGATTCTTGAAAGATCTCATGACTAACAAGGCCAAAGCAACCATGCAGCGCGAATCATCAACTTCAAAAAGGCCGCCAGCTCCCCCTCACCCCTCTAGAATTGTCAATCTTATTTCAGGTGGATCGAACGTGTGCGGCCTAACATATTTAGCTGCAAAGCGTCATGCCAAAGAAAGCGCCATGGAAAAGCCTGTCGGCTCATGTAGAAAAGCGAAGGCAGATTGCATGCCTATATCCTTCGATGAAGAAGATGCAGCAGACTTGGCGGATCCGCACCATGACGGACTCGTTATCTCACTCACAATTGGAAACTGCCTCCTGAGAATAGTGCTCGTGGACAATGGCAGCTCGGCAAATATCATCATGTTAGATGCCCTCAAAGACATGGGGCTAAGCGAGAGCGACGTCACAAAAAAATCCACAGTGCTCGTGGGATTTAGCGCGAGGCTAAACATACACTTAGAGAAATCACTTTGCCCACTTACGCGCAAGGCGTTAATGTCCAGGTAAAATTCCTAGTTATTGACTGCTTATCATCCTACAATGTCATTGTTGGCAGGCCATGGATCCATGATATGAAGGCGGTGCCCTCCACTTATCACCAAACCATCAAATTCCCCACCAAATGGGGAGTGTAAGAGATAAAAGGCGACCAAAAGTTAGCGAAGGAATGCTACAAAACAGCCTTGAAGCCTTTGGCAACTCGCAAGATGCCTGCATAGCAACTACAGCAACGACGGACCATCGAAGAATATGCTGAACCAGAAGCTGAGCCAATTGATGAAATCATCCTTGATCCGTCTGAACCTAAGCAAATTGTCAGGATCGGAGCAGACTTGCAAGGCGAATTGCGAGAGCGACTGATCGGGTTCTTGAGGCGAAACCCCGACTGCTTCGCTTGGTCCCATGAGGACATGGTTGGCATCAACCCTGAGGTAATAACGCATAAATTAAATGTTAGTCCTGATCACTTGCCTGTCAAGCAAAAACGCAGGAAGTTTGCACCTGAGCGCAACCAAGTCATCAACGAAGAAGTACAAAACCTTCTAGAAGCATGCAAGATACGAGAAGCAGCAAAATACCCCGACTGGCTTGCAAACGTGGTGGTGGTGCCAAAGAAGAATGGGAAGTGGCGAGTTTGCATTGACTTCACGGATCTCAATAAAGCATGCCCAAAGGATCCTTTTCCACTACCTCACATCGACGCCATGGTGGACGCAACTGCTGGTCACGAGATGCTCACCTTTATGGACGCATTCAGCGGGTACAACAAGATCTTTATGCATCCTGAAGATCAAGAAAAAACGGCATTCATCACAGATCGAGGCATCTACTGCTACAAAGTAATGCCCTTTGGCTTGAAGAACGCTGGCGCAACTTACCAGAGGTTAGTAAATAAAATGTTTGAAAAGCAGATTAGGGACACCATGGAAGTATACATTGACGACATGCTGGTCAAGTCCAAAAAAGCCAACGATCACATTCAGCACCTTGAAGAAGCATTCGAAATCCTAAGACGCTACCAAATGAAGCTGAATCCCAGCAAATGTTCCTTCGGCGTCACCTCCGGCAAATTCCTGGGGTATGTCGTAAGCCAAAAAGGCATCGAAGCAAGTCCGGAGCAGATCAAAGCCATTGTCAATTTACAGTCTCCAAGATGCGTCAAAGATGTGCAAAGGTTAACCGGACAAGTTGCAGCGCTTAATAGATTTATATCCAAATCGTCAGATAGATGCAAACTGTTCTATGATGTGCTAAGGAAGAACAAATCATTCGAATGGACCAGCCAGCATGAAGAAGCATTCCAAAACTTGAAGACCTACATGATGATGCCACCACTTCTCCAAAGCCAAAGGACAAAGAAGAGTTGCAACTTTATCTAGCTGTTACGCATGCAACTGTAAGCGCCGTTTTGGTAAGAGAAGAAGATGGAATCCAATGTCCCATATACTATGTAAGTAAAACTCTTGTAGACGCTGAAACAAGGTACACTTCATTAGAAAAACTTATACTTACCTTGGTTATGGCCTTTATTAAGTTGCGCCCTTACTTTGAATGTCATCCTATTTGCGTTAAAACTAACTATCCTATAAGATCTGTGATGAACAAACCTGAGCTGTCAGGCAGAATGGCCAAATGGCTAGTGCACCTAAGTGGCTACGAAATCAGGTACGAACCAAGGACAGTCATTAAGTCGCAAGCTTTGGCAGACTTTGTGGCTGATTTCAGACCAAATATGCAAACTAAAGCCGACGAAGAACTCTTGCAATTGCTGGAGCAAACCGCAAGTCCCACATGGACACTATGCACTGACGGAGCATCAAATACAAATGGAGCAGGACTTGGATTTGTACTAAAATCGCCACAAGGGGACATCATAGCCCAAGCTGTGCATTGCGAATTCAAAGCAACTAACAATGAAGCAGAATTCGAAGCTTTGATTGTTGCCCTCAACGCAGCGGCAGAACTCAAAGTAAAATGTATCGAGGTAAGTTGCGACTCCTTACTAATTGTCAATCAATTTAATGGATCCTATGCAGCAAAAGATCAGAAGATAGCGAAATACTTGGACGTTGCCAAGAGTGTTGCCCGCAAGTTCGATGAATTTACCATAAAGCAAATACCAAAGGAGCAGAATGTAGAAGCAGATGCCTTAGCCAACCTAGGCTCGGTTTCAGCAGCGCTCAACTTGAGCAACATTCCCATTGTGCATATCCTGCAACCTACGATAGACAGACATCAAGTAAATGAAACCAGCATTGAAGTTGCCTGCGAAGACGCGGACTGGACAGAGGATGTAATATCCCAAAAACTTAATCCAGCTTAATTAACTTATAAACTTTAATAAGAAGCTAAATTTATTTTACTTTATGTAATTGGGCAATACATAAACTATTAAATTGAATGAATTAATACTAAAATACAAAGTATGAATTATCTAAAGTTTTTGAGTTAAAGAAAATAATAAAAATAAAAATAATAGAAGAAAAAGAAAAGAAGAATAGGTAATTGAAGGAAGTGGAAAAATAAAACTCAAACTTGACTTTTCCCACTAAATTTCCATCTTCCTACTTCCTCCTTCTACCACCTCCTTTTTTTTTCTTACATGGCAACCCAAGGTAAAACTCATCTTCAACCTTCTAACTGCTGCCACAAACAAGAAACAAGTCTCACTCAAATTCTCTTCCACTCCATGGTTATCTTCAAAGCTTTCTAGAAACTTGACAATGGCTATAAATAGCCATGTCCACCAAGCATCACACCACACCACTCTCTCCTTCTCCACTGTTTTTGGGCTGCTGCCCACGCCAGTACTGCATGACTACTGAACCACCATATCAACACCACCCCGCTCGACCACCAACACGCCAGCCCGCCACCCCTCCCTCGCTCGCACCTTCCTCCCTCTCGCTGCACTCTCTCGAGCGCTGCTGTGGCCGCGTCGCGCACCACCAGACTGGAACCCAACCTCGCCGGCGTACCCTCTATCCTCCGGAGTCGGAAGCCCGTCCCTGCCGCTCACCGGAGCTCCGCCCCCTCCCTTGTTCCCTGACCCGTCACTGTTCGATTAAGCAGAGGTATGAGCTTTACCTCTTAACTGATGTTTTTAATTGTTACGTTTAGTAAATCAAGCCCAACTATACCCATTGTCAATTAGATTAAGTTTGGGCCTTAAAAATGCTTTAATTTCCTAACAAGTCCTTTTAGTTTTATTTGCTCTTTATTGAGACTAGATTGATTTACTTAAGTTTAAACCAAGTCACTTAGTTCATTAGTTGGGCTAAACTGATTGTGTTTTACTATGAACCGCTAACTCTTACAATTTAAAACTCGTGGATACACATTAGGAACACTTGACACTTAGGTGGTATAAATGACTTTATATTAGTTAATAGCAACTACTGTATTAATTAGAATTTGAAAACCGTAGTTACAAGTCATTAAACATGAATTATATATCAAAATTGAATTTCATTATTGGCCACATTCCACTAAATATGTGTGATCATTCCTAATGTTTAATAACGATAATTTGATGAAATAAATGACCAAACGTTAATCGACCTGAATGTAAGCTTAAATATCGAGCCTCTTAACTAAAAAAGTAATTTCAGTAACGATGTTCAATAATTAAAGGCCTGAATGTTAAGATAAAGTGAGTATGAATATTTATATTTTCGTTACTTAATTTCTTGGTTAGATTAAAAGAGAAAAAGAATATTACAAGCCTCCCCCGGCTACCAAAGTCATTACGCAGGATTTCAGGTAACGTCTACTGCTAACACCCGCACTCCCCTTCCAACTATGCTTTATGATGCTTTATACGATGTTTATACTATGTTATTTATGGTGTGCGGGATATGAAATGTTTGTCTATGTAAATGATGTTTATTAAATAATTCGATGCTATGAAGTATTACGATTTTGATGTTACGAAAATACGATTATGATTACAATTACGTTTCATGATTATGATTACGATGATGTAATGTAATTATGGTTACGTTATGATTAAGATTACGTTTTATGATTACGATGATGTAATGTAATTATGATACGTAAAAGAAACGAAACATGATAAAGTTAAGTGAAAGATGGTTCTTGGCAGTATCCCGTGGGCACCGCAAGTGTCACCTTTGTTGTGACCGCCTTTGTGTGGGCACCGCTAGTGTCACCTATGTTGTGACCGCCTTTCTGTCAATGATGTGGGCACCGAAAGCGTCACCTATGTTGTGGCCGCCTTTCTGTATGTTCTGGGGAGACGTCCCTTTCTGTTGTACTAGCCAAGTTACCAAAGAAAAAGATATATGATGATGAACATGACAATGAGTGATGATAATGTTTTATGATTATGATTTAATGATTATGTTTACGAAATGGTTTTTACTATTTCTCTCCTCCCTGTTTGCTAACAAAATAAATTGAAATGCTTTTACGATGTTAGGGTAGTATGTTACTGAGCCTCAGCTCACGACGTTTTATTTTCTGTTTTAGGTACCAATGGTGCTAATGGGATGACGTAGCAGTGAGGAGTAATTTAGAATTTAAGCTTTCGTAAACTCTTATGGCTATAATATAAGTTACTGTCATATTATGTACAGTAACTAAGTTTCAACTTAAGTTTTTATAATAGATAATTATGATTTCTAGTTATAATATGTTCAAGCTTATGAAATCATGTTTGCCTTGTGCTTTCCAGATAGGAAAGTACGGCAGTAACGCACCGGCTATCTAGGTTCCGCTGCTAATATTTCATTAATTAACCTAATGATGTTGATTAATAGTCGGGGCGTTACAGAGGAGTACGTTCAATGGCTAAAAGAAGGCATCTTACCCCAGCAACTCGGAGATCCGCGAACTTTCAAGGTAAAAGCATCCCACTTCATCTTAATCGATAACGTATTGTTTCGCAAGTCAGTTGCAGGTCCCTACTTGAGATGCCTCAAAAGGCAAGATGTACCCATTGTCTTGCGCGAACTACACGATGGTGAGTGTGGCAACCACGCTGGGAGAAGAAGTCTATCTAATAAAGCACTCAGGATGGGCTATTTCTGGCCTACTATGAGAAAAGATGCCATGGAGTATGCTAGAAAATGTGATGCTTGCCAAAGACACGCTGCAGTCTCACACCAGCATGCTGAGCAACTTCACCCAATCCTGGCGCCCTGGCCGTTCATGAAGTGGGGAATGGATATCGTTGGCAAACTTCCGCAGGCTCCAGGGCAACGCGTATTCATGCTAGCCATGACAGATTACTTCTCCAAATGGATTGAAGCGGAAGCATATCGGAACATCGCCGACACTGAGGTAATATCTTTTATAAAACGCAACATATTATGCAGGTTTGGCATCCCTTCAAAGATAATTTGCGATAACGGATCACAATTCATAAGCATCAAGACGAAAAAGTTCTGCCAAAAATGGAACATCAGGCTAGACACTTCAATGCCAAGATACCCGCAAACTAATGGGCAAGCTGAGTCTAGCAACAAAATCGTCGTCAACAACATCAAAAAGCGCATCGACGAAGCAGGTGGCAGATGGGCTGACGAGTTGCCTCTAATCCTCTGGGCAGACAGGACAACTCCCAAGAACACAACTAATCAAACTCCTTATTCTTTAGTTTTTGGTTGTGAAGCAGTTATCCCAGCTGAAGTGTACATGCCAACTGCAAGGTTTGGCCTCATGACAGAAAGCAGGAATGATGCAGAATTAGCGCATAACTTGGATACCATCGACGAAATCTGAGATCACGCCAAGGTAAGAATGGCAGCTTATCAGCAGGCAGTCGCCAGAAGTTACAACAAGCACATCAAGGTCAAGCAATTCCAAGTTGGAGATTGGGTTCTCAGAAAGACATTTCAAAATACCAAAGATCCAAAGGTAGGCAAACTTGCTGCAAATTGGGAAGGACCATACCAAATCGAAAAGGTAGTAGGCAACAGAGCATACAGGCTGATCACTAGAAATGGCGTGCAAATTCCACGCAGTTGGAACGCAACTCACCTCAAACAATATCACTTCTAAACTTATCATTTTACTTTTCTGCAATTTATTTCTTTTCCTCCATAAACATTTACTGACTTAAGCATCGGAGGGCTGTTGGCAAAACGCCAACGGTCTAGGTTTGCCAAATCACCTCGCAAAGGGCTACAACCTGCCAAAACACAACTTGGCAGCTACCCAGGTAACATCTAAATACAAAAGTCTTGGCAAGAACACTTCTGGTAACATCTCCTAATACCATTCTTTTGCCGCACTTACTTTATCTAGCTAATTTACAGGAACACATACTGACTTAAGCATCGGAGGGCCGTTAGCGAAACGCCAACGGTCTAGGTCTAACAAACCACTTTGCAAGGGGCTGGCACATCAGGAGCAACTTCCTAAGCAACTTCTCCAGCAACTTCCTACGTGAAGTCCCTCAACAACTTAACAAGCGACCTTCACAACAACTCCTTTGGCGAGCCTCCCAGCAACCTTTTGGGTAGACATAGACGCAACAGCGAAGAAAGCAATTTGGGTTGGATCTTAGTCAGATGTGTGCAATCAAAGGCCAAGCGACTTCAAAGTGGAAACTTAAGGAACAAGATGTTAAATTGACTAGATTGTGATTCCTAACCAAGGCACTTTGCCATTACTTTTGAAGAATATTCCTTGTAAGCAAGTTATCTTTCATTCGTTACTTGTAATTTTCGAGTTCTATTAATAAAACGCGCAATTCATTTGAAATTGTCCAAATCCAAATTGTCCCCTTCTTGCAAGTTATGCCAAATATTGAAAAGGTTATAACACGGCAGTTGCAAAACAAATGGTTTCAAAAAGCAACTTCAAAACGGGTCGACGTTTTAGTTTGCTACAACATGCATGCATGAGACAAAATTAGCCAAACACAAACTATTCTCAAAAGCAGAATGGCATTAAGCAAAACAAAGCAAATCTTATAAAAGTTGCCTTCCTTAGGGAAAGCAATAAGTCAGGTCCTAACATTCCGCTCCTAGCAAGCAGAAGAAGCACGCAAATTAAAGCTGCTCCTATAAGCAAATATCAAACACACTAATGTATTAAACCCTGCCCCCATGAGCAAGTAAAGCAACATGCAAAATAAAACATTGTTTTTAAATCCTAAGCAGAAGGCAGCAATCATTAAGCGACATTATCCTGGGGCTTGTTAGCATCAACATCAATAGGCTGGGAGTGTGCGCCAACCACAGAAGCTGCTGCATGAGTAGATGCGTCGTCATCAACTTCTTCAAGAGCGGCTGCAACCTTTACAGTTTGGCTCTTTTTGGCCTCTTCATAGGCCAACCTCTCCGCAGCAGGGTTCCATTCCAAGTGCTTGCCAGCAGCATACTCCTCCATAGCCTTAATCCTGGCTAACCAAAGTTGCATGCCAGTGTTGTCAAGAAGTTCGTTAAATTTCATCTTGGTTTCCTCAGCAGCCTTCTCCACCTCTATCTTCAAACACTGCACTTCTGCTTGCTCCTTCGTCAGCTGGTCCAACCAATGTTGGCATCTTCCTTCAGCCTCCTCTTTCTCCTTGGTAAGGGTGGCAACTTTAGTGGCCAAGTCAGATAAGTTTTGGTGCGTGGCGATGAAGGCTTGCATGCACTGAAAGCAAGATGCCCCAGAAGTCATTATATATCAAAAACAAGGAAATAGTCAGAGATGGGAATAAAGTTAACCTGGACAGATAAGCTGACACCCTCAGATGCGATGGCGGCAGGTGTCATAGTTTCGTGACGTGACTTGGCAACAGGAAACCACAAGTTTTTGGCGCTTGGCCATATCGAAGTTGCTTCAGCAGCAACGGAGCAGAAATCATCGGGAATTTCAATTTCCATATTCTTTCTCTTCTGCCCAGTCAGCGTAGAAGCTGCAGGTGTTGCAATTGAGCGAAGGGTCTGAGAAGCAGGTGGACGGATCATTGCAGAAGGCGCAGGAGGAGTAGCAAAAACTCCACTTCTGTTGCACATCCTTGAAATCAGTTCGGAGTTTGAAATTGGAACAGCTCGCTGTGATGCAGAAGTTTCTACCAACAAGAGAGGAAAAAATAAGCAACTCATAAAGGGAACTATGCAAGGAAATAGAAAGGTGCTCGCATACCAGAAGACATGTTAGAGGTCGAGCGAATTCTGGTACTTCTTCTTTTTGGAGAGTCGGATGAATCTGCTTGTGCAGGCAAGTTGGCACCAGGATGCGAGGGAACAATTGGAAAAGTCCTATCTTCAGCACTGAGACCCAAGATCAAGTCTGTAAAACCAGTCGATTGTTCGCGCCCAGAAGAATGCAGAGAAGCGCCTGCCCAACAAAAAGTGTAAGCAAATTGTCAAAATCAGTATGCAAAATTCACATCAAATTAGGCAAATTACCTTCAGATCTCCAAGTATCCTTGAAAAAACCACCAAAATCACCCACAGAATCTGCTCTTACAAAAAAGTATCTTGCGGCCCATCCCCTGTCTCGACCTTTGTCGGTTTTCTCTACCAGTGCATCTTTGCCTTCGTTAGTTTTGAGGGTAAATCTCCCTTTCCCGAAAGTTTTGATTTGGTAAGTGAAGGCCAAATCATCTATTGTAAAGCTAATACCCAAATTCTTGCTTAGAGTTTTTATACTCGTCAAAACCCTCCATGCCCCAGGGAGAAGTTGGCAAGGTGCCATGTCAGTTGCAGCAAAGAATTGGCAGATAAAAGGCGAAAATGGGAATTTTAGTCCTAATTTGGCAAAAGGGTAGTCATAGAAAACCAACCAACCTGGGCAAACCCAATCCATTCTTTCTTGATTTATTTGCAACCTAATTCAAGTCGGCTGCAGTTAGCACGTTAGGGTGAAGGTTCTTGTCTTCTAGAATTTCTAAAGGGCGAAAGGTATTTGCTCCTTCAGGGGAGGAACTGTTTCTTGAAGAAGACCTAGGGTTTGCTCTAGTCATGGCGAAAAAGGAAGAAAAAGACAACAAAGGCACAATTTTGCAAAATCGAAAAATAACTTGAAGGAAAAAACGCAAATAAAACTAGAAGGGGAGATGAAGTTTTTACCTGGATGAAGGAAGGAGTTGAATTGTGCAAGAAAGCTAAAGGAATTTTATCTCGAAACAATGTCCTGCATTTATAGAAGAAGGGAGAAGTTAGATGTCTAATCACTCCATGCAAGAAACCGTCATAATTGCACGCGTTCTCCAAGGCAGTTTTCTTTTTAAAATCTTGAAATTTTTCCGTCCTTCGTTTGCCGCCCAAGCAGGAAAAATTTGGGGCTATTGTTATGGGGTGAATTATTCTTACGTGGCAACAAGTTACAAAGTCATATTGTGTTAGTATGAACGGTGAAGTGGCAGCGTTCAAGTGGACAGTTAAAGAGGAGGAGGATTAATGACGTGGCTAGGCAGTTTGAAGACCCCTATTTCGTAGGAGGATGTGCGCAGCGTTGAGGAAGACGTGGGATAAGAGTTCAACCGCTTGAAGATATTTTTCGGCAATCCCATCAAAATAGGATCTCCACCAATCAGCGCCTAAGGGAAAAACGGCTAGCAAGCAACGTCTATATTGTAACTTAGTATAAATAGTCTACTAGTTCGTGCATTGTAAATCACTACACACAACTCTCTCAATTCTTTCTAGCTAATACTTGTACTCTCTCAAAAACTCGAACAACTTAGTGAATTGGCAGGATACAAATCCTCCCGTGGTTTTTCCCTCATTTTCAAAAGGTTTTCCACGTAAAACTTGTTGTGTTCTTTCCTTTATTTCTCGCAACTTTACTTTGTGCTATTTACTTTTATTCGCAAGTTAATTATCAACCCCCTCTCCAAGCAAATTAGCCTTAGTGTGAAATTTGCCCTAAACACTAACCACATCTCGTTTCGGTTTTAATTTAATTTACGGTTTTTTCACCATATACCCCCGACAAATTAAAAAAATTCACCATATACCCTCAATGTTCCAAAAATTCACCATATACCCTTGAGTTTTCGAAAACGTTCACCAGATGCCCTTTTTCTAACTTCCGTTAACCCACAGTTAGCTTTATTTACCATTTTGCCATCATTAACCCTAAACCCTAATCCCTAACCCTAATCTAAGTCCTAACCCTAAAATTTAAACCCTAATCCTTAACCCTAAGCCTAGCCCACCCATGACCCCCTCCCCAACCCCTTCCCCCTCCCCCTCCCCTCCACCCCCCCACCCCCTCCCTCTCCCTCTCCCCCTCCCCCTCCCGTCAGCCCCCCACCCCTTCACGTCCCCTCCACGTCGCAGCCCCCACCCTCCTCCCCCATCCCATCCCGTCGCATCCCCCATCCCCTCCCTTTCCCCGCCGCCGCCCCCGCCCCTCCCTACTGCCGGCCCGGACCACCATCTCCACCATTCGAACCACCATCTCCACCATTCGAACCACCATCTCCACCATTCGAACCAAACCACGCCCGAAATCGAGCCACCCTAGAATTCATTCCGGTTAGAAATCGAGCCACCCTAGAATACGAGCCACCCTAGAAATCGAGCCTAATTCATTCCAGGCGGTTTTCGAATTCTACGGGGAGGGGTGGGGGTGGGTTTCGAATTCTACCCAGATTCAAGAAGCAACGAAGATCAACGACGTTCAAAGGGGAGGGGTGGGGGGCCGGGCAAATCGACTGGAGAGGGGGGTCGGGGAAATAGACAGGGAGGGGGTGGGAGAGGGGTAGGCGGGGGATGGGGAGGGGGAAATCTACGGGGAGTGGGGGTGGGAAATGCGGCGGGGAAGGGGAGGGGATGGGGGATGCGACGGGGGATGGGAGGGGGAGGGGTGAGGGCTGCGACGTGGAGGGGACGTGAAGGGGTGGGGGGGTTGCGACGTGGAGGGGACGTGAAGGGGGGGGGGGAGAGGGAGGGGGAGGGGGTGGGGGGTTGGTGGAGGGGAGGGGGGAGGGGGAAGGGGTTGGGGAGGGGACTGGGCTGGGCTAGGCTTAGTGGGCGGGCGCGGATGGTGTCGTCGTTGTGTGCACCGCGCCCGGCCAAAGATAAAATTTCTCCTACTCTCTTCTACACTAAGGTAGTATAGTGGAAGTAGGGGTCGTATCCACAGGGAAACAGGGACGAGTTTAGTACTCAGCGTGATTCGAAACCTAGATTAAGCTAAGGGCCGAGAAACCTAATAATAATTACAAAGGGGGGTTTCGAGTAGATTTACTAACAAGCTACAACTAACTAGCATATAAACAAAATGAGAAATCAATATGGAAAGATCTTGAATTCGATTAACATCCACTTCAATTCATTATCGATCCTCGAACCTCCACTCTAATTATTTCCATAATTATCTATTGTCGAGAATTAATCTCGTGTTCTCCTTATTCTTAGTTGAATAGCACGATCACCGTGACTATAAAACCCTAACTAAAGGATAACCTAGTCCGATCTGCGTCTAAGTTCAATCCAATAGCAAGCAATAAACACGAGAGAACCAATAGACCCGCTAATGTCATACACGCGATAAACATTCAACGGTTGATTCAATTTCCCTAAGAAATAATCAAGAAGATCAGCATCTAAATTACTCCCTAGTTTGCTACCAATTGATAAAAGAACAAAACAATCCGATTCTATTCTTAAATCTAGCATTAGATTAATTACACAATCAAACTAGTAACGTTCCTAGCTTAATCATGCAACAATCATGGAAAGCAAGCATAGAAATTAAACCATAATCAAGGAAAAGAGAAAGAGAGGAAAGATCTCACAATAATGCTTGAAGCTCCATATTAATCTCGTTCAAGAACGGTTCAAGCTACAATCGGCATAGCAATAGCCAATTCCATAATTGAAATCTCTAAAAACTAAACTAGGAATTGAAAACTAAAACAAAGAAATGAAAAACAAACAAAAGAGAAATGAAGAACAAAGAGGAACGAAGAAGGAAAGATGAAAAGAGAATCAAGAAGAAGGAAGGATGAGGAGAGGAGCTCTCCCCTCCAACTTGCCACTCCAAGATCTACATTTCAGCTCTCCTCTTCGTGCTCCACTTCGTCTCCCCCAAAAATTAGGTTTTAGGAAGCATTTAAACCCCGCACAAAATCGTGGCCCTAAACCGTCAAAAGCGTCGCGAGTCGCGACACTGATCGCGAGTCGCGAAGATCGCACTGCCAAACCGCACAAAATGGCTGGGCAAGAACATCGCGAGCCGCGACATGCATCGCGAGTCGCGAGGGGCAGGGGTCGCGAGGTGCGACAGTCCTCGCGAGTCGCGAGCCTGGGCGATGGGCGCTGGGCTGTGCGAGCGCTGGGCGTGCGATGGCTGCTGGGCTGTGCGAGCTTGCGTGCGATGGCTGCTGGGCTGTGCGAGCTTGCGTGCGATGGCTGATGGCGATGCTGCTGGCTTGCAATGCTTGGTGTGTTGGTTGTGTGCTGCTTGGTGTGGTGGAGTTTGGTTGTTGTAGGTGAGAAGGCACAATGTTGTTGAGCTACACCTAGGAAGTCCATCCCTTCAACCTCTCGAGCACTTCCATGGTATAACGCTCAAACCCATTTTACCAAAAAAGCTCGGAACATAAGACGTTAACACAAATTATCTCGCCAAGCTCCGAACTTCCGCTAAGGGCTAAATGAAACACGAATGTTAACAATTACAATCAAACCCTTAGCAAAGTGCACCCAAAATACCACAAAAACATCGTATAACTTGAGCGTATCACTTAGGGTTAAGGATTAGGGTTTAGATTTTAGGGTTAGGACTTAGATTAGGGTTAGAGATTAGGGTTTAGGGTTAATGATGGCAAAATGGTAAATAAAGCTAACTGTGAGTTAACGGAAGTTAGAAAAAGGGCATCTGGTGAACGTTTTCGAAAACTCAAGGGTATATGGTGAATTTTTGGAACATTGAGGGTATATGGTGAATTTTTTAATTTGTCGGGGGTATATGGTGAAAAAACCGTTTAATTTAATTTAATTTAATAATGTCCTTCTTATACCACTTTTTTACACCAAACAAAAAAAAAACATCGTCCATAGAATCAGTCAAAAAAGAACTACTCCTCACTTAACATTCTGGAAGAAATTTTTTCCAAAAAGATACCCTCAACCAGTAGTGATTAAACAAAGCACACACAAAGGAATTAATCAATTTCCAAAAAACTTAAATTTGATTAATCACAATCTCAAAAAAAAAATTCCTAAAATGTGTCTCATAATTTGCCGTGCCGACACGTGGCAATAAGGGACGATCACATGGACAAGATGACTTGCCCGCGCAGAGGGTCAGTCCTACACTCCTACTACTACAGGTTTTGTCAGATTTCGGTATTTGAATTCTTATTAACTTCAAAAAGAAAAAAACACAAAAAAGAGAAAACTTTCAGAGAGAGAAAAACTTTTAGAGAGAGAAAACTTATGCCGCCATTAATGTCCGCCGTTGCTTGACATAGACATACACACACTCTCTATCTCTCTCTCCACTTGTTTTCTTACTTTCAAACTTAGCTTATCTTTAGCTCCTGTAGTTTTCTCCTCCTTTTGTAATTTCTTTTTCTCTCTCTTCATTATTTTCTCATTTTTGTGTCGTTTCTTCTACTCTAGGATCTACGTAGATTAGATTAGATTAGATTCTCTCTTTTTTTAGCTCTTTTTGGAAGTTACTACATTTTGAATTTGAATTAAATCCTTTGACAAAAAGTTAAAAAAATAAAAATCAAGGGTTTCTTTTTGCCTGAATTTGTTTTTTTGTTTGTTTGCTTTAGTTCTTTTTAATGTAGCAAAAAAAAAAGGAAAGCAATTTAAATGACTGAAAATGGATAGATTTAGACGAAGAAGAACGCATGCTAGGGTTTCATCACCAGTTAAGGTTACTACTATTGTTGATCAAAGCTCCGAAGATTGGTTCATCCCAATTCACCCAAAAGGTTTTTACTTTTTACTCTCTATCTCCTCATGGAGTGGCATGAGGTTTTGTTTCGTCTATCGCGAAAACGATTTCTTATGACGATTCATGTTAGTCGACGCGAAATTATTTTATGAGGTTTTGTTTCGTCTATTGTGGAAATGATTTCTTATGACGATTCATGTTAGTCGACCAGAAATTATTTTTATGAGGTTGGGTACATAACACATTGTGCTAGATGTTAGCATATCGTGTCTTACTTTTTGGGGGGAAGGAAACTAAAAACAAAAACGAAAAAGCGAATGCCGTAATTGTTGGTAGTCACTTTCAGTTTGTTTAGTGGGTAGCGCCATGATTTCGTTTGCTGCATTGACGATTAATATCTAGTTGTAGGTTATGATGATGCTGCATTTCTAGAAATTACTTATTTTCTACTCTTCTTATGATAACGCTGCTTTTTTGTTTTCTGTGTCCTTGAAATTGGATAGTTGTGTGGCTATTCATGATTTTATTGATGGATGAAGTTTTGAGCTGTTGTTGTTTGCGGCTGTTTAGGATCTATTGAGCTACTATAAGGTCGGAAATCGATTAAATTCTGCTGGGTGCAAATCGTTTTTTTTGAGCTTGCTTGATTTTGATATGTGGGTCTCATTTCAGGTAACAAGATAGTTGGGAATCAGCATAGGTTGCCAAACTTGGTGTCTCGTTCGAGCACTTGCAGTACCGTTGCGAGTTTTCAGGAAAATCGGGTACTTCCTATATGCTTGAAGACTCTTTGTGGTCTTTCTCTATTGGGGTTTATAGAAGGTTTTGTTTTAGGTTTTGGTTTGTGGAGTTTCTGATTTTGTAGCAATTGTTTTACTTGTCTATTATAGCTTTCATTTGATTTGGGAAGAAGCAGCGCGGAGCTGCCAAGTGGCATCACGATGAAGAAGTTATTGGCAGATGAGATGGCTAAGGAAACTGAATCTGGAAGACGATCACCGAGTATTATTGCTAGATTGATGGGTCTTGATGGGTTGCCTGCTCCGCACAATAGTAACAAAAAGCAGAAGAGACTTTCTGATAGTCACCAACGGGGTTCCAGTTCATCTGGGTTTCAGAAGAATAGCAAACCTCATGACAATCGATCACACAGGAAGAATGGTACAGGGCAGCAGCAGTTTAAAGATGTGTATGAAGTTGTGGACAGATCAAATATGGAAACAAGAAACAACACTTCTCATCCAGCTTCCAATCGGATATCCAGTGAAGATGAGATTCGGTTCATAAGACAGAAATTCATGGATGTCAAACGCTTTTCTACTGATGAAAAGCTTCAGCATTCCAAGGAGTTTCATGATGCACTTGAGTTGCTTGATTCTAATAGAGATCTTTTGTTGAAGTTTCTTCAGGAACCTGATTCAATGTTTTCGAAACATCTTCATGATCTGCACAATGTTCCTGAATCGTATTATGGGTGTATGCTGGGAATGAACTCGAAGAATGCTTTAAAATGTAATATTGATGCCATAGGATGTCAAACAGGTGGCGAAGCTTCTCAGAAGATTGATATTAGCCATTCTCAGAAACATTGGGGTAGCTGTAACCATGACGTGTATGATAGACATAGTGCAGATCTGCATAAATCAAATTTCTCAGTTGAAAGGGACGAGGAATCTTCTTCCTTGGCCACAAAGATTGTGGTTTTGAAACCACACCTTGGTAAGGCACTCAATATTCCTAAATCTGCATCATCCACCAGTCCTTGTGAGCCACAGTCTGATTTTGAGCTGTATAATGAATGCTCGAATCTAAAGCATCTCGGGCCTGAAGTGAGGGGTAAGAGAAGCAAACATGATGACGTTTATGGGAGAAAATCTCGGGAATCCAGAGAGCTAGCCAGGGAAATCACCCGCCGAATGAGAGATAGATTAGGTGTAGATTCCTTTAATGTTTCATCATCTGGATATAAGGGATATTCGGCTGATGAGAGTTCACATGATACATCAGAGAATGATTCGTCTGAATCAGAGGTGAGTTTTGTAAGTTCCCGGACTTTATCTAATAGGACTGGACATAAGAAAGCTTCAACATTACGTTATAGGGAGTCATCAGTCAATGTGGAAGGGAAAAAGAGACTATCTGAGAGGTGGAAAATTACTCATAGGTCTCAAGAGCTTGGGGCTTCTAGTTCTAGTAAAGGCAGCACACTGGGTGAAATGCTTGCTATTCCAGATGTGGACGTAAGGCCACAAAGCTTCGACACTGCAATTGCACGGGATGAGTGCATTCACAGATTTGGGAGGAATGATGGAACTGCAAAGTTGACTAGTCCTTTGGGTATCAGCAGTAGGGATGGTTGGAAAGATGAGTGTATTCAGAAGTTACCAAGGTCTAGATCCCTTCCAGCTTCTGTTAATCACCTTGGAAATCCTAAATCTAGCACAAAGTGTGAAGCAATAACTGCAGAAAGGTTTTTGGTCCGAAAAGAAAGCATTGGTTTTGCGAGAAATAAGGGAATTAAGAGGGAAATGAGAAGAAAAGATGGATCTGTTTGGGAAAGTCATAAACCCAGTGTTGAGAAATCTCAGTCTAGTGCAGTAAGGATGGAAATATTTGATGATGTACATGAAGTGAAATTCAGTGAAAATATGATGAAGAATAGCTCTGATGGGAAGGATTCACCCGAAGTAAAAGCTGTAATCTTAGAGATGCCGTCCTGCACGCATGATACACGTGCATCCCACAATCCGCAGGTGGATAGCAAACATGGAAACGTTTTCAAATCTTTAAATTGTCCTGATGAACCGATTCTGGAACTGGAGATTCCTTCCTGTATTTCACCAGAAGATGGTGCCTCTACAAGTGATGTGCCATTTTTGCCACAGGTTGAGCTCATGACCTATTGAATTTGTGCTTCTATTGCTCTATAATTGTTAGGCTAAAAAACATTTATTATGCAAAAGTTGGATTAGACATATTGTTCTGGTCACTATTTCCCAGTATTATCTAAAAAACCAAGCACATTCTTTTGTCAAACTATAAAATTTTCCTCTCTGCTGGTTGGACCACCTCTTTAATTATCGCTTATGTTATTTGGGAGAGAAGAACTTATATGTGAGAATGTCAGCCAGAAATATACACTGTTGGTGGGTATATTAGATAACGAAGAAGTGAAGAGAGATTGGCACTGATTCCTGTAATATATTCGTCTCATTGAAAGCTCCTGTGTGGGTCCTGTTAATTTAAATTAACTATTTTTTGATAGCTTCGGGAATCAATTTAATTAACAATAATATAAAAGATTTCGTTGAAATTGTTCATTTGGAAATTTCCCGGAAAGCTAATCATAGGTTGAAACTAAACGATCGTTAGTATTACTGCTCTAGATATCTCAAAAATCCTATGCCGAGTTAGGAATTACTTTTTCTGCATCATATTTGACTATCCAATATAAGTTGTGATCTTTAGGATTACATGTCAAACTATTCTCTATTGCTAATGAGCTGTCTGTAATCTGTCTCAGTTATCTGTTAAACTTCTGAATATAGAAGTGCTTACTCTTTCTAATTGTACCTACTATATGAGACATTGACTTACCCATAATTTCTTGTGAGTACAAGTCGAAGATTCTATGGCATCAACGTTCCATGTAAAGTATGCGATTCAGAAGCATTGCGAGTTTATCGATCAATTAGTATGGAAGCCTACTACATATGTTCGATTGAAGTAAATACTATGGCATGTATTGTGATGCTTAACAAATTTGTTAGTGGCTATTAGCAAAACCACATAAACAAAAAAGTATATATATGAACTATTCATTGTTAGTCTGTTGGAGCCAAAGGAGAGGAACTCATAAATTTTTTTCAGGTTTAGTTTAAATAAAAAAATTTACTTTCCCAATCTCCAAACTTTTTCCCCTCTACTCACTCTCCACACCCCCCAAATGCAATTTTAGTGAACATCTAATTTGGAGGAATCAAAATTAGAGAAAAACCTTCAATTCTCTCTTTCATCATCAGGTTGCCATGCCAAGATGGCAGATGTCAGCAACCTATGGTCTCAACCTATTAGCAACTCGTCTTAGGAGTTTCAGTCATTCTTGAGAACTTACACTTTGTTTGGAAAGCAAGATAGAAAGGAAAGGAAGTGGAGGGAAAGAGGAGGTTGGGGAGGGGATAGAAAGGCAGGAGGAAGGTGGAGCTCTTTCTAATTGTACCTACTATATGAGACATTGACTTACCCATAATTTCTTGTGAGTACAAGTCGAAGATTCTAAAAGTTTGGCATCAACGTTCCATGTAAAGTATGCGATTCACAAGCATTTTGAGTTTATTGATCAGTAACTTTGGAAGCCTGTTGCATATGTTCGATTGAAGTAAATACTATAGCATGTATTGTGGTGCTTAACAAATTTGTTAGTGGCTATTAGCAAAACCACATAAAACAAAAAAATTATGCATATGAACTATTCATTGTTAATCTGTTGGAGCCAGTGGATAGGAGTAGGACCTCATATTTTTTCAGGTTTAGTTTAAATAAAAAATGTTACTTTCCCAATCTCCAAACTTTCCCTCTACTCACTCTCTCTTTCTCTCTCTCCCCCCTCCCCCCCCGATTTGGAGGAATGAAAATTAGAGAAAAATCTTCAAATCTCTCTTTCATCATCAGGTTGCCATGCCGAGTTGGCAGATGTCAGCAACCTATGGTCTCAATCCATTAGAAACTCGTCTTGGGAGTTTCAGTCATTCTTGGGGACTTACACTTTGTTTGGAATTTGGATAGCAAGATAGAAGGAAAAGGAAGTGGAGGGAAAGAGGAGGTTGGGGAGGGGCCAAAAAGGCTGGGGGAAGGTGGAGCTCCATTTTCGCTCCAATTCTCTCCAATTTTGGAGGGATGATGTTTCATTAAGAGGGAGGGAAAGTAGATCTCCTCTCTCCCTCCCTTTCATTTCCCCAACCCCTTCGCAAACCATGGATCTTTTTCCCTCTCTTTTTCTCCATTTCCTCTGATCCAAACAAAATGCTGAAGTGGATGAGGAATGATGGTGGCTAGTGGGGCTCACGTCTTGTCTCTGTCAGTGTAAGTGTCCGTGGAAATCGGTGGCGCTAAACCTGCAACATCCATATAGAGTACCCTCTTTCTGTATATGTGTATGCATGAGCTAGGAGAAGACGAATCTATCTCTTGAAGCAAAAGGCATTAATATCTCCGTTTCAACATACCGTATATAGATGGTAGCTGTAAGCTTTTGTATGGTATATGCTCTAAAACATGTAGGAGAACATGTGTCACTACTAGTATGGATACTAATTGAAATAAGAACAGATTATGTTGTCATCTGAACACTCTACTGTGGTACTCGTTTGAGTAATCCAAGGAAGTGTATGAGGGGATTAAAGTGAATGTGTCCAGTTAATATTGGCAGTCAACTTTATTTCAAATCTTAATTTATACTTCCGTTATGAAGTTTGAGATTTCATTTTAAAATTTGTTAAGAGTAAGTTTGCACTATTATGACTTGTCGTTCACTTTTGAACTCTGTTTCCCTTTGTTGAATTCTTCTTTATATGGCTGTCTTGATATTGCAGGTAGGAGGTTCATCTTGTTTGCAATGTGCTGCCACTCATGCAGAATCTTCTGCAAGCAGCAAGGAGTCTGAGCAACCTAGTCCTGTTTCAGTTTTGGAACCTCCTTTTGTTGAAGATATTTCATCTGGTTCAGAGTGTTTTGAGAGAGTTAGTGCTGAACTTCATGGTGAGAATCTACTGTGGTGCTGCTTTTTTTTCTTTGAACGTAACAGTTCTATCTCAATATAAAACCTCTTTTTTTCCTAAAAAAGATGCATCATATTCTTGAACATCTTTTAAACTGGAGATGATACCAACGACTAAATAGTTTTGTTATTCAAGATGAACAAGTGATGATGAAGTTGGCATGCAATAAGAGCATAAGATGCATTGAAGAATTGAAGTACATAAGATGTCCAAAAGATGTTGACATACACAAGGGATTAAGATCTTTTTTTTACCAATGCTACCTGGAACACGGTACAATCTGATACGTGGAACAGAAATGTGATTCACTACCTAGTTCTGACATTACTAGTGGCACAAGTGTATCAAATTGGCACATTCGTTGTGGTTCTCTTTTTTTTGTTGGGGGAGGGGGCGGTGGTGAGTGAATTAGGTAACATAATAACATGGGTTTGTAGCCCTCCTCTCTGTGCCATAATAATATATGATCATTACTTGCTGCCAGAACTCAGAAGTAGTCTGATCACTACTTCATATTGTGTGCTGATCCTCTTAATATCACACAACTATGTGCTTTATGGCTTACTTGCAAGCAATTGATCGGTTTCCAGCATGATCTTCAGCGATTAAAGAATTCAATTATTTGATCAGATTAAGTTACGCATCTTTTAATTTGGCTTGCAGTGTAGCTAGTAAGGCAGATGGATATGATACTAACCAGACCCATTTATTACACGGTGAAACTCATGTTGACCCATTTATATAAACGGGTTGAAAAGACTTACTACTAGAACGAACTTCGTGTCCAGTTGGTGTCATGTTATCGTGTCTGGTTAACTTTTGCTAGATGTAGTGGTGGTGATACTGTTATTCTTATTGTACACCCCATCCTTACTTACCTATATGGCAATATTATATCTGTACTACATTTTTTTTTTCAGTTTTACCGTTTTCTTGGTGAAGTATATTTCTGAATATTGTTCCATTTTCAGGGTTGAGAAAGCAACTTCAACTACTTAAGCTGGAATCTGAAGTTTATGATGAAGGATCTATAGTCCTTTCTAGTGATGAATATGGCGAGGAATCAACAGAGTTGCATGGTAGCGAGCACTTTCCTCCAGTAGTTGGAGAGTGTTGGGAATCTTGGTACTTGGTAGATGTGCTGACTCTCTCCGGGCTTGATGAAATTGATTGTGAGTTGTTTCTTGGAACATGGCACTCCCCAGATTGTCCTATCGGCCTTTGGGTGTTTGAAGATCTAGAGAAGAGATATGGTGAACTGGAGTCATGTTTAAGATCAGAGCGAAGAATACTGTTTGACCATATAAATTCTCGAGTTGTAGAGATCTCTCAGCAGTTTGTAGATACGGAGCCGTGGGTGAAGAAACCTAGAAAGAATATTAGTCCTCAATGGTTGAAAGATGTATTAAAAGCTGAGCTGCTTAATTTACTAGAGAAGCACGAAAACAAGACAGCGGAAAATGACACGGTGATACTCAACGACATGCAATGGATGAAGCTCGGAGAGCACATCAGTGCTGTAGGTAGGGATATTGAAGCTTGTTTGATAGATGAATTAATAGTAGAATGTCTTTCTGTGTAGAGAGTCTGGTATAACTTCCAGTCTTTATGTGATCGAATTGTATGTATATGTTTATGAACTGATCAATGATCTGTTCGGTAGAGAACAATAAGCTGTCAAAAATCTTTAGGAATCAAATTTTAAAGATATAATATAAGGGTAGGATGACGGATCAACTTATTAGCTCCAAGCCTCCAAGTATATGAATTATAGTGTTAATGTCTATCATATAAAGTATTCTGGAATTTGTGTTTGTTTTCCTAATCAAGGTGCTAGTATTGTACTATGGGAGGCAGGACCATGGTTTTCCGAACATGAATAAGTAGCAAATGTAACGCGTAGAAATGAGATTCATTGAAGACCATCACTACTCTTTATGTTTTTTTTTTCTTTTCAGGGAACCTACTCTTGATTTTTAATAAAGTAACGCATCATCCTAAATATAGCAACAATTCAGTTTACATGGTTTATAATGCACAATCTTAATTATTAATATAAGAAAATGATATATGGAGCCATAAGACTGCATATAAGAAATTAAAAAGGAAAATATTAAACAATAAATAAGCATTAATTACATCAATTGACGTGTGATTATGTCACACAAAGAAAAATTATAAAAAGTTATTATTTTGGAGATATATATATTGCATTTCACACTTGTCAAATGCAAACAAATTATGATGATCATGGTTGGTTTAGTGGTTGCAAGACCCTCCTTGCACCCCTGTGATAGGGGTTCGATTTTCACCCTTGCAAGAAGGATTCCTAATTTCTCCCTCTTCTTGCAAGGGAATTCTCCTTAACAAAAAAAAAGATGCAAAAAATTTATGACATAATATTATATATTAATGTATAATCTTTATATTTATGACACGCGTGAAATTGATGTATATTTTCATTGGATAGGGTATATGAAATCCTATAAAAAGTTAAAAGTACCCTAACTGTTTTTCGCATTTTTTACATGACAAAAATCAATTTTTTAAAAAAATAATCAAGGATAGCACGTGCTATCCCTTGTGACCACGTAGTTCTGCCACTGAATGAGACATGGTATGGTGACCGATGACAAAAAAAAAAGAGAAGTAACAAAGCTTTGGTCCCATCTGAAAATTTATATATTTTTTAATTATTGTTTAAAATACATAACGATAGTAGGATTAGGCCCTCTTAACCAAAATTTGGCCCAAAACTTAGGCCCCATTTTAACATTACCTTTGATTATTAAAGCCCTTTTAACATAAACTCCTTCTGTCCCATATTAATTGCAACACTTTTCATATCCGGTTATTCCATTTTAATTGCATACTTTCATTTTCACATAGACCCTTTGTTTTTTTTTTTTATCATTTTTCACTCTACATCTATACTTATCACTTTTATTAAAAATGGTGAAATAACAATAAAATAATACCCACGAGACTTACACACACCCAACTGATAGACTCGCACAATTTACCTATAATACAAAAATACTCACTATATTTTGTTAAAGGAAAATTTAACAAAAATAATCCCACCTTTTATGTGTCTTCTCAAATTAATCCCACCTTTTAGTTATTTCAATTTAATCCCAACTTTTAACCCCATATTCTCAAATTAATCCAAGTGACTTGTCACCTGCTGAACTGGTAATGTTAATGATAGATGGTATTTTTCCCCCAAAACCCTAATTCCCATCCTCTCCCACCACGCTCTGTGACCTATGGGTTTCCTTCAAAATCTCAAAGCTAAAGAACACCGTACCATTGACAACGCTGAAGACGAGGTCTGTAATTGAAATTTTCGAAGGTGAAGAAACTCCATTCATCTACAAATCGAAGGTAAGTTCTTTTCGTTTCATTTGTTTTGTTAGTTAGGGTTCCGAATTTGTGCAAAAAATTAGGGAAATTATGTGCTTTAAATTATGGTGTTGATTTGTGCGACACAATTAGGGGATGTGCTTTAAGTTATGAAGTTGATTTGTGCGAAAAAAATAAGGGAATTATGTGCTCAAATTTTCGAAGGTGAAGAAAGTTTGAATACTCGATCACCTCCCCTGCATCTTGGAAGCTTGTAATTTTCAGTTTGTGGATTTTTTTAAGTTATGGTGTTTGAATTTTCAGTTTGTGGAGTTTTAGTTTTCAGTTTGAATTTTCATTTACACTTGATTGATTTGTGGATGTTCCTGTTGTATTCAATTGCTAGCTGGTAATCCATTATCATGGACGATGTTGGTGTTACTCTAAAGTACTGGCATGGTGGGGTATTCAAAAAGGATAAAGTGGGAGTACAGAGATATGTTGGAGGCCAATGTAGGAGATTCAAGGTTGATCCTGATGAATTATGTGGATTTTTGTTGAAGGAATTAGCACTGAGGTCGGGTGGTTATGAAACTATTGAAGGAGTTTATTACTTAGTTCCAGGGATTAATTTGGAAGGGGGATTTAGGAAAGTGTTTGATGATGAAGAGGTTAGGGAAATGGGGGAAATGGTGATGGAAGCAAAGATGATGGAGTTGTTTGTTTTTCATGGAGGAGAAGAACCTGACACAAGTAGAACATGTGAGAGTGTAGGTCAATCTAGTGTCCCCACTCAAACTAATGCAAAGCCTAAAACACCATTAAAGAAGTTAATTCCAATTAGGGGCCCACTTAGGAGAAGCCCTAGAGAAAAAACAAAAGAAGTTGAGCAAGTGGTCATACTAGAAACTAGTGACATTGTGGTCCCAACCCAAGCCTCTCAAGCCCCTCAGAACCCTAAATCACCTCTCCACATCTCACAAAAAATATACACAGTCACTCCCGTTCCAGACGACTATGAGTGGCTTGACCCTAGACCAAACAGTCCCCTGAACATCAATGTAGGTGCCTTCTGATTAATGTAGGTGCCTCAAGGAGTAGGGGTTATGCTAGGAGCAGATGGCAGAACTTACATCAATGTAAGTGACACATTTGCTGCTCATGTGCGGTCATTGTGTGGTGTGTTTGTTCATCTAACTCATTTGTATCAACTTTGTGCAGGAACCTGGACAAAATGCACCAAGGATCATTGGACGGAATTCCACAAGTGCTAGGAGCCACCCACAAGCTAGCCAATCAAGTTCAATCACTCCCATTTGGAGGCCCTGACTTAGGTTAGATAGCTTAGGTTGTTTAAGTTAAGTCACATTTAGGTTGCAATTGATGCTCCATTTTGGATTGTTATGGTAGTAACACTTATTTACCACTCTTTGGAATTTGTTTTTTGCTGTCCTACATTGGATGTCAATTTGTTTTGGATGTAATGGGGATTAGTAGTAAAATTAACAATCGAAGATGTTGCAACTTTACCAATTAACAGGCATTTTGTGCTGAAATTACTTCTCAAATGAACTGATAAAATTAGAACCAAAAATTTACTCAAATGAAACGCAAAGCTACTGAAATAAAGGTTCAAACCATTACTTTCCCAAAAACCCACTCATGATTTCCAAGCTACTGTCAAAACTCATTGGAAAAAAAATTGAAAAACAAAAAGAAAATATAAAGATAATTTGATGAAGAAGACAGAGAAGAGGCGAGAAATTGATGAAGAAGAAAGAAGAACCAAAAAAATGAAAAAAAAAATAGAGAAATTGATGAAGAAGACAAAAGAGCCGAAAAAATGACGAAAAAAAAAAGAAATTTATGAAGAAGACATAGAAGACCGAAAAGGAGGAGTGAGATGAATAGATTAATAAGGGGGTGGGGGTGTGTGAGTACTGTGAGGATGAGTTGATGGGGGGAAGGTGAGAGTTATAAATATAAGTTAGTTGGGGGTTTTTTAATGGGAAATGGTGTCAACGAAGAAAAAAGAAGAGGGAAATAAAGTCAACAGGTGAGTTTACCTGAAGGTAACCTACTATAGCCACTTAAAAATTACGTAGACTAATTTGAGAATATGGGGTTAAAAGTTGGGATTAAATTGAAATAACTAAAAGGTGGGATTAATTTGAGAAGACACATAAAAGGTGGGATTATTTTTGTTAATTTTTCCAATAAATCAACTATAACAATAAAATATTGTCCCACTTTGTCAACTTCCTAATATTATGTGTGCAAGGGTGTGCTATGATTAATATGGGACAGAGGAGTAGCAGATAATATTATTATTGCTTCTGAATTGAATAAAGGTTCCACTTAATCAGAAGTACATCTTGCTTTAATGTAAGATTAAGGTTGATTTGAGAAAAACTTATGATTCCATTGAGTGGATCAATTTGGAGCAGATTATGAATGAAATAGGTTTCCCTATCAAGTTCACTAGTTGGATTACGGTTTGTGTCTCCTCTGTTTCTTTCTTTGCGCTTATCAATAGGAAACGAGCTAAACCTATTCCTGCAAACAAGGGATTGAGAAAGATTGGTCTTATGTCTCTTTATTTGCTTGCTATGGGTATGGAGTAATTGTGTAGATAGCTTGAGATCCTTAAGAGCAACCCTCATAAAATTTCATCCGGGATGTAAAAAATTGCTTCTTACTTAGGGGTGTGCATAAATATTCGATCCGGTTGATCCATTCCGGTAAATCAGATATCCGATCTGATTTTTTTGTTTTTGGATAGTTTGGATCGGACACAGTCGGAGATTTTAAATTTCAAATATCCGAAAATATCCGGAACATGGAGATTTTCCAGATATTTTCTGATATCCGATCTGAAATATCCGTTTTCAAGAACAGAAATCTGAAAATATGTGGTTCCATGACCAGATATCCGAAATATCCGATCCGATCTCTAACTTATTTTACGAACTTTTTCTTTGAAAAATTCGATTTTTTAGTTATCGGATATCCGATCCGATCCGATCCAAAATTTCGGATATCCGATTTTTTGGGATCAGATTCTGTTCGTATTTTTCCGGATCCAAAAATTTGAATCGGGTGGGATCGGATTATCCAAAACGAACACTCTTACTCTTACTCATCTCATGTTTACTGATGATCTGTTTTTTTGTTTTTTTTTTTTTTTTGCAGAGTCTTATTTCTATTACTTTTATTATTGAAGCATTCCACCAATTCTCCAGAGCTGTTGGGCTTAATGTTAACATTGATAAGACTTGTGTCTATTTGGTTGTTAATACTCCCTCCATTTCAAAATAGTCTAAACACTTTCTTATTTTATTTGTCCGAAATAAGTTTGAACATTTCACTTTTTTGACATGATTCCACTATTATTATATTAATTTTCTCACACCGTTTTGGCCCCATATTCAATCTTTATCAACGAAAAAATACTCAACTTTATCTCTCTTTCAATAAAAAAAAAACCCCATCACCTCTTGTTACATGTACTGTTTGATAAAATAATATTTAACCACACCATATTAATCACCTTAAACTGCGTGTCGTAACAAGTGTTCAACTTCATCTGGGATGAAGTGAATTATAGGCGTGTTTTTATTGCCTACCCGGGATGAGGCGTATTTGATTACCTCATTGTAAGGGTTTTGTTTTGAAAATATTTTGAAATAGAATAAATCGCCAACAAGTTTTCAAAGGATGACTCATAAACCTAATTGGATACTGGAAAATCTTAGGGACAACTTAGGGACTTATCCAATGTAGATTTACCCGTCATGACTCCATGAATGGTCAATGAACCATATATTGAGTTCGGGGTTGAGGGTATGAATATGATCATGAATCAAATTCGCTCATTGATGGCCACAACTAAATACGATTATTGTTCGAGATTTATACGATTAAATAACCAAGCAATATATGTGTTAATGCAATCTAAAAAACTAATTTATGTTCATTAAACACGCAAAAGACTAATTTTTGCTGAAATGTCATTTAAGCAATCAAACTACTCGAAACTTAATCCAATTGTCCAAATTATCTGAATTTAGCATTAAAATATTTATTTAGGTCTTTGATTAAAGATCATAAACAGGTGCGGTGATGAAAGCGTTAAAGCATATAAGCATGCATATGAATATCATATAATATTAAAAAATAAATGAAAAGAAAAGATATTAGAGAAGAATGTACAAGGAACCCTTTAAGATCTACATCGTGAAAAAAGATTATTAGTAACACAAAATTAAGTTGAAATTGACTCTCGGGAATAATACCTTTGTCACCTAGTTCTTATGTAACGATATGCAGGAGAAACAATCTTGAAACTTTGATGGCGTTTCATTGTAAATCAATGGAGCTTTAATGTATTCATACGTGTGTTTGAGGTGTGAGAGTGTATGTAAATATGTTGGAAATTGTACTGAAAGTTGACGAGCTCATTGTAAAGACGCCAAAAAAACCTAAATTACCTAATATAGGATAAGTAAAGGGTCGAATCAAGGCTTAATTCGTTAATTACAATGAGCTAAATCTATTTTTGGGGTTTTTCGAAAGATTGGTAACAAATCTTAAGCCTAACTAGGAGATTGACAAAACAAATTAGCAAAGCAAATAAAGGAGATAAATCAAGGATAAAGAAACTAGGGGATTAGGGGATTCACCGATAATCAAACCAAGAATCCAACATCAAAGCCAAGGGGAAATAAATGGGGGATCACAAGCGGAAATCATGCACATAGGAACTCTAATTACTCTCTTGAGCTAATTAGAGGAGCTTAATTAGTCACTCATGACCTATTCTCATGGCATGAACAACTAATCTAGCCAAATCAAGAACAACATGATTAATCAAGCTTTCCTAAACTAGAAAATACCTATTTTCATGGAAATCCTAGTCTAGCAGCCAAACTTAGTTTATCCCTAACTTCATTTCTCGATCCTTCACTAGGGATTCTAAATATGCATGTCAAGTGGTGATTAATCACCCAACAAACCAAATCAAACAAGTTTAATCAACAAGTTAACCCCAAATGCTAACCCCCTAACTTAGATTTAGTATCCAAAGAGGAAATGAAGGCTACATCCCTTCCCCTAGTAAGGAACTACTCACAAATCATGGAAATAAAACAAACCAACGCTTGAACTAACTTCATCACCATAACCATGGAGGAAAGAGAAAAGGGGAAAATAATTACTAATGGAAACAAGATCTAATCAAGCAAAACATAAACTAAACAAGATTAGAGATAGAGGAAATAAAATAAATGAGAAATTACCAACTTTTAATCTTGCATAAATCTGAAAATGGAGTTCAAAAGCTTCAAACCTCAACTTTCTCTCTCCTAGGGTACTAAAGTTTTAATGCTAAGCACAAAATAAATCTCACCTAATTAAAATGTAAATTAACTTAACCTAAAATGAGAGAAGTTTTCCTTATATAGTCCTAAAATAAACTAAACACAATTACAATAAAACCCTCGTACACAAGAGAGTTTAAGAAAGAACATTTCCGGAAAAATCCAGCGGCCCGGGCGGGTGACCTAACCTGAGCGCTAGGGTGGCCCCGACCCGGGAGGGTCGTTTTATCATGATTGTTGGCCTTGGCTCCCAAAACTGACCCGGGCGGGTCAATCCACCCGAGCCCTCGGGTCAGATCTTACCCGGGCAAATTGATTGACCTGGGTCCTCCGGCCAGTCTTTGCTCCTCTTCTTTTCCTCTTTTGAGCTCCTTAACGCCTCTTTCTTAGATTTCTTCGCCCCAGGCTTGTGCAAATGCCCTCCGATCATGCCCTAAGTCCTGAAATCAAACAAAGCACCCAATAAAAAACGTACAAAGGAGGAATATTGCACAACTTAAAGGAAATATAAAGCAAATAAGCCTAAACTAACCTAAAAGCTACTACAAAATCAACTAAAAACTATTAAAAAACCAAGCAAATAAACTATACATCAAAGTCGTGTTGAAAAGTATCTTCAAAATCGGGTGAAAACGAGGTCTATTTATAGGGAAAAAGGAGTAAACCATATAAGATTTAATGATGCAAGGCGCGCATGCCTGTTGCTCTTCTGAAACTTGTTAACTGTCTGGATGTTGCATGTGTGCAACATGGGCGGTAGACGCATCCGGGCGTGCGGAGTGCATCCGGAGATTTGACCGAATTTTGTTCATTTAGTGATTCCTTTTTATCCTTGATGAAATAATATCTTTTAAAGTCCGAAATTAGATATCTTTAGGATTAAAAATCTGATTTTCAAAATATCCTTGAATTTAGAAAATATTTATTAAAATTATCAAGAATAATTACCGTTTATTGAAAATACAATTAATGATTAGGAATAATTAATTGGCCTTTTGGCAAATGGGCTTGAAAATACAATTAATTATGATGAATAATTAATTGGGCTCTTAAAAGTGGGCTCAGAATTGTTTTCAACAAATAAATAGACTTTATGTTTCTTAAAACGATTTTGGGCTTAGCTCGTTGAATTGTTCTTCCTTTGGAACAGACCAATTAGGACGACGATAAGTCTCCTCATTGGGTACTCAGTTTAGACCAAAATAGTACGTGTCGGAACGGAGATCATACTAAATGCTCTGCAGTTTAGAACTTGTCTATATATTGACAGTTTCTAGAAAACAAAGTTAGTCTGCAAGACGATAACTACAAGCAATCTGATTACCTGCAGGAGAAGATGTTAGCATATAGGTGCAAAGAAGTGAAATAATGATGCACATAATGATGCAAACTTAGATTCTCTAAGGATGCATGAGACGATGTGTAAGGTCGGGGTTATGCAAAACTAGGATAGATAGATAGAGTGAAGGAAATGTAGGGCAAGGTCAGGGTTTTTGCAAAGTTAGGAGTTTGGAGATAGATTTTTCGAAAAACTATTTTGATAAATAATCAGGGTCCGCAAGTGAGATTTGCATATTACAACTTTTCGGGAATTTGATTTGGAGGAACCACCACAAATATAGGAAGCCCCCACTTTGAAAAAGCTTGTCTTGAATTGGGCATTATGAGCTTAGATTAGAAGCTACTTTGTCTTGAATTGAACATTGGAAGGAGCATTGGAAGTTTCTTCACTGGGGAGTTAATGCAAGCAAAGTCAAATATTGCCAGACACTAGTGGAAAAAAGCCAAACCGATCCGGTCAAAATGGGCTTAACTGTCCCGAAAATGAACCGGATCAGTTGGGCGCGGAGCAGTAGAATAAAATTAACTGATCCGGTTGTGAACCGGATCAGTACACCTAACTGATCCGGTCATGGTTGAAAACCGGACCAGTTAGTGTACCTTACTGATCCGATTTTCAACCAGGACCGGATAAGTTAGGTGCACAATTGAAATAGAAAAAACCAGTCATCACAAAAACAAGGGTTGGAATTCTGGAGCTTTGTCTTTGACTGTCCATGTTAATGATTTTCTAATGTTTGCAATGTGCAGAATATAATCACATAATAAAACCAACCTAATAAACTATACAAAATTTTGATAACTGAGAATAACAAAATTCTTTTGTTCCTTTCTTCTTAACATCTCCCATATGATTTTCAACAAATTACACAACATTGTATACATAAATACAGAAATCACATAAAATTGCATAAATATGATAAATTACATAAATACATAAAATTACATAAATATAGAAAAACTATAACGAAATTTATCAAAAAAAAAAATTCCACAGAAATAACAAAAATTAAATAAAGAAACAAACCAAATTTGCACAGATCTTGAGAGAACGAAAATTAAACAAGAGCCGTAAAAGAACAAAAATTGAAATACCAAAAAACCCTAATTTGAGATTAAACCCAACAATTTGAAAAACCAGAAATTGTGATTCAACCCAACTCTAACTCACACACAATATGAAGAAGAATGGCGAGGAAGCATGGTTGGCGACGAACCGCGTGGCTGGCGAAGAACAAGGTGGAGATGGTAGTGGTTGGTGACGGCGCGTGGCTGAGAGAGGCGAAGACGAGCTCTGTACGGCGGAGATTTAGTTGTTGTTGGTGCCATAGCTGATGTATTTGCGGTTTTTGCGAATAAGACCTTGAGTTATTCGAATTTCAGTTTCATTGATCGGAGATTCTGGTTTCGCTTTCTCCCCTGTGTATTTGTCCATGTTAATGGCGATTGAGGAGAGGTGGTGCGAGATGGTTATTCGCGGGGGTGAGGAAAGAAGAGAGGAGAGAGGAGAGGATAGAGAATTAGGGTTAGAGAGGAAATGAGCCGGTTAGTAGGGAAGGATTAGGGTTTCTCAAGCTCTCTCTTTTGTGAAAAGAAACTGCTTAATGAAGTGATCCCCTAAATCCTAATATTATCACTAGTAGAAAAAAGCTAATTTGCGTCTCTTTATTTGCGTCGGACATTTAAGAACCCGACGCAGTAGTTTAGGCTGAGACCATTTGCGTCGGATGGGTAAAAGGGTCCGACGCAAATTGTAACTAATGTGCGTCGTATGACTAGAGCATGCGACGCAAATCACCACCACAAATGATGGGACATAGATTTGCATCGGATACTAATACGAAGTCGACGCAAGTGCTAAAGGAACTAAATTATTTGGCCCATGTTCTGCGTCGGCTGGGCCGCGAGAGACGACGCACATGATGGGCTTCTAGCCTTCTACTCATAAGTTTTAAGGAACAGATTTAGGGTTTTTATTTTTTCTCTGCATTCCTCACACACACTTTCTCTCTCTCCTCTTCTTCCTTATTCGGCTGCTACTCCCAACTCACAGAAATGGTGATGTCTCTCTCTCTCTTCCTAACATCGATTTTCTCTCTCCTCTCACTCTCCTAACGTTCATTTCAATGGATTCTAAAGTTTTGATTTTTTTCTCTCCTCTTAAATGCAGACGCTGGAGAAGAAGCTTTCGAACCATATGAGGGACTTCAAGGTCCAGAAACTTGTTCTTAATATTTCAGTCGGTGAAAGTGGAGTTCGAATTACAGAGTATTGTAATTGAATCTCGGTGCTCAGACCATTTGCGTCTCTTAATATATCAGTCGGTGTTGTAAAGTTGAATTTGTTCTCCCTGATGTCGCACAAGACTTCACAAGCGAAGGAATTTGTTCAATACGATTGGCTGCTAAAGTGTTTGGTTCTTAATATTTCAATCGACTCGGATGAAGATGAATTCTTCTTGTTTTTGGCTGTTCGTTTTTTTACATTTTTGTTCAATACAATTGAGGTAAGTTCATATATTTCATATATTTTCAGTTTCAGTTTTAGATCTCGAACTTAAGGGATTTTTTCCACTTTTTTCTCATTGTAAATTGATGATACTGGTTTGTATTCTCATTGTAAATTGATGATACTGGTTTGTATTACAAAGTATTGTAATTTCTGGGATCAATTTTCATTATACATTGTTGAATTTAATTTTTATTTTGTAATTGGTCTAATTGTGCAACTTAGTGTTAAAACTGGGGCAGTTGTCAGATATAATTTGAGGTGCTTTTTGTTTGAATTTATTTTTTTTTAATAAAAATTAGCTAATTTGCGTCGGATGGTGTAACTTCAAACGACGCAGATCAACCCTCCAGCTGGCTTGGCGTCATCATCTGCGTCGCATGCTGAGCAATGTGCGACGCAGATGTGGACCATTTGCGTCGCTCGTTGTTCTGCACGCGACGCATATGTTTGAAGACGAGTGTTGTATGCATGGGTGAGGAGTCATCTGCGTCGCATGGTAGGCAGGGTCCGACGCAGATATCTAATCATCTGCGTCGCGTCGTTGTCCGACGCAGATCCTGTATCCTGATCTGCGTCGAGACCTGTGTCGTCGGACCCATGTCCGACGCAAATGGGCGCCTCGCATCCAACGCAAATCGTCGATTCTGTACTAGTGTATATCCTATATATAATAGAAGAGTCATAGGCTAGTTAGGAGAACTAATTCTCCTCCTAATCCCCTTATGGGCCGGCCAACCCTAATCTACAATAGATTTGGATTGCTTTGTCCAACTTGTGCTACAACGTGTGACCTCATAGGATTAATATATTTTAGTTATAGGCCCAATCAATATTGTCCTATTAATCATATTTATTCTCTAGGAAGAAAATACAATTACTAAAATAATTAACTTTATTATTTTCATAATTTAATTCCTATTTATATTTATTAATAATCGGGATGTCTAAGCACATATTCCTTCAATCTCCCACTCGTCCGAAGGCAAAAGCGCAATGTTAAATTCCTTAAGTCACTTAATGCCAAATTTGATAATACTATGTTATTCTCAAATTTTGTTCCTTGATTGCTGAGTTTGAACTGCTCAAATAAGGATTAACTCTTTAATCCTATTCCGCATGGCCATGCAATTTTCCAGTTCTCGCTCATCAAGAGGCCCAGACACCATTTCTATTCAATAGGAGGACTTATCCATTCTTGTATGGCCATAACTCCTACTCAATTCTTAGCCCACCTTATCACTACCTTTATAACCTCCTTTTACGACGCGTCATTTAAAAGCGTCAAGGTTAAACTAATTATATTGTGGTTATTAAGACATACTCATGTCTATGGAATCCACTAGATATACTAGTTTGATTATACTTTTAGAATCTAATTAATTAAGCCAAGTCTCAATGTATCAAATATACATCCATATAATCAATTAGACATCTATGTCTCCATAGCCCATGGAACTGCCCTATCAATTAATTATACACTAGTCTTTAGATAAATCACTTATGTCCAACTTAGTGATTTAGACTAAGGACTTTAAATAAATTGTGATTTCAGTTCACTTTATAGGGTTCCACTATCAAAATGTTTTCGATATCCCTATTTGAAACCCAAATTATTTGGACATTTTATTGAATACTAAACCATATAATTAAATAAGAAACAAAGTTTTATTGATAAACATTCAAAGCATAATAAATGTCTTTACAATTGTAAACATGAAGTAAACAACCTAAAGTCATTCTCCCATATGCTTAAGCCCCATAGACCTAGTATGACACTCATGTTTAGGTTGAGCAAGCAGTTTAGTAAGAGGATCTGCTACATTTTCCTCATTATGAACCTTGCGTACTTTCACATCCTCTCTCCCAACGATCTCTCGAGTGAGATGGAATTTCCTGAGCACATATTTAGAACTTTTTTATGCAATCTGGGTTCGTTAGACTGAGCAATGGCACCATTGTTGTCACAATACAACTCAATACGATTCACAATGCTAGGAACTACACCAAGCTCGCTAATGGACTTTTTGATCTAATTAAACAGCTTACTTTGCTGAATCTGCTGCTGCAATATACTCAACCTATGTTGTAGAATCCGCGATGGTACTCTACTTAGAGCTCTTCCAACTCACAACTCCTCCATTGAGACAAAGAATGAAACTAGATTGAGATCGAAAGTCATCTTTGTCACTCTGGAAGCTTGCATCGGTGTATCTAGTAACAACCAACTCATTGTCTCCACCATATACCAAGAAGTTATCCTTATTTCTTCGCAAGTACTTAAGAATATTCTTCGCTGCCATCCAGTGCGCATCCCCTGGATTTGATTGGTATCTGCTACATATACTCAAAGTATATGCAACATCCGGTCGAGTGCATATCATGGCATACATAATGGATCCTACTGCAGAAGCATAGGGAACATTACTCATACCCTTGACCTCATCAGGACTCAAAGGACACTGAGTCTTGCCAAGTGTTATGCCATGTTGCATCGGAATGAAACCTCTTTTGGAGTTTTCCAGCTTGAACCTTGCAAGAACCTTATCAATATAAGTCTCTTGACTAAGTCCAATCAGCCTTTTCGATCTATCTCTATAGATCTTTATTCCCAATATGCACTTTACCTCTCCTAGATCTTTTAGATAAATAATTTTTAAGCCATTCCTTGACTGACTCAAGCATGGTTTTATCATTTCCTATGAGAAGTATGTCATCCACATACAAGACCAGAAAAGTAATACTACTCCCACTTAATTTCTTGTATACACAAGATTCCTCTTCATTTATGAGAAAGCCAAATTTCTTGATTGCCTCGTCAAATATGTGGTTCCAACTCCTTGATGCTTTGCATACCCTCCCTGGATTTTCTGGATCTTCAAAACCTTGAGGTTGTGTCATGTACACATCCTCTTTCAAGAACCCATTCAAGAAAGCAGTTTTGACATCCATCTGCCAAATTTCATAGTCATGAATGACAACAATCTCAAAGATTATCCTAATGGATTTCAGCATGGCTACTGGTGAGAAGGTTTCATCATAGTCAATACCATGAATTTGTTTGAAACCTTTCGCCACCAACCTTGCTTTGAAAACACTAATGTTTCCATCCTTGTCTATTTTCAATTTGAAAATCCTTGCATCCAATGGGTTTTATCCTATCAGGCAAATCAACCAAGTCCCATACTTGATTTTCAAACATGGAATCCATTTCAGATTTCATGGCTCCAAGCAATCTTTCGGAGTCTTGACTCTCCAAAGCATCTTTGTAGCTAGTAGGTTCTTCTGATTCTAAAATCATTATTTTAATACTTTCAGTCAAAAGGAAATCAATATATCTCTTTGATGGAATGATGGTCCTACTAGACCTACGTTGGGGAACAACAGAAGAAGTTTCTACCCATCAGGTTGAGGGACTTCGCATGGAGTATCTCCAAGTAGGACGGTAGGAGGTACGTGAATTGAATGCACTGCCTCTTGAGCATTTTCATGTCGGGCCGCCTATGACAAGGTGTTAACCTCATCCATTTGTTGCTCATCTTGAATTTCTTCGAGATATACATTACTCCCACTTGTTTTTCTGGAAATAAACTCCTTTTTCCAGAAAGACACAATTACGAGTAACAAACACTTTGTTATCGCTTTGGTTGTAGAAGTAGTATCCCTTAGTCTCTTTTGGGTAACCCACAAAGAGACATTTATCGGATATGAGTGAAATCTTATCAGAGAGTAAACGTTTTACATAAGCTTCACAACCCCATATCCTTAGAAAAGACAATTTTGGAACGTTTCCCGTCCACATTTCATATGGTGTCTTTTCCACTGCTTTGGATGGTGCTCTGTTAAGTGTGAATGCTGCTGTTTCAAGCGCAAATCCCCAGAATGAAATAGGAAGATCAGTAAGACTCATCATGGATCGAACCATATCTAGTAGAGTTCGATTCCTTCTTTCAGAAACGCCATTTAACTGTGGTGTTCCTGGTGGAGTCCATTGTGAAAGTATTCCACAATCCTTCAAATGATCACCAAATTCTTGAGATAAATATTCACCACCACAATTGGATCGCAATGCCTTAATTTTCTTCCCAAGTTGGTTTTGTACTTCATTCTGGAATTCCTTGAATTTTCCAAAGGATTCTGACTTATGCCGCATGAGGTAAACATATCCAAATCTGCTTACATCATCGGTAAAAGTAATGAAGTAATTGTACCCTCCCTAGCCAAAGTACTTATAGGTCAGCACATATCCGTATGTATGAGGGCTAAAAGGTCATTGGCCATTTCACTTGAACCTGTGAAAGGAGACTTTGTCATTTTCCCCTTTAAGCAAAACTCACAAATATCAAATGATTCGAAATCAAATGATTTGAGAATTCCATCTTTATGAAGTTTCTCAATGCGCTTTGAGCTTATGTGGCCTAATCGACAATGCCATAGGTTGGGGTTTGAATCATTTGCTTTATGTTTCTTGCTGTCTATGTTATAGATGTGGGTTTCTAAGTCTAGGACATATAAACCATTTGATAACTTAGCAGATACATAGACCATATCATTCATATAAGCAGAACAATAATTGTTCTTTATGGTAAATGAAAAACCTTCCGAATCCAAAACAGGAATCGAAATAATGTTCTTTGTGATGGCAGGAACATAGTAACAATTATTAAGTTCTAAAACTAATCCTGAAGGTAAAAGTAGACTATATACTCCCACTGCCAATATAACAGCTCGTGCTCCATTGCCAACGCGAAGATCTACTTCTCCCTTTCCTAATGTTCTACTTCTTTTGAGGCCTTGCATATTACAGATAATGTGCGAACCACAAGCGTATCAAATACCCAAGAAGCAGAAGTTGCTAAGTTAACTTCTATAACATACATATCTAAACTAGAAACTCCTTTCTTTTGATCCTTTAGATACTTGGGGGAATTACTCTTCCAATGACCAACCTTGTTACAGGTGTAACAATAGTGCTCATCAGCAACTTTTGGTTTTGGTGTAGTCTTTTGCTTTTCAGAAGTTTCAGACTTAACAACTTGTTTGCTTTCGTCCTTCTTGATAGCAATCCCAATCCTATTGAGCGATTTTTCTTTGCTAACCATAAGAACATCCTTATGTTCTTTTGCTGGCTTGTTAGGGACGTTTCGCTCAGTCTGAGTTAGCATTTCATGCATTTCTTGCATCGTTGCTTCCTCTTTTTGCATGTGAAAGTTGTTGAACTTTTCAGTTCTGAGAACGATTCTCATATTCCTTTCACTTGCAATGAAACGTTCAGCATTCAATTTGTCCTTCGAAAGGACGGAGCACAAATTATAGGTAGAATTGGTGTTGTTGTTGTTGTTATTGTTGTTGTTGTTGTTGTTGTTGTTGTTGTTACTAGACATGATTACTACAACAAATAATAAAGCAAGATTGAATCAATGTTTATCAAGAAAGCAGCAATCAAACAAATTTTAATTAACTCCTACCCTTTATTCAAAATGAAAGTCCCCTATTGAATAAAGAAATAACCAAGATCCTCTCCCACTACAATCAAACGGACTTTGGCCCTGCCTTCAATATATAGTAGTTGAGGTAAGTAAACACTTTACTAATTATAACTAATTATAATTCTTGGTAGACATGTTAACAACTCCTTGTTTACTCCTATCTCTTAGCTTCAAAACCCAAAACATTATCTTTTGATGATTTTGTTGACTTAAACCAAACATTAACATGTAAGTTTCAAAACCTACCCAACTATCCCCGCAATTATGAGTAACACCCTGCTTTCACTCATGATCTAAGGCTTTATAGGAGTTGTTTGGAAAAGCGATTAAAACGCAATATTACTTTTGGGGACCTAAATTTACTAATATGGTAATCAATCAATAGTGAACACATAAATTAACTAACCGCATATAAACTTAGAAACAATCATTTAAACAAAATAAATGCTACAACTAATAAAAGCAATAACTAAAATGGTCTAGCTAGTATGGCCCCTAAACTTAGGAAAAACTAATCTTCATGATCTTCCCTTGAATCTTCATGGATCACCATCCTTGAAACTCCTTGGATCGTCATGCTTGATTACATAATTTGAATTAAATAAATAACGAAAATTTAAAGTTACAGAAATACAAACGATTCGCATATCGTATTTAATTTACATTCAAATTTAACGAATCGCATATCGTATTTACTATCCTAATTTGGGCCATACTAGTCATAACATGCAAAATATAATATCATACATATTACATTAACCATCCACGCATTTGTAATATTATAATAAAATAAACACAAACTATTTTTTATTAACAATTAATAAGCAAATAAAACTTTCCATAATAATTATAAAACTTAACAAATTTAAGCTAGAAATTATTTAGCCAACTCATTATTTTAATTCAATTACTCATTTAAACATGGCAATAATCATTATTATTCACAAATTTGCATAATAGGAAACTTTTGGATTTATGCTCAATTTAAAAAATCTGATTTTTTTTCCAATAGATTTTTTTTTTTAATTTAAAACATTGACCAGTAGCACAAGGCTGCCAGTCAAGTCAAACCACCTGCTCACCCACGCTAGCAGCAGACTTAATACCCACGCTGGGTACTCAAGGCAACCCCACGCACGACCCGCAACCATCAAAGCACCAAGTTTTCCGGCAAGCCCACGTCGAATCGCCCCTACGAACCTCGCCGATCATCCCCAGCCGCGAGCCGACGCCGGCAGCAAGTCCGACCATCCCCGCTAGCAGCTCGCGAAGAAGGTTTAGCTACGCACGCGCACCGCCGACCCTGCCCCACTAGCGGCGCCCCTCTCCGTCATTTTCCAGTACCTCTTGCCATCCACCGTCACCGGTGGTCCACCCAGCCATGGTTGGCTTCTTCTTTAATTTATGTAACAATTTACAAATATATTAAAGTTATCTTTATTTAACAATTAATTAAAGATATAAGATATTTAATTAGGCTTTAAAAATTCCGAAAATTATGGCAAAAAATTTTGAATCAATCAACAAATCTTAAACAAATTTTTAGGTTTGTTGAGATTAGATTTGAATACATAATCTTTATTAAACAATAAATCTAACAACAATTCAAAATTAGGGCAAAAACTCAAATTATATCCAAAAATTCAGAAAATTAACAATTAAAATCCGAAAAATTCGAAAATAATTTTAGGGTGATCTACTGAATTCTTATAACAAATAAAATCAGAAATTTTAATTGTTATCCTTAAAATTTATGAATAATCAAATTAAACATAAATTTAACTAAAATTCAATAATAATATGATAAAAATCCGAAAATTAGTGGGAAAAATAATCAAATTTTTAGCCATCATATTGTTCTATATCTATGTGGGTGATGAACTATAGATTTATTTAACAAGTAAAAATCAAATATTTTAATTGTTAACAAATTATCTCAATGATTAATCAAATTAAACATACATAATTTTACATCTAACAAATATTGTATATAAAAATCCAAAAATTTTGAATGAGATTAACAATTAATTGGTCCATAATTAAAAAAATTCGGACATTTAAAATTTAATTTGAGCATAAATCACAAACAAATTAATTATTTACAATTTCCAATCAATTAATATCAAATATCAATTATGCAAATTCAAGCCATAAATAAATATTTCCTTAATTGAATAAAAATAATAACTTTGCATACAATTACAGGATCATATGAATATTATGAATTAGGCAAAACTGATACCACTGTAAGAACATATAGGTACATATATAGCGGAATTTCAAGAAACAATTTCCTAACATCTATCATAGGATCGCAAACATAATCAAACACATGAATCATTCAATAGGGCCGGGATTAGATATAAAACCTTTGTAGCGTGATTTTCCTGTTATATGCAAACTTCAAATATCTAAGAGCCCCAAGTGCTGCTCCTCTAATCAGTCCACGAGCACCAGTTGAACACCAACGTCTGCTAGAACGGAAGAGGAAAAACTCTCTTGTTTTGATGGTATAGGCGTCGGTTAGTAGGGAAAAATTAGGGTTTCTCAAGCTATCTCTTTTGTTAAACGAAACTGCTTAATTAAGTGACCCCTTAAACCCTAATTTTATATCCTATATAGAATAGAAGAGTCATAGGTAGTTAGGAGAACTAATTCTCCTCCTATTCCCCTTATGGGCCGGCCAACCCTAATCTACAATGGATTTCCATTGCTTTGTCCAACTTGTGCTACAACGTGTGACCTCATAGGATTAATATATTTTAGTTATATGCCCAATCAATATTGTCCTATTAATCATATTTATTCTCTAGCAAGAAAATACGATTACTAAAATAATTAACTTTACTATCTTCATAATTTAATTCTTATTTATATTTAGTAATTACCGGAATGTCTAAGGACATATTCCATCAAATAGTTTACAATTTTGTTTCAAATGGCGCACTATTAAACTTTTTTTTTAAGAGTGCATTATTATACTTGTGTGAATATTTTTTCTTGCGTCGTTGTTGAAAGATTATCTGTGATTATGGTTGTTGGCGTGAATACACAACTAACACAAGCAACCATAGTATGATACAAGTCATGACGCTTATGACAAAGAACTTGCAAGTGGGTACAAATCATAGAGCAAGAAACTGTTAAATTGTTTTCTTATATGATTATCTATTTTAAAATATTTATTCTTAAAAGAGAAATGATGTCCAACCTGTACATCCCAACACTAATCATATCAACCGAAAAGTAAGCAACGTATATATTTTTGTATGACAGTTATGCCACGCAATCAGCAGTGTGATTAATATCACATGTCATATGTATAAGCTGACAAGCAAGGGCAGCCAAAGACATTGACATGGCAGCCTGGCTAATTGAGTTGGCTTCTATCCAGTTGTCATTGATTTGAACAAGTTGGTATTTTTGTAATTATAACATAAGTTAAGGCTAGTTTATTGTTAAATTGTCTATATGTTCATCATACATCAATATTGTTCCAAATATTCTTAATTTGTGCTAGTAGTTGGCTAATTCCAATTGCTGTCGTGCATTCAAGATTTCTAGGAAGGGAGACTGTCCATATCCTTAAGTCTCGCAGTTTGCTATCTAGATTTCTCCTTTGCCTCCATCGCCACCTTATTACAGGTAAAACTGCATAATATCTATATCATCTTTTTTAACTTGAAAGGTTTATTATAGAGAATCTGCAACCCTATTTGCAAGTTTGGCTTGTGAGAGGTGGACAGCATGGTAAACTTCTTATAAGCATATATAGTAGTTATGGGATTCAAACTTGGGTCTTTCAAAAGTCATCAAGTGGAGTTCCCACCTCTAGACTAAAGCCTTGATTGGTTTTAAAGCTCCTTTTATGTTGTATACTACCTCTAGTTGATTGAGTTGTACTCCTATATTAGATTTTTATTGCTATACATAAACTCTATTTTGACGCTTTTATAATACATGTGTGAGGAAAATACCATCATATGAGTTTTTCTAGGTTTGTTTGTGTATATATTTTCAAAATAAGGGCTTTTATATATCTTTACGTTTCATAATTAAAGATATTAATGCCTAAAAGTGTATATCAGCAAACATGTAGTGTCTTTTGGGTGCAACTAAATAAAAGATGCCATAACTAGTTGATAAAAGTATTTCATCCTTTCAGCAAAAAAAAAGTATTTCATCCTTCTTTTTTATATTTGGAATCTTAGCTTGGCACTATCTAAAAGTTGAGATAGTCTTCTAAATTCTTTCTAGTATATATAAGAGAAAACATAGTCATACAGAGTCTTGTTTGATTCGTCTTAAAGAGTACATTAAAAGTATCAAATTTTTATTAATATGTAATTAACGATGTAAAACATGGATTGACAAACCTGATAAATCAATAGCAAGAATAAAAAGAAACAGAGGGAGTATGTGCTTCAAAGGCGCTTAATTTCTAATATATACTCCCCGTCTCAGGCTATTACTTCACTCACCTGTTTTCTACGATATTCAAGACGTGTCTTTGAGAAGTAGTATATTTTATTATGTAGTAATAGAAATTTTGAAAAGTTAATAATATAAAATTGAACACTTCAAATTAATAACAACAAGATTCCACATGGTAAGATTTTTCTTATAAATTAGTTAAAAAATATGGTGAATATTGATAAACTTAACTTTTTTTAAATATATATAAATTTTTACATGAAAGTTTAAGTATTTATTCCCTCCATCTTTAATTATTTAAGAGAGGACAATATGTATGGTGGAGACCATAACTTTACGAGAAAATGATGTTGTAGGTAGGGAAACGAAAAAATAAAAGGAAATATTGATACTTTTTTGTAGGTCATAGTTACCAAATAAATGTAACAAGTAAAAGGAGATATCCATTTATAAATAATGTAGCAAGTAAATAAAGACGGAAAGAGTAGAAGTGAATATCTACCGGCTAATATACTCGCTTAGAGTTGGTTGTAGGCTAGCCTTGCATGTCTTATATTTATTCCATCGGATTTTTTGCGAAAAACTACCTTATAAATTCATTTTCTTGCGAAAAACTACCTAATAAAAAAATATTGTGAAAAACTACCTAATAAATTATATTTTGTTGTAATAAATCCCTGATTTAAACCTTTTTCCCCAATTTTCCCAATTTTACCCCCTTTCTCCAGAATTTCTGACCTACTTCTCAGCTCTTCCATTACTTCGTCATTACTCCCTTGAAGAAACTCTTTGAAGCAACTCAACAAGCACTTCAATTAATCCTTCATGCATTTCCCAAACAAGTATTATTGGGTATTAAAACACACGTACAACTCACGTGACCTGGTCAACGCCGGAGATTTGTGTCAACTCCCAAACTCCGGTACAAGGTAGTTTTTTACAACAAAAAAAATTATTAGGTAGTTTTTCACAACATTTTTTTTATTAGGTAGTTTTTCGCAAAAAAATGAATTTATAAAGTAGTTTTTCGAAAAAAAACCTATTCCAAACAAGAGATTGCTTTTGTTTGGTAAAAGTTATCGGTATCTCTTCAAATAATTGATACCTATAAGTAATTAGTTGTCAAAATAGTTTTGAAACAACAATCAATATATATAAATAAAGGAGGAACTTTTCGGGAGCATAGAGAGCTCCTCAAGATTTCAATGCCATATAGCGCGCCACATAGGATTGCCATGTCATCACTTTTTTTTTTTTTACAGAAATAGAGTTCTACATAGATTTAAATACATATAAGGAGTTCTAGATAAGCAAAAATTAGAGTTTGGTTTTGAATGAACAACCTAAATTATAATATTATGTAAATTATGTATAACTTTTGCTACGTAATTCGGAATATTATAATTTTTGTTCAATTGGATAGTCCTCGAAATATGCTCTGAAATAAGATCCATTTACAATATAGTTCTACAACTTATGAAATAGAGAGCGCCACATAGAATTTTCATGTCATTAATTTTTATTTTAAATATTTTAAAAAATAGAGTTCTACATATATTTAAACACATAAAAGGAGTTTTGGATAATGGGAAATTAGAGTTTCGTTTTGAATAAACAACCTAAATTATTCTATTATGAATATAACTTTTGCTACCTAATCCAAAACATTTACCATTTGAAAGTGCTTGAAATATGCTTCAAAATAAGATCTATTTACAATATAGTTTTACAACTTATGAAAATATATTTAACTAGATGAATGGTAAGACATTATTTAGTTTTTTTTTAGATAAATATAATAATAGCTATAATTATAGTGTATTATATGTGACTATAGCATTTTATATTAGGTCCAATTTACAGTATTAAACATGTTATCTTTTAAAACCTCAGCCTTACGAGTCCGGATCCTCTAGAGTTTTAATAAAATTTTAAAAGGTAGAGTTGTATATGAACCATACATTTTGAAATCAAGGGCTCATATTGGTGGAAGGGGAGAAATAAGGGGGTGGATTTTGATAAGAAAAAATAGATGGGGTTTTGAAAAGATAATATATTAGCCATTGATTTTTTATTCAATGGTTGATATTGCTCAAACTTACTCAACTAAACCAAAGCAATTTAGTATTGCAACAAAATTTATTAACGAAACTTTGTTGTTACAAAAAAAATTAAAATCTATAGCAATAAAGTTATATATATATATGTATATTAGAGTTTTGGATGATGAAAAAAATAGAGTATGATTTTAAAAAACTACCTTAGAATATTATAGATAGCTCCACCTATGCATGACATGTCATTCTTTTTAATATTTTTTAAAAATAGTGTTTAATATAGATATAAATACATATAAGGTGTTTTTAATAAGTGAATATTACACTCTGATTTTAAATAAACAACCTAAATTATTCAACTATGTAAATTGAATATAAGTTTTACTACATAATTCGCAATATTATATTTTCTTACCATCGGAGAGTGCTCAAAATATATTTCGAAATAAGTTTTATATGCAATATAGTTTTACAACTTATGAAAATATATTTATTTAGATGAACAATAACGTATTATTTTTTTTTAAAATACAATAAAAATAACTATAAAAACACCGTATTATATTTAACAATAACAATTATGTGTTTCAAAATCATACTTTTAAAAATTGAGTTATATAAAGATAAAAAATACATACATATAGTTTTGAACTTATAGCATACCATGATGACATTACACGCAGAATCAAATGAAAGTTTGTCAACGACATTGCAGAGGTATTATGCAATTGACTAATTATTTTATTCCTATAATATTTGGTGTATACATAATTATTTATGTTTTTCATTTTCATATATTTATATGTCATATTTTATTCTTTTCTCAATAAACTTAATTCTACTAATTAAAACTAATTGGAAAATCAAGGTTCGAGTTTATAGACTATTTGAGGTCACGGATCATAAAAAAGGGGAGAGTTTGATAAGTCTTGATATGGTCATGATTGATGAAGAGATTTTTTTCTCTTAAATAGTATTTTCTATTATTAATAGAGGTTAGTTTATATTTAATTTATTTTATTCATGATACCATCATTATGATCTTCTTTTTAGCTTTCCCATATTCTATTCTATATGCGTTATTTATATGCTATATTAAAAGTTGAAGTTGTGGCTGGCAGTCTGGCACTCATATTTTTTCTCTATTCTTTTTGTCCTGCATCTATTAAATTATTACCCTCTACTTTCTTAAAGTGTCGTTCGAGTATTTTCCATGTTTAAACTGTGTTAGCTATTATTAGTCATACCAATTATTGGGATACTATTTAATAATAGACTTGGCTACAATATTCAATTGAACATTAAAAATAAAAAATTTGTATATCACAATAACAAATCTAAAAATTAAAGTATAATGACAAATACTTTATGTCTTTTTCTACTGCAACAATAGGTTTGGGCATGGTTTTTAAGAAAATAAAAAAAATGGGTAGTTTAGCATAGAGGGGTTAACTAGAGTAGGGGATAAGTAAATCCTTAATAAAGTAAACGCAACTTTATAAGGCAATTTGAGTAATTAATGATGGTTTTATTAACATAAAGTAAAGGCGATGTTGTCAACTATAGTTGCTTTTTTTTTTACCAAAAGTGGAATGGTTCCATGCCAATAGATAAAACTACCCAAAGTGGTAGTTGTTGCAATAGAAAAAGAACGGAGGAAGTATTTAAATACAATTGTGTTGAAAAATCTCATTTTCACAGCAACACAAAATTAACAATGTTAACAAAAATTTACAAAAAAATAACAATAAGTAATAACCCATGCAACGCACGGGCTTCAAAACTAGTATTTATTTATTTCAAAAAGATATTATTTTAGTAAGTTTGCCAGACATTGCCTTATAATTACCTATATCTTATAATACAATATACTCCCTCTAATCTAAATAAGTTTAGAACTTATTAGAAATGATCGTCCTATAAATAACTTAAGACGCACCTTGACCTTGTTTAGGATTATGTATTCTATCTTTTCTTTATTTGAATTGAAGACTGCCATACACGTGCTAAAAATCAAACTTAAGATGTATATTTATTTTTTTTGCAATTAATAAAGAACTGATGAATGAAGTATGTGTCTTAGTATCATAAATTGTTTACTCCCTCCGGTTCCTAAAGATCCTCCCACTTTCACTTTTCACGTATGTCAATGCAAAATTTTGGACACTAATATCTCTATTTATGAATTTGTAAAAATTATAAAAAAAAGTACATATTTATAAAGTACATATTAAGAAGAATCTAATAAAATCTCATATGGTTATATTTTGTCTTACGTATAAATCACAAACAATGGTCAAAGTGGAATTTGTGAATAGAGGAAAATGTCAAAGAATAAGGATCTTTAGGAACCGGCGGTAGTATTAAGTAAAACAACTATGCTTGAAAACGTGACACGCTCGTGCTAAAAGAAAAGGAAGTCTTTTGAAATATTGTTATATTGAGGACTGAAGTTAATCACCAGAAAAGATGGGGGACTAGTGATAACACAAAACTAACATGGGTTAAGAAGTTAATTTGAGCATTTCTCTATTATTTCAGTGGCTAAGTTGAGTTATGAATTATCGGTGATTGGTTTCTTTGACTTACAGGTTTTACATCGTCCGATTTGATTGCAACCAAAACTAACATGGGTTATTGGAAAACAAAGGTTCTCCCAAAGATTCAGAAGGTTTTTGGAAAAGATGCAACCAAAAAAGCTGCTGCCGTTGAAGCATGCAAGTCCTTCGACGACTGCAAGGTAGCTGTTTCATGCCTTTTTTTTTTAATTAAAATGTTTTTAACCGGTAAAGTTATTCATTAAACAAAACCAACTAATTGTTAGCACCAAAAAAAACCAAAACCAACTTATTATTGAATCAAAATCTTTTAGCACCCTCTTTGTGTACTATATTATATTAGTTGGTATATAACTAAGGCCCACGTTTATTTTTTTTTTTTGAGATGAAAGACCTACGAGTTATTAATTAAGAATTTAAAACGCATTGTAATCAATCAATGAAAATAAGTAACACATAAATTATACACAAAATAAAGGATAGAAGATTCAAATTTCTCATTATCAACCGCCTGAAAGAAGATAATAAAGGATCATCGATATACTTGTGGAGAAACTATTAACTAACTAATATGCAATTAAAAATTATATTGTACGCAAAAACAATTTTCTTTTCTTTCTATAGTGCTACAAGGACAATGAAGTATCTAGAATTCGAACTGAATTCATGTAATTTGATTCCAAATTCCAATTTTTGTATAAGACCCACATTGATTTGCTAAGTGATGCATATAAAATTCAAAATACTAATTCATGGTTACCACCCCCTATAAAATTTACAAATAAGTTAGTTCGTTGACATCCACAAATGCAAAAATCTTGAACAAAATTATTTGATATGATGAACTCAAATATATTTGTTTTAGAATCAAGTATATTAGCTTGAGGTTATGAGATTAACTCTCACTAAGAGCTTTGCCAAATGAATATTTTTTCCTCTTTAATTACTCCCAAATAGTTGACCTCTATAATGGACTTGATATTATGTAAGAGTTATATGTATACCAAGCTAAGCAAATATTTGATATGTTGAACTCAAATATATTTATTTTATAACCAAGTATATTAGCTTGAGGTCATGAGATTAACTCTCGCTAAGAGCTCTTTGCCAAATGAATATATATTCCTCTTTAATTACTCCCAAATAGTTGAGATCTTTTAGCACCCAATTTTCCTTTATCTATCTTACTTTTTGGGAATTGTCTTGGTTATTGTTGAGATCCCACAAAGACGAACAATCCACATGTGAGTGTAAGCTTTTACCCACATTGAATATGAGGAAATGAATAAACTACTTAATAATCTTGAGGAAGAACTTCTCATATAGCCAATTGATTTTAAGATGAAACCTCATTTGGACTTGTAATTTGTTTAGGAAGAGAGGTAGTATATTACAAGATCAATTCGCATTTAACATTTGATCTCAAGTATTTTATTCCTTCTTTGAATGGTGGAGTTATCTATTACTTGGAGATTAATTTATTTACAACCTCTGTTTAGGAGGAAGTATCCAAGGAATTTGAGGAGAAGAAAGCAGAGCTCCAGCCCAAAGTCCTAGAGGTGTATGAAGCTTCAACAACTGAAATCAAGGTCAGTTTTTCAATTATGTTGTTAAAGGAAAACATTTTGAACTCAATATTATTATCAAAGAAAATATTTCAATGGAAGTGAAGTTTTTAAAATTTGTCTTATTTTGTTGAGTTTTTTTTTTTATTGAAAAGTTGGTCATGAAAGGAAAGTTGTATATGAAAAAATTTGATGGAATAAAGAGCGCGACTTGGGTGTGAATTGTGATATGTTACACTATAACTCATTGTTAACAAAATCTCACATGTAAGAACTAATATAACTATTTCATGTCATTATAGAATTTTTTTCATGTCATCATTAGTGTGTTTCATATCATTTTGGTGTTGCTGCATGTCATTTTTAAATCTGCTTTATTTCATTTATAAAACTCTTTCATGTCATTATTGGTATGTTTTATTTTTTTTGTTTTATATCATTATTACCGAATTCAATGTCATTTTCCAGTAAATTTGTATTATTTTCCCTTATTTCATTATTAATTTTTAACTCTTTATATACCTTATCATTGTTAAACAAACTGAATCATTTATATGAGAAATGGTATCGCTATTACTCATGTTTATGTCATTTTGCAAGAAACTTGTATCATTTTCCCTAATTTCATTATCATTTGTCAATTCTTTATATACCTTATCATTATTACACAAACTTACTAAATTTTCCCTAACTTGGGTTTTTTATATAATACCATGTGTCTCTTTAGTTTCTATGTTGTCCCACAACTTTTACAAAATTCCACAAAATACCTTTAAACTTGCCATTTTGCTATGCATAAAACCCCTCCCAATAACTATATGTCATTAATTTTGTTTATAACTTATAGATAGTTTAACTCATGGAGGCAATATTTATAAGTTAAATTAGTTTCACAAATTACAAAATATAAAAGAAATTAATGACGCATTATGCATTAGAAATTAATGACGTATAATTAAGGGTATTGTGTGGAATTTAGAAAAGATTGGAGTATAACATAGAAAGTGAAGTTTAGGGAGTGAACTAAAACTAGTATTGGGGAAAAACAAAACTAATTACAATTCTTAAATTTCAAGCAAGATAAAGTGAAACAGCTATAAAAACGATATATTGTACTTATCTATTAAAAAACCTTTATTTTGATATCATATTTTTATATGTTGATTATTTGGGAACAGAGTTTGGTAAAGGAACCAAAAGAAGCTGGTATCAAGAAGCATTCAGTCAAGGTTCAAAGTTTCCTTGACGAGCTTGTTAAAATTGGTGAGTCCAAGATTTCTCTTCCCTAATTTTACAATTTGATTATCTGTTTGCAATAAGAACATGTTGGACGGACAACATATAAATGAAAAATGATTTCCCTTAATAATAATTGTTCAATGGATTATACAATTGTAAAATAGTTTTCTGGATTGCTTGGTTCCTCATAAAAGAAGTTGGAGAGAAAATAAAAAAGAAAAATTAATTCTAATAATCCAACCTTTGGCCGGTTCGCTGAATTTCATCCCAATTTCCACCTATTGATTATTTTGGACTCTTATTTTCTGGTTGCGGAAAGGAGGTGATGGATGGGAAGCTAATAGATACTTATTAGTCGCACAACCCAAATTGTTACATATCTATTATCAACGTGAAGGTGTAATAACCATATCAACCATCTATATTATCTTAAAGTGGTGACATATGCTGCATGATTTTTTCTCAATGTCTCGATCCCCTGGTCGACTTAACTAAGATCTGATAATAGCTTACCTCTTACAATCTACTCCCAATAAAGAAGAAGAAGAAAATGATCATAAACTTTTGTTTGGTTACCTACACAGAATTCCCAGGATCTAAAGCAGTTTGCGAGGCGAGTTCAAAATTCGGGCCAGCACTGATTCCAGGTCCAGTTATATTCGTATTCGAAAAGGTTTCAACATTTATAGTCACAGAGGAGAAACCCAGGGAGGTAGAAGCTCCAGCAGCAGAAGAGACATCTGCCTCGAAAGAAACAAGCGAAGCGGAGGCGGAGAAGGAGATAGTTGTTGAAGAAGGAGCAGCTGCAGCAGCTGAAGCGACTGCAGCAGACACAACCCTTCATAAGGAAGACCCACCAAAGGTGGAGCAGCCACAAACTGAGGAGACACCAGCAAAGCCTGAGCAACCAACTGCGTGATCGAGTAATGATTAAAAATGATGTATACTTCAGTTATTGCATGAATTTTTCCTCCTCTATTGCTTTCTCTTTGTACATTTGTGAAGATGAAATGTAAAACTGTAATTTATTGTTCTCATTCTTTGTTCCTGCTTTTTATGTAGCTTGAGAAATTGCAAAGATTCTGGCAAATGTATCATTATTGTTATTGTTATTGTTATAATTGTCCTTTTTTCCTTTTAGTTGATATGAAATCAATTTAATACGAGTTCTATTAATTCACATGAAATTGGATATGAGAATAATATGAATGCAAGCTCAGTTAAGGTTTGTTTAGTTTAACTTATATTTACTTATAGGGAGATTATCAATGGTAACCCCGAGTTTTGCCTTTTTCTCTTTGATAGCCAACTTAATTGTAATTCTCAATGGTAACCTGACAAATCAATGAGGTTGAGATATGTTGTGTTAAGATATGTTGTGTTGTGTATTACTCTAAACCTTTAAGGTTATATACAACCTAATCAAAGAATAAGAGGCCATAACCCCAAAACTATATAAGAGATTACAACCCATAATACACAATAAAACATATGAGTCATTTGGTTCCGGATATGGAATGGATAGGGAATGAAAACAAAAATGACTACTTTTATTGGGTGTTTGGTTCAAACGATGGAATGAAAAGGGAATAGTAACCATTACCACAAACTCAAAGTAATGGTTATTGTTACTTGAGAGGGAGGAAAAGGTAACAAAATGGGGGAGAGTCTATTACCACTAAGTAATGGTAATGAATTGATGAGGATTGAAATTGATAATTTTCTTGGAGCACAAAAATAATGAACCAAATGTGCTCTTAAAGGAAAGACGAGCATTCTTAAGTAAATGGTGAACCTTTATTTATATATTCACATATCTTTTTCTTATGATCAAGGTACACTGAGCATTTTTTACCTGAGTATACAAAATTGAAAATATGCTTTTGTTGATATTGATAAAAAAAAAAGTTAAGACTTACCAGTCATTTGATCAATCTATTCGCAAAAAACAAAAGAAAGAGGAAAATTCAGAATAACACAATGATAGAGTAAAACCATTGTTACTTAAGTGGGTCGCATAGCTTTTTTTAGCTAAATATACTTTTAAGCCAACACTTCTTGGTTTAACTAAATTGTTTGTTGCTATCTATAAATCAAAAGATCAGATTCCAGAAGGAATTAGTGAAAGCTTGAGCTATTGCATCCAACAATGCTTCAAGCCAGGCACTAATATAGTACAGATCATTAGTAGTACTCCAAAAATAGAAGGGTTCAATGAGGAACCAGCGTATCAACAATTTTTCATTAATCCCCTACTATATATTGGTCCTTCACCAACACAAAATTATCAGTACGTTAACAATACAGCACTGTATAAATGGCTAATGAAGCAAGATATACCAAGGGTAACTACTTGGTTAGATTGCAATCTTTTCAAAGGACGTTATTTCAAGATATGGGGTCTTATGGATGTAAAACTTAACATCCCTCCCTATGGAACTCCATTGTTAAACGAAGATGTTGCATAACTAATCAGCAGCGAAGATGGTAATGCCAACATTGATTTACAAGGGCGGGACCCCTACGACTAGAAACAGCTGTAAACAAAGGAAGGTGGTGAGTCACCACCAACCTTTACTTTTTATTTTTAAGATCTGTTTTTAGTTTGTCTTTTATGTCGGCAAGTGGGTAGTAAGTCACTACTTTAACTTTTGCTTTTGCTTTATTCTTTTTAATTAGAACATTTGCTTTAACATCTTTAAAAAGCAACACCTTAGATTTTATCTACTTTTACAAAAGTAGATGCTTTGTTGTATTATAAATAACCTCACCCTGCATCAGTTCTAGGCAGAGTAAGTTCTTGTATTCACCCAACACACCCAACCCCACTTAAGAAATAAAAATGTTTTCATTCTAAGTTTTCCCTTTCTTATAGCTTAGTAGCTTCAAGTAACTATCTTTCTAAACACAAAAATCAAACACAAACTTTCGCGGGAAGGTTCCGGCCTTTCAAGTTGGGTATTATGCAAAAAAAATCAGCTTGATATACACGCACATCAGTTTGCTCTACACTTTTATTTGGAATGTAACCCACGTTTATTTGCTTAGCCAATTATTATAAAACAAATTGTCATTCCTTATCAAAACTATCAATGTTGCTTTAGTGGTTTAGCCAATAGCTAAACATGTAGCAAAAACTGTTAGCAAGTCCAAAGATCGAAACTTGCACTGTTAAAGTTGCTCGATATTGACATAAAATTACCTTTTCTACACGAAAGTACAATTTTGGAAATAAAAAGACCTACTCAGTCCTCTGCATCACAAAAATTGCGTCGACGCTGCCAGACTATTCAAGTAAAGCTAAATAGCTAAAATTTAGATCTCTAAAAGAAAAAAGTGGAATCTCTATTCTACCCTTAGAGCATGTTACAGTTGAGAAAAGACAAATATGAAATAAATCAACATGCCAAGGCTATAATGGTCAATGAGCCATGTTACTATGTTAGCATGTTTATATCTATATATCAATCACTCTTCTATTGATGATGGACACCCTTATATCGACCTTCCAATGGGAATTTTCTAAAATTTTCATGCAGCCACTCTCTAGTCTCCAGTGAAGACCATTGTAATATAACAAAAAGAAAGAACTTCATACATTTTCCGATAATGTGGAAGTTTCCATTGGGTTGTTTACTTGTTTCATTACACTTACATCGCACAACAGTGTATATCTTCACATTGCTTCAGTCATTTCCTGCTACTGCAATGACCCCCATAATAGGTAGAGGAGAATTTGAGGCCCTTTTCACTGGTTAACACACAACTAGTAACAGCCTCCTATATTCTCAGTAAATTGCAGGAATAAGTAGTTTGATGTATGAAATATGGTTATCGGGGGGAAGGGGTATGGCTTACACTAGGCCGATAATGCCCAATTCCTATCAAATCCTGCAATCAAATAATATATATATTAGCTCTTCTATATGCATTGTATTTTGCAGAACCAAGCATTTATTTAGCACAAATTGTAGGCTGTTACATGACTACAAAAAGAGGCATGCGTTTTATGATGACATATACTCCACAAGCACGTTGTTCACAAGGAATGCCCGATAAATCACTTAATATCCTGATTCAATGAATCTAATATCACCAATTTGAAAATCAGAAAGCCCTTAATTCCAAAACATAGAACTATTCAGCAATGCTTAAGTGTGTTTAGCTTTAGCATCCTTGGCCATTAGTCTAGAATCTATCTAGTGTAAGGAATCACAATATCTTCTGTATTATTTAAGCATGTGATTTCTGAAAGAATGACTATCATCATAGTTCATGTAATCAGAGGCCAAAGATCTTCCGATGCCACGATCCAGTCAAAAAAAATAGTGATCAAGTTCAAACACTATGCACAACCATCCAGCTCCATATCCCAACCTAAATCTCTTATCACCTACAGTAATATGTAAATCCTTAACGAGCTTTGACCTCTTTGAGCCTTTAGACAGGTTACCTAATCCAATGTATATTAAAGTCACGAAGGCAATGCCAGATATGCTACTTGTCCCACACGAGAAATTCAGCATGTCAGGAAAACTATGTCACTGATACAGTGATTTTAGGGGCATGCATAGTTCATGAAGTTCTTGAGCGCATTAAGTAGAGATTATAGAAAATATTTATTGAACAATGAAATTTATAAAAGAGAGCCTAATTAAAGGAAATATTAAAAACTTCTCCTACATTGTAACACAAAAGAAGAAGAAAAATGGTTCTTCTCAGGAAAGCTTGATAGCATGAGAACTTAGAAAGTGGAATGGTTGCTAACATGGAGCAACATCAGCATGATGTAAATGTTCTCTTCAAGATAATTCACATTAGGAACAAGCATCTAGGAGTCCAGAGGGATATCTTAAATATGATCCTGAAGTAATTTACAGTTTAGATAGAGCATGTGATTCTGAGGCACAGAGAAAAGAATCACGAGTAATAACTAACAACAATTGCACGTGAGTAGCCTCTGTTATCCTGAGCTTCCAAAATCAACCTAAGGAGTATTTTGAGTCTTTGACTGTTTGACAGTCAAAGGCCACAATTTGAGAAAGATTTGGTAGGTAGTACACCAGCGCCACGGCAGCAATCATTAGATGATCATTTCAGAGCAGATACAGATCTAGCCAGATTTTAGTGACCCAGGACTTGTGGCCCATGCGACCTGGCGCTTGATTTTTGTTAAGGATTAATAGAGTTGAAGAAAAGTGCATTAGCATTAATAAATTAAACCAAGCCCTGGACAGCAATTAAAGGGAGCACTTAGGCCCCATTCTTTTGGACTGAGAGAAACTCAACTCAACTGAAATGAATTGAGAGAAACTGAATTGCAGAGAGTAACTGAATCGAACTGAAATGAACTGAAAATAAGTCCAAAAGAACAGGTCTTTTAGAGTTCTGTCCTACAACCGGATAAAAAAGGAAGAAATTGGCTTTGAAAAGCAGCTCAATCTAGAAATTGGGATGCTAAATCATGATGCAAGGCTATAGTTATAGTAAATATCAAGCAGCCACCAAAGATACAATAATGTGGTTTTCTAAGAGCTCCTTTGGCTCCAGTTGAGAGGCTGAACTAGTCTTTCTTTTGTTGATCATATTTTAATGATCGTGCATTAAGCTACCTAGGAACGTGAGCTCTATATAGTACATCACTCTGTAAAGAAAGACAAAATATAACGAAATGCTACATATTTGAGAGCTGTAATAAGAAAATCAAACTCTCCTTAATCACTGACTAAGGTTAGTGTGGTGGACATAGAAGGGAGGTTGCCAGGTTGGTAGTGTTTCTATATCTAATAAAAGTATTTAGTATCCAAAACAAGGCTTAACAATCCTTTTCATATAGCTGTATCCTATGAACAAACTTGTGCACATTAGGTGGGAACTACTTGATTGCTCTTTTGAAATCTCCTTCACACACTGCATCCAACAAATGTCCTTATTTATAGATTAAATTAGACTATCTATCTTACAGCTTTCACAATCTGTTCATCCGGTCAATGTCCATGAGAATTTTGCTCCTTCTAAGTTCTACTGTTCTAGAGGGGAGGCAGAAGGTGGATTGTATTATGAGCTCAAACAATTTATTGACCAGCCTAAGTTTTGTGCTATGAATTAACATAGCTTAAGCATCATTAATGGCATAAATAAAGGAAGAAGAAGAAGGTTTGATTGATTAACCGAAAATACAGCAAAATGTAAAGTTATTCAAGCTTTCGAGAGGCTTGATTCTCTCCCAATTGAACTCTTAAAAGCTCACCCAAATTCTCATCTATTTTTAACATACCTTTCACATTCTATGTTGCTCTATATTTATACTACTTTCCTAACCAATAAACCAACAATCCAGCTTATTCCCCAAGTAAACTAAAGAAGATAATATCTAAAATACCCTCCCCTCCTAATATTTAGTTCTTAGCATTTTGTACTAATGCAAAAGTTATGCCCGTATGGACATAGGAGAGCGCATAGTCAGTGATGTTCAACATATCGTTGGAAAGCCAAGGCGGCACAATCTGTAACCTGAGGAGTTTGAAGCAATATATTTTGTTTGTTCCTCCCCCTTCTAATTAGAGGTTGTAGTTATTTTCCTACTGGATTAAAAAACTCAATTTGAAAGGGAAAAAGGGAACCACAAATCCAATTACCTCAGCATTAAAATCCTCAACAAATGGGCAATTGTTCAAAAAGGATGTTTATCTTCCAAACCAAATTTTTATTGACTAGATTTTACCTCCCAGCATTTGGTAACCAGGAATTACTACAAGATATTTAACTTCAAATGTTAAGGACTAAATAGTCTTGGTGGACAAGATTTCTAATTTTCTCCTTCCTCTTCACTTTGTTGTTTTCCTTTCGAGTCTCTGATCTTCTACAGCTAAGCTTATCATGAATTGCTTCACCGCTTAAAGAATGCCAGCATCAAACAATTAGGAATGCTGGTGAATCATGACCAGTACCAGCAACTTCGCACACAAGGGAGGGTTGCTAAATTGCTAAGCCTACTCAAAACATCTCCCTGTCTCTAATTGCCTTTAATTTTGTGTCATAATAGACAAAATCAAAGGATTTGCCAAGTTCTCAGAAAAACTTTAGATCATTTTGAAGTTTTAGGACACTGAGTTGCAGAGTAATAGTGAATCAAAAAAGGCTTATTTGCAATTGTATACACAAGGCTGAAGTCTCCGTGCAGCTGTACAGGTGAAGCACCAATCTCCTCCACCTTTAGGTAAGAGCCTGTTTAGAGGCATTAGAGTAATGTCACTCAAACATCTTCCTGGTTCGAAGTCTTTAGCCTTGTCCTTCAAAACCTCTTTCTGTGGCACGGACTTCAAAAGGTCAAAAGCAGGTGAGAGGAATCAATGAGATATGACAGCAAGGATTTATAGCTCCTACCCAAACCAATGAAGTTCTAAGCAGATATCAATGTCTCCATTCTTTGAAGTCTCTCCTTTGGACAAAAATGTAGGAGATACAGTCTATACTGGCAAGCTTGGTGGCAGAGTAAAATATTTCTGTTCTTTCTTTTTGGTGCATAAGAATATTTCTATTTGTAATTCCAGTATTTATCGCCTCTCTCCTGTACATGACACTTTGGACATCATATTTAAGCATATTCACTTTTCAAGAAAGTTCTATATCTGTGGAGTTTGTAATATTAACATCCGCTCATTTTCTTGCTTTTCATCAGTTTAACTATGAAATTCATCATTTCTTATTTATCCAAGAAACAGACAAACCTTCAACACAGTTCTGCAAGAAAGATGAAATGGAATTGCGGGAGAAGGATCCCCACTTTGATTTCCATGTGCTTTTACTCGATTAAGAAAAGCTCGAAATAAGATGATTCTACAGCAAAACTTCAACCTTTTCAATTCCCTCAAAAAAAGAGAAACATAACCTTATGATGTGGTTCCATTCGAAGATTGATATTGAATTACAATAATTTCTACTACACTACTTTAGGCCACCAAACTTGAATGTGGAGTGGGACCATTGTTGCAAAAAAAGGATTGATTTGTGACAATTTTAGTCACCATCTTTCGAAATGGTAAAAGATCCTAAGTAGTTTTCAGGTTTTAACTGCATATAATTGCAAGGACTGAACAGCTGGAGAAGTAAATTACCCAATTCAAGGCAATTTGACATGGCTAACGTGCCTGCACACTTAAACCCTAGACTCTAAAGACTAAAGAGTAAAGACTACAGCTTTGAGCTCTGTACCGTGTGTCGGTCCACCATCATTACTTCTCAAGCAGGAAAAACTCATACTTCCTCCGTTCTAAAATAAATGAAACACTTACTATTTTAGGCCTTTCAAAATAAGTGAAACGTTACCTTATATGGTATTCACTTCTCTCTATCTCTCTCCTCATCACATGGGTCCCTTCTTTTTTTTCTCTCTATCTCTCTCCTATTCTAAATCCCCGTGCCAAGGCCCTACGTTTCATTTAAAACAGAACGGAGGAAGTATAAGAATTTCAATGGCCACAAAGAAACCTATATTAATTAAAAATCCACAGGGGGCTCGGCCCATATAGACAAATCCATCTGCCCATGTAGCATATGCGGCCACAGGGGAATGACCCAGAGAAGTTGCAGTGTGACTTTCATGTAGGGAACTAATTCCTGGTGCTAAACCAATCACATAGGATATGAAAGATCTCAAGAAAGTAAATAACCACAATATACCAAGTGATGCACTAATACTATCACAATTCACAAGCCATGAATTATGGGAAAGAAACAAGAACAAGACATCAGTTAAATTGATCTTCTTTACCCTTTAAAGTGGTCGTTGCCAAATTCCTATAACAGGAAAACTAACTACAGAGTATGATTCATCGAAATCACAAGAAGGAATGGTAATCCAGAGCTAAACACGTACCTGGCAAGCCTTATTTTTGGCTCTGGTTTCTGCTGTGCTGGGTATGTCATTATTGGGTTTCATAAACTTCTTCTCCCGCCGCTCACAGGAACCCCACCCATCGGAAAACCTACCACCCCTAATAAGAATAAAAAATGGTTGTAAATTACTCACTAATAGGAACCCCACCCATCGGAAAACCTAACTGCGGATATGGGTAAAGAGCCACTTTTGACTACTCAAACACGGTTAATATAAGTAAATACTCACTGCATATATGCACGGGCTACAAATTCAGCACGTTGAACATTGCGGTTGTCATCATATTCAATGGTCTTATCCCTTATTTCGAATGAGACATTGAAGTAAAATGCTATCTTCCTCCAGCCTGTGCATTACATACAAAGGTTCACAGTTTCATTAGCTATTCGAAACGGAGATAAAAGGTTGTAAAAAAGAACTTTTAAATCCATTACCTGACTTTTTGATAAAAGGATTTCCAGATATAATAGTATAATCTGATTTCTCAAGAAGCTGGCCATAATCAAAAACAAATCAGAAGCATAATAAAGGGAACAAAAGTTAGGCATAGTGTGGCCAATCACCATACTTTGAAGAGCACCACTTTAACAAAAGTTAATGGACAAGAGAAATAACAATATCGCATATACAAAATTATTTTCCTATAATACACGAAATATATGTAGAATACACACATCATCAAAAGTTGAGTGATATGGCATACTCAACTTACAAACCAACGCTAACATTACACATCAACACTTAATAACTCTTTATGTGTATGCCGTATTTGATTGGCTCTAATATATATGAAGTTGATATAAGCATGAATTCTCTAAGATATAGTAGCAGTATTAGGATAATCAAGAGCTAAGATTAGATTCTGATATGAAACATTAGAACCACGAAGCACAAATCAATAGACAGGAGCTTAGTGCATCGCTCACCACTAAACTTCTGTTTGTATCACCTAAAATAAGCTCAATGTTACTGATATGAACTATTTCAATAAGCTATGGCTGCACGATATGGTCTTATAACAGATAAAAATCATGCCGGGTTCATGAATGAACCAAAACAAAGCTGTCCTTCAGATCTATATCAAGAGTTCTAACTCCACCCTGATATTTCTCTGTTGATTGGCCTTCAATCTCTGGGTTATGAAAAGATAGATAAGCTAAGTAGCTACTGAAAATCAAGGCGATAAAAATTTTCCTCCATTGAATTACACGAACACTATTTGTGATTAAGTCACAAGTCTGAAACCCACACAAAAATAATTTAAAAGGGAGAGTACAAGAGATAATACAAAAAAGAACAAAAAGATCCTTCAAAGTCCAAACTAGTTGCTACTTTTGCAAAACAAATGTCTCACTCCACTCTAACTAGAGACGCCAAGAAACATTTAACCAAAACTATTCCACAAAGTCTTTTCCTAATTTTCCCCAAAACCAGCATCCTTCCCCTTTAAGTGATCCACAACAGTAACAAGGCAAGTCATATTCACCCATTACTGCGTTAAGAATCCTTCATAATTGTCTCATGGCTTTTAGAGATCTAATATGCAGACTTCTACCCAGACCCAACAGCCCTTTCTACTTGAAGCAAACTTGAGTGACGTAATTATATCATACCATCACATGTGTAGGCTTCCACCTAAGGAACCTCTGGACTTCCAAGTAAGATGAACATCGAAAAGCGTAGTGGTGAGGAGAACATAAAATTGCTAATAGTAAGAAATTACACAAACACACGTTATTTCCCTTACTTCCTCGTTTTTAAATATTTACGATTGCCCTTTCCTAAACAATTGCTCATAGCCTCGTACGGCCTACAAATTTACTTCCCTTGCCTTAGCTGTCAAGTACCTGTATCATCAATGCCATGGATCAAGCCAAATCACTATTTTCTAACATCATCAAAACTGAATAAAACTATATTAACTCTACAAAACTGTCGAGACACAATTGTTTAACACAATGTACTCTCAAAAATTAAATCTACACCAATCAAAAATCTGTTCAAATTTCAAATGAGAATGAAATAATCATCTTATTTGTACCTAATCCTTTCTTCTAGAACAACAAAAACAAAGCCATAAATTACGAGATAATGATGTCCTCATTGTAAAACAATAGAGCAAAATGAAGAGAAAAAGAGTTCGGTTCGGCATTCACGTTTTCACAAGCCTTCACTCATCTTCCTTGTTCCATACACTAAATAATTTATCAGCTCGCTTACGAGATACGAGAAATTCCTAATTCTGACTACCAGTAAATCAACTCTAAGAGAAAAACTATCAAATTTTTCAGAATGCAGCCTCAAAAACACATCAAGCAATTAATTTCCTACAAGTCTTACTATTCTTAAGCAAACAGATGAATATATCAAGAGTTAAAATCCAAAAAAAAAAAAAAAGAGATGAAATAAACTAACCGACATAGCTATATCTTGATAGTCCTTAAAAAGAGAAACAGTAGGAAAGCGACCAGCCAAACAATGCGTAAAATTCTCCTTCTCTTCGCAAACACTGTACTGAATATGAGGAGAATTGTTCAATTGAGGCGAAGAATAGAGGTGATTAACAGGAAAATGCTTGGAAATCATCAAATCAGGACTACTCTCACTGGTGCCAGAAACACAAGAAGATGATGATCTGGAGATTTTTTGCGGGCGATGATGATCATGAGATGAAACCCTAAGTTTGTCTTTAATGGCGTAATTTGGAGGAGGAGGAGAGAAAGAGGAATTGAGAAGTCGAGGTTTGGGTGGAGATTTGAAGTTGGGGGTTGTAGAAGAGGCAGCGGCTGCAGCAGAGTCGATGACTGCCCACAATGTGGCGTCGTCAAGGTCTCTGTCGTCCACGGGAAGTGAGGCCATTAATTTATTCTCTCTCTCTTCGTTTCCTGTTTAATTGTTTCCGAATTCAAAAACTGGTTTGCCGCTACTGTTGTAGACTTGTAGTTAGGGCTGTTCAAAGACTAGGGTCGGACCGGAATTTGGACCGGACCGGACCGGACTGGACCGGACCGAAGATTCCGGTCCGGTCCTCGATCCGAAGAAAATCCCGATTCCGGGTTTCCGGTCCGGTCCGGTCCGGACCGGTGGACCGGAATTTCTGATTTTTTGGTAAAAAAAAAAAAGTTTATATATTAAAATAGTTTAAAAGGTAGTAAAAAGTTAGAAATTTAGAACTACTATTTATAAACTTTAGAAATATTGTTATTAATATTATTAAAATTTTAATATATCTAATTTATAAATATATTTAAATCAAATAAAAAATATATTTTTTTAAAAAAAATAAAGATTCCGGTCCAACAGGTCCAAGACCGGACCGGAAAAATTCAGGTCCAGGTCCAATTTTTTTCCAGATTCCGGTCCACCGGTCCTGGACCTGTGAACACCCCTACTTGTAGTAGTATTTATTTAAATCACGACGGGGCACTTATAAATTAACCCGTCTTGGATGCATCTGATGTCTGCGAAAGTAAATCGATAGTAAAATTGTAATAGTATTATTTTATCTAATAATCTCAAATAATAAAATAATAAGTAAGAAAATTTGTTTAAATAGTTTCTCTGAAGAAAATTTTGACATCATTTTTATTTGGAAAACATTAACGTGTATGTGTAACAAAATCCATTGATTAAAATAATGTTTGCATCATTTTTTAAGTTAATTTAGTTTAATTGTTACGTGAGTGAGGGTATTTTAGTCTTTTTACGTGTACACCAAATTCTTGAAGAGTTGCTTTATAGAATAGATATACGGGCGTACGTCATACCCGAAACTAGATGTGACCGAACTACACTTGTCAAAAATTAATCCCATTTAATATTTGTCTTGAAACTGACCCAAAAATAATAAGCCACGGAAAAAAAATTGATGATATGAAACTAGCTTTTGTGAGAAGTCGAACACAATTTGTTGGGTCAAAACTGGATCTGACCTAGACTTCTTTATTTTTTACTCCCTCTGTCTCATATTAATCAATACAGATGTACTGGCATATATAGTGTTTTAAGAGTTTTATTTGACTTCTTTATTTTATTGTTGGTACTCCATTCGTAGTGAGGTTTTTGTTATTGTAGAGACTGAATTGTAGGATTTCAACTTTTTGAAGTAAAGTGTGAGTTATGTTTCCTTATAAGTGTTAGGTTTCGTAGGAAAAGAGAGAAATAATATTAATATTGATTCGCATGACACAGATGAAAACATGAAGAGTATTGATTAACATGGAACGCATGGAGTATACAATAATTAAAAGAAGATTCATCAAAATAAACCTTAAATTCACTCGAAATCTAAAACTAACAACCATCCTCTCAAAAACAAACCTACCACCCTCTTTTAACTCTCTCACTCGCTTTTAAGTCTAAGTGATACTACTACCTTTTCTTTTTAACCTACATACTTTCCTTTTTAGGTCTTTTTTTTAATCTACACACTTTTCCTTCATCAAAATTGGTAAATTTCCCATCATCTTTCCATACATTTTCAACCCATCTCTACACTCATATACTCGATCTCCTCAAATATTTAATTTTAGTAAGGTTGAAGAACTGAAAAGTCGAGGAATATGGATTTTCTGTAAGGAAGCGTTGGGGAATTAATGTTATAATAAAGGAAATATTGATTTAAGATCAATGTGGTAATTAAGTTTAAATAATTGGAATTGCAAAGTTCAAACGAGTAATTGTGTCGTTATATATCTATCATGCATGGAATACAGAGTATGAAATTCTTGATTTACAATAATAATCATAGATGACTTATTATAATTGTAGCCATATTTTTATTGCCTACGTGATGTGAGCGCAAATTTGACTACCTCAATGTAGGGTCTTAGTTTTGAAAATCATTTTTGTAAAAGTAGTCGCCAACAAGACTTTAAAGAAAGACTAATAAACCTAATTGGATATTTAGAAAAACAAGGGACATTCGGAAGGGACTTATCCATTCTAAATTTCCCATCATAACTTCATAATTGGTCAATGAACCAAAAATTGAGTTCGGGGGTGAGGGTACGAATATGTCATGAATCAAATTCACCCATTGTTGGCCTCTACTAAGTAAGATTCATAATCTAATTTCATGCAATTAAAACAACCAAGCAATATATTTTAAAGCACCCTAAAAGTTAATCTAAGTTAGTTTATTAAACACAAAAGAAATTGTGGTGATATGTTCATTAGCAATCAAATTCTAAGGTACCTAAACCAATTGTTCAAATTATCTAACTTTAATGTTGGAATATTTATTTAGGTCTTTGATTAGCAATTAAATACAAGGTGAAAAAACAACTATACAAGACAGAGAAGTCAAAATAATAAATATTGCAGGGAGTTAGTTATAATACATAAATATTTACCGACGCATGATTACGTTAACCATCTACATCATGAAAAAAAATGTTGATAACTTCAATAAAAATAATAAAAAAGAACTGAAATAATTTAAAGGACCATCAAAATTTTTGCACTGATCATAGATCGAATATTAAACTTGTGTTGAAAAATATTGATGTTGATTCGGACGTAACATCAACAAAAAGCAGTTTGCTTTGTCTTTGCTTTTGATTGATATGATGATGATGATGATGATGATGGAGCTATGATGATGATGGAGCTATGATAAACATCTAATTGCTAAATGTTAGTAAATATCTAACAAGGGTAAAATTGTCTATTTGCATAAGACAAAAAAGATAAAGTTGTCAGTCAAACGAAAAGGTGACCTTGAAAAATGTGATGCTAATAAATAAGTGTTCATACAACTACAAATAGTGTTTGTGTAATTACAAATAGTGTTTATGCACGTAACAAATAGTGTTCATGAAATATAAATAGTGTTTACAAACAGTGTCAGTCTAACAAAAAGTTGTTAGTCTAACAAAAAGGTTGACCTTGAAAAATGCGATGTTAACAAATAGTGTTCATGCAACTACAAATAGTGTTCATGTATTGTAAGTAGTGTTTATGCAACTAACAAATAGTGTTCATGAAATATAAATAGTGTTCATGAAACCAATTGGTGTTTTTATGTATTAAAAGGTAAAAAAACTCTGCAAACAAAAAAAATTATTTTTTCTTTTTATGTCTTTTATTACTTTTTTTATTCCTTGCTAGATGTTTACTATAGCTCGATGATGATGTGTTAATGATGATGAAGATGGCACAAGATGGCAAGATGGGATCAGGTGGTAAACAAAAAGAAAGTGGGGTTGATGAATGTAGATGATAAGTTGGAAAATACTTAATACGTTTAGAAATAGTTGCGCCATTTGTATAGTGTTTAGTATTCATATCTAACTTCAATTGTCTTTGGTGATTTATATTTAGGAAAAACATATATAGCCATATGGGATCGTGTTAGATTCGTTTCAATGTATACTTTTTTAATATCAACTTTTTATAACTTTTACTTATTAATAATCACGGATATTAATGTTTGAAACTATGCAGCGGCAAGCGTAGAAACATGAAACGGTGCATCTATTACTAAGCAGAGGAATATGATAATTAGGAGGTATATGTGGTGTGTGAGAGGTGAGAATTAGGTGATGGGCGTACGTGAATGTGGTACCGTGAGAGTATGAGAGTTCTAAAAACAAGCGATGCATACATACAAATATATAAGTATGGCCTTGTTTGGCAATTAGCGGATAGTTGTTAGCTGTTAGTTGATTGTATTAGCTGATAGCTGATAGCTGATTGTATTAGCTGATTTGAGTAGTTGATTGTATTAGCTACTATTTGTATAAAAATGTTTGGTAAGTAGCTGATTGTTACATAATTGTGTAAAATGACCAAAAAGGACATGTGTATAATTTATTATTGTACCTTTCACTGTTTATTAATGTAATTTTCAACAACTTTAGGACATAAATGTAATTGGTCCGCTCATTCCCAAACCTCTAATGTCAAAAAACTCCTCCCACTAACTTTTTCAAAAAGAGCTTTTAGCGCACAATCAGCTAATTGAAATATTTATTTACCAAATGCTCAAATTAGAGGATTGACTAGTCAAATCCTCTAATATGAGTTCGAACCTCTAATTTCGCCCCAAACCTCTCTTTACCAAACAAAGCCTATATGTTTAGGACCGAGAGCTAAGTCACAAATAAACAGATATTTATCTTATTTTAAACACATTTTTATCTTTATAAGATAAAAAGATTTAAAAATACTTAGAAATCATATATTGAAATATTTTAGATAATTAATAAAACTAATTAACATAATTAGTTAAAATGGGCTCGAAAGGTGTTTTCGAAAAAGAAAAATTGACATGAATAATCCTAACTTTCACCCGTCTTGTCAAAATAATCCCAATTTTTGAGGAGACCTTCTCAAAATAAGTCAAACTATCTTTTTTCTTGCCTACACTAATCCATTTTAGGTCTATAATATATTAAAAGTTAATAGTTCGGATTATTTTGAGAAGGTATCCCCTAAAGTTGGGATTATTCTAAATAATTCAAAGTTGGGATTATTTTGAGAAAACTGGTGAAAGTTGGGATTATTCATGTCAATTTTTTCTTTCGAAAATGGGTTTTTATAAAACTATATTTAATTTTTTTTCGAAAATAGGTTTTTATAAACTATATGAGAGTGAGCTAGAAATACTTGACGTTAGGCTCATTCCTGATTCTTTCTTTGATCCAGACCAATCAGACAGAGGTATTTGTCATTATAAGGTATTAAAATGGGGATATAGTTTTATGTGTCTTCAATAATATGGTTATAAAACTACTATATGAAATATTGAGGCAATAAAGTTGGGAATACGAATACTTTTCTTGTGATATTGAGCTTGAAGTTATGCATTGTGAGTTCAATTATACTTGGGAATGTAATGTGATGAGAATTTTAGATTTTAGGCTAGTTGGGTTGCTAGAAGTTACAATCGGAAATTCAAATATGAGGATATCAAATCATTGAGATAAGGGAGTTAAACGCCAAATCGTGTTAGAGGAAGCATTAATTACTTATAAGTATTGTGTATAAGTTCAAACATTACAAGTTACAAGTACCTTGTTTAACTTATAAAATTTCAAGAAACATCTGTCATTGGTTGGTTGTGTCTTTTGACACTACATTGTATGTCATGGGTTCCGACTGTAAAAGAGCTATGATTTTGAAAATAAATTTTGTATATATTGTTTCCTTGAAAGTGATTTGAATAGTCTAGAATTTAGATTTGAATTGTACTAAATTATTGAGGTTCGGGTCTACCGGATTCGTCAATTGTTTTCTAAGGGTGCGTTCTCTTCACCTGAATAACCCTGAAGTGAACTGAACTTATCTGAACTGAACTGAACTGAACTGAAGTGAACTGAACTTATCTGAACTGAACTGAACTGAACTGAACTTATTGGACCTGATTGGACCTGATTCAACTTATTGGACCTGATTGAACCTGATTGAAACTTATTGGACCTGATTGAAACTTATTGACCTGATTGAAACTTATTAGACCTGATTGGACTTGATTGAAACTTATTAGACCTTATTGGACCTGATTGGAACTTATTTGACCTTATTTAACAAAAAAAATTGATGAGTAATAACATAAATATTACCCCTAACTGTAACACCCTCAAATTTCTCTCTTTTTGAAGAATATATTTTAATATAAAACACTTGAGAAACTTAAGAGTATTACCGCCACGTGATAACGTTAAAGGCTTTAATACTAACTACTAACTGAACTTGAAACTAATGCAGCGGAATAACTTAAATAACTCCTCTTTATTAATATATATAAACTTTATTGTACAACTATAACAATGGAAATATAGAAAATAAAATAACAACTCCTTGACTAATTATGATTCCTCACTAGCTCCCCCATATGAAGTATGCATCATATCAACCTGTAAATTCGGCTCGCCAAAATAGGGTCATCACAGGGACAAAGTCATAAAACAAAACAAACAAAACGCGTGTCAGTAAATATATTGAGTACATGTATATGCGGAATATTAAACACTTTATTTAATTAAACATTTGAAATATTTAATTTCGAAAATCCTTCCTTGAATACTTGATAATTATATAACATAAAGTATTTAACTTTAATAAAAACTCATTTTCCTTGCCTATGTACCTTTCCTAAAGTGTGCACAACCCCCAAGTTTAGTATTCCTTACTGAGTCTATTACAAGGGGTTACTACCTTGTCCACATGACTTATACAAAAAGTACATGGGTAAAATATCATAGCTACCGTTCTTGTTAGTAAATAACAAGTCGTTGCCTCTTTATAATTGTGATCATAAAAAATCATATAACTAATAAAATTCCTTTGGAAATAATCCTCCTTTTAAAAGAATAATAATTCTAAAAAAAAATAAACCTCGGCCTTATATATGCATAATATATAACTTGATTATACATAGTCATAGAAAGCTTTGAAAAACTCTGGCAGATGAGAGCATGTGAATATTAAAGTTAAAGCTTCTAGTGGTGAGTTTTATCACCAAAGTAACGAGAACTATGCACAGCTATTTTAATAACACAATGGAAACAACAGTACTACTAATGCGTAAACAATAACTAAGCCATAAACTATCTTGGATTAAGCCGTAAATTCTCTTGGATCAAACATCACATTAGCATGAATTTATTGATTTATTCTAAGTTCATAAAATATTCATAAACTTTTAACATGATCCAAAATAACACCCTAAAAACATGATACTACGCATGCAAGACAATATTTAAAGATCTACATATACACGTACCTTGAAAATTAATAACTACTAGGGAGAAGAGAGAAGGTAGGCTAAGAGAGAGAGAGTTTAAACTTGAGAAAAGAGATGTATTCCTCAAATTTGGTGTGAAAAATATGATGGGTGGAGACCCCTATTTATACTAGTTGGAAAAGTAGAATCGGAATAGGATTAGGAAACTAAAAGATGAATTTAGGAAAAAAATAAACTAATCTAGCTAGGATATATCTAATATTTATTAGGATTTTTTGATGGGAATAATCCCACCTTTGGGCGATCCTCCCAAAACAGTCCCACCTTTCATAAATTTGAGAATAATTCCACCTTTGTGGGACATTTGTCAAAAACGGGTCTTTTTACTAGTCACCGGTTCAACAAGTGATGACTCACCACTATTTTTATTTTTTTTAAAAAAAACCCTCCCACCACCCCTCCCCCCAACCCCACTCACATTAAACCCCCACCCCACCTCCCGCAGGCAGGCATTCACCGCCCACCCCAATCTTCGTCTGTGGCCACCGTCGCCCCTCCCTCCGAACAAATTTGTTTTTTGAATTTCAACAGTAGAGAGAAAGAGGAAGAAAGGAGAAAGAGGAAGAAGAAGAAGGGATGGGGGTCTGCTTGTGGAAGCGCGCGGGTGGAGGGGGTTCACCTGGGAAGCGCGGGGGGTTTCTGGGGAGGGGGGTGCGAGGGGGATTTGCGGGGGAGGGGGTTTTCGGGGGAAGGGGTTGCGGGGAGGGGGACTTGCAGGGGAGGGGGGTTTTCGGGAGGGGGGATTTGCGGGGGAGGGGGGTTTTCGGGGAAGGGGTTGCAGGGGAGGGGGTTTTCGGGGGAGGGGATTTGCGGGGGGAGGGGGTTTTCGAGGGAGGGGGTTTGTAGGGGGAGGGAGGTTTGCAGGGGTGAGTGGGGTTTATGGAGGGGGTCGCAGGGGGGGGGGATTTGCGGGGGAGGGCGTTTGCAGGGGAGGGGGTTTGCGGCGGAGGGGGGGGGACCGGGGTGGGGTGGGGTGGGGCCGGCGGGGGTGGGGTGACCGGGGTTTCTTTGTGGGGGTGGGGACTGCAGGGGTGGGGTGGCTAGCTGGTGGTAGTTGTGGAGGAGAAGAAGAAGAGGAGGGAGAAAAGAGAAAACCTACATTTGCAGGTTACCAACAGGTCAAGGTCCATTTTGAGCAGACACACCCTAAAGGTGGGATTATTCCCAAATTTATGAAAGGTGGGACTGTTTTGGGAGGATCGCACAAAGGTGGGATTATTCCCATCAAAAAATCCTATTTATTATTATCCAACTGAGATTAGGAAAAGATATAAATTATCCTATAATACATAATTATATAAGGTAAATAACTAAAAGATAACAAAAGGAAAAAAATAACCAAACTTTATCAACACACTTAACGTGTGAGTTATGTGCGTTGACATTTTTTCTCTTTTTCTTTTTTTTTCTTTTTCTTTTTATAAACCTTTTTGTAAATCTGTTTGTAAAATCTTTTGGATTTTTTTTCCTTTAAAATATTTTTAAATTTTATTTTAAACAAAGTACCTATATTTTAAAATTAGTAAACCTAGGCCCAAAATCCAAATTGAGCTAGGATTAATTTTAAACACCCAAAATCTTTTATAAAAGCCTATTTTAAAAGCCTTTTTAGTAAATAACAACCTTTTTAATAACCAAAACTTTTCTAAAAAAATATAAATATTAACTACTAAAAATACGGAGTATTACACTAACATAAATACTATCCCTCGAAATTTATTATGACATAATAATTATTAAAATACATCCTTCAAAAAAATAGTAATTATTAATTATCTCTTATGATTAACATTTTAACAAAAAAAAATACTATTTATATGCTTGCCTATACACAACTTTCACCACTAATATATCTAATAGTCTTGCTTTGATTTCATACAGCACTGGTAGGTGATACTCTGTCGTACACCTGTCAAAAATAAAACCTGCAAAACCTTCTAACAATGTAGTAGGGTAAGTAGGGTCGAATCCACAGAGAGATGGTCGTTTTAATCTAGCTTCTAAGGTATAGAGAAACTAAACAAGATCAGTAAAATTGAATTAAAGTTCTAAACTAATCAAACTACGAAAATCAAACTAAAAAGGATCTAGGGCAATGGTTTACCATGTTTATAACTATAATCTATCAAAATATCATCAATGGTTCAATGAATCAGATATCTAGAGCACATGTTAATCCTACGGTCGGGCCTTAACGCTCTCAAATCAACATATGCTAGTACAGTCGCTCAACATAATCAGATTTGCTAATTGTAGGCAAGCCTCTAAAGAGTATTATCTCTCGATCAATGACTCGATATTAGCAATATTTAATCAGACAATTGATCAGATTGCAAGATTGATAATATAAACATTAATCAATTAGAAATAACAATGACTAATGAAACCATCAATAAACGTCCATCAAGAATTATAACATATAAACATGGATTCCCAAACCCTAGAAATAAAATTACTCAATCATGAAATAAAGAATAAAAACTACATTTAGAAAAAGAAAGGAAAACATAATTAAAAGAAATCAATGAAAGAGAGAGAATGAAATAATAAAACTAATGAATTAAAGAAGAACATGAAAAACTAGGGTTTAAACTAAAGAGAGAGAAAAGAAGAAAACTAAACTAAAAACGCAGAAAAATAATATTAATCTAATCGAAAATACTAAAAGCCTATTTATACTTTTTACAAAACCGGCTAAAAAAACAAATAAACCCGTCTCGAGAAACCGCCCGGTCGACCGGGCGAAATCCGCCTGGTCGGGCGACGGTGATTGAGGAACTACGACTGAACAGTAAATCCGCCCGGTCAACCGGGCGAGCCCGCCCGATCGAGACGCGCAAGCGATTTTGGCTCCTTTCACGCCCGATCGGGCGCGCAAGCGATTTTGGCTCCTTTCACGCCCGATCGGGCGCGCAAGCGATTTTGGCTCCTTTCACGCCCGGTTGACCGGGCTAACATGCCTTGCATCCTGTGAAAATTTCATTTCGCCTGGTCGGGCGAAACCGCCCGGTCGACCGGGCGGGAAAACTGCGATTTTGCGTCAACTTGCGAAGGCTATATCTCTCAAACCAGGTGTCCGTTTGGGACGTGTGACCTATCGTTGGAAATCCCTTCAAGTCTAGTTTCCAACCCAATTGGAATTTCTTGATTATCAATTTTCTATCAAAAGTTATGATCAAAATAGTGAATATGTGTCAGTTTTGGCACTTCTTTCACTAGCTCTTTGCTTCATTCTAACTCGAGATTGTCCCAAACGGATGCATTGTGATCCTTGTGCAAGCTATCTTCATCCTCAATGATTAATAGGCTTGATCTTAGATAATCATAATCAATTTACATCAAAATAACCTGAAAATCATCGAAACACGCAAAAGGGGAGTAGTAGAGCACAACTTACGTAATTCATGCCATTATGCACCTAAATGCTCTAAAAGGAGTTCTAAATGCAATCAAAATGCATCTAAAAACTATATATAAAAGTGACACATCAAACTCCCCCAAGCTAAACCATTGCTTGTCCTCAAGCAATAAGACATAGACATTGGAAAAGAAAGACAACCTACAATATAGGACTATAGGGTCAAACACTCAATTGAAAACACGAGAGATATAATCACTACACAAACCAAGCATCGAAACAATCTCGAACAAAGCCGCATAGCATGTCATGAATCGCAATCGACTCTCCAATCATACCACATACCATCTCTCCCAAGTTGGATTTAACCAAACCTGACAGACCTCACTATAGTCATGTGTGCTCAAATCTCTCATGTGTTTAAAGGATAAATGATGACACTCAACCTAAAACAAGTCGACTCAGATGAAACATAAACTCTTTAACTTTGACTTTTTGACTCACTTAATTCTCAACAATACAATGCACAATGATCAAGAGGACTTTTAAGGGTTGTAATGGGGTTGAGGTTAAAGGTATGGAAAATAATTTGGGAATTGTGGTGGAAAAACCAAGAAGGGGGAGCATCATATAACTAAAAACATGACCAAGAAAGGTCACAATAACTCCGTGCAACAACCAACAATCTCCAAATATAATCAACAACACTTTTCACTCAAGAAATTCAATCATAACCCTTTTTATTTCACTTTATTCACAACTTTTTTTTCACTTCTTTTTCATTTCATTTTTCACTTTTTCTTTTGTGTTTCTTTTTTTGAACTTTCATTTCAATTTCCAAGCTCACTAAACATATTTTTCCATCCATCTAAACCACAACTAGAGCACTTCAATTCAATACAAACCAAACCAAAACTAATACTCGCTCCTCCAAGCTAGGCTTAGGACAAATATCAAATGAGGCCAATGGCTTGTAATGTAGGTAGCAATCAAACATAGTCAGAAAGGCTCAGCAGGACTAGAGGAAGGATAATATGAAAACAAGAATAACTCTGGAGCTAAGATCATTAAATAGAATGCCTCAATCATATCAAAATGTATGCACTATCAAATATCAAAGAGTACCAAGTCAAAATCAAGATCAATGCGACAACTAAGGAACTAATCACACATGAAAGAACATAACTGACACAGATACGTCAGTTTATAGGCACAGAAGCTCACTTAGTTTAAGGTGTATGCACAATAAAGTTAAATCGAGCCAGAGAGAGATCAATCAATCTTACCACAAACAATCAATTGCGAAACAATCGTGCTATGAAGAATCACGAACAAGATGAATTATGCTTAGGAATTGTAGTAAAATATCAGCAAGGTTGTCAATAAGTGCTAGCAATAGTCCCATAGATGCAACTAAAATGACATGAAATCTAATATGAGATGAAATATGCCAATGCAACTACGAAAGCAATACAATGTTTTTGGTTACACGTAAACTCCCACTCCTAGTGAGCGGTACAAACCGTGCAACATCCTATGAAAGCAATGAAAAAACTACTCTAAATGCAACTAACATGCGCTAAGTAATGATGACAAACATCCTCCCCCAAGCTGAATGACACATTGTCCTCAATGTGAACAAAGAGGAATTAAATGAGGGAGAGGTACAACTTACAAAAGGGGTGGGTAATCAAATGGAGTGTCAAAAAGCATCGACACCTCCACCACAATCGATAGTTGTAATGAGGCAGTGAACAAGATCAGTAAAATTGAATTAAAGTTCTAAACTAATCAAACTACGAAAATCAAACTAAAAAGGATCTAGGGCAATGGTTTACCATGTTTATAACTATAATCTATCAAAATATCATCAATGGTTCAATGAATCAGATATCTAGAGCACATGTTAATCCTACGGTCGGGCCTTAACGCTCTCAAATCAACATATGCTAGTACGGTCGCTCAACATAATCAGATTTGCTAATTGTAGGCAAGCCTCTAAAGAGTACTATCTCTCGATCTATGACTCGATATTAGCAATATTTAATCAGACAATTGATCAGATTGCAAGATTAATAATATAAACACTAATCAATTTGAAATAACAATGACTAATGAAACCATCAATAAACATCCATCAAGAATTATAGCATATAAACATGGATTCCCAAACCCTAGAAATAAAATTACTCAATCATGAAATAAAGAATAAAAACTACATCTAGAAAAAGAAAGGAAAACATAATTAAAAGAAATCAATGAAAGAGAGAGAATGAAATAATAAAACTAATGAATTAAAGAAGAACATGAAAAACTAGGGTTTAAACTAAAGAGAGAGAGAAGAAGAAAACTAAACTAAAAACGCAGAAAAATAATAATAATCTAATCGAAAATACTAAAAGCCTATTTATACTTCTTACAAAACCGGCTAACAAAAACAAATAAACCCGTCTCGAGGAACCGCCCGGTCGACCGGGTGAAATCCGCCCGGTCGGGCGACGGTGATTGAGGAACTACGACAGAACAGCAAATCCGCCCGGTCAACTTGCGAAGGCTGTATCCGACCGGGCTAACATGCCTTGCATCCGTGTTTAAATTTCATTTCGCCCGGTCGGGCGAAACCGCCCGGTCTACCGGGCGGGAAAACTGCGATTTTGCGTCAACTTGCGAAGGCTGTATCTCTTAAACCAGGTGTCCGTTTGGGACGTGTGACCTATCGTTGGAAAGCCCTTCAAGTCTAGTTTCCAACACAACTGAAATTTCTTGATTATCAATTTTCTATCAAAAGTTATGATCAAAATAGTGAATATGTGTCAGTTTTGGCACTTCTTTCACTAGCTCTTTGCTTCATTCTAACTCGAGATTGTCCCAAACGGATGCATTGTGATCCTTGTGCAAGCTATCTTCATCCTCAATGATTAATAGGCTTGATCTTAGATAATCATAATCAACTTACATCAAAATAACTTGAAAATCATCGAAACACGCAAAAGGGGAGTAGTAGAGCACAACTTACGTAATTCATGCCATTATGCACCTAAATGCTCTAAAAGGAGTTCTAAATGCAATCAAAATGCATCTAAAAACTATATATAAAAGTGACACATCAGTAGGAAATCAATTAATAACATTTATATCTTTCATTATTATTAGTAACGAACACATGTTATCTCTAGTTATTTAAATACGAATTGCAAAATATTATAATTGTGATGATTATTATTGTTAACCTTATTTGACCATGATTATAATATCTTTTAATAATAACATAATCAGCTAATAGTAATATGAATAATAACATAATAAATAATAATATAAATATAATACTATATAATCATAGGGGTACTTTAATTAAATCTTTAAATAATAACATAATCAGGTAATCGTAATATAAATAATAAAATAATAGACAATATTACAATATAATACTATATAATAATCATAGTGGTGCTTTGAGGTCCTCGTGGGAGCCCAATGGTTGGTGCTCCCACCTCCCAACCGCAAGGTCGGGTGTTCGATTCTCATCACTCCCCAATTTGGGGAGTTTGTATAAAAATGTTTGCTTGTGGGTATAAAATCCCCTCTACCCAGCCAATGAGCTGGTGTGCCCTGCAGGCTAGTAGCCTAGCAGGGGTTGGTCTTCGAACCAATTATCTTTCCTGAACAAAAAAAAAAAAAAAAAAAAAAAAAAAAATAGTGGTGCTTTAATTAAAATTTATTGATCATTGACTATTTGGATCTTATTGGAACTTATTGGACCTGATTAAACCTGATTGAACCTGATTGGAACTTATTGCACCTGATTGGAACTTATTGCACCTGATTGGAACTTATTGGACCTTATTGGAACTTATTGTCCTGATTGGACCTGATTGAAACTTATCTGAACTGAACTGATTGGACCTGAAACTTAACTTATTAAGGTGAAGAGAACGCACCCTAACTCAAGTTAAATTTAACTCAAGTTTTGTAATTACATTATTGAACTACAATTATGGGGTTTTATTAACATAATTTGAGCATATGGCATACGATTTTGAATATATCCGATTACGAATTTGATTAAACATTCAGATATTGGATTTGTCAGGGGAAGAAGCTGCGAAAGCAATGATGGACAACATTGTGGAGCATATGACCATTGTGTTATTATAGAGCGAAAGCTCGAGGTCCTCGTGGGAGCCCAATGGTTGGTGCTCCCACCTCCCAACCGCAAGGTCGGGTGTTCGATTCTCATCACTCCCCAATTTGGGGAGTTTGTATAAAAATGTTTGCTTGTGGGTATAAAATGATAAAATCCCCTCTACCCAGCCAATGAGCTGGTGTGCCCTGCAAGCTAGTAGCCTAGCAGGGGTTGGTCTTCGGACCAATTATCTTTCCTGAACAAAAAAAAAAAAAAAAAAAAAATAGAGCGAAAGCTCATTGTGCAATTGGGCTTGGTGCCCATTTGTGTATGGCGATCTTTCCTGAAAGTCTTGCAAGCAGAACATAAATGGTGGAGAGACATCCCTCTAAATTCTAGAGAATAAGGTATTGGCCCCTCTCTAATCGCGTTCTCTTTTCCCATGTGTGATCATCTGTGATTGCTTTCAGAAGAAGCAAATTGTGGATTTCATATTGTAACTAGTACTTTTATAGAAAGGTGTTTGAAACCTCATTTTTTAGTAACATTTGATTATGCAAGATTATGTTGGAAGGTATTATGTAAGGAGCCTATTCGATGTTTTATATATATCAAGAATAAAAGGTTATTTGAAATTGAGTTGAATGGGAACTAGCTTAGGAATACCAATAAGTTATCGCATCAGAAACTCTTTAATACGCTTTGACTATGCGAAGTTATATTTAGAAGAATATATGTTTTGACTTGAAAACTTAAATATCTGGGAAGTTAATGTTAATAGCTAGTGTGTGAATAAGATTACGTTTTGGGTCTCATCAAAGTTTCTATCTTGATTCAAAAGATCATGTTTTATCAATTGGAAATCTTACGGATCTCTATAGGAAAATATATTTTAAAATATATCTTCGTAAATTTTCCATTCATAATCCAAATAATCTTCCACACCTCCTCCTCTGATCCATACAGCAGGGCCCAACTTCTCAAATGTCCTAATCGTGTAAACCAATAAGCAGACTTAACAGTGTAGACAATATTATGGGTGGGCCGTGGGCCATAGGTACAAGCGATCTCTTGTCCATAAATGAGACCGAGAAATGTCAAGCATAGAAGCTTTATCTTCCACATTAAAAATATCATTAAGAAGATTCACTTTCCAAGCATCACCTTCAAAGTCACTTAAGTCACACACCCGTAGCTCCATATTACTCTGAGCACACGACTGTGGGCACCATTTAGGCACCGGACAACCAAGCATCACTCCACACGTTGATATCAACACCGTTGCCTACCTGCCACTTCAAGCCCTCTACAAGCAAGGATTTTGCCCCCATATGCTACGCCAAGAATAGCTCGGATCAAAGCCAATATGAACATCAAGGAAACCATGATTTTTGTAGTATTGGGCTTTGAGAATACAAAGCAAAAAGGAGCCATTATTCTTATCTAATCTCCATGCCTGTTTTGCCAAAAGGGCTTGACTTTCAAGTCACAGAAACCCATTCCTCCGATGGATTTAGGAAGACAGAAAGACTCTCAGCTACGCCAATGAAGTTTCCGATCAGATGCCTTAGCGCCCCACCAGAACCTTGCGAGAATAGAGTAAATCTCACCAATTAAACCATCTGGAATACAAAACATGCTCATCTTATATGTAGGAATAGCTTTTGGCACTGCTTTTATCAATGTTTCTTTCACGAGATGCGAGAGTAATTTTTCCTTCCAACCTTGCAATTTTTTTCAAAATCCATTCCTTGAAACAAGCAAAAACATACTTTTTTTTATCTTCCAATAATTATTGTGGTAATCCCAAATACTTCTCATGCCGATTAACTTCTCTAACGCGCAAGGTGCTAATAATTGCTGCCATTCTCTCTGTATGACAGACTTACTAAATGCAACTTCAGTCTTGCTTAAATTAACACTTCCTAAGCCTTGGCAAATTTAAGAAACGAGCTTTGCGGAAATGAATTAAGATTATATAAATAATGCTGAGATTACATTGCGAGAACTTGCTGAGATTATAAATAATGCTTTCATGAAAAATAAATATTGCATTGGCACTTCCAATAAGCTTATCTACAAAGAAATGCTTTCACTTGGACTACTACCATCGAGACAACTAATATCAGAATGACACGAAACGGAATTATTTCCACTATCACTCCATCTCTATTTTCATCTTTTCCAAGCCTCCAAGGTGCGCAGAGGCAACTCAAATCCTCAAGCAAAACTATATAACACCAAAAGCGGACCAAAAAGGAGATGACCAAACCTAAAACCTACTACAAAAAAAAAAAGTATTCCTAAATCTAACTTCGTTTCACTTCTCATTTCTTTCTTTTCCTTTTCCTCGTGGTGTGAATTTATTGAATGTAGTTACCGCTACAGCAGTCAGGAAGAATTCCACATCAATCAATAGCTCGCTCCACTTTCTTCTCCAACATAACTGTTCCACTGAACTCCGTCAGCTGAAACTCCCTGGTATATACAGACAACTGTGGAAAGAAAAAAGTGCACGAATCAATACTGTTGAACTCAAACTCCATGACTTCCAGGAACCAATTGATAATCGAAAAAGAAAATGCAGCAAACAGGAATTCATACAGAAACAGCTCCCAGTAGCATTAGAGTTTTGGTCTAATGCATTATTCAGATACGGGAAAGGAGAATAAACAGGAAAAGTGGATACCAACATGCATGATCGTTTTAGGAGCAAAAAAATCCACACATGTTCCATGAAAGAAGCAATTGTTATCGCTTTCCAAGAATAGGGAGTTTACTTTGTGTCTTCGTTATAAACAATATCTTGTAAAAGGTTCAATATAGATAAAGATGTTTACTTACTCTTTCTTGGCTCACATCTCTGAAACCAAGTCTATTTACCCACATGAATTTGGCTTTTTCTGCTGCTGGAAGCACCAGATTTTCCACCTCCAAGGTACTCAGTAACTTCTGAATACGAGAGAATAACGCAAGAAAGTAACCCTGCCACAACAGCAAAAAAGAATCAAAATATTGAACCTATCCAGCATGTAAATGACTCAACAAGATTCTATTATGCCCACTTCAGAGACTTGTCGAAAGCAACGAACAGGAAAAGCACAGCTTGTTATTCATAAGACCAATCTTAACCAAGATCAAATGCTTACTTTTCCTTGATATTCCTTGCTTGTGGCCACAAGGGGAAGCTCAGCTACTTCACGACCAAAAATTCTAAGAAGACCAGCTGACACGACAACTGACCTGCACACAGACGCACATATATTTATCATATAAGTACACCCAATAAAGGGAAGTCAAATCTTTCACATGGACAGGCTGCACCTATTTTCAGAAACAGAGCAAAAAAGAGACTAGAAACCAAACTTGGAAGTCATCATATCATGCGACCGGGACCATGATTAACAATTTAGCATCACAGAGCCTAAGAAAGTAAAAAATTTAAACATAGCAAAACAATTTATACATTTGCATGTTATCTTTCTAATATTCCCATGTTCTCGTTAATATACATGCTAATACAAGAAAAAAATCTAAAGCATAGTAATTTCTTTTTTGCATCCACATATTGTTCTTATGATACCTCCGCGTTCTTTGCAACATGAAGGTAAATTGAGTAGATAAAATAGGGATACTATAAAGAATATACAAGTAAACATCTAAAGCAAAACTTTGTTTTGAGCATAATAAATTTGTTTGATACAGAAAAAAAATTTGATAATGGAAACTTTTGCTTATATGTCCAAACTATATACTTCCTCCGGTTTTTTTTAACTTGCAGCGTTTGGGTTTGCACAAGGACCAAGGAGAGGGGAGATATAGAGAGATAAAAAGAGAACACACGTGCTAGGAGAGAGAAAGAGAGAACATATTGCTAACAGTAGAAACGTTGCAAGTAATAGAGAATTGCCAAAAGTGGGAAACATTGCAACTTGCAAGTAAGAAAAAACGGAGGAAGTATGTTGTTGGCGTAATTTTTCAAAAGTTTTTACATGTATTTTTTAAATATTAGTTGTATGTTCAAAATCTGCTCTAAGACCATGATATAATTTGCGCCAAACATATAAAAACAGAATAACTAAAAAAATAAAAAACTTACTTGACCGTTAGAAGTACACAGTACATTCCTCCAAACTCCTGGCCAGAAATATTTCTTCTGGTGAGATGGAAACCAACAAGACGAGTTAATATCAGCTAACAGAACAGCTATACAACATTCTAGCCAATTCACCTAAGCAATGAGAAATTGATATACATCACTATTATAGCCATGGATCAAGTATTAAGTTAATAGCTAAAACCAATGCTCGCATGTTATTAACATTTAACTTGACAGGAATTTACACCCTATGTAACGAATCCAACTGTGCTTAATAAATGTTCTTTTCGGTCAACATTAATCCATATCGACTATTATATAGAATACCCAGACAGTCTCACATCCCTCCCCAAGAGAAACCTAGGAAACAGAAAGGAAAAAGGAAAAAACATAAGCTCCTCTTAACTTGTGGGCCTCTTCCCCACTGAACCCTACAACTACCATCAGTAGTTGCTTCCTGACTTCCTTTGTCACTTGGACACCTTCATTTACCTCAGGTATCATGTATCAACTCCTGTTGTGTCTGACACGACATGACACTAGGATACTTCATATCAAACCAAAACTTGACATTTTCTATGAAATGGACAAGTCAGACAACTAGACAACCTGTATCCAAGTAGACACTTTATCCGAGTCTGACTAACATAGGCTGCTTCTCATTACGACAAGTCCCAGAGCTAGGGTGTGAATGACATGTTTGCTAGTAGTAGTGGGAACTATAGAGACATAAAGACAAAATTATAATAGCTTATAAAAATCACGGGCAATAGAAGAATGTAACAAAAGCTAAGGACGAGTCAAAGTCTCAAAGATACTGCCAGTACTAGCACTCATCCAAAAGCATGTAAATCAACATTAAAAAAAAAAAAACTTACCCATGGACCATTACAGGAATCAGGTCACGCCCAGCCTTTGCAGTTATAGGACTGAAACATTCCTGGATACAAGAGAAGTATAAAGTCACTATGCAGATAAACCACCATGACTGCAGCAGCAACTGTATAAAGAAAGAAGCCCCTTGACAGTTGACACACCCCCCCCCTATTGAGGAGACTGGAGGAGGCAAGAGAAATAAAAAGTACACCTATTCACAACCTCAAAGAAAGAGAATGCACACATTAATCCACAAGCACGTGCACATATGTAAAACTTATCTTACTCAAGCTCTACAATTCACTAAAACTCTAAAAGCACCCGTGTCAAATTCTCAACACTTCGACATGGATGAAGACAATTCAATTTCATTTTGGGTCAAAATTACGGGAAGCTTCACAACCGAGTCGAACACAAAGACGTGGAAACATCCAAATTGTTAATAGGTAGGTACCCATGCAAGTGTGACGCAAAGAATCATCCACATTCAAACCAAAAAGAATGAAATAAAACAAAAGACATAATGGTTGTATTAAATGACCTTGATTATAGATGAGGATGAGACAGAGGGAAATCTGCATCCTCCAGTCAATATCACAAGTTTTGACCATACAAGATGACAGAAAGTCAGAACCAGCAAAACAAATTTGAAAGAAAGCAGATCCTCACCCGAAATATAGAAACAGCCTTAGAAAGCCAAGGTAGATGTTCACTATGGCGACATTTTCCACTCAGTATACGCCATTGTATATCATTATCAGCAACTTCGCTCAATCCCCTCTCCAGAAGTTTCCTATGTAATTTCATGGACTCTGAAGATGAGATCATCTCTGAGCCTCTTATGACAAGGGCCCTCAAAGCAACATAAATCCTGTCACAATCATTACAGCAGAACCATTTATCCTTAGGAAGTTCCTGCAATAATTTATGCTAGATATTAGGAGAAAAGGTCGATTATAATTCATAATAATGCAAGAAGTAGAAGGGCACGCACTTTCAGATCACAGCGCCCATCACCCCTCAAGCAACCAACATGATATTCCTTTTCACACTGGAGAGACAAAGTAGCCAACATTGGTGAGAATCAAAACCTGAATGGAGTTATATAGTGGTAAAGAAAAAGAAACAATATGTATAATGGATTAGTGGAAGTGTTTGTTACTTGGTCACATATTATTACAGTCCTGTCATCAAATTTGTCAACACTGAAATCATGTTCCCTGTACACAATAGTGACAAAAATTCCATCAGTATCAGTACTTTAAAGCCAGAAACACTGAAACTATGTATTCAACACAATAAAGCATGAAAATGAGGAGATAAAAAATTGATCGCACAGATTAATACTTAGTCCAAGTGTATTTAAAGCATGGATTCGATTTAACATGGTAGCAATATTTAAGCTTGAGATCCTACCTTTAATCACTGTGTGTCCTTTGTATTGTTTCACATATGTTACGAACAGAAGTAGCAAAAATAGCTGAATACTAAACTGGAAAATTACTGATAATTAATAATATCAAGCTTCTGAGTGGCTTGAATCACTCCGAATGTAAGCTAAACAATCTATGATAACTGTTCAATTTTGTGGATGTCCTTCTCTCCCCCCGCAATCCTCCTCTAACTCTCTGACTCCTCCCTCAAACTAATTATAATAGACTAATCGCAATACCTATAGTGCCTCTCCTCTTAGGCTGGTTTATTACATCATATTATTGGGTATCCTTCAGATCGGGTAACAACACTGGATGAGAAATTGTAAAACTCTACAGAATCTCTGGAAATATGAAACTATCAGTCCAATGAGGTATACATCACTCATAGTTGGAGTTTAAGAACACACACACAAAACCTAAGTTTCTTCAACTATTTGTGAAAAAATTTTGAATTTCGTTTCTTCATCCATTAATAAGGTACCATTAAGAAAAATAAAATCAATGATAGCAAATTGCAACAGATTATTTGAGCAAAGTAAACAATACCATATGATTCATATATAAAAGATAAACCTAATCTGAAGACTTCAAATTTCAATGCTTAATCTTGATTAGAGGATAGTTTAATTATCATGGTTGCAAAAGTTAATTTATATGTTATGTTAGTGTATTTGCATGTGTTTGTGCTGGGATCGGTAGGATCAGGGGAGGATCTTCCATAGAGGCCAGCTTGGGCTTGGCCCCTAGTTTACGGCAAAAAAAACTTAGTAGTTTGTTAATGATATTGCTTTTTTAGTTCACGCGTATGTTTTTTATTTTATGAATATTAACAAGATAACAGAGGAAGAATTTGATTTTACTCAAATCAAAGAATTGTCGAGTTAATTACATATTTGCAATATATATAAAATATATTTATATATATAATTCATCTTCCTTTTAGTTTTCTTTTAGAAAAATTATTGATATGTTTAATATATGATAATTGTTGACCTAAAGAATTAAAGAATTAATCTTGGTTTGATTATTTCTTCTTAGAATAATTCAAGTTTCAAAGAATTAAGATATATAGATATATATAATAAAGAAAAATCAGACTACGAAATCAATTTGTTTGCTTAAGAATGAGATTGTGACGCTTGTTTGTATTTTATTTTGGGAAATTCTATATAATATACTTTCTCAGTTTCTAAATACATGCAATATTCCCTCCCTAATGCTATCAAATGCACTACTTTGTTCCTTAATATCTTTATTATGTCGATGTAAAAAGTACAAAATTTTAATATTATAAAAGTATGCATTAAGACGAATCAAATAAGACCACTTGAAAGTTGGTAGATGAATAGTGATTACTATGCAAATGTTGCATGTATTTAGATTCGTAGGAAGTATAATATATCTATAACTTTTTTTCGTTGGATTACAGAAAAAACATTCATATCTTATTTAAGATTAATTACAAGAGGATTACTAAGGAAGCAGAGCAAAGGCTAAAAATCACTAGGAGCACCAACCTGCAGAGAACACAACCACCACAAACAGTTTCAGCACTCTTTACAACTCGTGTCAACCTGATGACAATTGCCTTAGAACTATTTGAAGAGTCTAAATCAGCTTTTCTATCATTGCAATTAGAACAACACCAATCGTCCACTGGGGCATTCTCCAATCGCAGACAGGCTGAAACCGAATTCAAACAATGATAAAAATGAGTTCAATGTGATTTTCAAGTATGTTCTAAGACATTACCGAGATAAAGCAGGACAAAAATTCACACAAAATCTGCTGAGGCAAATAGTTAAGATTTAATACACAGAGATGATATCAACGCTCAATCTCAGTATCTAGGGTGTATAAAACTTTTAACTTCGTCCCAGTAATGTAAGAAGAGATATTAAACGATATTCAAGAGATCATAAAGATAATAACTTCATCAACTATACTTTCTTAAATTTAATTTAATGTTTAAACAAGATAAATAGGAAAATCACTCCAAAGCAAAATAAAACACAATGAGTAACTATTAAGAGGTGGATGGCTGATTAAAAAGTGGCAAACGCAAATTTAGGTAATTCATCACGCCACAAATAATTTCTTCAACGGAGTGGTTGCAAGACGAGACCCATTTAAAGTGTTTCTTTTTTGTTGATTTCCCTTCAATATATATATGCAACATTGTAACTTTCCAAGATTTATTTTCACAATTAGAAGAACATTATCCACAAAAGCCAAACAATGCAAACAATTTGGGACCAGAGGGGAACAATTCTTCACAGTTCAAACCCGGCTTGCAGCAAGAGAGGTATGAGAAAGTCGAAGACTCTCACAACGTTACAATCAACCAGACAATAGTATGGAGGTTGTTCCAGAAAAACTGAAAAACCCAATGTAACATAATTGCCGTTGCTGAGACGCAGCTTGTTTAAAATCAATAATCAGTGAAGTAAGTATTACAACCTCATAAGAAAACAGCTAGTACAATATTGAATATCAGATATCATGAGAAGAGATTTACTTTGATGGTAAGCCCTAGGGCAGCCGGCACAAGGAATGAGCTCTCCTCTATCTCCACATAGCGTACACATGTCATCATTGTTTCCCGTAGTTAGGGTCTGTCCATTAGCCAGAGACATGGCTAGGTCATGGAGTGTAAGCCCATTGGCGGTATAAATGTGACGATAGCTACATACACAATTTAATAGGTCATATTGTAATCTCAACAAATGCAACCAAATGTCAACTTAACAATACTCACGGTTGTCTTCTGGCAGCCCATCCAGCATGAGCTTCAAACTGCGAAGGGCTAATCTGCACCACATAAGATCGAGATAGTAATCATTACATAACCCAGAACACAGAGGTTAACATAAAGATCAACGTAATCAAAGGATTCAATGGTTTACCTCATACTCACAATGACCGCAGACAATGCCATTACCTTGCTTGTAACCATCAAGAACTTTCTGTATAAAAACGATGTCATAGTAGAAAGATATGAAAAAACTATGAAATACAAAAATACTGAACACGAACTAGCCTATAAGAACTAGCCTATAATAAAGAACATTTTTGTCCAGACATTGTAGTTTACCTGTCCTTTGGCATAATACGCCAAAATTGCACCATCTGGAAGCCCATTTGGCAGGAAGAGCAATCGATGCAAATCGTTGTCCCTGCTACACGAGCCAAACAGGAAGGTTCAAAACAGAGCATAAAGCACACAGGAAAAAGCACTCTGAATGATAAAAGCAAATTTACTGAGGTGGACAGAATCATCAATCACCTTTTCTTGATGCTACCTTCACCACATCTCTTCTGTGACCCCGTACAAGATGAGGTTGAATCATTTATCCTACAAAAAAAGAATTTCGACCATAAACAAACCAGCCAACATCAACTCATACATCATACAACATCAGAAATTCAAAGAGAATGAAATAGACTTCTAGATCTCAACCTTTTCCCCACAGGTTTTGTGGGCAACACTCTCCGTTTGAATACTCTTTGCTCATCATCCGTACATTTAGTTGTGAGGCTGACGAATTTATCAGTGTAGAAGAAGTATGTCAGGATAGTGACTGATTCAAAGTCACGTCAATCAAGAATTATAATTAAATTAAAAGGAGCTCGCTTTGGCATCTTAAGACGCATAAAAATCATAAATCCATGAAAAGTACCTAACTCCAAATGAATAAACTAAGAGGAACACCAGAACTATATCATGTAATTCATGAAAATTCCATTACTTTTGTTGTTGGTTTTTGACGCAGTTCAATCGAATGAATAATGCTTAAAGCAAATCAAAGACAACCAGATTGTAGGTTTACAGAAAAACCTAGGACATACATGAAAATACAATTCTTAATTCCACGTACACAAAAATAATAAATCGTGATGCTACAGATATCATCTCAAAATCATGTGAAGAAATATAAGAACAATTTTAAATTTTTCGTTCCAATCAATCACTCTGCCTAAAAGGAGCTTGGAGTTATATAGATCACAACCAACTGAATGATGCATCATAGCCCACTAGGTCTAGGTCCAATCTCCTCTCCCTTTTTATTTCTTGGATACTCGCAAGAGAGTTGAAAAAACAAGAAAGACCTAATTCCAGCCGATATCTAGCAGTTGAATGGAGAAAGATTGTAAAGTAATATAAAGTAAATTTTAAAACTAAAATTACTTGCATGAAAAAGGCATTAGTAGTGAAAAGTTGAACCGAGGAGAAATACCCAATCATCTCAATTACTCAAAAAAAAAAAACTCACAAACCGTTGAAAAAATTTAACAAAATGAAATTCCACATTCAACAGAGCCATACCCTTTGCTTTCAGCCATCTTCTAGATATATTATTCTTAGAAATGCCTACAAATATCGATCCGTCTGTAATTTATATAAAAGATCAACGAAGAAGGAATAGCAAGTAGAACAAAGGGAAGGAGGCAAGGAGCGGAAGGGGAGAGAAGGATGTTCAATTGCCGGGAAAAGATAAAGAAGCATATATGGTAAATCAATGTTTTATAGATCATACATAAATGAAAAGACGGAGATACCAAGGCTGATCACACACTAAGAAACAAAATCAAGAATGACCACGAAAATTTTACTCTTTAGATAATTCCTTATTTGTGCACTTAGATATGGCAAAAAAAATCGATATTTCCCTTTTGTGCACTTAGATATTGGCAAAATTCAACTTTGTTGATCCATAATTATCAAATTTGCTCTTTGATGGTCTAGCCTCATAAAATTAGTTTCACTTTGATGATCAAATAATAGCAGACCACACATGTAAAGCAAGAGTTTGTTTAGAATGTAAAGTCAACAGCACAAAACAGATTTGCAAGCATAGGTAGCAGTTAAAATTATTCTCTCCAAAGAATTTAAGAAAAAATTCCAAAAAAATCTGACATATGGCTGATAATCACAAAAATAGTAACTTAAAAATCAGAAATATTCTAACCATTCACAAAACTAAAATCCAAAAAACACGTAAACTAATACTACAAACTTTTATCACAATAAATTTAAGAAACCTTCTCAAGATTTTCAAGAGAACTCTAATATTGATAGGACAGTGTTCAAGATTATCACGAAGTTTTTGTGTAAAATCACCAGGACTTCCCAAAAGTACATATAACTAAATTAGAGTTCCAGAAACATTCCACCATTTTATAAACTTCATGAGAAGATTCCCAAAAATATTACAATAATAGTCGAATAAAGTATATACATGTACTCTCTCCTTTCTTTAAAGAATCTTCCTACTTTTTATTTTTCTCTGTTCCATAAAATTCTTCATCCCATAAATCCTTTCCATTTCAGTAGATCTTATTTTCACACTTACCCTCCCTTACCACACAACATGGGACCCATTTCAGTCCACCATCTCTAACAAATTTTCACTCTCCTACACAAAATGTTCAATCATGACCCACTTTCACCTCCTTTCTTAGGTTTCTATTGCCATAGTAACTAGGAAGATCTTTAAAGAAGGAAGTGAGTATATTTTAGGGGTGAAGTTATATCTATAAGTTACAAGTCAAAGCATAAAGCCCCATTACACATATAGTACAAAGTACAAACACAGCCAAAACCCTGTAACAAATAGATTAGGGAATAACTAATATGTCTCACAAAAGTGATTCCTGTTTTTATAGAATCAAGGATCACCAATGCCTCTCATTCTCTTTTTCTTCTAGAGTGAGTATAGCATTGCCATCTTTCAAATGCTTCTCTATGACAAGTTTTAAGTTGTTCATCAAAAAATATAGAATTTTTGTGTAAACTTTTCAGATATTTTATAACATTAGAAATGAAGCAAATATTCAGCCAACCATTGTCAGTAGTTAAAAACACTATTAAATATTATTTAGGAAAAATTCACAGGAATAATCCAAACCATTAGCTCTCTTCTCATATTAATCTCAACAATTATTTAACCTAGAATAATCCTAACTATATGGGTGGTCTTCATAAAACAGGCTTCCCAATTTAACTACCTATTGTAACCGGTAATTTCATTAATGTTGGCCCCTTCACTTTTTTTCTTTTCCTTCTCCTTCTCCTTCTCCTTCCTCTTTCCTCCCTCTGTGCTTCTACATTCTCTCTCACCACCGACACTACATCAGACCACCATGCGTCAGGCCAAGTTTGTTACAAACAGCAGCAGCAACACCAACAACAAAAACACCGAATCCAATCTTAAGTTTGAGTGTAAAGCTTGTGTTAATTTACAATTTCCCAATCTTACTTATATACTCTAACTCCACACCTCATTCTCTCACTCTCTCTTCACCACCACCACCACCACAACAACAACTACAATGGCGTTGACATCATCCACCTCCATATCCCGCCTCTTTTCTCTCTCCCCCTCCACCATCTCCACCCCCTAACCCTCCTTCCACCACCACTCGACCTTCTCCCTCAAACCCTCCTCTTCCCAAAAATCAAAACCCCTCCTTTTTTTCCACCACCCCCAAAATCCACACTTCCATTTCCGTCGCTTTCAGTCTTCCTGACGCCACCCTCTCTTTCCCCTCCCCCTCTAACAACGTCCAAACCGTCACCATCTCCGATCTAGCTAACAATCTTCTCTCTCCTCAAAATCCCATCAAATCGAAACTCTCTCTCTCTCCTCGCTTTCTCCCCCGTCGCCCCCTCATCCCTGACCCCTCCAATCGCACCTCCATTTCCACCCCCTCCCCTAACGGCGTCGTTGTTGATCACTTTGCCAAGCAAAAAGCCATCACCGAAAAAGATGTCTTTAGTAATTTTGTGGGTTGATTGAAGAGTGGAAAGAGAGTGATTTTGGGGATAAGACTAGATCATAGGATAGGAGAGAGGGAAATAACTTTTCTTTCACCGTTTAAAAAGGTAGATGGTAAGCTAAGTTCGTTATGAGAAGGATAGGCATAAAGGTGGGGTTAATATGAATTAAATCATATTTAGGATTAATACGTGAAGAAGGCTAATAGTTCAGATTAATCCCGTAAATTTTTCCCATTATTTAATGATATTTTAAATTTTTAGAAGAAACTTTCGCGAAATTCTCCCATAAGTTTAGAAGAAGAAAAAAGTAAGATTTGGACTTTTGAAGAATGTTCAGAAATTTTTTTAGACAAAGTAAAGTTAGCTCTTCAAACTTTTGAAATTTTAAAAGTATGACATAAAACCACCAAAGTGAAATTTTGTTACACAAGAAACTTCGATGACAATAGAAAAATTGCAGGTAACTAAAGTGATACTTTACCTAATGTGATATACCCATGCATCAAATTAGAAACTTTGCTTAGCATTGCATCCTTTAACAAAGATTCTAACAATGTTTATGTCTACCTATGTAATTTTTTCACCAGATCAATTCACATGTAGCAATATTAAAAATATGGTATGGCTTAATGGTTTTTCACCATATCACGCTCCAACCTGAAAGTTCCATTTTAAATTAACAAATTGTGAGTATAGATATACATAATACCTTAGTTACATGGACTCTTCAATTTACCTCAAGTACACGTGTCAGATCCTTGACACTCGAACGTGGACACGGACACTTGGGACACTTTATTTTGGGCCAAAATCATTGAAATTTTTCATAGAATAGCGGAGTCAGACACTTGGACACGTACCCGTTTCAGACATGGGTATACGAGTCCAGGTAACATAGCATAATACTACTAGTAATCCAAGATAAGAGAGTAACAATTGGTTTATATATGAACTGTAAAGGCAATAGCCTTCAAAAATTCAGGATATTGTTGCCACAAATACAAAACTTAATCCTAAATAGAATGATATATCAACTCAAGAAAACCAAGAGATAGAAAAAACCGGGTATAGGTTGCATTGCTGCTCCACAAATGCTGATCTCTATTATATAAGCCAGCTCTTGAGGAGCTTAGTGTCCACCTAAAATACCTCAAATGCCCTTTCTTTTACTGTTTAAAATTTAATGTTAATATACTATGACTATTGTACCTGTTTTTATAGCCTGGAGCACGCATTGCGTGCATTTGAGTCTAGTTAAAGAGATTGGCACCAGCTGGACAAGGGAGACAAGTTGCCAAAAAAGTCCAAGGTGTGAGGCAATTTCTAACAAAAATCAAGTATATCTTAACGTAAAACATTTAAAACATATAGTCATGAGTTGATGGAATATTACACCTTAGTAGTCTAACTATAGATCTAGGGAACATCACAACTATGGAAACGCAATTTCACTTGACAGAAAGTAATGGACAATATTTTTCAGTACTTCTAGAGTAAGCCTAAACTGACTATAAGTGACACCAAAACCATTAAACATTTAGAAAGGCTATTCAGCAATATTAAACCGATCCCCTAAGCCCAAAAGGAAAGAAACGGGAGATTGGCTGAAGGCTCCTGTCAGCCTTAGTAGCAGCAATGCTACAAACCAGATGCCAACATGCGAAGGAGTTTCCTTACTTCCTCATATAGAGTCTGTCGTTGAGAAGTCACAACTCACCTCGAGACAGTAGAGCAGCTATTTCAAGAAGGGAAGAAGAAACCTGAAGAAGCACTTCTGTTTTCATAATTTGATCTTCTCAGCGTATTTCCTTTTGCTTCTTCCCTCTTCCTTCCAAAGGCTCATATCTCAGGACTCACCTTTTTATTAGTATAGCTTTGGTAAGGCAATTCAGTTCACTATTTCAATATTGTCGACAACTTCAACCTCACTCTCTTTCCTTCTTTTCTGATGGAACCTGCACCTACTCCTGTTTCCCAAAGTTTTTTAAGAGAGACTATCCTAATATATTGCAGAGGTAAAGAGAAGGAAAATCACTCCAATTCTACTTATTCCAAATGCTGAAAAGATTTAGTTATAAAATTAAGCAACAAGTCCTGGTTACAAGCAGATATCTGGGTACATATTGACATGATAGGCTAAAGGCAAAGGTTCGACTACAGCTTTTTGACATGGGCGAAATCCTTGCCTAAAAGTTTTCTTTATGGAATTAAGTAAATTTTCATTGCTAAAAAAAAGATTCTTCTAAACCCCACCCCCCATGCTCTCTCCTTCCCAATACCACCTCTTCCCTCTTCCACCTACATCATTGTCCTCTCAATAGTGGATGACCTAAACCAATGGCTAACTATTTTCGAAAATAAAATTCCATCACCACAGAAATTTCTCGACACCAAAGCCCCAATCTCCCTCCAACCTCCAATAAGTCTGGGCTTCACCTAAAGAGCAACAAAAACAACAGCAACAATACCCCCAATCTAAATCAATATAAGGTTTTGAGCATCCACTTCAGATTTTTGGAGAAAAGACTTCATATTTCCATTTGATTTCTGTTCTATTGTCTGAACCAACCATCTTCTAAGACCTCATGCACAAGAGCCTTGCATTGGGATTCAAAAGGGGCAGCTAGCTACCTGCAACAATTTTAGAGAATTAAAAAAGGACAGTGTGCTGACAACAAAAACTTCAGCACTTGAAGCTCCCTTCTTCACATCTTCCCCAACATCTCTAACATAGTTCCACCATCATCATTGTATGGCACAAACCTCCTTAAAACAAATCCAAAGCTTCACCAATTACAGGAAAGTCACTAATCAAAGAAGACCTGAAACCCAGCCGGACCAGTGAAAACCTAGAACGGGCAATCCCTAAACCCAACCCGATAATTCGACTTTGAAGTTATTGAGAGAAATCCATAAATAACCTAGATTGAATCCCGACAACCCAAGTTCAACTGAATTTGACTTATTTATCATATTTTGTAATTCTATTTAGTTTTAAACATTTTATATAGCATAACCCAAACTTTACCTAAAAACTCGACCTATTAGCCTAAATTGTTAGCACCACGAAAACCATATCAAAACTATCAACAATTCTCCGAGTATCATAAAAATTTAGTTTAAAAGTGCATTAATATCAGTAAATTGAGCTTGACCGACACAAACCCAAGAACCTGACTTGTCAAAAATAGCACAAAACTGCATCTAACCAGAGAGCCATATAAACCCCACCAAGTACAAATTCACCATGTCTCCCACTAAATAATGTTATAATAATATACTGCAAATCCGGCTAAAAATGGAGATTGACCGACCCTAAACCAAAAGCAATTTGACGCGTACGCTAGTCCAAAGGCTATTAACCATTTCAAAGGCCTCAAAAGAGCAAAACACTTTATGAAGTCTTTAGAAGTCTAGAAAGAGCAAACTGACAAGATCAACAACATCAAAGCCCTGAAATGAGCACTTCTCAAAAGACGCCCTCCAAACGTCTACAAGGGGAGATTGGCCAAAAAATGAAAAACAAGAGGATCAACAAGCACAAGATCTTAAAAAGGCGATAAACTAAGACCTAGGCTGCCAATCCGCCTCGAGAAAAAGCTTACCCACAACAGCGACTTCAAAGGAAAAACAGACCACACAATAATAGATAAATGTCTCCATCAAGGGACATTTCTATCATCAATTTACCAAATCATGGCTATTAAAGTTTATAGTTTGAACGTGGGACTTGTCTTTTCTTGTCTTTCATATTACCTACAGCTCACAAAAACTGTGAGTCCTTCATCTCAGAATATATCACCCCTATCATCCAGTTAAATAATAACACTAAAAACTCTTCTTGATTGTTTATTATACCATAATTCCGAAAAACCCAATGCGCCAACGGAGCACAACATGATTACAACTTGGCACTGGCAACGAGAGTAACTGCAATATTGGTCTCCATTATGATGTTGCCATGTTAGGAAACAACTAGACCTTCAATAAACTAGAGCTATAGAAAACCTAAAGCAATCAATCAACTAATATTAAATTTCTTATAGACGGCTGAAAGCAATAGTAAAGATGATCATCTTAACCCTTAAAATCTCAGAACAAGTCTTCTTCACTTCAATCTCCTGGAAAGCACTTTCCACTTCATTCTCCACGAAAGCTCTACATGAGGCTTTATCCCCATGAAGTGGGATGAGATCAATTATAAGTTCCTTCAATCCTCTTTTGTCAAAATGTCACAAAAAATCCATTTTAATATGATATGAGCGTACATAAAATACCCCACCTCTCTAGAAAAACTATGGCTCCTTGTGCTGGCAATTCCATTGAAATTTCCAAATTCCAATCTCCCTCTCCTAAGGTATTCTAGATGCTCCTCATAAAAGAAAGATCCCGGGAATAGATCTCTAAAAAGATACTCCCTCTGTTTTTTCGTTGTTACGCTTTCATTTGAAGGGTCTACAATGTAAACCTTTCACCATTAATATCTCTATTTTCGTATTTAAAAAGTTAACAAAAGCCACCTTTTGAAATTCACATTTTGAGAACAACCCCATTCAAACTTTCCGTTGCCTAAAACCACGGTTTAAAAATTCTTTAAACAGAGCACCACTTGTGCCAAAATCTGTACAAATTCTGTCAAAAACCCTAATGTTGGTCTTCTTTGGCAATAGTTTTTCATTATGCAACACAAAACTACTGATATAAACAAAATGGAGAACAAGTGGGGTTTTGGGAACCATAGTTAGGAATTGGGGTCGGCTCACGTGATGAGCTTTCCCATCTTCCTTAACGAAGTCTAGGGTTCAATTCCTACTCCAAGCATTTGCTTGGGACTGGGGGTGTGGGGTTTAGGGGTATTTCTTCTTACCTATTTTAAAAAAATGCTATGCTTTGGAAACAAGCACATAAGTTTTCATGCTTCATAGGTTTTTCAAATAGTTTTAGAAGTCCAAGCCAAAATTGTATTAAAGGTGCGAAGTGGTGTTTAGTGTAGTAGTGTTCTAAGTAGCTTGCATTGATTAACATAGTATCTTGGGAAGATATAACATAAACTTTTGGAATAGAGATAATTCTTTAAATTTTGATGTACCTTTTAAGTGTTGGATATAATTTACTTTACTTTCTTCTACAAATCCAAGAGCTATAATATACCATCATTTTAAGAGCTATTTGGGCATCTAACCTATAATATCTATCATGTAATGCCTAATGAACTAAATCGTTACCAATGACTTTTGCCGAACATGCCCTAATTCAAATTCCTTGAATTGATGGTCATGAACAGAAAATAAACCCTGTCGTGTGTCAATAATCAAATGAATAGTAATTTTTATGCACAAATGAAAGCTCACAACATGTGAGGTTTGAAACTTTCGTATTCTAGGGTTTTCAAGCATAGCCTTTTTTCCTTTTTAAATAAAAAAGAAATTGAGTTTGATTTCAGCTAATAATTGGTGTTGATTGCAAATTTGCTCAATCAATTTTGGATGGATTTCTAATTTTAGAATCGGAATTCAAAATGAAAGAAAGAGAAAAGATTCAAGGGAAAATTCTAAGAGGCATATTTGACAACAGATTGATTGCATTCCAACATAAGGTGGTGTTCAACTGCAAGATGACACCCTACGTTCAACTGCAAGATAAAGCCATATGTTTACAAGGATTGTGTAGATCACATAATTCCAATTATTTCCCTTTTTCTATATATAAAGATATATCACAGTTCTACATAAATATAAGACAATTTTGAACAGATGTCATTATAGTAGTATCATGCAACAGCATATTAGCCTAGTTCAGAAAGAACAGTACATATATAATTCTGGAAGCTACACTACATATCAACACATGCATGCTAATTTCAATATTTAGAACATTTTACACGTTACTAGCAAGCAAGCAACTACAAGATTGGGATAGAGAAGGCCGACTAGAGCACTGCATGTTTTGATCTCACAGTCTCAATTATTTACAAACCATGAGGATGCACCTTTCCCCTTTTTCCTATTTGCATGATGGGGTTTTTAAGATGTTAGACTCATGTTGACTCCTAAATGACATATCTAGAAACAGATAGCTAATTGATGCATGATACGTGCATGGATTGTTTCACCAACTATCTTTATTTGCTTTATTAGAATTGTTGCGTGGTTTTACTTTACTCTTAAAGTGAAGGTTTTACATGTAACCAAAAATATGGCTTTTATTATGTTTGTTAGTTAGTTGAGTTGTTTAGGTTCAATAAATCCGAAATACTTAGTAAAATTCGGTGCATTAGAAGGTCTTCTTGTCATGACTGTATTTAGGGAAGTTCTCTTAATTATTGAGTTGTATGAGGCGTGCAAAGGGAATGCCCTAGCTGCCGTGTGGTTTAGAGTATTTATGAAAAGTGTTGCACCTCTTTCCTTAAAGATATTGTTTCCTTAAGTTCTAGCTAGATTCTAGGCTTAAGTTTAGGGAAAACTTTCCTAAAATACTTGTTGGTTGGCCGTGTGATGTAATAGCTTGGAGGGCAAGGTCTTCTTGCTTCTTCTCCTATAAATATAAGCACCTAACCAGAATAAAGGTTAGAGTTGAGTTTTGATAAAAGTTATTCCGTAGGAATTATTGTTGTTTTTGCCGAGATAGCAAAATAACACTGTTGAATTTAGCCGAGATAGCTTTATTCTTCAAACCTAGTTCGATTCATACCGAGATAGTTGGATTGTTCATATCCTTGTTACTTACTTTCGTCCACAAAAATCATAAAACACAAAAGAGTCCGAAAACAGCCTCGAAAATCATATCAGTAATGCTATGTTTAACTACAAGGCTCTCCACAGGTCATCAACCATAATTAGTTGGATCATAATATAATGATCCATGTTTTAACAATAAATATCATACTGGTACAATTTTTACTAATTCCAATACAGTCTCCATATGTCATTTCCATGGGGTCATAAGCATTATTGTGTAAGGATTTAAGTAATTGACATTCAACTGCAAGATAAAAACCTACTTTACAACAAGCACAACAGCCCGAACCAGTTATAAGATGTCCACCATCAACGTATATGTCGCCTCATTGCCTCACTCATAACCGAGTCAACAGTCAAGGACTATTAGAAACACCTGACTATTAGACAAACAAACAAAATCTGTACCAGAAGAATACATGACCTAGAGAGTAGAGACTATACTTGTGAAAATCCTGAAGTATAACATTTACATTTACATTGACATTGACATAAGCATTTACATTTACACTAAAAAGAAAATAAAAGGCTGATCTTACCTCAGATGTGTCAGAGAAATGCTAGGATATTTACTTTGATATTTCCTTTCGGTCTGAACCCCTTCATTGCGCAGTTGAAGACTGTCTGAAGCATATATAGAATAGTTTATAAGGTTTTGTGCAAAATGATGTCAAGATAACAGCCAATAGATGATTCTGCAGCAATTGTAGCAAGACCGGAATTAATTATGTCATAATCACCTTTCCAAGCTTGGAATGAACCTTGATTGACAGATGAACCTGCCATATCAGTCACCAATTCCTCAAGTATTCCAAGTGGAGCAGTCTTCAATTCTTCAATAATGCTGTATATTGGTCTCCCGTTCTCCAAAAATATGTGATTGTTTGGATGTCTAGTTTTTGCTCCACCAGCATGCTGCTCGAATTCATAAGCACTAAGGATCTGCCCATAATCATCAATAGTCATAAAATGGCTGCAAAAGGCTTATATTCAAAATGAAGCATATTGTGCAAGTTGCTTACATTGGTAAAATTACATGCTGAACAACCACAGAGGTATCCACAACCTCTTATTTCTCCGGGTATCTCCTTCTAGAAACCATGGAAACCAAGTGAGGTCTACATTAAAAGAGGTGTAAGCAGAAACAACATTTAATAAGAATTAACACAGAAAAACGCAAAACTACCTCCCCAGAGGTGGAAATATATTTCACTTTAGCTCCTTCCAGTATACCAGTGGCCAACAGCTTTTTAACATTTGTGGGGTAGCTATCAGTGACAACCTTCTTCGACATTTTCAACTCCATATTATATGAGAAACGCTCATTCGAATCATCCATCCCAAGCTCGTCATTGGAATCGATCACTGAATCTCCATCCTGATGCCCATTAGAGAAAACTCGAGCTGCTGGAGTGGGTAATTTGCTCTCATATTGCTCTTTACTCTTACTAAACTTGAGTGTAATTTTTCGAATCCCAGTGGTGCTAGCATGTTCAGGGATTTCCAAAGTAACTTGGGAAGTAGAAAGTCCACTAGAACCACGGCTCCTCATCATCTCATCACCACAGCTCATGGTGCAAGAGTTCCCTGAACTTTCCGATGTTGTCTCGTCTGAATTAACTTGATTATCACTATTCCTAACTAAGTCAGCAGGATGAGTGCTAGTAGTAGTCTCTAAACTAGATGCATTCTCATTCTCATTCTCATTCTCATTTTCGTTTTCGTTCTCATTCTCTATCGTCGTCGAAACAATGGGGTCCAAAACTTCTGATGACATATCATCGCCGTTCACATTCGACGTTTGTCTTGCAAGCTTCTTTCTAGGTGATGTCTCTAACTCTGCTTCATTCACAACACAATACAGCTCTCTCTTCAATTCATTTCTAAAATTGTTTGCGAATTCGACATTGTTGCTTGCTAATGCAAGCACAAAAACTTCCCTTTCTCCCATATTAACCGACTTTGATGTGCCCAACACTTACGATATCTATCTATAAATATTTCCCAATTGAGTAATAATAAAACCATCCAATAAGAAAGCTAGATATCACTGCAATTAATCCTTCTCCAATAAATAACCATTGTTAAATCCGTCGAACAACCCTAGATTGACAATTAACACTGAAATTTATCAGAAAAAAGGAAATAAAACAAAAAATTCATGACAACTGACATTAAAATTGGTTATAGATTCAAATTAGATTGGATATTACCTTCTCAGACGTTGAAAATTTGAATCTGCATAACAAACCGTTACTAATTTTCGAATATAGCAGATCTTGCGGAAATACCGTTATGAAAAATTCAATTCAAATTATTAAAAAAGAAAAAAATAAAAAGTAGAAGAAGAACACAAATGATAAAACGAAACAGATCTGAAAATTATGATTATATAAAGGAGAGAAAAGGGGGGAAAATAAAGAGAAATTTAGGGTTTTGGATTTTGGTTTAAAAGGAAAGGTGTCTTTGAGCGGCAAATGAAAACGAAAAAAAGATAATTTCGCGGTCGAGAATTTTGAGGAAGGAAGATGAAGAGGAAAAAGAAATATTGTTACTGAGGAGAGAGAAATTGATTTATTTGTTTTATTGTTTTTAAAAGGGCAAAAAAGTTGGAACTTTAACAGCGATAACATGGAAGGTACGAGAAGAAGATTTCAGATGATGTAAAAAGGAAGGTGATGACTAGGCTCGAAACAATAGTTTGTAAGGATTGATGGAGCCCGCCAGAAATACACGTGGATATTGGAGATCGAATTTTGCTTCAATAGTGAGAGTCCGTTTTGGCGGATGCCAATTGCCATAGCCCATAGGGGCTTAGCAATAAAAGGGTGGTTGTTAAATGCAACTCGGCTCTATTACTCCTTTTTTAATTGAGTTGTTAAATAACGTTTTAAATTTTTTTATTAACGCCCTAAATATGTATTTTTATACTATATTTGTATATTCTCTTTCTATCCTTTCCTTAACTTCCCCTTCCCATTCTTCTCCCACCACCACTATAAATTGCACCACTTGAGCCACCAACACTTATTTTCCAGCGACACATCATCTCCTCCGACGAGTTTGACATTATCACCGACAACCCAAAAATTAAATTTTTTTTAAAAAATATGGTCAGGCATCCATAGTAGACGCATGCACCCGTGGTAGGGTGTCCATGGTAGACGCACCACCACAGGTGCAAGCATCCACCATGGACGCCTGACCCTATGGTGGAGCGTCTACCATGGACGCTCCACCATATCTTTTAAAAAAAAATTCAATTGAATTTCAGTCTTCAATTGAAATTTCAATCTCATCTCTTTAGTTGAATGGTAGTTAAATCTTCAAGGATGATTTGCAGCGCCGTTTCCGTGGTTTCTCTCTCCAAAATTGTACCTAATGTTGGAAAAAATTCATTGAATTTGGCGATTTTCATGCCATGGTATCCTTCTTTTTACATCTGGTGTCATTCTTTCATGCGATGGTGTCCTTGTTGCAAGCCCGTGGTTCCATCTGATTTTGAAGGGCGGATTTCCGTGGTTTTTTGTTGATAGATTGTTTTTACATATTTGGGGTGTGGTGGACTGGTGGTGGTGGTGGTGGCGGCAGCGGCTCCAGTGGTGTGGAAGAAGAAAGGGAAGGGGAAGTGAGGGAAAGGAAGGAAGGAAGAAGAAGGGAAATGGAAAGGTTAAAATACAGTATAAAAACATGTATTTAGGGCGTTAGTGTAAAATTTTAGAGCGTCAAATAGCAAAACCATTTTTTAAGGGAGAATATAATAATGAGGGTTCTAAGGGTTGCATTTGTTTTTGACAAGTATGTCACGAGACTAAAAGTGTAATACCTATCATGATTGATTTAAAGGGATTTAGTAGGCTACTCATTCCAACAAGATGCATCTTTTTTTAGGGAGCACGCATTTCCTTAATTACTCCACAGTTAAGCGTACATACCTCCTTAAAAACTATTAATGTGGTGTTTAATAAACTAAAGATGTTCCAATATGGTGTATAATGTAGTGTCTACTTTGTTATAATTCTTAAAAACTACTTCTATTAATCATGTAAAGTGGAAATTAAATATTAAAGAGGGAAGTATCCTATTGTTTTGGATCCTCCATAGGTGATGAACATTGCATATCTATTACTTTGTTATGACTCTGATATTGTCTTTCTCCTAATGCTATTGGTGCACGTTACGGATACCCATTAGATTAGTGAGGGGTCGGGTGTGCACACTAGGATCGTTTTGCAAAACGATATTGGTCATTATTCTAAATTTATTTAGGTGACAATCCATGTTGAAGTAGGTGGTTACTGGTAGAGTTGTTCATTTCAGATAATATGATCCGACCCCATCCGGAAATTCGGTTATTCGGAAATTTCGGATCGGAGGAAATTTGATCTAAATCTGATCTGAATTTTTGGATCGGATAATTGGATGGCCGATTCGTTTTTATTTTATCAAGTTTGTAGCCAAAATTTCATTACTTAAAAGTTAAAACTTACAAAATGACTCAACAATGTTACTGAACAACAATTAAAACTTATAAACTGTCGCACTTGAAGCTTTCCGTCGGAGCGGCATCACTGCCGGTGTCGCCCTCCACTGTTGGTTGATTTGAAATATTAATACGAGATGTGATTTTGGACAGAGAAAGATAAAAGAACCTCAAAATCACTTCATTTGGTAGCCGAGGTGAGGCGGTGACTGATGCAACGAGATGACTTCCGGTGTTGTGAATGCGAACTGTGCAGATTCGAGGACAAGAAGATCAAGGTGCAAAGTTGCGAACTGCAATAGTAGACTACTCGAACCGCCTGGCTGGAGAAGAACAACGACTGTGCGGTTGCCGGCGGCGACTGGAGAGTATGAAGTGGAGCTAGGGGTGGAGAACGTGTCAATATTCTTCTGGTGGTTGAAGAATGAAAGCTTAGATATTTGACAAAGTGTCGAATGATGGGTTTATTTCCCCTAGGTTTACCAAAGTTCCAGAATTTTCTACATAAAAAATTATTTTGAAAATTTCGGCTATTTTCGGATATCCGAATTAAATGTTTCTTGATCCGTACCCGATCCATTTTTTCCCCGGATATCTGATCCGAAAAAATCCGAAATCAGATCGAATATCCTAAATTTCGGGTCGGGTCGACCGGATCGAATATTTTTTTAACAACCCTAGTTACTGGGATTAGTCCCGGCCTACTAATGTTAGGGGTGTGCACCTGTCCAGGACCAGACTGGAATTTGGAAATTTTTTGGACCAGACTGGAATTTGGAAATTTTTTGGACCAGGACCAAAAGGTCCGGTCCGGTTTTGGACTTGTTGGACCGGAATCTATATTTAAAAAAAAAATCTTTTTTATTTGATTTAAACATATTTATAAATCAAATACATTAAAATTTAATAATTTTAATAACAATATTCATAAAGGTAATAAATAATAGGTTTTTAACTTTCTAACTATCTACCTTTTAAACTTTTTTAACATATAAACTTTTTTTTTACTAAAAAATGAGAAATTCTGGTCCACCAATCTGAACCGGAATTTTTCGGGTTTGGACTGGACTGGGCTGGAAACCCAAAATGGGGATTTTCTGTGGGCCGAGGACCGGACCGAAATCTTATGTCCGGTCCGGTCCAAATTTCAGTCCGGTCCAAATTCTGGTCCTATCCGTGTCTTTGTACAACCCTAACTGACGTTGAATTCCCCTCTAATAATTAAATTGTTGTCGTGCTATAAACTTGAGGAATCAAAATTGGTTATGTGTATTATATACTTGTATGTATTATTTTACATAAACTATTTTTAAAATAAAACTATTATTATTTTATGGGATGGAGTTGGGAAATCATATAAACTTGAGGAATCAAAATTGGTTATGTGTATTATATATTTGTATGTATTATTTTACATAAACTATTTTTAAAATTAAACTATTATTATTTTATGGGATGGAGTTGGGAATTACTTAGCTTTCGCTTAATTACTTAGCTTTCGCTAACTTTTGTGTGTTTGTTTCCTTTTGTTCTATTCTATTTAAATTGTGCAGGTTGGTGAAAGGGACTAAGTTGCAGAAATGAGCGCACAAAGCTTAAGATCACCTAGTCTAATAATAAATAGTTTCAGTATTGTTATTTGGGATTGTTAGTTTAATTTTATCTTATTAAATAGTCTTGAATTTATTTTTAACAACAGATGCGGCGGTAACACCCTAATGGTTTTGTCAAATTTTACAAGTGAAAAGTGCATGTTTTATAAAGATTTTAGACCATAGTTTTGGGGTGTTACACCTATGGCCAACTTTTGTTTGCTATCTATATTTATTTAATGCAAGTTGACCCAAAAGGTGGATCCAGTATTCACTATCCTTATATTTTCTATTTGTTTAATGCAAATGGACCCAAAAAGTATACTCAATCTTCTATTGCCTAAAATATTGTGTCTACGATAAATGAGTAAAATTTCAAAAACGGAGGGAGTATATGATAAGAGGTTTTTAGTGTGTTGTTAAGGCACCAAAAATCGCTTTTCAAACAATATTTATAGTTACTCACAAGCAATTACTAAGAATGTAGTAAAGGCAAGTCAAGGGTCGATCCTCAGGGAAAATGGGATTAATCAAAGTCTATCAAGTCTAAATTACTTAATTGAAGAGTTTTTGGGGGTTTAAAATGATTTGGTAACAACTACGACTAGCTACTATCAAAGGACTAGCAAATAACACGAGATGAAAATAACAATAAGGAAGACACTAGAGTTAAGGTTACTAGTATGGATCAAAGCGGAGCAACAATCATTAATGCAATTGTGATTCAAAGGCGACGATTATGCAAGGTTTAGTTTTCCTCTAAAATACTCGAGTCCTCTCTCGAATGGTCCTCGAGAATGATCGCTTAATCAATCAACTAAATCCTCTCTCGAATGGTCTTTAGTCAATTGATTAAGAGATCCAATGAATTCGGAAAACCCCTAATAAAGGATCCCCTTAATTTCTACCCAATATCTTAGCCTTGAAATTAAGTTGATTCATGGGGATGATAAAAGAGTTCAAAATTCGATTAAGAACAATTTGAAATCATAATACCAAAGCATAAATGTGATCAATATCTATCCTAAGGCCTCAAAACACCAAGATCAATGCATGAACATCTTCAGATCATCACAATCACATTAATAATAAGTTTAAACCCTAATCCATACTTTCATCCTAACCCTAGATTGGAGACTACTCACTAATCATGGATTCTAAGCAATAAAACATGAAATCTATAACTAATCTAGGGCTAAACATGATTAATAGATAATTAGTCTAATGAAGATAACAATTATGAAACTATGATAAAGAAGATCTAATAATATGGAAGAACAAAGAATAACAATGATAAGAGAGAATAAAACTGAAACTTTGAAATTAAATTGAATAAAAAGTACCTTCAATGTGTAGGAATCACAAACTATGATCTAGAATATAAAATCTTTGACAAAACTAAGGTGTTTATCTCTCTAATATCAACCCTAACAATCCTCTCTAAAACATAGAATAAAGCATAAGTAAAAAACTAATCAACTCTTGTTATTGAAACACGTATTTCTTTCTTCGCAGATTTAAATGGTGCGGGCGCACCAAAATCAGGTGCGGGCGCACCATTCTTTCTGATCTGGTCGGACAGTTCAACTTAAAACGAACCTAACTTCTTCGTTTTTTATCCAAATCAAGCTTATGACCAGTCGTTGGAAAGCTATCGAAACGAGATTTCACCTCCAACTAGAATTACCTTCATCCAATTTGTGGTTTGAAAGTTAGGTTCATTTGAAATTCCCCATATAAGATTTTATGGCACTATGTGTTCCTTTGTGCGAGTGGACATGGGGCATGGTGCAAGCACACCATTTCTCAACGTGTGCTCTATTTTCATTGCTTCCTTTTGCCAACTCTACAACTCATAGCTATCTTAGGTAGTTCCACCTATATTAAGAATGTGGCAAAACAGGGTGAAAGCAAATGTTCTAGAAATTCGGTAAAAAATGACTGAAAATCTAGCAAAATATCAATATGATAAAGAATGATCAAGTGAATGAAATAGAAGGGGAAATGGAGAAGAAAGAGGGAAGAAAGGGGAGAAAGATGATCAAAATGAGCTAAAAGGAGTCCATAAAGCGCGTTAGAAACGCACTTATCAGTATATATTCAACCTAATAAAAAAGTGTTATTACCTAATTACAACTAAAATGTTACATGGCTTATTGGATAGTGATACATAATGTTTAATAAAGTGTTACTTTAGGTCATTAGACAACAATAAAAATGTTACTAATGATAGTGATAAGTGCATTTATGACACTAGTTAGAGTTCATTTTCTTAGTTTTTTTAGTAGTGCCTTAAGAAATTTAGAGTCTTTTATTATTATTTTTTTTTTGGATATTTTGTGATTTACTTCTCTTTTTGTGTGTTTTTGTAAATAATTGATTCATTTGGAGATATTTTGGAGTTGTTCCCAAAATGTCGAAGGCATCATTGTTCCTAAGTGATTTCCCCGATGTTTGTTCCTATCGAAGAAGTCAAGAGAGCACGTTGTGTGGATCAAAGGAAACTCAAACTTGTTCCGAGTGAGGGAATTACTGATTTTGGGAAGTGTGCGAGATATGCAAGCAACATCGTCCAATATGCTATGGGACTAAATCTGACATGATATGGAAGATTTTGGGAGATAATTATCGAGAATTTACTAATTTAATATCTTGAGCAATTTAAGATAATATTATGGAAGATATGATAAGATATGAAAAGTGATAAAATTTCTTAAATTATATCCAACTACTTTCCTAATCTTTGAGGATCCTTTCTAGGGTTTGCTTGGGGACTTAGTATATTGATTATCAGAATGGGGCTCTACTTTTTCATCCAAGAATAATCAGAAGAAGTTGCTCTCTCGCTGTTTCACGAGTCTTAGGAACTGACGAATGGAACATACATTTCAACTTAGGAACTTACGATGTTTTCTATCCAAATAATTGTCTATTTAGTTTGTTTGTAATGTGAGTGTGTGGTCTTTTATGCTCGATAGTAGTTAGATAAAGCCATGTAATCAGTTTTTAAGACAAGTATTTCTTTTATTAATGTCATTTAGTAATTCTCTTGAGTATTCTTGAATCGTTTGTTTATTTGCCATGAAGGATGATTTTATTTGAATAGGAGGCCTACTTTTTAATTGAGTCTCAATTCTCATGCTAATTATTTATGCTAAGTCCGTGTAATTTCTTAGATGGTTAAAAAAAGTAGCACACAATTGTAAGGGGGGGGGTCGTACTTTAAACTTAACAATTAAAAGCTATTCTTGATCTAGATTAAATCACGTGCCTTTGGTAGTGTTGGTTATCTTGGCGGGTTGGTGATGTCTTCCAAGTTCTAAATCTTGTATTTGTCTTAAATTCAATGCTGGTAATATTGGGGTTATTCATTGATTAGGGTTGGTTCGCGATCGTACCCGGACTAGCTAAAAGGTAAGGGAAGATAGGGGGACTTTTTCCTATAGTCAATCTATCCATAAGGCTTAATTAAAGTGTCAAGGATTATACGAAATTACATGGCTAGTGTTTAACTATCTACTGAGTATTTTGTCTATTTGATTGTTCCCATCTTTATACGTTCTTTAGTATAGTCATTAGTTATGTTCCCTAGTAACCTAGTTGTTAGTTTTGTTCTTTAGTTATTAGTTTTAGAAGATCAGGTTATCCCCCACCCCCTATGATTGTTACTTTGCTATTAGAACTTTGTTTCTACTTTAATTTGTTGCTCCTATAAATTACTTTCTTCTTGGAATCAACTCTTACTTACCCTAGATGTTTGCTAGGTTGATTAAGTAGTAAAAGAGTTACATAAGTATATCTAAAACACTTGTACGTATAAATGTTATCATAGGCTTTTCAAAGTGTTACTTAATAACATAGATTACATGAGCAGATGTAACACCCACTTAAGTGTTACCTATAATATATAGTAACACTGAAAGCACTTCAAGTAACACTTTTTGGGTGTTACTTTAGGTCAATTATGTAGCAGTGCGGGGGTATTGCGACTTATGTTGTAATTAACCTTGTACCCTAACTCTGATAACGAGTGTAAGGTTGTGTAGATGTAAATATTTAATTTTTGGTTCTTGAAATTGTTTTCAAGCTATCTTAATTATTTCTACTATTTTCTAGGTTCATGGTGAGTTAGATTGTATTTTGGAGTTAATAATAATAATAAGGGCTATTCCATTTTGTACCATCGTACTTTGGGCTTTTCCATTTGGTTCCAAATTGTCTTTTGGATTCTATATGGTACTACTATAGTGTGGACTTATTCTCTACCGTAACATTCCGTCAAATAAAACATTAGTTCTGGGTTAAATGGGGTTAGTAGTTCGCCTCATTTACGTGCCTTGTGCATCGAGAATTGTTCAGCTAAGGTCTGGGAGTCATTTTGGCTCTTATGGGTCAAAATTGAAGTCAAAATTGGAGAAAAACAACTAGAACCTTGTTTTATATGTTAGGAAATGCCTACTTGTTTTTTTATGCCAAATTGGGCCTTAAATTTGGTCGTTAAGGACAAAAATGGCTCCTAAAACCTTAATTACGCAAAATTAGACAAACTCCTAACCTTATTTAACCCCCAAACTAATATTTTGTTTAACATAATGTTACGGTAGAGAATAAGTCCAAACTACAGTGGTACCATATAGAATCCAAAAAAAATTTGGGTACCAAATGGAAAAACCCAAAATATAGTGGTACCAAGTGGAATTTCCCTAATAATAATAACAATAACAACAACAACAACAACAACAACAACAACAACAACAACAATAATAATAATAATATTGCTTCAAAACAATTATTATTATTATTACATAATTATTTGAGAAGAGTGTTATTGTGAATTGAAATTTTAATTTGGGATTAATTTACGACCGATCTTTTATTTCTGTTGATTTGGTGTAAGGCATTAAGAGCATCCGCATGATTTGTTGATATTTATGAGTATTATTTTTATATTATTATTGTTGTTGTTGTTATTGTTTGAGAGCAAGGTATCAGGAGAGATGTCATCTCAAGGTGAAGAACATGCAAATTATATAGGACGTAATCCTAGGTATACCTTGTTTTGATCTTTGTCCAAGCTTGAGATCGATGTGGACTTAATCTTACACCACATTGGAAGTATGACTATTCTTAGACAGAGGTAGTAGGGAACGTAATCCATGTGTTGTCTTGAAGATTGCAATCTGACATTACCATACAAAGTAGGTTGTGATTCACTAGAGTCCAGTGCTCTCTCTCAAACTACTTATTATTCTTTGTTTAGCATGTTGTATTATGCCTTTTTTTAAGTGATTTATATTATTATTTGAGTTGTTGTATTATTATTAAGTCTGTTATAACTCCTATATGGATCCTGAATCCTGATTGAGTTGGGAGAGCTATTGGTTACTCCTCACTGATTGTGGATGTTTGTTAATATATTTTATAGGTGATAATGACACGTAGCTCTTTAATGTTTTGGACTAGAGGGAGGATTTGTAGGATGTTTGAGTTTTGCTTATTTTATTTCTTTATGCTTTTTACATTGGGTTTATGAGGTTGTATTTATGGATATTTTTGGATTGAACTAATTGGGATTTATTTTGTTTAGTTTGAAATACACCTTTTCAGAGTGACATTTCCATCTGACGATATATTTGCTATCGTCATAGATTGTTTCAAAAGACGTAGTATTACATTTATAGTTATGTTCACTAGTGGAAAAAACTCTAACTAGTCCGGTTACAACGGGCTTAACTGACTGAGTAGTACAAAGAATGAACTGATCCGGTGAAAACTGAAAACTTGATCTATTAGTGTAGCTAACTGAATCGGTTTTCAAGTTCCACCGGATTAGTTAGTTGTAAAGTGAACTAAAAAGAAATTGACTTCACAATCAAAGTGCCAGAATTTTCAACAATTACAAAATGTTTTCATATACAACAATTTTACATATATACATGAAATTTAAAAACAGAATATTATACAACAATTTTACAACAATATTACATATATACAGAATATTTTTGAACAAGAGTGTAGACACATAATCGTGTCTCCCCATTTAGTACCCTATGATGACTAATACCCTGCTCCAATTAGTCCGGATCGAGGAAAGAATAAAGAACGAGTCTAAAATAAAATATTTTAAGCCCAAAACCATTTTCTAACTCGTTTCATTAACTCATTTCCGAAAACCTTTTTTATAAATAGTTTTACTAAACCCACTTCCTAAAACGTTTTAAAATAACCTTTTTAAAGTTCCATCTTCGAAAACCTTTTAAATATAGTTTTTATGAAAGCCCAATTTTTTCAAACCCCTTTTCTAGCCTAATTTAATTAATAGAATTAATTAATTATATTTATTAGTTTTGTTAATAAAAATATCTTTTATAAAAAATAATCTTTCTCCAAATTGTTTTCAAATTTCTTTTACTAACTATTTTCTAAAATCTTTTTAAATAAAAATCTTTTTAAATAAAAATCTTTTAGAGACCTACTAGTTTTCGAAAACCTATTGCAACCCAACTACCTAAACATATATATATATATATAGAATTGGGCTCGTGTGAGAACAACATAGTTATGTGAGAATACCTAGTTATATGAGAATAAATTGGAGCCATTAGATCACTCTAATCTAACGATCTTCATTTATCGCGTTTCACTAATCCAAAAAAAAAACTACCGTGCTTCCTCTACCTACAACCTCATATCCTTCACTGCCTACAATAGTTCGACTTACTCTAGCAAAACAACAATTTCATCCTCCATTATTGAAGCTCGAAGAAGATTCAAATCTAGCAATTTTGTCCTCAATTGAAGCTTGGACAAGAATCAAGATTCGAAATTCTCCATTGAAGCTCGAGGAAGATTCAAAGTGGTATTTTTCAGATTTTTTAAGCTCTACTTTTTGTTATTTCTCGGATTTTATGGTTTCGTTTTCATAACTTTGATGTTTACTCTGAAATTAAGCTATGGAAAATATGATTGTCATTTTGCTTGTTTGTTTTACTTGTTTCGAATTATTTTATTTTTCAATTTAGAACTTTGTAAGGTAAAACTTCCATCTTTTTAGGTAATATGGCGTTTATGTAATTTGGTTTACATTTGTAATTGGTGATGTACATTTAAGCAATTGGTGATGCACTTTCAAGCCACTGGTGATGTATTTTAAGTCACCATTAGTTATATCAGTTGATAATCAGTCATGGATAACTGGTGATAATTATTGATAATGTAAATATTGATTATTGATAATATCAGATTTGGACTTAGGTACGGTGAATGATAGAAATAGAATTGATTTGGACTAATTGAAGGACTTTTTCGACAAGAAACTCAATTGTATGATAGAAATAGAACTCATCTAATTTGAGATGATTTGGTGGAATTACTTAAGCTAAGTAAAGTAAAGATTAGCCTGGGTAAAGCTTAACAAGTTTGCTAATTGCTAGCCGCTTCCTTTCTGAAAAATGATGCTGATTCGACAAGCTAAACGAGTTACTCGTCCATCCTATCTTGAGCTCTATAATTCATGTGGATGCTTGAAATAGATTAACAATCAAACATGATTAGCCGTAATTAATCTTTACGAGTCTTCAATTAGGCCCGTTTAGTCTGCCCAAAAGATCAAATCCCCCCTATTGAGCTGCTCCTCTTCAGTCTAAGTTTAATTGCTCCTTGGTGCTGTTTTTGTAGTTCAAATCCTCTCTAACCTTTCTTGAAATGGTTAGAATAACATGCTAGGTTAGTGCCCTTAGAATCTTATTACTAAAATTTATGTAGCTTGACTAACTAATTATTGACTCTTGAGTTCTCGAGAATTGCTATATGCCTACCCCTTACCTCCCCCCTCTGAAATCATTAGTACTTATACCTTGAGAAAAGAAACAAAGTTTAAGCTGCTACTAGTGCTTGTGTCTTCATAGGTAAGATCTAGGTTGTGTATGTCACACCTTTTCTTTTTTGCTAGCACATTCTTTATACCATCACAGCTCATGTGCCATGTGGTGTTGTCTTCATTAATCTGAAACTGTTTCTCCAACTCGTTAAGATTTATCAATTTACAACTCTAGTAGAAAATAATTTCTTGGACATCTATAGATGATGATTCCTTCTCCCATAATTGATACTAATAGTCCGAAAAATGCCCCCTCTTCTTTAAACAATCCAAATTACCTTCTATCTTAAACTGGTCCCAAATAAAGGTTTCTTCGAAAGTAGACCTCCATGACTTATAATCTATTAAAAATTGGCCATCAACACCACCTCCCCTATTTCGACGTGTTAGCAAGTTATGAATCATGTGGTGGCTGCTTTGGGATTGTTGGAATCATTGCGGGTTAGCCAATAATTGAGATTGTTGAAAGAGAAGCGCAGTCGAAACTACTGGCATCAAATCTACTAAATTATAATATGTCATGAATTCTGCATCCTTGCATCTTTTTTCATTCCAAAAAAGAAGCACAATCAATGCGTTTTTTTTAGCTAAATTGCGTGCATGATATCATAGATTCCAAAGCACTATGTTGAACATCTCTTATTTAGACTACAACCAGGCTACTTGTTCATGTGTACCAATACGTGTAATGTACCTTGATTTCCGGAGTACTTTGTTATACATTTTTGTTTGGTTTGGAGTTGGACCACTTGTTTAAGCTTACCAAGCCTGATGCAGGTAGGAATCATGTCAAACATAGCTTGCTCAAAGTCTGAATATCTATCGATTATATTTGCTACAGGGAATGAGAAATATGTGGACTTCTCATCAGATTGCTTCAATGTGTTGCTGCACATTTCACTTATGTTCTATCTTTTTTCCCTTAAAGATTTCAGGTAGACTATGATCCTCCTTTTCTTAAAAAATTCAGCTATACCTACCAATATACTTTAAGTGACTGGAATAACTTAATTAGCTCAGTGTATACTTAAGCAGTTCAGACCTGCTGCCAGTGAGTTGGTCTTTGAATCCCCAATATATATACTTTTTCTATGAGTTAACTATTGGTGCTTTGTTACCTCACATTTGGCTTCTTTTGGTGCACAAAATACTCCCTATGATATAGTAACACAATATAGATCTTACAACAGTACATACTAGCTATATTTGCACAAGAATTAGCTAAAACTCCCTAATATTCTCGAATTGACAAGTGAACCTTCTAGGCATTGTTAGTTCTATGCGAGTAAATGCACCTACATCAATGTGATGAACCATAATACCATATCACATACTTTCTATTTCAGTTGCTGCATATTGGTTATGAATTGATGTAATTTGTTATAATTTTCATCAAGTTTGATTTTGTATATCATATTTCTATGGAGGAAGTTAAAAGTAAAGATTATGTTCGTAAGTTTAGAAGTCGTATGTCTCCATCCGGACTTCACTCTATGATTGAAAGGATGAGTTTTGAACAAACAAGCTGTCAAAGATATCGGGTTTGGTGCTTTTCTTTATTTGGGATTTAGGGCTCTAAACAACAAGCTAAGTCTCTAGCTTATTGAGAACTTATACCCATATAGTCATACATTATATGTGCGAGATGGGAAGATCACGATTTCTTGAGAAGATGTCCAAGTGTTTGAATATCCTATGGGTTCAAAGGCTGTGAAAGAGCGATGAAGGATGATGACAATGAAGGTTTTAGTGATAATACATAGTTACATAGAATGCGTATTGTATCCTGATCTCTCAAGAACATATATATTGCTTTCTGAATTTGTATGTACAGATTAAAATTGATTTATACGATCCATTATTGTTTTTCTTAGATGTAGTTATTGAATTTTACTTAATGTACATCAGATTTTTACTACATATACATCACTTGTACACTACATGTACATTGCCATGCTTCTATGAGTACATCTGACAATGATTTGTCATTTCAAATATCTAATGGAATTACTTATATGTACAAAGCATTATTGTTTTTCTTATATGTACAGTTTAAAAATGATTATACGATCCAGAGGGTTGTTCCACTAGTTAATTATGTTTATCGAACTCCATTGCTACTATTGTTGCATGTGTTTCTAATTATAGAACTAAACATTTTTAATCAGTGATGTACTTTTAAGCCATCGTTGATGTACTTTTAAGTCATCGGTGATGTCCTTTTTAGCCATTGATGATGTACTTTTAAGAAAGAAAAAAAAATGGTGTTTAGTTTGACGCTGGTGCAGCAGGGCTCAAATATCTGATTTTTGTTGTTGATTACAAATCAGATGCAGCAGCCCCTAGTGCTGCATTGTAGCATCCTCCACCATCGGGTGTGTTCAAGACAAGAATGGGTATAGAATAGCTTGGCAAGCTGTTCTTAGGAACACGAATATGGTTGGATTTCATTGCATGAGACTTATATATGTCATGCACTCATGTTCGATGCTAGATACCATGTAAACTATATTGCATTAGCATGTTGTAGGGACAGGAAATGGAAAGCATATATTTTTTTTTTCTCCATAGGAGTAATGTATAGTTAGGATGTGTAATGATCTATTTTCAATCTGATTTGGCTCTTTCCACGAATCATAGACAATAGTATACATGGATGGAAATATTGATGAGAACATTGAATATTTGATTAAAGTAGATTACATGAAATGACAAGGCTATGTGATGCAGTGAGTTGCTCGAAATTCAAAGCAATTAGCAAAGAGTTACTACTACTTACTATCACAACAAGATATTGATGTATTGCTAACACTTCAAGACACTAGGGAGAAAGCGAAGAGTAGAAGTGTAATACTGATATAGCACCCTTTCTTGCTTATATAGTAAAATTTCAGTTTTTGGCATTTCCAAACTCAAATCTATATTAATAACGAAACGACAAATACCATTACACTAACTAGAACACAATGAATCTTAAATGAGCAGTGGCCCTTCGTGAACATCTTATGGACAATAAGTGACAGTTCCAGTAGTGAAGAAAGTTTGCAGCATTCCAAATGTGTATTTCACAGGTCTACATATGCGACAAGAACAAGTGACTCCAGCTGCATAGGACTTAGAACCATTGAGAGAAGCTTCTTCTCTCTGGAGTCGCTTCAAATTTACCCTTGTGAACTTTCTGGAGTAATTCATTTAATACATCAGACCTCTAAGCTGAACAAACTAAGGCAATCAAGCTTCTCCGCAGCAGCTATAATACCATTGAGCATAGATCGCCTTGTCAAGTCTATCAACTAATGAGATCAGCCTCTACGTAAGTCAAACCAGCCTTCCCACAGCTCAAGAGAAGCACAAGGCCACCTTTCTCACTAAATTTAGAAATTTCTATCTTGAACATGCTTTCGGAGAGTCCCCCATCATCATGTCTCGTAGACCGCTCTTGTTAGTAGCATGAAAAGACTGAGCGCCTCTTTCTCTCTTTTTTCCCCTTTTTGTGAGAAGAGAGGTTAGAGCTGCTAGCTTGTACATTATCGGAACTATGTTTCAAAGGTGATGTTGTGGTTGAACCATTCATTGGTTTTGAGAACAGGAACCTTGCACAGCTTGCTATATCAAACATTTATGATCAGGAGATGGAAGAAATTAAGTTAAAAATGTACACACATCATATAGCCTACAAAGGCTAGAAAATGATAGTAGATGCGTGTAATGCTGAAAGAAGCGGGTGCTTTCAGTCCTTGTTGCCGAAGGCAGTTGATATTGATAGACAAATAACTCTAACACCTTTGCATTCTCATCTGTGAAGCATAGACAAAAGGAAAAAAAAAGAGAGCGTAAACCAAAAAAACAGGTCCATCAGCAGCCTGTATTCCATCTTCCACTTTTTCTATTATAACAGAAATGCACATCAGGAATTTGAATTCTTACACATGGACACCATCAGCAGCCTGTATTCCATCTTTCACTTTTTCTATTATAACAGAAATGCACATCAGGAATTTGAGTTCTTACACATGGACATGGTATTCACATCTTGAGTTTCTGCATTCAATAAAATCAGCAGAAGTCTTACAAATAGATGCAGAAAAGCCATTATCATAGATACCAAAACACACTCCGCGAAAAAAGAAGCATCCTGCACACTGGAGCACATTTAAAAATGTACAAGGAGTTGACTCCAAGCCTTTAGCTACTGAACCCCAACCCCCTAAAAGAAAAAAGAAAATGTTAGGGGCCTAGTTTAACATATGGTCACCGTTGCATCGATCTATTTGACCCAAGACACATTTACTGCTAGAATCAAGACGAAGCAAACACAGAATCTGGAAAAGAAAAAAAGAAGAGAGTCCAACCCAACCAAACTGACAATAGGAATCATTCATTCCAGATTTAATAGCTAGATTTTGGTCAGTGCTAAAAAATGAACAAAGAGAAAATTACCTCACTGCATCATATTCATTAAGAGCTCCAGTATTCCACATCTAGATATGAGCAAAGGACATTGATCTAGCTAGCTCATAGATACTAAATATGCTACCCTTCTCGAACCTACAATCTTCTTCTGTTTTAAAGAGACCCCCATGATTATTAATTATACCTTCTTTGTAGTGCACTAATAACTCTTCTAAACTATTAATTTTTCTAAAAAATTTCCGTTCCACTTCTCTGCATACACCTCTATAAGATTCTTTTGCTTTTGTATGCTTTCTTTTAATCAACTGGTTTCCTAGCTTCTATCCAAATATAAATTCTCAACTTGCATTATTTATTTCTTAAACACTTCCGACCTGATTTGGTATTCAAAGGTATTACTCCTATAAGAAAACAGAGCTATTAACTTACTAGTTAAAACAAAACGCTAATCAATTAATCATATAAGTATATATGAGATTTAATGTACTTGTAGTGTACTAGTGATGTATATGTAGTAAACATTTGATGAACATGGCCAAACTCATACCCATTACCCAGCTAAAGAAAACACAAAAATGATCAAACACTTCAAAAGCAACCCACATGAACAAAAGTTCTATAGCAGTTTCCAACAACAACGCAAAACGACATATACAAATGTTCCAGTAACATTCCGTCACCATCATATATAGTCTCAAAGCATCTAATTGTCAATTAAATGATGTGAAAAAATAGCTTATAATTAGGGAATCCATGAATTAAGAGTAGAGCACAAGTACATCAATTCTAACAAAATTGAGTTGCATGAATTATCTTTATTTAAAGGGGAATTCCATTGAATTAGGTTTATACTTCAACTGGAACAATCAAAATTTTGTTTAGATTTGAGAATTTCGTACCTGATGATGATTGAAAAACAAACAATTGAGCAGCACCAAAAGTTGTATGAAATGATGAATTGAACGAACACTTGATGGATTAATTTCGATCAGAGACAGTTCAGGTTTTTATTTGCAATCGTCGTTCGTCCGAAGAAACCTTTAGTAAGATTTTATGATTTGTTGCCGCGAAAACGGAGAGGGATGGGTTTTGTTATTAGAGCTTGGGAAAATCGCAACCTCTAATTTTGTATGATCTAACGGTTGTAGCTTATTCTCACATATTTTTCTATTCTCACATAACTCTTCATTCTCACTGGATCCCGACTCTATATATATATATATATATATATATATATATATATCTCATATTTTCTGACGGCTAACTCTCATTCACGGCTGATCACTCAACTCACAAAATCTCTCGGCCAACTAACAAAAATCCCACACCACAAACCTCAAAAATCGACGACCCTACCGCTCACCTACAACATCACATCCTTTTAATTCATATCATCACACCAAATTCATCATCGCCAACTATATCACTCGGCAAACATCCCTCACAAAATCTCCCTACCTGCTGACACCTCCAAATCCCTCAACTTAATTCACGCCCATGATCTTCATCACCGCCCCCATAATATTCATCATCTAACCTTCATCCTTATTCCTAGATACTAATCTGCCACATTAAAGCATAACACTTAAAGACCAACACATAAAGTCAACGCCTAAAACACATCACGGTACAAGGCAAATTTCATTCGACACAAGAAACTATATTTTTAAGACTTGTTCAATTCAATTTTCCAAGATCCGTACAAATCAACGACCCCGGACGGTGGTATAATTTACGAGGGTCAACTAAATTCACAAACTTTATTTATTTGCTTTCTTTATTTATGTTTATTACACTAGTGGAAAAATAAGGAAGGGCTGCGGTCAAAACAGCCCTAAGGGCTGCGTTTTTGGCCAGCAGCCCTTTCCATAGCAGCCCTTCATTAGAAAAGAAGGGCTGCGGTTTTTAACCGCAGCCCTTCACAACGAAGGGCTGCGGTTCAGGCCAAAACGCAACCCTTCTAAGCTAACCGCAACCCTTTTTAAGTGAAGGGCTGCGGTTTAGGCTTAAAACCGCAGCCCTTCATATTCATTTTTTTTTTAAAAATAAATTAAATCGCCCGCCCACCCCAAAGACCCCCACCCCCCCCGCCCCCCTACACCTCCACCCCGTCGCCCCCTGCACCCCCACCCCCCTGCCCCCCGCACCCCCACCCCCACCCCGCACCCCCACCCCACCCCCGCGCGCCCCGCACCCCCCACCCCGCACCCCCACCCCCCGCCCCAAGACCCCCACCCCCGCGCCCCGCACCCCCACCGCGCCCCAGCCCCACACCGCCCCCCCGCCCCCCACCCCACCCGCCACCCCCGCCCGCCCCCTGCACTCCCACCTTGCCCCGCCCCCCACCCCCCACCCACACCGGCCCCCACCCCCGCCCCACACCCCCCCCACCCCCTCCCACCCCTGCCCACCCGCCCCCCACCCCGCACTCCCCCCCCAAGCCCCCGCCCACCCCACCCCCCCCCCGCACTCCCCCCAAGTCCCGTCCACCCTAATCCACCCCCTGCACTCCCCGCCCGCCTCCTCCGCCCCCGCCCCCACCTCAGCCCCACCCCCTTCACTCCCCGCACCCCCACCCTCCCCCGCCCCTCCCACCCATTGCTTTGCCACCACCCCAAAGACCCAACCGGCCCCATAGCCCCCAACAACCCACCATGGCGGCCCCCCCACCCCACCCCCCACCCAAAACCTCCCTCCGACACAAAAACCCCGATTAAATTGCAATAATATATGACAAGTTTTTGAACGTAATAATTAACTTTAAATATGTATACTTAATAATGTAAAAAGTGTACATATAGAATTGATACAAACTAGTAGATGTAGCTAATTATATCACGAATTCCACCAAAATGTATCATAAGCAATCATCACAAATGTGGGACGTCAACTTATCCCGAACTTCATGTAATTCGTCTGTGGTGAAGGCCCTCAAACGTGGTGTGTTATTCATATAAACCTTGCAAAACAACCAAGGAATAAACACAAAATATAAGAATTCAATCATTTACCGTAGTTAGTAGTTCTAAAAATGACATATACCTTCCCGAAATTCAATCAAAAACAAATGCAAGCCTAAAACTCTACACACTAGTTATATTATAACTTATATTATCATATTGAAAAAGAAAATGGAGTTAAATGACTCGAGAAACAAGAGTTGGACGCGAAAAGGCAAAAATCGGCCTAAAATCATATTTATGTTCCCGATATACAACCTACAACAAATGCAAGCCTAAGAATCTACATAATAGTTACGTTATACCTCATATTATCATGTTCAAAATGAAATTGGGGTTAAATGACGCGATAAGTACAAATTGGACGCGAAAAGGCAAAAATAGGCCTAAAATGCCCTTTTCGTTCCCAAAATTCAACCTACAACAATTGCAAACCTAAAAATCTACACAATAGTTACATTATGCCTCATATTATCATGTTCAAAATGAATTTGGGGTTAAATGACTCGATAAATACGATTTGGAAGCGTAAAAGGCAAAAATAGGCCTAAAAATGACATTTTCGTTCCCAAATATATGCATGTGCTACTTTGGTTTCTAAACCAATTAATACCTATTACCAATCGATCTAATCTAAACTAACATATACTAATAAGTTACATACCTTTTGAAGATCATCGACGTTAGTGCAATGGTTGACGATATCGAACATGTACCTCAGCACGTAATAGCCACATGCAAGTCCATCATCTTGTTGCGGACACTAAATGTTCACCAAAGGATGCATCCAATGTTAGATGTGTAGTATGTGGCTAAAAGTGTTTCTATATAAGGACAAATAAATTAGTCATATTACCTCGACTTATATCCAAACAGGAGCTTTTGGTGCTCGAAGTCCTGTTGCACTAATATGCTTCATCACACTACATCAATACATTATTATAAGATTAGATGTACTAACTGTTTATATATATAAAGATGATGAATAATGTGTAATATTAATAAGTGCGCATATATTGAGTTTCGATTAGGCTACCTATTTAACAATGATTTGATTAGTAAGGACCGTGGTGGTTGTCGACGCAAAGAATCAAAGTGGTAGACTTCGTTACGTGACAAACATATCGCAAGCAGTGTCCAATGAGCCCTACAACAAGAAAATATAGTTATTATTAATCGTAGAACAATTAATAGGTCAATTTAATTATCGAATAATAAAAGTAAAGCGAGTTTAACAAGCATACTTTTCAATATAAGGAACAAGAATGATATGATGATATCCAAAACGAGATGATGCTTTGAAACTCATTTCGAGATACTCTTTCACTTCGGCTTTGTTTTGTAAGCAATTGTCATCTCGTATTATGTTTGGACATAACCAACCAAACATTGACTCATGACTAGATGTTGCAATCAATTCATTGTATAATAACCTGAGAAATCACATATTGATTAAAAGTAAACTTACTTATTATGGAAGTTGAATTGAAAACTACTTAAGGCATATGTATATGTATATTTAATTTATATACTTATGTATTACCTCATGAATGTTTGTATCATGAAAACATTCAACTCTACCCCACATAAGAATTCTTTAATATCAACCTTAGAAATGAATGTCGATGACTCCTCAAAGTAGTGGAATTGTTGCTCCCCCAAAGGAACCTCAATTGTACTATGATCGGGTAAATCGCTAGCGCACTTATGTAACCAAAAGCATGGAATACTAAGGCCTCGCACCACCTCTGGCTCGATAATAAGTGGATTCTTTGTCCTAGAAACATTTCCCTTCACCACATTCGTTCACCTTCATCACGTAAACTTGCTTTCTTATCAGGTGAACATGCCTTCTTTCCCTTCCTGTCATGTGAGTCTCCCTTCCCCCAAACCTAGTAATTAGTTAAAAGTAAAGATATTACTGACTATCATAGGAACTATAAAAGAAAACACGCATATATATATGTATGTTAATCATTGTACCTCATCTGAAAACCGCACCAATGCACGCGGCCATAGAACATAATCGCCAAGGGCATCATTCGAATGCGTAGGCCAACTTCTGGCTTCGGCAGCGGAAGAGGTAATTCTTCGAAACCAGACACAATTTCATTGAGGGTGACCACATAGTGAGTATCATTTACTAACTGGTTATGCAATCGTACTCGGTCACTAGGGGGTTGTGCATGGCCATAAGCTACGAGAATGAAACTATCATAACCATCTCCTCGAGCTAATAGTTCACATGGTGTCTCTTCCTTTAAAAAAAAACTCCATTTATAGTTAGTTTATGAAACAACATATAGTAAGAATTTCATGCATTTAAGAACAATAGTTGTTTAACAAAGCAAAGGGATTAAGTGATTACCTTCAACTCGGGTACTACAGGTGGATCAGGTAAAGGTATCATCTGATCAATAGATGTTCGTGGATCACTAATCGGCTGGCTAGGTGTAATATCACTACCCTTCTTGATTGCAGCAAAAGTCGGTAAACCCATTTGCTCCAAAACGGCGTTGAAGTTATGTGTCATCTCCTCCCTTAGCTCCTCCCGACTGTGCGGCTTTCATAGCCTCCACATCTACTGATGCTGCCGAATTCACACTACTTACACTTGATTGTTGTCGCTGTAGTGTATTGATCACCATATACCTTTCTCAAACTGAGGCGGACACCTCCTACGCCCCTCACGCATCCACTGTGGTCCTTTCCTAAAGTTTCGTGCAATGCATAAATGTGTCCTTTAGGAGTGAACTCACCAGTTGCCTCTTTTTCCTTCAAGCCAATCTACATAAGTATAAGAGAGAAATGCTCGTGAGCGCAAAAGTTATATTATATATACCTTATATAACAATATAATCTGTACTTACAATGGCGTTGGCTATCTGTTGTGTTCCGGGATTAGGCAAGACTCTTTTTCCCTTTGCATCAACCCCATGCATCGAACACCACCAATCGAGGACTCTATCTCGGTTCTTGCCGTGCAACCGTTGTCGTCGTTGAGCTAGTCTCCGTTGCCGTTGTCGACCCTATTGTGGGGTAATGGCTGAACATCCACTTCTCTCTCGCCTCATTGTACGAATGAGCACCCAAATGATGATAATACTTCCTAGCTTTTGCACTCGCGCTACTTTTCTCAAGACTTGCCTAAAACACACAATTATAAACAAAGGTTAGGTATGGTGTTATACAATAATACTGGATCTAAGTGTATTAAATCTTAATAAAATATTCTTACAATAGCTTTTGGGGTTGTTTTTTTGGCAACAAATGATTCCCACTCTTCAGGTTTGATAGTTTTCCATATTTGAAATGGTAAATTGGATGGTCCAGATGATGTTTCCGGTGAAGCCTCAGGACCGGCTTGTGTTTCTCCGCCGTAGATGTTCTTCTTCTTTGTACCTACTACTTTCCTCCGCTTAGTGATCCACCCAGACACTAACTTAGCCTTGAAATCTCTGAATCTCTAGGCAACCGCGGATAGAAATACATTCTTCTTGGCTTCATCATCTTCGATATTGAATTGATTCTACAAAAAACGCAGTTCACAAATTAGTTTTCGCAAATGTTGTAATTCATATACTATAAGTAATATTACACATATATTTAACTAAATAATTAAGAAACTAAACGTTATTGTACGTGAAGCTTACCATAGTATCTTCCCATAGACACCGCTTCATTCCCTCGGGCACCTCTTTCCATGAGTGCATAATGGAGAGTTTATGCATGCAAATGCCAACTTGCATGCCATACTTTTGACGCCACTTTCCACAAGGTTGACCCATATTATCGTACTCCAAAGTCATATTTGTGTGTTTCCCTAGTGACTTTATAGGTCCCCTTCCTTTTCTCTTTTTCGTAGCCAATGACTTCCTAGGCATTTGTGCATTTATTTCTTCACGGCGAGATCGAGCCAATTTACCCCGTTCCTTTCTCCATCGAAAGACTCATCCTCGGTAGTGTGTTCAGCAGCACTCGTGCTGTTATCCGTATGCACCTCCGCCATCTCCCTGAAATTGTACAAATATATGCGTTAATATAACAAAAAATTAAAATTAACATTGCCACTAAGGGGGTGGGGTGTGGGGAGGGGAGTGCGGGGAGGGGAGGGGCGGCGGTGGGGGGAGGGCGGCGGGGGAGGGGGGTTACGTGTGCGAGGGGCGGCGGTGCGGGGAGGGGAGGGGTGTGCGAGGAGGGCTGGCAGCGGTGGGGGGAGGGGAGGGGTGTGCGGGGAGGGCGACGGCGGTGGGGGAGGGGAGGGGTGTGCGGGGAAGGGCGCGGCGGTTGGGGGGGGAGGGGAGGGTGTGCGGGGAGGGGAGGGCGGCAGTAGGGGGAGGGTGCGTGTGCGGGGGGGAGGGCTGGCGGCGGTGGGGAAGGGGAGGGGTGTGCGGGGGAGGGTGTGGAGGGGCAGCAGTGGGGGAGGGGGAGGAGGCTGTGCGGGGGGGTATGTGTAGGGGCTTGGGAGGGCTCCAGCAGTCTTTGCCCGACCATCCCAAGCCCCCGCACATACCCCCCCCTCCCCTGCCTGACCTCCTCCCCCTCCCCCCACTGCTGCCCCTCCCCTCCCCCCCCCGCACACCCCTCCCCTTCCCCACCTTGCCGCGCCCTCCCCACTCGCACGAGACCACTCCCTCCTACCGCCGCCCCTCCCCTCCCCGCACACCCCTCCCCTCCCCTCCCCCACCGCTTGCCGCCCTCCCCCATGCACACCCCTCCCCTTGCACACAGTTACATACTAATAAGTTAGGAGTTAGATCAACAAAAATAAAATAAAATGACTCGATAAGTACGAATTGGACGCGAAAAGGCAAAACTAGGCCTAAAATGACATTTTCGTTCCCGAAATGCAACCAACAACAAATGCAAGCCTAAAACTCTACACAATAGTTACATTATACCTCATATAATCATGTTCAAAAAGAATTTGGGGTTAAATGACTCGATAAGTACGATTTGGAAGCGAAAAGGCAAAACTAGGCCTAAAATGTCCTTTTCGTTCCCGAAAAGCAACCAACAACAAATGCAAGCCTAAAACTGTACACAATAGTTACATTATACCTCATATAATCATGTTCAACAAGAATTTGGGGTTAAATGACGCGATAAGTACGATTTGGAAGCGAAAAGGCAAAATTTGACCTAAAATGACCTTTTCGTTCCCGAAATGCAACCAACAACAAATGCAAGCCTAAAATTGTGCACAATAGTTACATTATACCTCATATAATCATGTTCAACAAGAATTTGGGGTTAAATGATGTGATATGTACGAATTGGACGCGAAAAGGCAAAACTAGGCCTAAAATGACCTTTTCGTTCCCAACATGCAACCAACAACAAATGCAAGCCTAAAACTCTACACAATAGTTACATTATACCTCATATAATCATGTTCAACAAGAATTTGGGTTTAAATGATTCGATTAGTACGAATCGGATGCGAATCGACCAAAATAGGCCTAAAATGACCCGAGAATCAGGTCACATGGCAATGGAATGCCCATCAGCTGGTGGCGGCGGAGATAGTGGGAAATGTTACAAACGTGGAGAGCATTCCATTGCCATGTGACCTCACTCTCCACATTTGTAACACAGTCCCACCACCACCACCACTATTGCCCCCCCCATTGCACTCCATCATTGCCATGTAGCCCTAAAATGACCTTTTCGTTCCCCAAATTCAACCTACAACAAAAAATAAGCCTAAAAATCTACACAATAGTTACAAATTGGAGAAATTACACAGACCTGAGTTTATGTCTCATGATTTATTGACCTTCCGCCGTTTCTTAGGATCCTCAATTACATGTATCCCTTCCGTGTGATCTTCACGCATATAGTTCTCCGACATATTCACATCATCTTCCACACTATTTTCAGGATAGGTAAAAGGGGGGAGGTCCTCAAATGCATCATATTCTTCCTCATTATCAACATCACCAATACCGAGGATACTCCTTTTACCAGGTATAACAATTGACCACTTATTATCGGCGGGATCGATTACAAAAATACTTGCTTAACTTGTGATGCAATTACAAATGGCTTCTCAGTTTCACGTAGACGACTAAGGTCAACAAGAGTGAATCCGCAAGGATCATCTTTTCTTACGCAACGTCGATTATCGTCAACCCACTTGCAACACAAAAGGCAAATATTAAAAGTACAGTAGTCCAGCTCCCATATTTCTTGTATTCGCCCATAATAATTGCTTTCAGCATGTACAAGCGACTTATCCTTCGAGCTTGCGTATTGTGTAGATGACGCCACAAGTGAAACACCACTATTTTGTTGCGATGTTGACTTCAGATCTTGACGTTCAGTCCAAAACGTATACCCATTAATATCATAACCCTCATAAGAGCGTACAGCTTCACGAGGACCAAATGCTAACCACTTGACGGTTTCAGGAACACTTTCATCCAAATCATTCACTACTCGTTTATGAAACCAATCAATGAAAGTCTTGTTATGCATTTGCGTCAATGCCCTAACTCCTTTTCCAGGATTGCTAACACGTAATTCCTCCATATGTTCATTTAAATAAGGATGGACCAAATGCTACGTGATGCAATACAAATAAGTGAGCTTGTTTACGCTTTTCTACGGAAGGTGTGATCAATTTTGAACCAATTGTACCCTTGCCCTCAAGTCTGCCCTCGTGTCGGGATGTCGGAAGTCCAACAGGATCAACACTAACAAAATACTCAGCCACAAAATTACTGATCTCTTCACCCACAACCCCTTGAATTATACTACCTTCTGGTTGTGCAGGATTCCGAACTTTATCCTTCAAAGTGCCCATATATCTCTCAAAAGGATAGCACCACCTTAAAAACACTGGACCACACAGATTAATTTCTCGAACTAGATGGACAATGAGATGGACCATAATGTCAAAGAATGCAGGGGGAGGGGGGAAATATCTCAAATTTGCATAGAGTTTCAACTACTCTGGCTTGCAAGGAATCGAGGGTCGACAGTTCTAGGACATTGCTGCATATTGTATGGAAAAATGAACAAAGTTATGTAATGGTGTGCCTCACATGCTTTGGAAGTATCCCACGAATTGCAATCGGTAAGAATACTTGCATCATGACATGACAATCGTGAGATTTCATACTCGATAACTTCAACTCACCATTTAAGGTAACAAATCGCTTCATATTCGATGAGTAGCCAGTTGGGACCTTAATGCCATACTCATCATGATTCGCATAATAGTACTCTAAACCGAAAGGACACATCAGTTTCTTCGCATAATAGTACGACTTTGGTAGTTCATCTCCATTAGGGAGCATATCAGCTAAAACTTCCAACAACGATGTGAAACTAGAGTCCGTCCAACCAGCTTTCGACTTAATGTTGAACAGTGTTATCACCGCAGAAAGTTTGGTGTACTTTGTACAACCTGGATACAATGGCTTTTCAGCAGCCTCAGACATAGACTCAAAAATACGAGGTCGTTTACACGACTGATTTTCAACCTCGTGTATCATCTCGTCTACCCGATCCCTATCATCATCTGCAAACTCATCATCCCAATTCTCATCCCCGAACTCATCATCCCAATTCTCTAAATCCTTCTTTTCTTCACATACATCGTTCATTACTCTAGAGCTTCCTATATACTTCCCCTGCTCACCATGCCAAACCCATACGTGGTATTGAGGCCTAAATCCACGGCGAAAGACATGCTTCCTAACCACATGTATACTACTAACCTTGCTCACATTTCTACAATCGAAACAAGGACAATAAAAGTCGACTGCTCCAGAGGATGTTTGATATTGTAATGCAGTTGTACAGAATTCCGAGACCCCTTTCACAAACTCAATCGATTCACGACTACCATACATCCAAGTACGATCCATCTCATTCAAGAAGACCTCTAATAATTAAACACAACCATTCATTATAATGCATCAATCATTATTTAAGTACATACACTCACATATTCAAATCACACATGTATAGAGCAATCTAAGATAGCGACATGTTCAATTATATGCATGCAGCCGAAGGTCCTTATCACTCCAACCTAACCCATCCTTGGACGTCCAATCTCACTAGTGAATATATGCCAACTTTTCAATTCTAAGGAAAATCCGGCAGCATTTCCCTACAGTTATCCAAGTACACAATATAGATAATTTTTGTGCAGCAGAATTTAACTTCCTTGAAAGACAGGAACTTTCTCTCTAGCCCTTGTTAGAGAACCCTACCACCTGGTATTCCTCCGTCGCGACGGTGCGCTCTTCCGCCAATGGCCGAGGAGATTGCAGATGTAGTATCCAAACTACATATAGATGAAGAGGAAGAACAAGTTTTAGATCTGGAAACATTAAACCCTAAAAACGATAATCCCGTATCATTACTACTTGTGGGACGTTTACTCACCGAACGTTCTTTCAATGTTGAGGCTTTCAAACGAACCATTACTACTGTTTGGGCGCCGAGTCATGGGCTCGTGATTAGGGTTTTGAAACCAAACCTTTTTGCTTTTCAATTCTTCCATTAGAGAGACATGAAGAAGGTCCTTGATGGAAGGCCCTGGTGTTTTGACAACATGTTGATCTTACTCAAAGAAGCCGAAGGAGACGAACAACCTGACCAGGTATCTTTGATTTACTCCCCTTTCTGGATTCGGTTGAAAAATCTCCCTTTTAACATGAGATCTAATGAAGTTGTAAAGGCCCTAATTGGTAACATGGGAGAAATTATTGACATAGAAGATGATGTGTTAGGGTTTGGGCGGTATAGACGTGTAAAAGTCATGTTAGATACTACTAAACCTTTGCGACGTTATAGAAAATTGCGAGACAGAAAAGGGAATGACTTACAAGTAGATTTTGCCTACGAACGGCTTCCGTTCTTTTGTTTAGCTTGTGGAATAATGGGGCATTCTGAGAAAGATTGTCAATTTGTGCATGAAGAAGACCGTTGTGAAAAATTGGGTTGGCATTTGGGTCTTAAAGCTACTCCAAGAAAGGGGAGAACGAAGGAATTAGAAGAGGAAATGAAGTTTAAAAACTGCAAAAAAGTCTTATTTGATGAAACTTTGAGCTGGAAGAATGAGAAGTTGGAATCCCCAAAGAAGCTTTTATCCAACTCTTGTACTACTCCCAATGTGGCGTGTGTGGATGAATTACCCAAGGAGGTAGTTAGTGCTGAGGTTGAGGTGTCAAAAGCCAAGACTCCTTCTGTCATAATCTTTCATAAAAATGATCACTTGTTGCAAAGTGTGGTCCCCTTTATGGGTGACATCAATGAAGAGACCATTAATGCCGCTGGCCCATTTGTTTTTTCGGCTATCAAGGACAAAAGGGAGTCTAAGGCTGGGGTGTGGAAGAGGTTGGCCCGTGGGCCCATGGAGGATAAAGGAGAGGTCCACCATATGGACTTAGATAATTCTGATATGGTGAATAAAAGAGGCTTTGATGTCAGCGTGGAGGATGGTGACTCTGATGGTGCTGTGAAGCGTTTAAAGCTAAGCTCGTCTCATGATCTTGCCCCCGGTTGTTCGGCGGAGGTTGGCCTTGACCAACCCCGCCAATCATCATGAATCTCTTGTGTTGGAACTGTCGAGGGATGGGCAACCCTTGGTCAGTTCGTCAGCTCCGTAGATGGAGTACTTTTTATGCCCCCGACATTGTGTTTTTGTCGGAGACCATGATTAATAAAAATGAAGTTGAAGCTTTGAAGAGCCGTCTAGGTTTTCAACACGCTTTTGGTGTTGCTAGTAGAGGAAGAGCAGGTGGTTTGTGTTTATACTGGAAAGAGGAAGTTCTGTTTTCTCTTATTTCCTTTTCACAGCACCACATTTGTGGAGATATTGATGATGGTGGTAAAAAATGGAGATTTGTGGGCATTTATGGATGGGCGAAGGAGGAAGAAAAGCATCATACTTGGGCTCTCATGCGGCATTTGTGTAGTGATACTACTCTTCCCATTCTTTTTGGAGGAGATTTTAAGAGCTACGATGAAAAAGAGGGAGGAGTTGATAGAGTTCGTCGTGAAATGACTCATTTTCGTGATACTATGGATGATCTCTCTCTTCGTGATTTGGGGTATAGTGGCGTGTGGTATACTTGGGAACGTGGAATTTCTGCTTCCACTTGCATCCGTGAAAGACTTGATCGTTTTGTTAGCTCCCCGTCATGGTTGGATCTTTATCCCAACTCTATGGCTGAACATTCAATCCGTTACAAGTCTGATCATGCAGCCATCATTATCCGGCCCAATCGTTACTCAAAGCCCACCAGTAAGCAAAGGCGTTTCTTCTTTGAAACAAGTTGGCTCCTTGATGAGTCTGTGAAGCCACGGTCCGGAAATGCTTGGGCCAACTCTGCTGGCGAGTTACTAGTGGGCCGAATTGCTTCAATGGCCCAGTCCCTCAAAAGTTGGAGCTGCGTGAAAGTTGGCAATATTGGAAAGCAGATCGAACAGGTTGAAAAAGAGCTTGGTAAGGCCCAGCAGCAGCCAATTACCGAAAGCTCTAGTGCAGCCCAAATCATCCTTGAAAAGAAGTTAGATGATCTTCATGCTAAGCATGAAGCTCATTGGTATTTACGGTCTCGTATTGCCGAAGTCCGTGATGGAGATAAAAACACAAAATATTTTCATCACAAAGCTTCACAAAGGAGGAAGAGAAATTATGTCAAGGGTTTATTTGATGACCAAGGGACTTGGTTCGAGGATGTTGATGGTATTGAGAATGTCTTTACTACTTATTTCTCTTCGATTTTCACTTCTACTAATCCCACTGAGGCTCATCTTGATGCGGTTTTGCGGTTCATTGATCCTCGTGGTTAGTGATGATTGTAACCGGGAGTTATTACGACTGTCACCAAGGAAGAGATTCAAGCTGCTCTTGACGGATGCAACCCCGCAAAGCCCCGGGTCCCGATGGTATGCATGCTATATTCTATCGGCGTTTACGGCATATAATTGGTGATGATGTTGCTAATTTCATTAGTAGTATATTGCATGGTTCTATCTCTCCTAGTTGTGTCAATCATACAAATGTTGCTTTGATTCGAAAACCAAAACTCCTATGAAAGCCGCTGAATTTCGCCCCATTGCTCTTTGTAATGTCTTGTATAAGTTGGTGTCAAAAGTCATTGTGATTAGGCGAAAGCATTTCTTCCGAGTCTTGTAACTCGAAAATCAAAGTGCTTTTGTCCCCGGTCGTCTTATTACGGATAATGCTCTTATTGCTATGGAGGTCTTTCATTCTATGAAATATAGAAACGAGGAGTCGGAAAGGTGTTGTTGCTATGAAGCTGGATATGAGCAAGGCTTATGACAGGGTTGAATGGGGTTTTCTAAGGAAGTTGCTTCTTACTATGGGTTTTGATGGCCGATGGGTGAACCTTATTATGAGTTGTGTCTCAACGGTATCATATTCCTTCATTATTAATGGAGGTGTCTGTGGGTCTGTTAATCCAGCTCGAGGTCTTCGGCAAGGTGACCCGCTTTCTCCGTATCTTTTTATTCTGATTGCTGATGCCTTCTCTAAAATGATTCAGAAGAAAGTTCAGGAGAAACAGATTCATGGTGCTAAAGCCACCGCAAAGTGGTCCGAGATATTTCTCACCTTTTCTTTGCGGATGACAGTTTACTCTTCACCGAGCCTCTTGTCGGGAATGCACTATTATTGTTGATATTCTCAACCATTATGAACTAGCATCCAAGCGAGAAAATTAACTATGAAAAGTCGAGGTTTCTTTCGGTCGAGGAGTCGGCATCACACAAAGGGAAGAACGAAGAATATTTTGAACATGAGGCAGGTGGATAGGCACGCAAAATACCTTGGTATCCCATCTATCTCTGGTAGATCAAAGAAAGCTATTTTTGATTCTCTCTTAGATAGAATTTGGAAGAAACTCCAAGGTTGGAAGGAAAAACTCTTATCTCGTGCAGGGAAAGAAGTGTTGTTGAAGTCTGTGATTCAGGCCATCCCGACTTATCTTATGGGCGTCTACAAAATCCCTGTCTCAATCATTCAAAAAATCCACTCTGCTATGGCTCGTTTTTGGTGGGGCTCTTCTGAGTCTCAACGGAAAATCCACTGGAAAAGCTGGGATTCAATGTGTACTCTGAAATGTCTAGGTGGTATGGGGTTCAAGGACCTTAGAGTTTTCAATGATGCTCTCTTGGGTCGTCAAGCATGGAGGTTAGTTCGTGAACCAAATTCTCTTTTTGCTCGAGTAATGAAGGCAAAATACTACTCTAAATGTGATTTTTTGGATGCCCCCCTTGGGTGTTCAAGCAGTTATTCTTGGAGTAGCATTTGGAGTTCAAAAGCTCTTCTTAAGGAGGGAGTGGTGTGGAGGGTTGGTAATGGTACCCATATTAATATATGGGATGACCCTTGGATTGTAGATGAGAGTGGGCGGTATATTGTTAGTGAGAAAAATGATGCTTATAATACCGTTAATGAGTTAATTGATTTCGAGAGAATGGATTGGAGAGTGGAGCTGATTGAAACTTTGTTTAATGAGAGAGATGTCAGGTGTATTCTTAGCACTCCCCTCAGTTCTTTGCCTATGAAAGATGAGTTAACTTGGGCGTTTACAAAGGATGGATGTTATTATGTGAAAACTGCATATATGCTTGGGAAGGGTGGAAATCTTGATCATTTCCACCAAGCTTGGGTTTATATTTGGAGTATGGAAGTGAGTCCTAAAGTTCGACATTTTTTATGGCGTCTTTGCACTAACACCCTTCCCGTTCGCGCTTTGTTAAAACATCGTCATATGCTCGACGATGACTCATGTCCTTGGGGTTGTGGAGCTGCTGAAACGCAAGGACATGCCATTTATAGCTGCCCCTATGTGCGTGAGTTGTGGACTGGTAGTGGCTGTGATGTACTTTGGCAGGACGTGAATGACAACTCAATACACGACACTATCATGGGCTGGCGTGATCTTGATTGTAAGCTGACTTCGAAGGGTGCCTACCTAGCATGGATAGTGTGGAGTGAGCGCAATGCTTTGGTGTTCAACAATAAAAGTACTCCCCACAACATCTTGATTCAACGGGCTCACCACCTTACGGAAGAATTCAGCAACTATGCCCAGCAGATTTACAAAAATCACGCTGTATCTATTGCTGCAAGTCCGAGAGCTTGGACAGCCCCGCCCACAGGTGCCATAAAACTGAACGTGGATGCATCACTTGCTGTGGATGGGTGGATTGGTTTAAGTACTGTAGCGCGTACCTCATCTGGAGATGTTTTGTTTGCTGCAACACGCCGGGTCCGTGCTTATTGGAATGCTGAAATTGCCGAAGCTAAAGCTATTGAAATGGCAGTGAGACTGGGTAAGAGATTTGGCCTCCAAGACATTGTTGTGGAATCAGATTGTCAAGTTGTGATTCATCGCCTCTCTAAACATGCTATCTTCCTTGCTGAACTAGATGTTATTCTTTATAATATTTTAGCTTCCTGTGTGTGTTTTAAGTCCATTGTATGGTCTCATGTTAAGCGTGATGGGAACTTTGTTGCCCATCATTTAGCTAGGATTAATCCTTTTGGAGTGGAACAGATATGGGAGAACCACTATCCCCCGGAAGTGGCTCCTTATGTTTTAATGGACAATTTGTCCCTTGATATATAGTTGCTTGTTTTTCCCCTCAAAAAAAAAAATGTACCCAGAGAACAATGTAGAGAAACGATAAGCCAAGAATTTCCTCAGAATTGAAAAGAAGACACACATTCACCACCTAAGTGAGATCAAACGTTCAAGAACAGTCCCAAACCGGGGACTATTCAAGACTTACTCCTAATGAGTAAGTCTTGAACGGGTATCTAGGCATATGATGACGATTCAAACAACTTATAGATTTCATAGCTAAATTACATTGCGTTTTCATACAATCTCATATCAAGAAATATACATACACTACACAAACCCTCCGAAATTCCCATCAGCTGGTACGAATTGGACACGAAAGGCGAAAATAGGCCTAAAATGACCCGAGAATTAGGTCACACGGCAATGGAATGCCCATCAGCTGGTAGCGGCGGAGTTGAAACTGTTATAAATGTGGAGAGCACCAGATGGGCTTTCGATTGCCATGTCACCTGACTCTCCACATTTACAACAGCCTCACCACCACCGCCACTACTGCCCCCCACTGCACTCCCTCATTGCCATGTAGGCGTAAAATGACCTTTAATTTTCGTTTCCGAAATTCAACCAACAACAGATGGAAGCCTAAAAATCTACACAATAGTTACATTATACCTAAGCCCTCCCCACCCCCCGCCCCCCTCCCACCCCCCCCGTCCGGCCTCCCCAACCCCCCCACCCCTCCCCCCCCCCCCCCCGCGCCCTCCCCCACCCCCCGGCCGGCATCCACGACCCTCCCCACCCCCGCCCAAAGATCCCCCCTCCCCCACCCCCTGCCGCCCTCCCCCCACCCATTGCCGGCCCTCCCCCCCCCTCGTCCGGCCTCCCCAACCCCTCCCCCACCCCCTATCGCCCCTCTCCCACCCCCCGGCCAGCATCCACATCCCTCCCCACCCCCTGCCCAGCCCTCCCCCACCACCCGCCCAAGCACCCCCCACCCCTACCCACCCTCCCCCAGCCCTCCCCCACCCCCTACAATCACATATTCAGCTAATACAAGCACATTTTACAACAAAAAATAGAAGTTGATTTCAAAATCCAATGAAATTAAACAAAAATTAGAGAAATGTAAAAGAGGAGAGAGAGTGAGAGGGGATTTACCGAAAGAGAGTGAGAGAAGGGATGATCCACAAACAATGCAGTAGTGGAGGAGAGAAGAGAAGTAGGAGCGTAAGGTGGTGCGCAAGGTGGTGCAGCTGTGCGTGGTGGTGGCGTCAATGCAGTGGAGGGCAGGGCACTGGTGGTGGCGTCAATGCAGTTGGTGCGTCGTCGTGGCGGTGCACGCTGGTGGTGTGTGAAATGAGTGGTGGTGGCGCACTGGTGGTGGAGATAGGGTTTCGCGCTGGTGGTGAGAAATGTATAAAAGAGGGGAAGTTCGCTCGTGAATTTGGCTAAGGGAGGGAAATTGAAATGGGGGCACTGTGTATGCGCGCAAAATGCATATAAAAAAAAATGGATGAGAAGGGATGCGTTTTTTTAAAAACCGCAGCTCTTCGTTTATGAAGGGTTGCGGTTTTTGGGATAATCGCAGCCCTTCACTAATAGGGCTGCGTTTAGCCTCAATACCGCAGCCCTTCATACAGTATGAAGGGCTGCGATTTCTTGTTAACCGCAGCCCTTCAGTAAAAGGGCTGCGGTTTCCTTTAAAACCGCAGCCCTTCATACAAGAAGGGCTGCGTTTTTAAAAAAACGCAGCCCTTCCAGCGCAGCCCTTCCTTTTTTTCCCTAGTGTTATTTTCTTGAAGTTACTAACCTTCTATTGATGATGTAGGTCATTAATATATTCCAACGATTGTAAGTATTGTACATATTATACTAACTCCATGTGATCTTTTCTTTTCTTATATTTATTTCTTTTTATTAACATATTATTTTTTGTGCCTGATTGCAATATTTATCACTTTGTATTTATTGCTAAACAAGACCTAAAGAATTGTTCTAATTAATTCAGATAATTTGGACAACCTGCTAGCAACCTTGTAATATGATTGCATAATAACTTGTCACTAAATAATTAGTCTTTTTATGTGTTTCCTGAACCAACCTAGATTAATTATTTTTAGGGTGCTTAAAAAGTTATATGATTATTCTTTTGCATAAAATCTGTAATGAATCGATATTTAGTAGAGGCCAGCAATGGGCAATATAGTTCCTGACTGTATTGTACCCTCACCCCCGAACTCAATTTTTGGTTCTCGATCATCTATGGAGTCATGATGGGGAAATCTACATTAGATAAGTACCTAAGATGTCCCTACCGTTTCAATATCCAATTAGGTTTATGATTCTTCCTTTAAAGATTTGTTGGCGACTTCAAAACGAATTTCAAATAACACCTTAACAATAGGGTAGTCAAATAAATGCGCTCACACCGCGTGTAGGCTTAAAGGAATAAAAATCCACGCCTACAATTTGGCGACTTCACTGGGAAGGATTTAAAAAAAAAATTAAAATGAGTAGGTGAAGTTTGAAAAATGCGATTCATTCTTCCTTTATGCCTTGGAATAATATACTGTTTTGCATATGCATGGCTTTTGTTCAGCCACTATAAGGACTTGCATCATTAGCACATGTTCTATGTGTGAGGTCACCTCGGGGGGTTTGTGCTTTGTCCTTCCAAAAAGCTTCCTGAGCGATCGTGTTGGATCTTAGTCATCAGCAAATTAAATCTAGGCTCATCCAGTATCACTCCATTTTAAGTGTCCATCTTGTTGTAAAAGTCTCGTCCACCTAGGAATTCAAACTCCATTAGAAGTCCATCTAGCTCATATGTCTAGGCTCATCCAGTATCACTCCATTTAGAGTTCTTAATCCCGTCTAACTCTGTCCATGTTAGGAGTCTTAATTCGCTTGAGTCCCATCCATCTTAGAAGTCTATAATCCATAAAAAGTCCGTGCATAATAGGAGTCTAAAACCATTAGAATTATGTCCATCTTAGGAGTCTAAATCCATTAGAATACCATCCATTTTAGGAGTCTAGGTCCACGAGAGTTTCATTCACTTTAGGAGTCTAGGTCCACTAGAGTTTCATGCATATTAAGAGTCTAGCATCCTCGAAAGTTCGTCGAATCTAGAATTCTAACATCAGTAGAAGCCTATCAAGTCTAGGATTCCGAAGTCATTAGAATTTCATATCAATTAGGACTACATTCATACTAGAATCCTTTTGCATTATTGCATAGTCCATCATTCATACACCTCACGCATAATTAGAGTTCATAAGCATTTAGGAGTCTCATTGCATCCATAATCTCCATTGCCTTTCATGCATTCCGCATTTAGTAGCCCTGAACTACAAGCGATTTGATTCCCTCTTTTGGGATATGTAGGCAGCCTTTACAGGTTCAAACACATAGATTGAGTCATGCACACATACATTAGGTCTAGGTGCATCCAAAAAAAATCATCATGCATTTAGGATATTCAGATTTGTTCCTAGGAGCTCAACTTTTAGAAAAACATACATTCTTTCATTCCATTTCTCTCTCTCCATCATCATTCTATCTCTAAATCTCCTTTGATGATCTACGTAGAAATCAAGCGACATTAAAATGGGCAGTCCATCGAATAACGAGCAACAACTTACTGAAATGGCTAGAGCTTTAGCCAAGCTGTCTAGCATGATGGAAGAAATAGCTATAAGGCTTGAGAAGATCGAGTCTGGTGAATCTCCTGGATTCAACAAGACAATGGAGAGTGTTACTCATAGGGTAACCAATGCAAATTCCTATTTTGAGCCCATTGATAACACCAAACTGAAAGGGAAACTTCCTGAAGAGTTCTCTACAACTGACATCCCTACATTTAAACCAACTGATAATCCAAAGTATCATTTAAGGAATTTTCGTGCCACCCTGATCATCAAATCGGTTGACCCTGAACTTTACCCAATGGTATTCCCGATGTCGTTGGACCCAATCTGTCAGAATTGGTTCTATTCCCTAGACCCCAAGCAAACTGAAACTTGGGAAGGCATCACTATTGCTTTCATGAAACAATATGAGTCGAACGCACAACTGCAAACCTCCCTTAGAGAGCTCGAGGTTCTTAAACAAGGTGAAAACGAAGGCTTTACCACCTACCTGAATAGATGGAGGGAGAAATCAACCCATATGATATCAAGGCCTTCTAACCTCCTCCCTAAATACAAAAGCCACCTCAAATACTTGGGTCTTGATAGCTTCGCAAGAGTATAAAATGTGGGTATCCAGATTGAGAATGATCTGCTGAAAAATGCCGAGGACAATGACCTCAATGTCATAGAAATGGACATATAGGCCTAATCGCTCATTAAAGCGTTTGGACTCGCTTAGGTCCAATCAACAACAAAGAAAAATATACACTTCTTCTCTTTTCATTTAGAAAGAGAACTCATGAAGATCGAAGCAACGAAGCTGTCTCGCCACGCGACGTCGGAGGCCCGACTTAGGATTTCATTTTCTGTTTCATCTCTCTCATTTCACCCAGTCTAAGATAGGATTTTTCCTCTTATTGCATGTACTCATACATTTCAATCAATAAATGAGTATTTCTTTTCTAACCTTGCACTAATGAGCATCAATGAAAACCGCGATTGTCGCCTTAAAAGAAATGAATTTCGAATTCTCATGACTATTCTAATAAAGGCAATGAACAACTGGCAAATATAAAAGAGGCATTCCTCCCTTCACTACAACCATTCCTCCATACATAACACCCATCTCCCTTTAACCTACCTCGTGGAAGGTATATTTGACATCAATTAAATATAAAGGGTAAAAAAAAAAGAGCAACAAGAAAATTCAAAGCAAATAAAAAGCAAAAGCAAAAAAAAATGATACAAAAATTGCAAAATATATAAAAAAAAAGTGTTGCAAATAAGCCCATCAATAGCTTTGTCAAAGGTATTTCTTTCAAAACCTTTAACCTTCAACCCAAAACTTTAACCAATCGGCCTTGACCTTCATAACCAAAAACTATTACAAGCCAAATCATACCTCTGATAAACCTTCTCATGACCATGCATATTGCATCCCAATAAGCCATGAAAGACAAACCAAAGCCCGCTAGGTCGAAAACCCATAAGGGCAACTAAGGCAAAAGTCAGGGCACCTTCTCATTTATCAGCCTGAACTACGAATGGTCTGATTCTGCTAAAGATACGTAGGAAACCTCACCCTGAGGTCCGACCGCTTTAAACCAAACCAAACCTACATCATTATCCACCCTTGCCAAAGACCTCTTCCAAATCAATGCCTAATTCATTGCAAATGGCTCCAAAGCAAAATGCCCGGCCACCAATTAAAATGTTAAGAGCTACGACTGGCCTGATTCCATCACGGATACGTAGGCTACCTATTTCGAGGCCCGGCCATTTAAAACACATTTTTTAAGGCTCGCCTAGGCCCATGAGAAAAGCGCAATCTCCCAAATCCTGATCTTTAAATGCTCATCCCTACCTTTAGATTATAGACTGGGATTCAAACCTGCATTGTTGGCCTACCCCATTGCATGAGTCGATTCATTATGACTCCGCCTTTTCTTATTCTAATCACTTCCTTTTTTTTCTAAGCGACATTATCGCTTCTAAGCCAACCTTAGTAAAACCTTTCAACACTCAGCGCTATGACCGCGCCTCATCATTTGAGTGTTCATTTCTTTGGCCTTTCTTGTCTTTTTCACCTTAGGAACCTTATATGGAATCTTTGGTCGAAACTTCCGCTAAGCGTGACGAGATATCTTCAAAATCAAGCAATCAAGCTTAGTACTTCATTAACTCCATCTTATTGGGGGCTTCATCAACTCCATCTTATTGGAGGCTTCATCACTGGTCCACCCAGAAAATCACAGGCTCCAAGTCCAAGCCTATTGATATAAGGACTTCATTACGAGTCCATACATGACAACCTGGGTTTTAAAACCCACACGGATACAACATTGCATCTATTTATAGGCTCACTTAGGCCCTTGGCATACAAAACTCGAAGCGCATACAACTCAAGCATTACGAGGACTACATCGAATATCAAATCCAGCATCATCCATTAATTGAATGAATCATCCGTGGGGGCCTCCCATTTCTCCCCTTTCACAGGCTTCATGTGTTAGGGGTGTTCACAAAAAACCGAAACCGAAATACCGTACCGAAAAACCGGAAAACCGGTCAAAATGGGCGGTTACCGAACCGGAAAATTTGGGATTAAACGGTACGGTTACCGAACCGGTAAAATTCACGGTTAAACGGTACGGTTACGGTTATGATTTTTTATAAACGGTTAACCGAAAAACCGGATAAAATTTATTTTTTTATTATTATTTAATTTTTTTTAATAATTATATTAATTAAATAATGATTTTTGTGTGAGAAAAGTAGAACTTGCTACTGTTTTTTCTGTTTACTTGCTACTCACTGTGAAACTGTGAACTACTCAATGTGAAGTTGTGAACTACCAACTTGTAATACTTTATATTTTTGTGCTTGTTTTTCTTAGAACTTTGAGATATGTATTCGTCATTTCGTTGTATTGTAATATTGTATGGTGTGGAATATTTTTTAGAGATGATTGTCTTTTATAGAGAATCTTGGTAATAATTATTTATGTTGAGAAAAATTTGAAATCTAATATATAAAAGTAGTAAAATAATTTGATAAACCTTGAGTAACGGTTAACGGTTAACCGGAAAACCGTACCGAAAAACCGGTTAACCAGTTATGCGGTTACCGGTTTGAACGGTTACGGTTACGGTTCGCAAATATGGCGAACCGATACTTCCGGTTACCGTCCCGAAATTTTATTTCGGGACGGTTAACCACCCATGAACACCCCTACCATGTGTACCCTGATCAGGACTTCATTTCGAGTCCAAACAAAAGATTGTGGGCCCCAAACCCATATGAGATCATAACTGTTTTATGGGCTCACTTAGGCCTGTAACAACTACAACACATTTTGAATCAAACATAACCTACATGGATCATCCTTGGGGGCTTCCCATTTATCCTCTTTCAAAAACAGTTTTCTAAACAACAATTTGAGCTTCTAATGGAAGGATCAAAGCATCATATAATATCATCTGCATTAGTGTCATATCATCTACATTAGTGTCATACCTCTGCATTAGTGTCACATCTCTACATTTGCATTACATATCTGCATCGTCTAAACATTGTGTCAAGCATTGCATCCTTCGTCCTTAGCCATAGGATTCTAGCGTTAGTCATCGAGTCGCACACGCATGCACGCACACACGTATGCACACACGATAGCACCTTTAAGTCTAGAGTACTAGAGTTCACTCTTTATAGGTCACGTCTATCCATACACTAGCACCCATATCACGGGACACATGTATGTCCCCTAGTTGTTTGTCTGTATATCTGTGTGTTATTTGTATTCACAGGTACCCAATATTAAACAAGTCTATACGAGTTATAGCGGAAGACAAGCGCTATATACATGGTGCGTCCAGCGCACCGACAACGCTGTGCCACACGCAGCAAAATGCGTCCAGCGCAATATGCGGCGCCATGCGCAAGCTTCTGCGTCCTGCACACAAGCCTCTACAATGTGCTTGGGGGCTTCATAGCCAAGAGACAACTGTTAGGTCTGTAGACCATTACAACTTCAAAACAACGGGCAAATCCAGCGCTGGGTCTGCGGACCAAAATAAATCAAAACAGCGGGCAAATCCAGCGCTGGGTCTGCGAACCATCATCAATACCCTGGAGCGGGACCATAATAGCTCTGCCCCGACGTGAGCCGGACCATAATAGCTCTACACATCATCAATACCCTGCAGTGGGACCATAATAGCTCTGCCCCGATGTGAGCCGGACCATAATAGCTGTACACATCATCAATACCCTGCATCGGGACCATAATAGCTCTACCCCGACGTGAGCCGGACCATAATAGCTCTACACATCATCAATACCCTGGAGTCGGACCATAATAGCTCTGCCTCGACATTAGCCAGACCTTAATAGCTCTACACATCATCAATACCCTGGAGCGGACCATAATAGCTCTACCCCGACCTGAGCCGGACCATAATAGCTCTACACATCATCAATACCTTAGAGTGGGACCATAATAGCTCTGCCCCGACGTGAGCAGAACCATAATAGTTCTACCCATTATCAATACCCTAGAGTGGGACCATAATAGCTTTACCCCGACGTGAGCCGGACCATAATAGCTCTACACATCATCAATACCTTGGAGTGGGACCATAATAGCTCGCCCGATGTGAGCCGGACCATAATAGCTCTACACATCATCAATACCTTGGAGCGGGACCATAATAGCTCTACCCCGACGTGAGCCGGACCATAATAGCTCTACACATCATCAATACCCTGGAGCGGGACCATAATTGCTCTACCCCGACGTGAGACGGACCATAATAGCTTTACATTATCAATACCCTGGAGCGGGACCATAATAGCTCTACCCCGACCTGAGCCGGACCATAATAGCTCTACACATCATCAATACCTTAGAGTGGGACCATAATAGCTCTGCCCCGACGTGAGCCGAACCATAATAGCTCTACACATTATCAATACCCTGGAGTGGGACCATAATAGCTTTACCCCGACGTGAACCGGACCATAATAGCTCTACACATCATCAATACCTTGGAGTGGGACCATAATAGCTCTGCCCCGATGTGAGCCGGACCATAATAGCTCTACACATCATCAATACCTTGGAGCGGGACCATAATAGCTCTACCCCGACGTGAGCCGGACCATAATAGCTCTACACATCATCAATACCCTGGAGCGAGACCATAATTGCTCTACCCCGATGTGAGCCGGACCATAATAGCTCTACACATTATTAATACCCTTGAGCGGGACCATAATAGCTCTACCCCGACGTGAGCCGGACCAGAAAAGCTCTACACATCATCAATACCCTGGAGCGGGACCATAATAGCTCTACCCCGATGTGAGCCGGACCATAATAGCTCTACACATCATCAATACCTTGGAGCGGGACCATAATAGCTCTACACCGACATGAGCCGAACCATAATAGCTCTACCCCGATATGAACCGGACCAGAATAGCTCATGATTCCTTTTTCCACATATCATCTCATTTTTGCAAATTTACAATTATTTTTCAAATATGTTTCACACATGTTTGTTCCTGAAGCTTTTGCTTATTTTGCTGGTACCGATGTAAAAGAGTGATTTTGGATTGCAGAGCATCTAGAATCATTCTCCGTCCCGACACGTATACTTTGACTTTCGGTTTTGCAAACCTCAGTCAAAGTGGGGGCTTCTGTAGACACATAATCGTGTCTCCCCATTTAGTACCCTATGATGACTAATACCCTGCTCCATTTAGTCCAGATCGAGGAAAGAATAAAGAACGAGTCTAAAATAAAATATTTGAAGCCCAAAACCATTTTCTAACTCGTTTCATTAACTCATTTCCGAAAACCTTTTTTATAAATAGTTGTACTAAACCCACTTCCTAAAACGTTTTAAAATAATCTTTTTAAAAGCCCATCTTTGAAAACCTTTTAAAAATAGTTTTTATGAAAGCCCAATTTTTTAAAACCCCTTTTCTAGCCTAATTTAATTAATAGAATTAATTAATTATATTTATTAGTTTTGTTAATAAAAATATCTTTTATAAAAAATAATCTTTCTCCAAATTGTTTTCAAATATCTTTTACTAACTATTTTCTAAAATCTTTTTAAATAAAAATCTTTTAGAGACCTACTAGTTTTCAAAAACCTATTGCAACCAAACTACCTAAACATATATATATATATATTCACGGCTGATCACTCAACTCACAAAATCTCTCGGCCAACTAACAAAAATCCCACACCACAAACCTCAAAAATCGACGACCCTACCGCTCACCTACAGCATCACATCCTTTTAATTTATATCATCACACCAAATTCATCATCGCCAACTATATCACTCGGCAAACATCCCTCACAAAATCTCCCTATCTGCTGACACCTCCAAATCCCTCAAACTTAATTCACGCCCATGATCTTCATCACCGCCCCATAATATTCATCATCTGACCTTCATCCTTTTTCCTAGATACTAATCTGCCACATTAAACCATAACACTTAAACACCAACACATAAAGTCAACGCCTAAAACACATCACAGTACAAGGCAAATTTCATTCGACACAAGAAACTATTTTTTATAAGACTTGTTCAATTCAATTTTCCAAGATCCGTACAAATCAACGACCCCGGACGGTGGTATAATTTCTGAGGGTCAACTAAATTCACAAACTTTATTTATTTGCTTTCTTTATTTATTTTTATTGTTTTCTTGAAGTTACTAACCTTCTATTCATGATGTAAGTCATTAATATATTCCAGCGATTGTAAGTATTGTACATATTATACTAACTCCCTGCGATCTTTTCTTTTCTTATTTTTATTAACATATTATTTTTTGTGCCTGATTGCAATATTTATCACTTTGTATTTATTGCTAAACAAGACCAAAAGAACTGTTCTAATTAATTCAAAAAATTTGGACAACCTGCTAGGAACCTTGTAATATGATTGCATAATAACTTGTCACTAAATAATTAGTCTTTTTATGTGTTTCCTGAACCAACCTAGATTAATTATTTTTAGGGTGCTTAAAACGTTATATGATTATTCTTTTGCATAAAATCTGTAATGAATCGATATTTAGTAGAGGCCAACAATAGGTTATATAGTTCCTGACTGTATTGTACCCTCACCCCCCGAACTCAATTTTTGGTTCCTGACCATCTATGGAGTCATGATGGGGAAATCTACATTGGATAAGTCCCTAAGATGTCCCTACCGTTTCAATATCCAATTAGGTTTATGATTCTTCCTTTAAAGAATTGTTGACGACTTCAAAACGAATTTCAAATAACACCTTAACAATGGGATAGTCAAATAAACGCGCTCACACCGCATGTAGGCTTAAAGGAATAAAAATCCACGCCTACAAAGAGGAGGCAAAGAAAGAGAGGTAGGGGCATCTCCTGATTCCAATTACTTATCTTGCAGCACATATGCATAACGAAATTACAAAAAAATATCACAAAATTTCTTGCACATATGCGTATATAATTCACAAAATTACGTCAATATAAAATAAAATATGAACTTTCTCAAACCCTAAAAACGAAATTACAAAATTACATCATCTTGCACATACGCGTATATAATTCACAAAATAATCAAAATTAATCTCCATGGATTACAAAAAAGATCAACAATCTATAAAAAAATTCACCATTGAAATAACAAAAAAATCTTAACCACTGAATTAAAAAAAAATTACAAAAATCAACAAAGTACACGAATCAAAATAAAATACACCCTAAATATGCAAAAATAATATAAAATAAAATATGAACTTTCTCAAACCCCAAAAACGCGAAATTAATATCAACCTCACCGGATCTAATAATTAATCAAGTAATTGGGTGAATCTAAAGAAGCAAAACCTTGAATCCTCTAGAATGGTGAGTCTTCGTGAACTTTCTTTGTCGCAAACTTTTCGCAGCTCCATGAGAGGGATGAAGAGGGAGAAAGGAAAGATCGGGCCGCCATTTTTCGAGGGTGGTGGTTGGTGGGTGACGAGCAACGGGCGCAACATTTTTCGAGGGAGGTGGTTGGTGGGTGACGAGCGACGAGCGATTGGTGAGTCTTTGCGGGTGGTGAATCTTCATTCGTAGGTGGTGGGTGACGAGTGGCAAGCGAGAGAGAGGGGATGGTGGTCGCCTTGGTCAGCGGGTGGTGGTTGCCTTGGTAAGAGAGCGTGTTGCGAGAGGAAGAGGAGATATGGAGAGGGTAAGAGAGGAAATGATTGAGGAGAGGGCACTCTTTACCTAATTCTAAAAAAGCGAAGTGAGTGATAGGATTGGATATTGGATCAGCGCTGAGTTAGTGATGTTCAATAGGCCTAAATGTCTCCACTAATCCAGTCATCTAGGCCCACCGCATCAGTTGAGCTTAACTAATTCGATTTAGGAAAAACCGGATCGGTTAATTGTGTGTTATTTAAGGTTTTTTCCACTAATGGTTAGACATGAAAATCTATAAGAGGACTAGTAGCCCTTATGACTCGGTGACGACGATCGTGTTCCATATTTATATTAAGTTACAAGATGAATATTTTTGATATTATGATATGTTTCATTGTAATTATGTGAGTAGCATATTATAATAATATCATATACGGTTTTTTCACCATATACCCCTGATAATTTTTTTTTGCACCATATACCCTTTCGAGTTTCCAAATTCACCATATACCCTCGACGTTTTAAAAAATACATCAACCTACCCTTATGACTAACGAAAGTCCAACACCGTTAGTCATTAACCCTTAATCCCCCCTCTAACACTAATTAGCTAACCTAAACTAAACCTAACTCTAACCCTAACCCCTAATATAATACCCTAACCCTAACCACCCACCCACCACCCCCTCCCCCACCACCCACCCACCCACCACCCACCCCACCACCCCGGCCCCCCCCCCCCCACCACCCCCGCACCCCCTCCTCATTCCCCCCCCATGACCCCCCCCACACTCCCACCCCCTGCATTCCCCCTCCCCGCAGCCCATGCAAACCCCCTCCCCCTCCCCCACAACCCCGATACCCCCTCTCCCCGCAGCCTCTCCTCCCCTTCCCTCGCAAAAATCCGTGCGGCGGTATCGATCCATGAATCGACGCCATAATTGGGGGACTATAGGCAACATACATAAATCATTTCGTCTCCCGGTTCTAACTTCGACGCCATAAGTACGACACCTTCAATGCGCTCCATCATCCGAAACTATCGGTCTAATCGGTGCTTGAATCGACGGTTAACCATGGTGGCGGAGGCGAGGAGCGAGAAGGAGAGGGGGAGTTTGTTTAGGGTTCGCGCAACAGGGGAATGGGAGGGGGAGGGGGTTTGCGGCGGCCGGGGAGGGGAGGGGAGGGGGTTCGCGCAGCAGGGGAAGGGGAGGGGAGGGGGTTCGCGCAGCAGGGGAAGGGAGGGGGAGGTGGTGGTGACGGGGGAAGGGGAGGGGGTCGAGGGAAGGGGAGGGGGAGGGGGTGGTGGTGTAGTGGGGTAAGGGGGTGGTGGTTAGGATCAGGGCCCAAGATAGTGGTTAGGGTTAGGGTTAGGGCCCAAGTTAGTGGTTAGGATTAGGGCCCAAGTTAGTGAATTAGATTAGGGTTAGGATTAGGGTTTGATTTAGGTTAGTTAATTAGGGTTAGGGGAGGATTGGGGCCTAATGACTAACGAAAGTCTAACACCGTTAGTCAAAAGGGTAAGTCGATGTATTTTTTGAAAGGTGGGGGATATATGGTGAATTTCAAAAGTTGAAAGGGTATATGGTGCAAAAAAAAATTTGTCAAGGGTATATGGTGAAAAAACCGTATAATATATTCTTGGTTGTTTAGTTATTAAGTGTATGCTCTAACTTTTTCAATCTAGGAAGGAAAAAAATAAGACTTTGCTAACAAACTTGAATGTTTCTTTGTTTGTTCCGCTATTTCTCTAAATGACACTGCGACGACCCATTGACTTGTCAATGGTGAGCATGTAATTACAACGAAAACCTTTGAAAAAGAAATAGAGTTATAAAGCTCATGCATGGGAATGAGAATGTTTATTTGAGTTTCCAGTATTGTTATTGTTTTAAATTTGGAATTGTTGCAAAGGTGATTTGATGATATTTAGTATTATTGGTTTGGATTTGGTTTTTAATAACAGGTCAAATATGATTCCCGAGTTGTAAGACTTTAACTTTGTCTTTCATTTCATTGCAAAAGTAGTTTTTTATTAAACAACTATAATCTGGAATTTTGAATAAGCCTTGTGTTTCACTACAATGATATTATAAATCCCATTGTCTAATATACATATAGTTTATATGTGTGAATTTTGGGGGTGTTACAAGTTGTACTAGCGACAAGATGCTGGAGTAGATTTTATCAATCGGTTATTAGCTGTTGTAGTAGTTATTAATGGTTAGAGTTTCAAGTAGCTGATTAAAATATAAGCACTTGACAAAAGTACGTAGTTGGAATAATAAAGGACGGTAAATGAAAATTCTACAATGGTCTTTTTTCAAAAAAGACCATGGAAATAGTGGGGCCACAATCAATGTAAGCCACCCACCTCACCTTTCTTTTCCCTTTTCTTTTTTGCTTTGAAATGTTTATAGAAAATACCAAAATCATTTAATCTAATTTTCTGAAAATGTTTTAAATAATTTCAAAAATAAAAAAATCTGAAAAAATTTTGAAAATTCCGAAAAATAATTTCGGGCAAAAAAATAAATTTGGGGGAATTTTTTTTTTACCCAGATTTTCTCTCTCCTCTCCTTTGCCCCTTCTTCCCTCAAATCTTCCATAGATCTTCAATATTTCTCAAATTTTCAGTAGATTTCTTTCCCCGTATCCTTCGCTTTCCATCAAATGGTAAGAATTCATAAATTTGTGATGAAAAGTTGTGAAATCGATTTTGGGGGAAAATTTTTGGGGAAAATTTTCGTGAAATTTGTTTCACTTTCCTCTCTTTCATCTTTGTAAATTCATGAAATGATGAACTAACAAACATAAAATTGATGATCCTATGTAGACCATGAACATCCAAAAACCACGGAAAGTAAAGTATGAGTTTTAAAATCAACAAACTTAAAATCAAGATTCTAGGTCATTAGGAATTTGACAAAAACATAATTTGATTGTTGTAATCTGTTGGAAAACCGTCGATTTGGGACCGATTTGTGCGTTTTTGGAGTACTGCTGACTAGACCTGGCCATGGGCCGGGCCGGGCCTGTTCACGGGCTTGGGGAAATGGCGGGCCGGGCCCGAGCCCGTGAGTGGCGGGCCGTGCCGGGCCGGGCTTGAAATTTCCAGAATTTGTCCACGGCCCGGCCCAGGCCCACGGGCCCGCGGGCCGGGCTCGTGCCTCATGCGGGCCTGGCCCGTGTTTTATGTTGTTTTTTTGTATTTTTGACAGTTTTAGGCTAAAAAACAAAAGAAAGGAGCGTTCGGCCTGCGGGCCGGCCCACGCGGGCTCGTGCTGGTGCGGGCCTGAAATAAAATTTCTTGACCGTGACAGGCCCACGGCCCACGTAGCGGACAACGGGCCGGGCCAGGCCCAAATCGTGCCGGGCCGGGCCGACCCGCGTGCTGGCCCGGCCCATGCCCACCTCTACTGCTGACCATTTTCGCAGTAGAAGAAGAATTTCAGAGGACAGAGAAAAAATCGAAAGGTTGAAGATGAGGGTTGAAAAAGATGACTGAACCGATACTTTAGGTAATTGCTAAAATGGGTTCAGGTAATTACCAAAACTATGCAGAAACTAAGAGAAGTCTCAAAACCTCCAATTCAAAAGTGTATTGAAAATAAACAATTCAAATCAACAATCCTAAGTACAAATTAATCAATATACTATAAATGAGTAAATCCAAATAAGCCAAATAGAGTTATAAAGTCACAATATGTAAGAGATAAGAATGCCTTAGAAGGTTTGGTCATGGCCAAATCATTTTTGGTAATTACCTAAAACCAAAGGATATTGGGTTAATTTGGGCTTTTTATACAAGGACGGACGATAGGGGCCCAAAACTAAAGTCAATGGAGTTTGGTGAGGTATTGAGCCTAATGGACCCAGTGTCATAATTGTCCAATCCCCATAGGATTACTTTGATGAGTAATGGGAATGGATTGTAATTGGATGGGTTTAGTAATACCCAAAACATGTTTGGTAATTATCTAAAAACATATGATCTAGAGTTAATTTGGGCTTTTTAGTACAAGGAGGCACAATGGGGGCCCAAAACTGAAGTCAATGGGGTTTGGTGAGGTATTGGGCCTAATGGACTCAGTGGCATGATTGTCCAATCCCCATAGGATTGCATTGATGACTAATGATAATGGATTGTGATTGGATAGGTTTGGTAATACCCAAAACATGTTTGGTAATTACCTAAAAGCATATGATATAGGGTTAATTTGGGCTTTTTAATACAAGGAGGGACAATGGGGGCCCAAAACCGAAGTCAATGGGGTTTGGGGAGGTATTGGGCCTAATGGACTCAGTGGCATGATTGTCCAATCCCCATAGGATTACTTTGATGAGTAATGATAATGGATTGTGATTGGATAGGTTTGGTAATACCCAAAACATGTTTGATAATTACCTAAAAGCATATGATCTAGGGTTAATTTGGGCTTTTTAGTACAAGGAGGGACAATGGGGACCCAAAACTCAAGTCAATGGGGTTTGGTGAGGTATTGGTCCTACTGGACCCAGTGGCATGATTGTCCAATCCCCATAGGATTGCTTTGATGAGTAATGATAAATGATTGTCATTGGGAGAACATCCTCCACTTGGTAGTTTGGTAATCTTCAGAACATGTTTGGTAATTACCTTAAAGCATATGATTGGGGTTAATTAAGGCTTCTTTGAATAAGGAGGTACAGTGGGGGCCCAAAACTCAAGTCAATGGGTTTCGGTGAGGTATTGAGCCTAATGGACCCAATGACATGATTGTCCAATCCCCATATGATTGCTTTTACGAGTAATGGAAATGGATTGTGATTGGATAGGTTTGGTAATGCCCAAAGAATGTTGGGTAATTAGCTAAAAGCTTATGATATGGGTTGAATTTGGGCTTTTTTGTACAAGGAGGGACAATGGGGGCCCAAAACTGAATTCAATGGGGTTTGGTGAGGTATTGGGCCTAATGGACTCAGTGGCATGGTTGTCCAATCCCCATAGAATTGCTTTTATGAGTAATGGGAATGGATTGTGATTAGATAGGTTTAGTAATACCCAAAACATGTTTGGTAATTACCTAAAAGCATATGATCTACGGTTAGCTTGGACTTTTTAGTACAAGGAGGGACAATGGGGGCCTAAAATTCAGGTCAATGTGGTTTGGTGAGGTATTGGTCCTACTGGACCAAGTGGCATGATTGTCCAATCCCTATTGGATTGCTTTGATGAGTAATGATAAATGATTGTCATTTGGAGAACATCCTCCACTTAGTAGTTTGGTAATCTTCAGAACATGTTTGGTAATTATCTTAAAGCATATGGTTGGAGTTAATTTAGGCTTCTTTGTACAAGGAGGGACAATGGGGGCCAAAACTGAAGTCAATGGGGTTTGGTGAGGTATTAGGCCTAATGGACCTAGTGGCATGGTTGTGCAATCCCCATAGGATTGCTTTGATGAGTAATGATAATGGATTGTGATTGGATAGGTTTGGTAATACCCAAAACATGTTTGGTAATTACCTAAAAGCATATGATTTAGGGTTAATTTGGGCTTTTTAGTACAAGGAGGGACAATGGGGGCCCAAAATTGAAGTCAATAGGGTTTGGTGAGGTATTGGGCCTAATGGACTCAGTGGCATGATTATGCCATTCCCATAGGATTGCTTTGAAGAGTAATGATAATGGATTGTGATTAGAGAGGTTTGGTAATACCCAAAACTTGTTTGGTAATTACCTAAAAGCATATGATTTAGGGTTAATTTGGGCTTTTTAGTACTAGGAGGGTGATACGCTCAAGTTATACGATGTTCTTGTGGCATTTTAGGTGCACATTGCTAAGGGATTTGTTCGTAATTGTTAAGGTTTGCATATAAATCATCCTTAGCGGAAGTTCGGAGTTTTGCGATATAAGTTGTGATTAATGTCATGCATTCCGAGCTTCCAAGGTGAAATGCATTTGAGCCGAGCATCGCAAGCCACAAGCTCGCCAAGCCAAGCTTCATCGCATAACCAAGCTCCACCAACTACCGCATGCTTGCCTCGCGAACCATGCCCGGCCAGAGGCCCGGCAGACGCCCACGCAAGCATCGGACGCCGGCCATCGCACGCAAGCAAAGACGGCCCGGCGCTCGCACAAGACGAGAACCTCGCCCAAGCAGAGCTCGCGACTCGCGAGGGATGTCGCGACTCGCGACCCCTGCTTGTCGCACCTCGCGAGGATTGGCGCGACTCGCGACCTGCGTGCCAAGCCATTTTGTGCGGGGAGACAGAGTCCTCGTCGCGACTCGCGATCAGTGTCGCGACTCGCGACGCTTAATTCGGCTTGGGGCCACGATTTTGTGCGGGGTTTAAAGGCTTCCTTAAACCTAATTTTTGGGGGAGACGAAGTGGAGCACGAAGAGGAGAGCTGAAATGTAGATCTTGGAGTGGCAAGTTGGAGGGGAGAGCTCCTCTCCTCATCCTTCCTTCTTCTTGATTCTCTTTTCATCTTTCCTTCTTCGTTCCTCTTTGTTCTTCATTTCTCTTTTCTTTGTTTTTCATTTCCTAGTTTTAGTTTTCAATTCCTAGTTTAGTTTTTAGAGATTTCAATTATGGAATTGGCTATTGCTATGCCGATTGTAGCTTGAACCGTTCTTGAACGAGATTAATATGGAGCTTCAAGCATTATTGTGAGATCTTTCCTCTCTATTTAGTTTCTTTGATTATGGTTTAATTTCTATGCTTGCTTTCCATGATTGTTGCATGATTAAGCTAGGAACGTTACTAGTTTGATTGTGTAATTAATCTAATGCTAGATTTAAGAATAGAATCGGATTTGTTTTATTCTTTTATCAATTGGTAGCAAACTAGGGAGTAATTTAGATGCTGATCATCTTGGTTATTTCTTAGGGAAATTGAATCAACTGTTGAATGTTTATCGCGTGTATGACATTAGCAGGTCTATTGGTTCTCTGTGTTTATTGCTGCTATTGGATTGAACTTAGACGCAGATCAGACTAGGTTATCCTTTAGTTAGGGTTTTATAGTCACGCTGATCGTGCTATTCAACTAAGATTAAGGAGAACACGAGATTAATTCTCGACAATAGATAATTATGGAAATAATTAGAGTGGAGGTTCGAGGATCGATAATGAATTGAAGTGGATGTTAATCGGATTCAAGATCTTTCCATAATTGATTTCTCATTTTATTTACTTGCTAGTTAGTTTTAGTTTGTTTATAATATACTTGAAACCCCCCTTTGTAATTAGGTTTCTCGGCCCTTAGCTTAATCTAGGTTTCGAATCACGCTGAGTACTAAACTCGTCCCTGTTTCCCTGTGGATACGACCCCTACTTCCACTATACTACCTTAGTGTAGAAGAGAGTAGGAGAAATTTTATCTTTGGCCGGGTGCGGTGCACACAACGACGACACCATCCGCGCCCGCGCACCAGAGGGACAATGGGGGCCCAAAATTGAAGTCAATGGGGTTTTGTGAGGTATTGGGCCTAATGGACTCAGTGGCATGATTGTGCCATTCCTATAGGATTGCTTTGAAGAGTAATGATAGGGGATTGTTATTGAATAGGTTTGGTAATACCCAAAACATGTTTGATAATTACCTAAAAGCATATGATCTAGGGTTAATTCGGATTTTTAGTACAAGGAGGGACAATGGGTGCCCAAAACTCAAGTTAATGGGGTTTGGTGAGGTATTGGTCCAACTGGACCCAGTGGCATGATTGTCCAATCCCCATAGGATTGCTTTGATGAGTAATGATCAATGATTGTCATTGGGAGAACATCCTCCACTTAGTAGTCTGGTAATCTTCAGAACATGTTTGGTAATTACCTTAAAGCATATGATTGGGGTAAATTTAGGCTTCTTTGTACAAGGAGGTACAGTGGGGGCCCAAAACTCAAGTCAATGGGGTTTGGTGAGGTATTGGGCCTAATGGACCTAATGACATGATTGTCCAATCCCCTTATGATTGCTTTTATGAGTAATGAAAATAGATTGTGATTGGATAGGTTTGGTAATGCCCAAAGAATGTTTGGTAATTACCTAAAAGCATATGATATGGGTTGAATTTGGGCTTTTTTGTACAAGGAGGGACAATAGGGGGCCAAAACTGAATTCAATGGGGTTTGGTGAGGTATTCGGCCTAATGGACTCAGTGGCATGGTTGTCCAATCCCCATAGGGTTGCTTTTATGAGTAATACCCAAAACATGTTTGGTAATTAACTAAAAGCATATGATCTAGGGTTAATTTGGGCTTTTTAGTACAAGGAGGGACAATGGTGGCCCAAAATTCATGTCAATGGGGTTTGGTGAGGTATTGGTCCTACTGGACCAAGTGGCATGATTGTCCAATTCCCATTGGATTGCTTTGATGAGTAATGATAAATGATTGTCATTGGGAGAATATCCTCCACTTAGTAGTTTGGTAATCTTCAGAACATGTTTGGTAATTACCTTAAAGCATATGTTTGGGGTTAATTTAGGCTTCTTTGTACAAGGAGGGACAATGGGGGCCCAAAATTGAAGTCAATGGGGTTTGGTGAGGTATTGGGCCTAATGGACCCAGTGGCATGGTTGTGCAATCCCCATTGGATTGCTTTGATGAGTAATGAGAATGGATTGTAATTGGATAGGTTTAGTAATACCCAAAACATGATTGGTAATTACCTAAAAACATATGATCTAGGGTTAATTTGGGATTTTTTGTACAAGGAGGGACAATGGGGGCCCAAAACTCAAGTCAATGGGGTTTGGTGAGGTATTGGGCCTAATGGACTCAGTGGCATGGTTGTCCAATCCCCATAGGATTGCTTTTATGAGTAATGGGAATGGATTGTGATTTGATAGGTTTTATAATACCCAAAACATGTTTGGTAATTACCTAAAAGCATATGATTTAGGGTTAATTTGGGCTTTTTAGTACAAGGAGGGACAATGGGGGCCCAAAATTCATGTCAATGGGGTTTGGTGATGCATTGGTCCTACTGGACCAAGTGACATGATTGTCCAATCGCCATTGGATTGCTTTGATGAGTAAGGATAAATGATTGCCATTGGGAGAACATCCTCCACTTAGTAGTTTGGTAATCTTCAGAACATGTTTGGTAATTACCTTAAAGCATATGATTGGGGTTAATTTAGGCTTCTTTGTACAAGGAGGGACAATAGGGGCCCAAAACTCAAGTCAATGGGGTTTGGTGACGTATTGGGCCTATGGGACCCAGTGGGATGGTTGTCCAATCCCCTTAGGATTGCTTTGATGAGTAATGGGAATGTATTGTGATTGGATTGGTTTAATAATACCCAAAACATGTTTGGTAATTACCTAAAAACATATGATATGGGGAGAATTTGGGCTTTTTAGTACAAGGAGGGACAATGGAGCCCAAAACTGAAGTCAATAGGGTTTGGTGAGGTATTGGGCTTAATGGACCCAGTGGCATGTTTGTGCAATCCCCGCCATAGGATTGCTTTGATGAGTATGGGAATGGATTGTGATTGGATAGGTTTAGTAATACCCAAAACATGTTTGGTAATTACCTAAAAAACATATAATATGGGCTTTTTAGTACAAGAAGGGACAATGGGGATCCAAAACTCAAGTCAATGGGGTTTGGTGAGGTATTGGTCCTACTGGACCTAGTGGCATGATTGTCCAATCCCCATTGAGTTGCTTTGATGAGTAATGATATATGATTGTCATTGGGAGAACATCCTTCACTTAGTAGTTTGGTAATCTTCAGAACATGTTTGGTAATTACATTAAAGCATATGATTGGGGTTAATTTAGGCTTCTTTGTACAAGGAGGGATAATAGGGGCCCAAAACTCAAGTCAATGGGGTTTGGTGAGGTATTGGGCCTATGAGACCCAGTGGCATGGTTGTCCAATCCCCTTAAGATTGCTTTGATGAGTAATGGAAATGGATTGGGATTGGATAGGTTTAATAATACCCAAAACATGTTTGGTAATTACCTAAAAACATATGATATGGGGTGAATTTGGGCTTTTTAGTACATTGAGGGACAATGGGGGACCAAAACTGAAGTCAATGGGGTTTGGTGGGGTATAGGGCTTAATGGACCCAGTGGCATGGTTGTGCAATCCCCGCCATAGGATTGCTTTGATGAGTAATGGGAATGTATTGTGATTGGATAGGTTTAGTAATACCCAAAACATGTTTGGTAATTACCTAAAAACATATGATCTAGGGTTAATTTGGGCTTTTTAGTACAAGAAGGGACAATGGGGACCCAAAATTCAAGTCAATGGGGTTTGGTGAGGTATTGGTCCCACTGGACCTAGTGGCATGATTGTCCAATCCCCATAGGATTGCTTTGATGAGTAATGATTAATGATTGTCATTGGGAGAACATCCTCCACTTAGTTGTTTCGTAATCTTCAGAACATGTTTGGTAATTACCTTATAGCATATGATTGGGGTTAATTTAGGCTTCTTTGTACAAGGAGGGACAATAGGGGCCCAAAACTCAAGTCAATGGGGTTTGGTGAGGTATTGGGCCTAATGGACCCAGTGGCATGGTTGTCTAAACCCCTTAGGATTACTTTGATGAGTAATGGGAATGGATTGTGATTGGATATATTTAATAATACCAAAAACATGTTTGGTAATTACCTAAAAACATATGATATGGGGTGAATTTGGGCTTTTTTATACAAGGAGGGACAATAGGGGCCCAAAACTGAAGTCAATGGGGTTTGGTGAGGTATTGGGCCTAATGAGGTCAGTGGCATGGTTGTCCAATCCCCATAGGATTGCTTTTATGAGTAATAGGAATGGATTGTGATTAGATAGGTTTAGTAATACCCAAAACATGTTTGGTAATTACCTAAAAGCATATGATCTAGGGTTAATTTAGGATTTTTAGTACAAGGAGAGACAATTGGGGCCCAAAATTCAAGTCAATGTGGCTTGGTGAGGTATTGGTCCTACTGGACCCAGTGGCATGATTGTCCAATCTCCATTGGATTGCTTTGATGAGTAATGATAAATGATTGTCATTGAGAGAACATCATCCACTTAGTAGTTTGGTAATCTTCACAACATGTTTGGTAATTACCTTAAAGCATATGATTGGGGTTCATTTAGGCTTCTTTGTACAAGGAGGCACAGTGGGGGCTCAAAACTCAAGTCAATGGGGTTTGGTGATGTATTGGGCCTAATGGACCCAATGACATGATTGTCCAATCCCCATTTGATTGCTTTGATAAGTAATGGGAATGGATTGTGATTGGATAGTTTTAGTAATACCCAAAATATGTTTGGTAATTACCTTAAAGCATATGATTGGGGTTAATTTGGGGTTTTTTTGTACAAGGAGGCACAGTGGGGGCCCAAAACTCAAGTCAATGGGGTTTGGTGAGGTATTGGTCCTACTGGACCCAGTGGCATGATTGTCCAATCTCCATAGGATTACTTTGATGAGTAATGATAAATGATTGTCATTGGGAGAACATCCTCCACTTAGTAGTTTGGTAATCTTCAGAACATGTTTGGTAATTACCTAAAAGCATATAATATGAGTTGAATTTGGGCTTTTTTGTACAAGGAGGGACAATGGGGGCCCAAAACTGAATTCAATGGGGTTTGATGAGGTATTGGGCCTTATGGACCCAGTGGCATGGTTGTCCAATCCCCATAGGATTGCTTTGATTAGTAATGGGAATGGATTGTGATTGCATAGGTTTAGTAATACCCAAAACATGTTTGATAATTACCTAAAAACATATGATATGTAGTGAATTTGGGTTTTTTTGTACAAGGAGGGACAATGGGGCCCAAAACTGAAGTCAATGGGGTTTGGTGAGGTATTGGGCCTAATGGAGTCAGTGGCATGGTTGTCCAATAACAAATAATATAACATCAAGTTAAGTTAGTAAACATACATCGATGGCATCCATTACCTTCAACACGTTGATGTTAGTATTATTCCGAATTAACATAAAAGCCAATGACCAAACACAACTCGGCCATAAAAACATGACCTCAATAAAAAGTATCCAACTCATTTGTTTACTTGTTACAACTCCGGCTTCAAAAACTTTGGGTCATAAAACCCTTCACGCATTCACAATACATGAAAATAATGGCTTTAAAATTTTGGTTATTACCACTATCAATCTAAATTTATTTACTTGTTACAACTATGTCCTGAAAATAACGGCCTCAAAACTTTGGGGGTCATATAACCCATCACACATTCAGAAAATACAATAACAAATACTAGCATATAAACATGTTTGGTAATTACCAAATACAAATTTGGTCATTACCAAAACATTATGTGTATGGATAAAATAAGAACAAATTAAATAAAAAACTATTCATACGCTGCTCATTAACTTTTCTTTATCCACCTGGAGGGGTTTTTTTTTCCCTGAACTTTTTTTCGGCTGAGTGGTCTTTTTGGCATTCGGATGTGTTTTTGTGACATTTACTTTTTTGGTGCTCTTCTTCGGAGTCACCTCCTTTGAAGGCGTGTCCAAATCAATTGCTACACCATCTTCTTCTTTTTTTGTCTTGGCTTTTTTGGTGGCTTTTTTTGGCGTCAACTTCTGTATTGGCATGTCCCGAAGGGTTTCCAAACCAAAGATTGGTTCGGGACGAACAGAGCGAATTTCCTTCATGCTAAACGATGATCTAACTTGCACATTAGGCACAAAAGTCTCATCATCATCGTCAATATCCAACTTACGCTTTGCACATTTAAGCGTATCACTAAGTATGGGAGATAGAAACGGAGAACACATCTTATCTCTGTGTGTTTTCGGTTTAGTGGGGACAGTTCGGACATCGCTGAAGATTTCGTCCCCTTCCATTCCCCCATCATTACCTTGTGATACATTGGTGGTGTCAACATCATTCTCATCCTTCTCACGTGCCTTTTCTTTTTCTTCCGGAGGTACGGTTGAGATTAGCTTCTCTAATGTAACCTCCATGTGCACCACCTTTGAGAATATAGCATCCATCTTCGAGAGGATTCTTTTTAGAGATTCTTCTACCATTCCAATTCGCTGTTAACAATAACATTTCAGTCAATGAGCCTTTCATATCATCATTTGAATTCAATTCAATCATTTGAAAGGGAAATATAACCAACAAATAATGCAACATTTTACACCGATGCAACATTGTCATATAAACCACATAAAACCTATTGGATTAGGTAATCAATGACCCAGATCTTAAGCATACAAATCCATCATCATATATGTTATAGTCACATAATTTGAGGCCATTGACCAAATCAATTATTAATTTAGGTGATGCCCTAATATGTGTAGGTGCATACCTAAAATGTTTGGAAATAACCTAATCTGATTAGGTTCTAACCTAACATTTATAGTGGTTATGTTAAGTCATTACCAAACTATCTTTAGTAATTACCTAAACCCAGCAGTAACTTGCACAAACCAGTGACATTCTACTACAATGTTTGCTAATTACCTAAAAGCATATGATATGGGGTTTGGTGAGGTATTGGGCATAATGGACCCACTGGCATGATTGTCCAATCCCCATAGGATTGCTTTGATGAGTAATTGGAATGGGTTGTAATTGGGAGAACATCCTCAACTTAGTAGGTTTGGTCATGATCAAAACATGTTTGGTAATTACCTAAAATCTTATGATATGAGGTTAATTTGGGCTTTTTACCACAAGAGGGACATTGGGGGCCCAAAACTAAAGTCAATGGGGTTTGGTGAGGTATTGGGCCTAATGGACCCAGTGGCATGATTGTCCAATCCGCATAGGATTGCTTTGATGAGTAATGGGAATGGATTGTGATTGGCAGAACATCCTCCACTTAGTAGGTTTGTTCATGGCCAAAACATGTTTGATAATTACCTAAAAGCATATGATATGGCGTTATATGTTATAGTCACATGATTTGAGGCCATTGCCCAAGACAATTATTATTTTAGGTAATGCCCTAAAATGGTATAGGTAATTACCTAAAAGGTTTGGTAATATCCTAATCTAATTAGGTGATTACCTAACATATATAGTGGTTGTATTAGGTAATGACCAAAATATCTTTAGTAATTACCTAAACCCTGCATTAAGCTGCACAAAAAACAAGTGACATTCCACTATAATGGAGAGCATTATTTTTAGAAATTGTTCGACCATTCCAATCTGCTGTTCACATAAACATTTTTTCGATGAACCTTTCATATCACCAAAGTCATTCAATTCAATCATTTGAAAGCAAAATAAAAAGGAAAGAATGCAACGTTTTACCCCGATGCAATCTTATCATATAAACCACTTAAAACCTCATGGATTAAGTTATCAATAACCAACATCTTAACCATACAATTCCCTCATCATATATGTTATAGTCACATGATTTGAGGCCATTACCCCAGAAAATTATTATTTTAGGAAATGCCCTAAAATGGTTTCCATAATGACCTAAAGGTTATGGTTATATCCTAATTTAATTAGGTGATTACCTAACATATATAGTGCTTATATTAGGTTATGACCAACATATCTTTAGTAATTACCTAAATCCTGCATTAACTTGCACAAAATACAAGTGACATTCCACTACAATGAAGAAAATTATTTTTAGAGATTGTTCGACCATTCCAATCAGCTGTTCACATAAACATTTTTTCGATGAACCTTTCATATCACCAAACTCATTCAATTCAATCATTTGAAAGCTAAAGAAAAAGAAAAAAATGCAACGTTTTACCCCGATGTAATCTTATCATATAAACCACTTAAAACCTCATGGATTCAGTTTTCAATAACTCACATCTTAACAATACAATTCCCCCATCACATATGTTATAGTCACATGATTTGAGGCCATTCCCCAAGACAACTATTATTTTAGGTAATGACCTAAAAGGTTTGGTAATATCCTAATCTTATTAGGTGATTACCTAATATACATAGTGATTATGTTATGTCATGGCCAAAATGTCTTTAGTAATGACCTAACCCCTGCATTAACTTGCACAAAAAACAATTGACATTCCACTATAATGGGGAGGATTCTTTTGAGAGATTGTTTGACCATTTGAATCCGCTGTTCACATAAACATTCTATCGATGAACCTTTCATATCACAAAATTCATTCAATTCATTCATTTCAAAGCAAAAGATAAAGGAAAAAATGCAATGTTTATCCCCGATGCAATCTTATCATATAAACCACATAAAATCTCATGGATTAGGTTATCAGTAACCCACATCTTAACCATACAATTCCCTCATCATATATGTTATAGTCACATGTTTGAGGTCATTGCTCAAGTATGTTAGGTAATGCCCTAAAATGGTTTACATAATGGCCTAAAAATTTTGGTAATATCCTAATCTTATTAGGTGATTACTTAACATATATAGTGGTTATGTTAGGTCATGACCGAAACATCTTTAGTAATTCCCTATACCCTGCACTAACTTGCACAAAAAACAAGTGACATTCCACTGCAATGGAGGTCCCGAAAATGCTACAAATTTGTTTCATCTAACTGTTAAACTAAAGTATGATCTACGCATCAAATGTAACCCAATATAAGTGTTAAGTGCATTGATTTCTTGCAATTATCTCACACCCCTTAATTTTATTTTTGGTCATATCCAAAATATATTTAGTAATTACCAAAACATCTTTAAGTTTGGTCATGTCCAAAATATCCTTAGTAATTACCAAACAACTGCAGTACCTTAGCCAAAACACCAGCTCAACCTCCCATGGAGGTCATGAAAAAGCTGATTTTTTTTTGCATCATAGCTAAACTAAATTATGAACTACTCAAATGTAACCACAAATTGTCGCATAAAAGTGTGAAGTGCATTGATTTTGAGCAATTGAGTCACCAAAACCGTCATTTTATTTTCCTTAAAACCCTAGATTTTTTTGGGGAATTTTTTCCTAAATTGGAAGTTTAATCTTATTGAAATACACAAATGAAGATAGAAAATCATTAATTCGTTACTATATACGAAATATTCAAGTAAACTTACATCCATTTCATCTATAGGTGAAGAGTTTAGATCGAAATCCATGGAGGTTAAGTTTAACAATGGAGGTGAAGGTTTTTGGGGCGAAATGGAGGTAAAGAATGGGTCGAAATGGAGGAACAAGATGGAAGATAGGGTCAAAATTGAGGGAGAAGGTGGAAGAATGGGTCGAATTTGGGAGAAATTCGGTTGATAATGGTGGATTTGGTGAAGAACATGAAGAACAAGGAGGAGAGAGAAAATGGGTAAAAAAAATTTAGCTCCAAAATTTTTTCCCATACGTAAATTACTGTTTGGAAGGCAAAAAAAAAATTTGGATTTTTTCAATTTTTTTTTAAATTATTTTTTCGATTTTCAGAAATTAATTTCATAATTTTTGGTAAATAAACAAAATGAAAACAAATTAAAAGAAATGAGTTTTGGCAATTAAAAGAAAAGGAAAAAGAAATGAAGAAAGGGGTCCACTAACTAAAATGGGTGGCTCACATTCATTTGACTCAATGGTCTTTTTTAAAAAAAGACCATGGTAGAATCATCCGACGGTAAATGATACAAAAAAGCATGGAGGACCCGCCTACGGAATCAATTGTCTTAGATAACAATCAATAATGATTAGACACTACGAAATAATGTCATAAAAACTATAACTATCACTGGAAGCAAAAAATTTAACATCACTAAAATTCAGACATACCGTAAGATATCACAAATTGATGATTAATGATGAGATTTAATTTCATTTTGCAATTAACATTGAATAACTAATGACTATGCATAGCTGAAAAAGTGTATGATTAAAAACTAGTACCACAAGTGCATGGTGTACGATACAACACAACTAGCAAATACGGGTCGAACTCACAAGGATATTGGTACTATATTATATTATCCACTTGATTATATGAACTTAGTCAATTAGAGTAAACTATGATTATTACCAGCAAGAAATCAAAATAAAGCAAGAAAGTTAAATAAAGCAACTTAACTAAGATTAAAACTAAGAGTAAAAATATAGGAAATACTAAAAAAAACTAGCAATACTATTATCTAAGTCTACTGTAATCAAAAGCATAGAGCACTAATATGAAAAAGCCATCTAACATCATCATTAAAAAAAAAAACAAAACTCAATAAATGCTATGACAAACCTTATCTAATACTACATCGTTCCTTTTTAATCTACACACTTTCCTTTTCGGGCCGTTCCTTTTTAATGGTTACACTGTTACTCTATCTAAATAGGGTAAAATGCCCAATCATTATTCCCCACTTTTTCCCCCTATGTGGTCCCTCACCAAATAAATTAACCCACTTAAATCCCCCACCTACCCCATTTTCCCCTCTCCTCTATTTTTTTTATTTACTTTTTGTACTTCTTACTCCCCACTTTTCATAATTCCGCTCCTCTCTCTCTCCTACTTTTTCACTTTTGCCTTGGTTCTAATGAAAAGCAAAGTGTGTAGATTATTTAGGAACGGAGGTAGTATTAAACTAAGATATGAGAAAGTAAATCTATTTGTGTGAAATACTTAGATGCATAGAGTAAACATATAGTGGGTGATGATGAATTGGAATAAGACAAATTGAAAAGCGAATTGGAAATCAACGCCTAATACGCTAATCAAACCAACTAAGGACAAAATTTACTCAACAACATGACCACTGCAACATCTAAATTAAACAACGAAATTGTAAGCAAACTGAAAATTGACAAAGTTAAACAAATCGACTATTAGAAAGAATAAAGAAAACTGCATTAGTTGAAGAACGGAATGAAATTACCAGAGATATCGCTGAAAAGCTTGTATAAGCTCAGTGATTTTCAGGAGAGAAGGAAAAGTGTTTGAGAGAATTCAGAATAAACTTCTCATTAATGAATTGTAAGAATAAAAGATTACAACTGAATAGCTATTTATATTTACAGCTCTAAAACAGAAAAGATGTAATAATAATTAATGTGAAACTAACTTGTAACAACCTGTAACCAATATAACAAACTAGTAAAGAAAACGTGCTGAGGAAGCTTGATTAAGCAGGTGGGTGTAAGGGAGAACCAGTAGCTCCAATACCCCCCCTCAAGTTGGGAGGTGGAGTAAACAAACCCAACTTGGAAAGAAGCTTATTAAACTGAGGTGAAGGCATGGACTTCGTAAGAACATCAGCTAGTTGGGATTGAGTAGGTAAATAGGAAAGTTGTAGGAGCCCTTCAAGCACCTTCTCCCTAGTGAAATGGCAATCTATTTCTATGTGTTTTGTGCGCTCATGTAACACAGGATTGCGTGCTATATGTAAAGCACTTTGATTGTCACAAAATAAGGTCACTGGTTGAGGTTGGGAGATTCCAAGTTCTTGTAATAAACGAACTGTCCAAGCTACCTCTGAAGCTGCTGATGCCATGGCTCGATATTCTACTTCAGAGGAAGACTTGCTAACCGTGCTTTGCTTCTTGGAACGCCAAGAAATAGGAGACTGCCCAAGTAAAAGTAAGTAGCCAAGGGATCGATTTCCTTGAATCGGGCGGGAAGCCCAATCGAGAATCGAAAAAGCTTGTAAGGTAAGGTTGTCATGACCTTTCAAAAGGATGCCTTGACCAAGAGTGTGCTGAAGGTATCGAAGTGTATGATGTAGAGCAGATAGATGAGAAGATCGAGGGCAATGCATGAACTAACTTAAACTTTGCACAGCAAAAGATAAGTCAGGTCTAGTGTGAGTAAGAAAATTAAGCTTTCCCATAATAGACCTATAATATTCAGGATTAGGAAGTAGTTCACCTTCTTCTGCTTGTAATTTGATGTTGACAGGGAGAGGAGTGAGAGCCTTTTTAGTCAGATCAAGGCCACATTCAGCAAGAAGTTCTTTAGAAAACTTCTTTTGGCTCATTAAAACTCCTTCAGATAGATAGGGAACTTCGATTCCCAAGAAGTAATGCAAAATCCCTAGATCTTTAATACTAAAAATCTGAGGAAGATGTTGCTTGAGTGAGTTGATAGCATGGATATCAGTCCCTGTGAGGACTATATCATCCACATATACTGCTGCCACAGTGATGTGAGAATCTACCCTTTTAATGAACAAACTGTAGTCATTTTTTGATTGTAGAAAGCCTTGTGCTGTAAGCTCTTCTACCAATCTAGCAAACCACTGCCTAGAAGCTTACTTCAGGCCATAAAGTGATTTATTAAGCTTGCACACTTTGTTTTGAGGATTTGAAAAGCCAAGAGGCACCTTCATGTAGACTTCTTCTTTGAGATCCCCATGTAAAAATGCATTATTCACATCTAATTGATAGATTGGCCATTGGTTATAAGAAGCAATGGCAAGGAGACATCTGATGGTGGGCATTTTAACTATAGGAGAGAAGGTCTCCTCATAGTCTATGCCATATTTCTGATTAAATCCTTTAGCTACTAATCTAGCCTTGCATCTGTCCAAAGTACCATCTGTCTTTAATTTTACTATATAAACCCATTTATTGCCAATTGGCTTCTTCCCAAAGGGAAGATCAACAAGATCCCAAGTATTATTGGCAATAAGAGCTTGTATTTCCTTGTCCATAGCTTCTATCCACTCAGTTTTGGATGAAGCTTCTGTATAAGAAGAAGGTTCTTGTATGGTTTCAGAGGATGTTGCTAAGAAAGATTTATAAGAAGATGGAAAAGAAGAAAAAGAGACAAGATTGCACCAATGTGTAGTGATGTTGGCAGTGGAAGTATTGCAATAATACTGATTAAGATAAGCAGGTGGTTTGTGAACTCTATTAGACTGTCTAATAGGTGGAGCAGGTTGTTCAGGAGACAAAATAGTACTAAGATCAATAAGAGTTTGTACAGGTTCAGAAATGGATGGAGGTGAAGAAATAGGAGCAGGAGATTCTGGTGATGAGACAAGTGATGTAGAATCAAGAGAAGAGGAAGATGAAGTGGAAATGAGAGTGGCTGTAGAAAAAGTATGTGTGGGAGAAAGTGGTGGCTGGTGAGTAGGATGAACTGGATGTGGTGATGATGACAGGGGAAAAGTATCATCAAAGCAATCATAAGTTACACTAGGAGTAAAGATGGGGTCAGGTTCTGTGGTGGAAGAAAGAATATGAAAGGGAAAATGTCTTTCATAAAATGTGACATCTCTGGTAACAAGAACTCTGTGAGTAATCAGATTAAAGACTTTGTAGCCCTTTTGAGTCACTGAATATCCAATAAACATGGCAGGTTGTGCCCTTGGAGCAAACTTGGATCTCTGAATTTTGGAAGTGGATATGAAACAAAGACATCCAAAAGTCCTTAAGTGATCAAGTGAGGGTGTAACTTGATACAACTTTTCAAAAGGAGATATGTTATTAATGCTGGATAATGACATTCTGTTAATAAGATAAGCAGAACACAATATACTATCTCCCCAAAACTTGTCTGGAACTTTTGAATGAAGAAAAATAACCCTTGCTGTCTCCAATAGATGTCTATGCTTGCGTTCCACCACACCATTCTGTTGTGGTGTGTGTGCACAACTAGTCTGATGGTGAATACCCTTTTGAAGAAATAAATCTTTCATTTCACCTTCAATTAACTCCTTTGCATTATCAGAACGTACAGAAAGAACCTTAGCATCAAACTGAGTATTCACATAGTTAAGGAAATTGTTCATAACAGCCACAACATCTGTTCTAAACTTCAACAAGTGTATCCAAGTAAACCCTGTAAAATCATCTACAATAGTGATGAATTGAGTACATCCTGAAATTGTCTTGACCTTGTAAGGCCCCCATACATCAATATGAACCATATCAAAAGCCTTATATGTCTTAATGAAACTAGTAGGAAATGACTTCCTAGTTTGTATGGCAGCAGGACAAATTGTACAAATGAAGTCTTTAGAACAGGTCTTTGCATCACAAGAAGGAATCAACATACTGAGATGATCAAAAGGTAAATGACCAAGGCGCAGATGCCATAATTTGGCATTATTAACAGCTTCAAAACAAGTCTTAACAGCAGCTTTAGCAGCATTATTAGGAGATTGCACTTGAACATGGTTGGCAGCAACATTGTATAATCCAACATGTAGCTTACCAAGAAGCATTGAGTGCCCTTTCTGAGAAGGGTCCTGAGTTTGCACATAGCATTTGTCATGAGTAAAGGAAATTTGACAATGCAGATCCTTACACAATTTATGTATGGAAATGAGATTAAACTGAAAATTTGGGACATGTAAGACATTCTGCAGGGTGATGTCTGGACTGAGAATAACAGACCCAATATGCTGTATAGGGACATGAGTTCCATCCGGAATAGTGATAGTGTGTTGTGTACCAGTTACAACAGCATATGTATGAAACCAAGACAGTGATACAAGTCAAGGTCAAGGTCAAGAAGGTCAAGCTCCAAATGATCCGATTTGTTTAGTCCTTGAAGTGTTCGGGTTCAAGTTAAATTCAAACTCCTCATTTGTGTCATTTCTCAAGTGGGACGATGAGTCCATGGATGAAGCATGAAGATGACACCATTTCTAGAGTCTTAGTTATTTTAATTAAGTCTTTAAAATTCAGCAAAAAAAGGGCGAAATTCAGTTGCCTTATTTCGTTCCATTTAGGCGTGTGAAGTAGGAACCTTGTGTTCCAAGGTTGCAAGTTGTCATTGAGTTGTAATATTCCTTGAGTTGCCTTATTTTTTTGTTTCCTTAAGTTGATAGGCGTGTGAAGGGGGATTATGGGGCTGATTTGTGGTTTCCTTATTTACTCCTTTATTCTCTCCTAGAATCAAGGGATTAAGATGTAAGGAATTAAGGAATGTTTCCTTAATTCTTATGGCTGATTTTCGGCCTTGCTTGGTCCTTGGAGGACAAGTTATTTCTATTATAAATAATTGTTCCATGCTATCATTCAAGGCATGTGAGATTTACCTAAAAACTTTGTTATTGAATTTAATTGTGTGATCAATTACTTTCGACCATTGAGTAAATTTCAGGAGTGATTATTTACTTAGTGTTTAATCTACTTTATTCCAGGAGTGGTGTAAGTGAGATTAAGAGTTAATTAAAATATTCAGGAGTGATTATTTTAATTATCATATCCGGTGACTTAGAACATAAATTTCGGACTTCATTACTTCTTCAAATTCGAACCTTTGCTCGGATTTCCTTGGTTGCTCTTCAACTTGGACGTGCAATCATATCAGTTGGTATCAGATTTTTCCAGGAGGGTGAGGATAGAAGGGATTCTTCTTTCATTGGTAAGTGCTTCTACTTTGTCGATCCTTTGTTGGGGATTTGTGTGTGGTTGTGGCTTGCTATTTCTTCTGTGACGTAGCATCTTAATTGAGTAATAATGTCGGAATTGGCTGAACTAAAAGCCCTTATTGAGAAACTCTTTAACACTCAAAATGAGGAAAAGGAAAAAAGGGGAAAGATTAACAAGTAGCTCATAACATTCTTGCGGGTAAAGTGAACAATAAAAACGACCCTAATCACATTGACTATGAATCTGATGTTGAAGAGGTTAAAATTGTTAAACCAACTTATGATAATGATAGGGGGATTAAACTAGATGACTTTACTGGTGATTCTAGTCCTGAGGATTTACTTGAATGGATTCGTCAACTTGAGAAAATTTGTGATTATAAGGGGTTTGATGATGAGAAACGTTTTAAAATTGCCACCATTAGACTAACTAAGTATGCTGGAATTTGGTTAGAAAGTCTAAAGGCAAAAAGGGCGAGACTTGGGAAACCTAAGCTTAAAAGTTGGACTAAGCTTAAAAGGAAATTGCATGAGAAGTTTGTTCCAAGTGATTTTATTCAACGACAATACATGAGAAAGAATTCTTTGACTCAAGATGTGTCGAGTGTGCATGATTATATGGTTGAATTTGACAAGTTGTGTTTGATTTGTGATGTTGAGGAGGTCGAACAAGAGAAAATTGCTAGGTTTGTTAATGGACTTAATAAATCTATTGCTAGAAAGGTTGATGTGTCGAGTTATAGTACTTTTGATGATGTGTGTCGATTGGCTTTAAAATTTGAAAGGCATGAATTAGAGGAAAAGAAACCATATGGGGAAAATTCGGCCATAATAAAACCAGTTCTTCTTCTTCTTTCGTCCCTTCTTCTTCTTCTAACTCTTCTAAAACCTTTGAGAAAAAAGATAATCCTTCTAAGGGGGAACAAAAGGGAGACCGTCCTAAATTGGTGATTCCTAAAGAAAAATGGGAGGAAACTCGAAAGTGTTTTAAGTGTCAAGGGAGGGGTCACATTGCTAGTAATTGTCCATCTAGGAAGACCTTAACGATGAGACAATACATGGAAATAGAGGAGGAAGAAAGAACGTATAACATTGTGTGTGAAAAGGAGGAAGAATGTGAAAGTGATGATAATGAGATTGCATATGCCGAAGATGAGTCTAGGATGCTTGGGGTTATTAGGAGAACTTTGCATGTTGATCATTCTCCTAACCATGATCAAAGAGAAAACTTGTTTCATACTAGATGTCGAATTGGTGAGTTTACATGTAATGTGATTATTGACAGTGGTTCATGTACGAATGTGGTTGCTTCTAATGTGGTTTCTAAGTTGAATTTGATTGTTAGAGACCATCCACATCCTTATAAGTTGAGTTGGTTGGATGACAAAACGGGTTTGTTAGTGAAAAAGCAAGCTCTTGTGACATTTTCTATTGGAGGTTACAAAGATGAGTTGTGGGGTGATGTTCTACCCATGAGTGCTTGTCATCTTCTTCTTGGTAGACCTTGGCAATATGATCGAAAAGTTGTTCATGAAGGTGAAACTAATGTGTACACGGTTTTGATGGGTTCAAAAAGGATTCGGTTGGTTCCTTTGTCTCCTAGTTCCATGGCACCCAAGAAGGTGGTTGAAACGAAACAAAACTTGTTTCTTTCGGCCAAAGAATTCGAGAAAGAGGTAGAGTTGGAAGGAAATTGTTATGCTTTATATGTTAAACTTGTTTTGACTAACGGTGTTTCGTCTAGTAATCCGAAACTTGCAGCACTATTGGACGAGTTTTGTGATGTATTTCCGGAGGAATTGCCTCAAGGATTACCGCCATTGAGAGGCATTGAGCATGCTATTGATCTTGTGCCAGGCGCACCTTTGCCAAATAAGCCGGCATATAGATGTGATCCCGTAGCTTCTAAGGAGCTACAAAAGCAAATTGAAGAGTTGATTGACCGAGGCTATGTGAGAGAAAGCATGAGTCCATGTGCCGTTCCCGCCTTACTTGTTCCAAAGAAAGATGGTACTTGGAGGATGTGCATTGATAGTAGAGCCGTCAACAACATAACAATCAAGTATCGTTTTCCTATGCCTAGATTGGAGGACATGCTTGATGAGCTACATGGAGCTTCGATTTTTTCGAAGATTGATTTGAGGAGTGGTTATCATCAAATGAGAATTCGGGAAGGAGATGAGTGGAAAACTGCTTTCAAAACCAAACAAGGTCTATATGAGTGGATGGTGATGCCCTTTGGTCTTTGCAATGCTCCTAGTTCATTTATGAGACTTATGAATGAGGTACTACGTCCCTTTCTTAACAAGTTTATTGTTGTCTATTTAGATGATATTCTTGTATATAGTACTAGTGTTGAGTCTCATTTACTTCACTTGAGAGTTTTATTTGAAAAATTAAGAGAGCAAAAGTTGTATGGAAAAATGGAAAAGTGTGATTTTCTTGTTCCTAGTATTGCTTTTCTTGGTTACATTGTGTCTAGGGATGGAGTTCATGTGGATCCGGAAAAAGTCAAGGCCATGTCTTCATGGTTGGCGCCTACAAGTGCTCATGAATGTCGAAGCTTTCATGGTCTAGCTTCCTTTTATAGAAGATTCATCCGAAATTTCTCAACTATCATGGCACCAATCACGGATTTGATGAAGAAAGGGGAGTTTTCATGGAACTCTCATGCTCAAAAGGCGTTTGATGAAGTCAAGGAGTTACTTTGCAACGCTCCTATCCTTGCCTTACCGGATTTCAACAAGTTGTTCGAAGTTGAGTGTGATGCTAGTGGACTTGGAGTTGGGGCGGTTTTGCTTCAAGAAAGGAGGCCCATTGCCTACTTTAGTGAGAAGTTGAGTGGCGCCAAACTCAATTACTCCAACTATGATCGTGAATTCTATGCAATTGTGAGAGCCTTGGATCATTGGTCTCATTACTTGAGGCCCAAGCCTTTCATTCTTCATTCGGATCATGAAGCACTCAAATACATCCATGGACAGCAAAAGCTCAACCATAGACATGCTAAGTGGGTTGAATTCCTACAAGCCTTCACATTTTCGTCCAAGTACAAGGAAGGTAAGAGTAACATTGTTGCGGATGCCCTTTCTAGGCGTTCCTATCTTTTGGCCATGGTTGATGCAAGGGTGTTGGGGTTTGAGCACTTAAAGGATTTGTATGAGAATGATGACGATTTCCGTGAGTTCTTTAGGAATCCTAGTGGTTTGTTTGTGTTACAAGAGGGATTTTTGTTTAAAGGAAACAAGCTTTGCATTCCTAAGAGTGGCGTGAGGGAGTTGCTTGTGAGAGAAGTTCATAGTGGAGGGGTGGCTGGTCATTTCGGTGTTCAAAAGACATTAGACACTTTGAATGAAAGTTTTTATTGGCCTAATATGATGAGAGATGTTCATATGGTGGTTAGTAAGTGTGCTACTTGTCAAAGGTCGAAGAGTACCTTCCATAAAGGCCTTTATACTCCATTACCCGTACCTGATACACCTTGGGATAGTGTGAGTATGGATTTCATTGTTGGATTACCAAGAACTCAAAGGGGGAAGGACGCCATTATGGTGGTGGTGGATCGATTTTCGAAGATGGCTCACTTTGTTCCTATGCATAAAACTGATGATGCTTTGCATGTGGCGGATTTGTACTTCAAAGAGATTATTCGATTGCATGGTATTCCTAGAAGTATTGTTAGTGATCGTGATACAAAGTTCCTTAGTCATTTTTGGAGGAGCTTATGGAAGATGGTGGGGACTAAGTTACTCTTTAGCACAAGTCATCATCCTCAAACTGATGGCCAAACTGAAGTAACTAATAGAACTCTTGGAGCTTTGTTACGTGGCTTGGTGAGTAAGACACAAAAGGATTGGGATATAAAGCTAGCTCACGCCGAGTTTGCTTATAATCGAGCTCATTCTTCTACTACTTCTAAGTCTCCATTTGAGGTGGTCTATGGTATCAATCCTTTCCTTCCTATTGACTTTGTGTCACTAACTAAATCTGAAATTCATGTTGATTCAAAGAAGAGGTTGGAAGCCTTTAAGAAGACTTGTGAGCAAGTGAAAGCACGAATTGAGAAGATGAATACTCAATACAAAGAACGAGCCAACAAGCATAGAAGACAACCGAAATTTCAGATTGGCGATTTGGTTTGGATTCATTTGAGGAAAGAACGGTTTCCAAGTAGAAGGAAGAACAAGCTTATGCCTAGAGCTAATGGTCCATTCAAAGTTATTGATGTGATTAATGAAAGTGCTTATAAGATCGAGCTTCCAAGTGATTATGGAGGTGTGAGTGCAACCTTCAATGTTGGTGATCTTAGTCCTTATTTAGATGATGAAAATTTGAGGACAAATTATTTTGAAGAGGGGGAGAATGATACAAGTCAAGGTCAAGGTCAAGGTCAAGGTCAAGAAGGTCAAGCTCCAAATGATCCGATTTGTTTAGTCCTTGAAGTGTTCGGGTTCAAGTTAAATTCAAACTCCTCATTTGTGTCATTTCTCAAGTGGGACGATGAGTCCATGGATGAAGCATGAAGATGACACCATTTCTAGAGTCTTAGTTATTTTAATTAAGTCTTTAAAATTCAGCAAATAAAGGGCGAAATTCAGTTGCCTTATTTCGTTCCATTTAGGCGTGTGAAGTAGGAACCTTGTGTTCCAAGGTTGCAAGTTGTCATTGAGTTGTAATATTCCTTGAGTTGCCTTATTTCTTTGTTTCCTTAAGTTGATAGGCGTGTGAAGGGGGATTATGGGGCTGATTTGTGGTTTCCTTATTTACTCCTTTATTCTCTCCTAGAATCAAGGGATTAAGATGTAAGGAATTAAGGAATGTTTCCTTAATTCTTATGGCTGATTTTCGGCCTTGCTTGGTCCTTGGAGGACAAGTTATTTCTATTATAAATAATTGTTCCATGCTATCATTCAAGGCATGTGAGATTTACCTAAAAACTTTGTTATTGAATTTAATTGTGTGATCAATTACTTTCGACCATTGAGTAATTTTCAGGAGTGATTATTTACTTAGTGTTTAATCTACTTTATTCCAGGAGTGGTGTAAGTGAGATTAAGAGTTAATTAAAATATTCAGGAGTGATTATTTTAATTATTATATCCGGTGACTTAGAACATAAATTTCGGACTTCATTACTTCTTCAAATTCGAACCTTTGCTCGGATTTCCTTGGTTGCTCTTCAACTTGGACGTGCAATCATATCAGACAGATTATTGCATATATGATCAGATGCACCACTGTCTAACAGCCATTGTGTATCAAGACAAGAAAGATAGCAATGTTTACCTGCCATTAAAGCATGACCAGAGATGTTATTATCTTCATGAGAAGAAGAAGCAGGTACACTTGATGATGCAGTCATGGTTTGATTGTTGAGAAGTGTCAATAAGTGATTGTATTGCTCCACAGAAATAGCATTAAGCTTAGCATCAGAAGACAAACCCTCAGTGTTAAAAGGTGTAGCTTGAACTGCAGCTGCAAATTTCTTTTCCTTAGGCTTGTAACCAGGTGGAAAACCATGGATTTTAAAACACCTTTCAAGGCTATGTCTAGGAATTTTGCAGTGTGTGCAATAATAATGTGATCCAGGTCTTTTACTACCAGCAATGGAAGGTTTGCCTGAAGAATAAGGTTGATAAGGCTGATAGGGTTGTTTGTATCTGGTGTTTCTGTCAGCAGAAAAAGCTAATGACTCTGTGTTAGTAGTAAGCTGAGTGAGCTCTTTGTGTCTCTCCTCCTGTGCAAAAATCTTATATGCTTGAGACACTTTAGGCAAGGGATGTGTCATCAGTATATTTCCCCTGACAGTTGAGAATGCTTCATTTAACTTCATCATGAATTGAATCAATTTCAATTCTTGATCTCTAGTAAGAATTCTTTGTGTCAAACTACATGTACATTTGTTACATGTACAATATGGAATAGGATTAGTATCATGCATCTCATCCCAAAGAGTTTTAATTGTAGTATAAAACTCAGACACAGTCATAGATCCTTGTGTGAGATCTGCCATCTTTTGTTCAAGAGAGAACACTTAAGTCATGGATGATTGACCAAAGCGTTCTTCAAGATCTTTCCGTACTTCAGATGCAGAACTGAAATATAGAATGCTTTTCTTGATAGTATTATCAAGATTAGCATGTATCCAGGACAAAACAAGGTTGTTACAGCGCTCCCAAGCTGCATACTCATCAGTTTCAGGTGCAGGAACATCAAACTTGTCATTAATAAACCTCAATTTGTTCTTAGTGGGTAACATAATCAACATTGAGCGCTTCCAATCGTTGTAACTAGTTCCATTGAACTTTACAGTAACAACTTGAGTCACATTCGTATCAGATGGATGAATGTAAAAGCTGCTGGTAGGATCTTGATTAGGAGGTAAGGTTGAATTTTGTGAAGAAGAATCTGAATTTTGTGTTTCAGGCATTGTGAAGCAAGAATGAAATTGAAATTTCAGGAAATTTAAGATGATTGAATATAGAATCACACAATTTCAGCTAAAAAAAAAAATTGTATGCAACCTTATAGATTCAGGCGAGAAATTCAGAATCAATGTAAATGAAATTGATTAAGAATTAAGAACAAAATATCAGAATCTAGCAAGATAAGTGAAATGAATTGATGATTGTAGATCAAATCAGGTGAAATAATCAGGATTCAATAGAATTTCATCAAGAAATAGAAGATTTAACCTCAATTTTGCAGCAAGAATTTTAGCTCAGTAAGAAAGTTCAGATCAACAATTGCGGAAGAAATGAATTCAGTAATCTTCAGAAAATTTCAATTTAGAAAAATTAATCTGTTGTTTGCAACAATTGCACAACAGATTTTCAGAAAAATTTGAGCCAGGAATTCGCAGATTCCTGCTCTGATACCATGAAAAGCTTGTATAAGCTCGGTGATTTTCAGGAGAGAAGGAAAAGTGTTTGAGAGAATTCAGAATAAACTTCTCATTAATGAATTGTAAGAATAAAAGATTACAACTGAATAGCTATTTATATTTACAACTCTAAAACAGAAAAGATGTAATAATAATTAATGTGAAACTAACTTGTAACAACCTGTAACCAATATAACAAACTAGTAAAGAAAACGTGCTGAGGAAGCTTGATTAAGCAGGTGGGTGTAAGGGAGAACCAGTAGCTCCAATAATCGTTATTGAATTGAGTAACAAAGAACAAAAGCAAACCAGATGGTCGATGGTCGTTGCTGTCACCAACGGAACGATTAACAACCAAGACTGAATTAAAATGTAAACCTAAAACTATCGTGTGAATGTATTTTGTGTTTCATCCCCCCTTTACCCGGTAGAATTTAGGGTATTCTTATACCCAATTGAGCAAACCCTCTAATTAACATAATTAGGGAGATTACTTGAGGAGAGAAGAAACTAATATGATTTTTCTCCAAATTCCCTAAAACTTGCTTGGCAATTTGCTGTAGAATCTTCGTATTGAGGAGATGAATCTCCCTTGCCTTATTGTGTTTAGTGTAGAGGTAAGAATAGGAAAGTTTCCTATTTCCTTGGCTCAGTGCTACTGCTAGTAGAAAAGGAGTAGAAGACTTGTTTTTGCTTGCTGTTGGAAGTAGGATGAAAGGAGATAAATATTTTTCTTTTGACTCCCAATTGTGAGTCACGTATGAGTGTTATTTGGGCTGCAATATCTTCTTCTTTTCTTCTTTATGTTTGTTGTTTTGGTTGCTTGCTATTTGGGCTTATACTTACTTTTCCCGAACCAAACACCTATCATAAAATAAAACACTAATTAAGCTTAATAGGTGATAAAAATAATAACTAAAAGGAATAAGTACGGAATAATATAAGTCATCATAAAAACCCATATATAGATATAAAACATATTCAAATAACTCTCGTCATAGGCTAGAAATTTGCAATTTTATAAGTAATTCCATTTCAATGGCAATAATCCACAACCACTTCCATCGACTTGGTGTTGTGATGTTCCGTACTATAGCTTCATTCCGGCCCCAATATCTTTTTCCGTCAGATTCAAAATCCCTAAGCTCTTTCTTTGATCCCCGATTTAGGTTAAGGTTTTCAAGAAGAATTAATTCATAACGTTCCTTAAAGTGTTGTTATTTCATAACACTAATATCATGTTCCGTGATCCTTATCACTAAGTTGATGAATTTGACACTAACCCGATAACCCCCTTTCAAATTTGCAATTATGGCCCATGACTGGGTAAAGGACATAATCAAAATGACTGACTCGACAAAGCTTATCTCCCCATTACTAAACACTCCTCGTCACTAATATAAGGTCATTTTTTACGGTAATACTTTTTGGTTTACCATTGATTAAAAAAAAAGCTAGTACAGGATAAATTTTCTACAAGAAAAAAAGGAAAATTTGCCATAAATTACATTATAAAATACACGTTTTGCCAGAAACTACCTAATAAAAAAAATGAGCTGAGGCACGAAACTACCTTATAATTTATTTTTTGGCTAAAAGATAGGGTTGAATTTCTATTATGGCGTTGACTTTCCCCCCTTTATGTTCCTTTCACCTCTCTCTTGTTTCATTTCTCTCTCATTTTAACAAAAATCTTCCCCATCCTATTCTACAAATCAAGCATAACATCAAAAAAGATAATATTTCTCCTGGGTATAATAAAAGCGACAATTTTCTACTTAATAACCATCTTCGGCGACATATAATCTAGGATTGAATCACACCAATTTTTTTTACGATTTTATGCCCCATAAAAAGGACTGAATTCAAGAACGTGAGGGAAGAATCACACCAATAATAGAGAGAAAATGAGCAACATGGGGTAAAATAAAAATCAATTGCACGTGTGGGTCAACGTTGTGAAAATAAAGTCGACCCATCGTAATCCGACCTCTGATACCTTTTTGCTACAAAAAAGGATCATAAACTAGTTTGATGTCTCTTTTTATTAGGTAATTTCTCGCATTATTTTATAAGATAGTTTCCACAAGTTTTCTAAAACCAAAATAAGAAAGCAAGCTCAGGTTAAGGCAAATGGCAAACTCTTCGTGGTGGTTGTTTGCAGGTACAAGGCCCACTGATCTGCTACCATTGCTGAGTCTATGGTTGCAAGATTTGGAATTCAAGTTGCTCGAAGACTTGGCTTCACCAATGTTGAATTAGAGACTGATGCAATGAACTTGTCAAAAGTTACTCACATGAAGAATTTTGGTCGCTCTCTTTTAGATCTTATAATCGAGGATATTTGTGCTTTAGGGGATAATTTCCAATCTTTCTCGGTTTCTCATGTAAAGCGGGGTTGGAATGCGGTTGCTCATTTAGTTGGTAGACTTTCTCCTTCTAGTGGTTCGAGCAAGTGTATGTTGATGGCTTTCTGCAAGACATTTTAGCCTTGGCAGATTTTTTATTATGCTTAATAACATGGTTCCCCGTTTTTTCTAAAAAAAATAAAAAGCTAAGAGCATGTACAATGGGGCTCTTGGAAGGGGGTAGCTCTCTAAAGTGAGAGAAAATGGAGAGCTACTTCTTACCTATCAAGGGGCTCTTTGTGTCTTGACTCTTAAGTGTATCTCCATGGAGACACTTTGAAAAGTGTCTCTTGCAGGAGATACCATTTGGGAGAATTGAAAAATAGCTCTCCATTGCCCCAATCAATCAATTAGTAACACATGACACAAAGGAATGATAATTGACATGGTGACCATTACATAGTGATATATATATACAATCGATAGCTCTTTAAAGAGCTTTATTTGTTGTTTGTATATTTTAGATATAGTTTTTGAGAGTTTGAAGAGAGTGAATAGTGGAGAGTTCATTGGAGAGCCATTACCAATTTACCATTGTACATGCTCTTACCTAGAGGTGGCAAAATGGACCCATACCTAATACTCGACTAAGACCTGGGTCTCACACGAAAACAATAACCCGAAACAGAATCGAAATGTGAAATAAACCGACATATAAGAACCTAGACCCGAATATGGCTCGTACAGATAAATAACCCGAATCTACGTATCCCGAAGTGAATTGAAAATTAATATCCAAACCCTACCCAAAAATAATAAAACAATATTTTTCACGAACATTAAAAAAATGAACTTAATAAAACTTTCTTGGCGATTAAGTTCAACAACCAAATAGAAATAAATATAGCCGGCAAAATAGACTCGTACCCGCTGATCCGAAAATACACGAGACCCGTTTTCATCCAAAAGTGACCACCTGAAAATAGAATCGAAACCCGAAGTAACCCAACCTGGCCCGAAGACAAAATGGATATGAATATGACCCGAAGTCGAAGATAACCTGAAATCTACTCTACCCGGAGTGACCGGACAATAATGACCCAACCCTACCGGAAAATAATATTGAAATATATTTTTCAGAAACATTAATTTATGTGTTTTATTTATTTGCTAGATTATAAAGCCGACTTTACCGCCACAAACTAACCAGAACCGCTTGGAGCCGCCGTTGTTGACCCGACTCATCAACCCCCAATATCCAGGAATTCCATGGACCCGAGAGGGATCCGCACGGATCAACCCGATCTCAAAGTTGACCCGACTATGACTCGACCCGCATCCGACCAATATGGCCCGTTATGCCACCTCTAGAATTAAATAAAGATACATAAAGCTTCGAATTCAGAGCAAAGTATAAATATCCCATGACTGTGTGACACCATTAATCCAAAATATTGACGTAGGTAAAAGAACTTGTACTGGTTTTTTTTTTCTGAAGAGACTGGGACTATTCTAGTTACTTGACTTATTTTTTTATACTCGTTAGTATGTATTTTATTTATTTGTTACGAAAGTAAGACGAATGTACTCGAATAGTCTCGACCCGACTCGATGTTGAACCGAGGAATCAAACACGCAGCTAATCCGAAATTTCATGGACCTGACGTAAACCCGAACAAACTTAACACAACCCGAAATAAACAAAACCCGTATAACCCGTTTGCCACCTCTACTCCTACCCGGGTCTAGGCAAGATATTGGGACGTCCTCGTTCCTTTGTTCTTCCACTCCCACCATAATATCTGTTATTAATTCGCTCCCTCATTTTCCCCTTTGTCCTTTTCTCCTCTTCCTTGCCTTCCGACACCATCGATCTGGTATTTCCCCCTTTTTCTTTCTTCAATAAATTTTGACTTTGTCCCAAATTGCGTGTTTTCATTAGAATTTTTTTTTCCATTTCATCTGTGTTAGGGTTTGTGCTCGTCAATTTCATTTTTTTAGAGGTCGAAGAAGATCATTTCCATGGCTGCTCCACCTGCTAGGGCTAGAGCCGATTACGATTATCTCATTAAACTTCTCTTGATCGGTGATAGCGGTAAGATTTCTTAATTTTATAGATTACCGTTTTTTCTTTCTGTTTCATGTTTGCGAAATTTTGAGTTTCTGTTTTTTCTAGATCAGACTATATTCATTGCAGATTTGCAAGTTTCATTCGCTACCTTGTTGTATTTTATTGATGATTTTTATTTGGGTGTGGAATTGATATGATGTGAACACATTTAACCTCATGGTTTATTTAGGATTTCTTACATTGAGGTTGCATTATGTTGCTTTCGAGCTTCGATTTACATTGGTTTATGTGACTATCTTAATGTGCATTTTGAACACGTTTTATGAGTCCTTACCCATGTTCAATCCCTTATTTGGAATGAGTATATTGACCTGAGGAGAGTTCTAAGAAGATTGTTAGTTATGAGGACGATGCTGCAAAGCAGTTTTTACAATGGATAGTAGTAGGCGTTTCTGCTCTTATCATTGGTATTCTGCGGCGAATTTGTCTTCCATTTCTTGTTTTTGCTTCTAGAGTGAAATTTAAGGATTTGCCAAACTTTTAAAATAAGTATTTGTGTGGATGAGTTGGGAAGGTTAAGTCGCTGCGTTCTAGAGAAGTCGCTTATATGTTGACACAAGGTTTAGATATTTGATAAGGATCACCTAAATATTGTTAAGAAGGATCACCAAATATATTGTTAAGGCTCACTTAAATATTTGTTAACTCTTGATTGAACCAATGTGTATTATAAGAGTGTGAAGTAGGGAGAAGTGAAGATAATCATAACCACTACATGCTTCTATCTTGTTTTCTTTGTTGATTATGAATATGTTCTTTTGGCATTTTTTGTTCTTGTTCCTTTGCACATTAAATTGCAACTACAAATTTATATCTGAAAGAATGATCATGGAAGGACCTTCCACTTGGTACAAATAGATTGTGGTCTAGGTTTGTAGTCCTTCCCTCAATACCAGTCAGATGGTTGAGAGCCAATGAGAATTGTCTCAAGTTTTCTTTGCATTGACTATTGTAGATTTCTAGTCTGTCTCTACTCTTTGTTTGTAATGTTGTATAACTAGTGTTATTTTACGTTCTTGGGTGGCTGAATCAAACATCAAGATCTCTCTAATGAATTACTGCTTGCTGTTATCTTTTTGTTTAGATTCTTGGGTGGCTGGATTATGCCTTTAGATTCATCTAATGTATTTCTGTTTGATGTTAATTGTTTGCTAATGATTGTCTGCTAGGTGTGGGTAAGAGTTGCCTTCTGCTGCGTTTTTCTGATGGATCTTTCACTACAAGTTTCATAACAACTATTGGGTAGTTGCTTTAGATTTTATTACACAAACTTTATATTATTATGTGAATGTGATGCTGTGTTCTTACGACATGGAGGCCTTATTTTACAGCATTGATTTTAAGATACGAACCATAGAACTTGATGGCAAACGGATCAAACTTCAAATATGGGATACAGCTGGTCAGGAACGCTTCCGGACAATTACTACTGGTAATTAGATTTTCTTGTCAATGTCTTGAATCTTGATGCATTCTACATGTCTTACCTCCTCTGCCTCCCCTTTCATATCTTAAAGTAAGAAAGAAAATTAAAAGAAGCAAAATAGAATTTATCTGATACTAGAGGGGTTTGTTCCATAGGACGATTGTATCAATGTAGGCCTTTATGCTTGTATGTGAAGTTCTATGTTTTCCTAAGCACTGTCTGGAAGGGTAGGGTTGTCCTTTTGTCTCAAGGTTTCGTTAAATGTCTCCAATCCTTTTGGGGATGGGGGGGTTTGGGTTAAAGTGGAGTCGGATTAGAATCTTCTGGTATATGGCCTTATGTCTACTTTTGGAAGCTTTGTGTTGGTGGAAATGGTATAAAGTCATATGTTGTTAATGTGTTTTGAGGATGTTATCATATTTTTCTTTTCATTTTGTAGTCTCTTTTCCCCTAGATGTGCTCCTTGGAATATGAACCTGAAAATCATATATCATCTCAATGTTTTGGAGGTTTGTGATGTAGAGATCTCATTCATTTTCAAGGGTGGAGTTGGGTCTTTTAAGGAGTAGCCTCAGCATTTGATTTCGTTTTGGAACATGACGGCAAGTTGTAATACTTTTGCCCCCTTCCTGTTATTATTTTGAGGATCATCTCTTTATAAAACAAGGAGTTTAATGAAGCTCTATGTGATTTATTATCATGGCATTGGAAACAAAAAATCGACTAAGTGGCAGGAATAATTCTGACAACACATGGATAAGGTTTGGAATTATGTCGATAGATTCTTGAAAAGGCGATATTGTACTTGGATCTTCAAATTGGGAGACTTTATAGAGAACTTTATCACCTTGTTTGTTGTTTCTAAGGATTGTGTTTGTTGTTAATCTAGTTTTGGTTACTGAATTGAATTGATTTGGATAATTGGATTGGAACTGTTTCCTGGGAAGCTGTAGAAGTTCATTGTTTCTTAATTTTATGTAACTTCAGGAACATGTTGTATAGACCTCTTCAGTGTCCATTTGGGGTGTCAGAGTCCTCTAAGGTCTTTTGTGTAGATATACAATAGTATCATGTGGAAATTATTTTAAATGGTTTTCCCATAAAATAGTTTTAGAAGTATGCTGCTAAGGGAAATTGTTGTCAACAATTATGTCTAATTTTGAATCTGAGCAATGTCTAGGCATTTGTAGTAAACATAGTTTTCAGCCTTCTAAAATTTCGAGGGAAGTTGGATTTTGCTTTTTACTACTCCCTCTGTCCTTATTTACTTGCTACATTTGTTTTTGCACAGTCTTCAAGATGTTTTTATACCGTGCATATCTCTTATTCCATTTAAGTAAATTTTATAAAAATTTGATATTATGAATCTACATGTTGAGACAAAACTAACAAGACCACACATGACTATATTTTACTTCATAAAATCAAAATAATCTGTCAAAGTTGATAGTTTTTTCCAAAATAAAAATGTAGCAAGTAAATATAGATGGAGGGAGTTAATGATAATAGCATTTTTGTTATGTTCTCCTGTATTCCCATGATTCATTTGTTAATATGGGATGGGATGGATTTTTTCTTGAAATATTCACTTATTGTTGCATGACTTTGAATGGCAACACATCCACTAATTTGTTTTGCAGCTTATTATCGTGGAGCCATGGGAATTTTGCTGGTGTATGATGTTACTGATGAGTCATCTTTCAACAGTAATCTCTTCATTTTCTGCATATTGACTTTTGTTGTTCTCTTACTGCAAGTTTGGTGCACCATAATTGTGGGCACACTGTAATAAGGGAAGATGTTGTGAGCACTTTCTTTTACATATGTATATCGACTTTCTTCTCATCTATAATTTTAGTTCTCTTAAATGGGTACTTAGTATGGTGGGAGCAGTAATATGTTATCTTTATGCACAGACATAAGGAACTGGATCCGCAATATTGAACAGCATGCATCAGACAACGTCAACAAGATATTGGTTGGTAACAAGGCAGATATGGACGAGAGCAAAAGGGTAATTTCGTTTATCTACCCTTCTGCCTTTCAGTCTCTTCATAAGATCAATGGGTTTGGTACTGATTCTAGAGTTCCAATTATAGGCTGTTCCCACCTCAAAGGGTCAAGCTCTGGCTGACGAGTATGGAATCAAATTCTTTGAAACAGTTGAGTAACTTGTTGCATATGGTTCCGTTTCTTAGCTTGTAGTTGATTTTATCATTCTTGCTGAAATTTCAATGTCACAGAGTGCTAAGACGAACTTAAATGTGGAGGAGGTTTTCTTTTCAATAGCAAGGGACATCAAGCAGAGACTTGCAGAATCTGACTCCAAGGCTGAGACTGTAAGACTGCTAATGGAATCCATTCTATGTGCCTATTTTATATAGTTTTTTTAAGTACATGAGCATCGATTGAAGAACCCTGGCTTTGTGATAGCAAAATCTCATCAAGTATCGAATTGCTAATATTAGTGACCAGAGCACCTTTGTCCCGTAGGCCGTAAGTGCTCTGGCCGTCTTAAACATAACTTTGTATGTGGAGAAAATAGAAAAGATCTCTCTATTTGATATCTAGTCATAGCCTTCATGTGGTTTGATTTGATTTTTGAAGTATCGATTGAAATATTTTCTGTTGTAAACTAAGTGCGATCCTAAAGTGTTTCTACAGTATTGTTTCCTTGATTTTTCTTGGACAGCCGAGGCCAAAGTTTAAAGTTACATTTCACTTTTTATCATAAAGTTCCAGCAGTTGATACCTTTTCGTCTTTGAAATGCAGCCTGGTGGAGGACTCAAGATCAGTGCAACAGACCCAAGTGCCCCAGCCCCAGCTGCTCCCAAATCAGCTTGTTGTGGTTCTTAAGCTAACTAGAAGATTTTTGGCACAGGATTGCAAGGATATCCGCAGGATAATGAGTTTGCTTGGAGACCTATTTCTGATGCAATATCACGGGTGCTTGTAGCTCTCCTAATCATTAATTTCTGCTGCCATTTCCGGTGTGAATGGTAGTTTACTTGTATGCGAAATTTATATTGATCTCTTTATCTCTTTACTTTTTTGTCCACCCTTTAGACCTCACTGAGAGCTTCTGCTTATTCATTGTAGAAAGTAAAAGCCACTCGTTTTTAAACTGTTCTGGAAACTAATGAAGGATACTAGGAGCTTCTTTTCGTTTTATGGATTTGATAAGGCGCTACTTTGTAAATTTTCTTCTAAGCTACTGGTCTTTTTTTTTAATGCCTATGTATTTGGCTTGTTCAACAGAAAACTTCTGTAATTTGCAAGACATTACATGTATCCTCATTTATCATTGTTTTCATGTGATATTCTCTGAAGGTTAATATTGGATGCTTCTTTAAGAGATGTTTGTTCCTTCTCTCTCCGAAAGTCTGCAATGTCTTTATTATCTTTTTGAGTTGGCGTGGGTTGATACTTGCATTGCGTCTAGCGAGTAGTGAGTTACTATGGTCTATGGATAGACAACTCCTGTGATCAATGCTAAAGACTAACACGTTAGGAAAGATGTGATGCAGCAATGGAGCAAGTCAACAAAAAGTTCTTGTATGTGCCATGAAGTATTACCCTGCTACGTACATAATATGCTACACTTCTATTTTATGATGCCTATAAGGAGAGGAGTGACTATAAGCCAAAATGCCTTAGGGCCTTTTCACTGACCTTAATAATTTAAGGTATTCAAGGAAGCAAATCTTCTAACATAATTAAAATGGGTAAGAGAAATGCGGACAGTTAATTTTGCCACTTCGTCTATTACATGAAATCTCTCTAGAATTCTTGACTACTTAAAATGTAACAGTTACATCACTAAACTACATCTTTTATATTTAATCCTTTTGCCATGTTAATTTTCTTAAAAGAATAATTAGCAACTGGTGGCAACTCATAGCTCATTTATGTAAACAAAAAAAGTAACCTAAACTACCAGATGAGCCGTCTTTGAAGAACTCTATATCTATGATTGGGCCTCTGAGTGAGAGTCCTGTGCAAGGACAATTCAAAGGATAATTCGTTCTTACAATGGGGTTCCCGAAAGGGAGCCTCCAAAAAAAAAAAAAATTTCCATAAGTTTTCATACTTATATTTCATTTTAAAGTTAAACACAATATGCAGTTTGTGCTTTATTAAAGAACGGATTTCCCTTGCTGTGGTTTTCTATAATTTACAAAAAGTTTTTAACTTATCCTACCTTTAGTACCTTGTGTCTACACATATCACTTGCAGAATGTTCTTGAACTTAGTTGAAGACTTGCCAAATAATTTACATTTTCCATTTCATGTGCAACTACATTATGCATCTTCTCTACCAAACTGTTCTTCTTACTAATTGTAGAGACAAAATCCTGTCTCCATATTGAGTACCCAATATGAAACATACCGTCGTCCTAATTGGTCCGGTCTAAAGGAAGAGCAATCGAACAAACTAAGCGCAAAAATATTTCGAAAATATAAAGTCTATTTATTAAATCCAAGCCCAATTTTAAAGGCCCAGCTAATTATTCGTGATAATTAATTGCATTTTTTAATATTTGAATATTAATTATTCTTGATAATTAATTTTTAAACGATATTTCGAAAATCAGATTTTTATTCCTAAAGATAGTTGATTTCGTATTTCAAAGGATAGATTTTAATCCAAGGATAAAAAAATCTTAAAACAATAAAAACACCGGCTAGAAAGCAAGTGCGCGTGCACAACAAAGCTGTGCGTCTGGCGCACAACATTGCCTCACGCACGAAGCTGTGCGTCTGGTGCAGAGCCTGTGCGCCAGGCGCACATATTTAATTTATCTTTTCGATTCGTTTTCGGTTTCCTTTGCTTATAAATACCTCATTTCTTCGAATGACTTTTTACAATGCTTTCCTACGGCTTCTACACATACTCTTCTATACTCAAACTCATATTCAAACACTCAAACTCTTATTCAAACACATTTAAATACATTCAAACACATTCATACCTTCGAATTTCTTATTTCAAGCTTCAACATTGCTCATCCTGAAGATCGTTACATAAGACCCAGACGACAAAGGTATAAAACCTGAGGGTCAATTTCAATTTAATTCATTTTTTACTAACAATTTACTTGTCACAATGTAGATCTTGAAGGAATTAACGCTCTCTTGTACATTATTCCTTAAATCTTCTCTTTTTATTTATCTTCTTTATTATTCATATGCATGAGTGTATGTTTTAATGCTTTCATCACCTCACATGATTCTTATTGCTAATCACAGGCCTAAAGAATTATTCTAACATTAAATTCAGATAATTTGGATAATATGTTAGGTTCTCTGTAATTTGATTGCATAATAACATGTCACCAAAAATTATTCTTTTGTTTGTTTAATGAACAGACATAGATTAATTATTAATAGGCGAATTTGATTCCTGATCTTATTCGTACCCTAACCCCCAAACTGAATCTATGGTTCATTGACCATTAATGGAGTTATGACGGGGAAATCCACATTGGATAAATCCCTAAGTTGTCCCTACGATTTTCCAATATCCAATTAGGTTTATGAGTCTTCCTTTAAAGACTTGTTGGCGACTTCAAAACGTTTTCAATAAAACCTTTACAATGAGGTAGTCAAATACGCGCTCATCCCGCGTAGGCGAATAAAAACACGCCTACAATTCAGCGACTTCACTGGGAGGATTTTGAAAAGTTAATTTTTTAAATGAGTGGGTGAAAATCGAAAAATACGATTCATACTTGTTTTATACTTTTAAATAACATTACAGTTCTGCATATGCATGGCTATTGTTTAAATCACTATAAGGACAATCTTCCTTGCCTCATTAGCGCATGTTCTATGCGTGGGGCCACCGCTGGGAGGTTTGTGCTTTGTCCTTCCGAAAACTTCCTCATCGATAGTGTTGGATCTTAGTGATAAGCAAACCTACCTAACCATGGCATTGTTCTCTTGTTCCAGACTTGAGAACTGGAGTGCGTCTTACACGCGACCACCTTTTTAAGTAAAGATGCGAAACGTGGGATCAATCTCTTAGTCATGGACCCTTTTCAGCCTTAACCTAAACCTGACCATAGTTGAAACATAGAACTGGACTTTTAGGTTGAGAACTTTTACATCCATGTTATATGACATCTGCTTGTGATTGTGATTTTTGCCTGTTATTAATTTGTCAAAACGTTTATGTGTATTGCGCCTAAAATCGCGTCAAAAAACATCGACAAGTTGACTAATGACATTTGCACGCTGGGAGGGGGGGCAGTGCACCAAACGCACCGCGGTGCGTCTGGCGCACAACCCTTGCGCCGGACGCAAAGGTACAGCGCCGAGCGCAAAGCTGCGCGATAGACGCACTACCGTGCGCCAGGCGCACAGCTTTGCGCCGTGCTCAACACTGTTGCGTGGTGCACAATCTTTGTGTCTCATGCTATTGCCAATTTGGCTATCGTTTAAATCCTAAAAAGTTTGTCAACAAATCCGTCATTATGTCATGTTTGTCGTCGTGTCCCGAAATTATGTGGAATTAGCCAGAACCTCGCCTAAATCGCCAAAAAGCATGATGGGGAGTAGTGCGCGAAACGCATTAAGTTGCGCCCGACACGCAGCTCCCGCGCCAGACGCACTGGCTTCGCGCCGCGCGCAATGTTGTTGCGTGGCGCGCATCCTGTGCATCTCATGTTTTTGTCGATTTAGTTGTCGTGGTGGTCAATTTTTGTGTTTTTTTTTCCATCTGCATTTATGTGGAGTCATGATCGTTCTTGGAGTCCTTTTTGTCTAAAACGAATCTCACCTAATTTAAACATAAATATCAATCTTTTCATACATATCATCTAAGGTCGAGTCTATCCTAAAAATGCATCTAGAAGTGTGATCATGGTAGAGCTAGATTCGTCATGCATGTCGACCTCGTTCCATCTCATCCCATCTCTAACAAATCTTCCCTATCAATCCTACCCCATCATATCCCATCTATTTCAAAAACATATCCTTTTCAAAATCAGTCCTACACCCTCTTCTATTCTATCTTTTTCGAAAATATTTATTAATCATCATCATACCACCTATTAAAAAACAAATATTTTCAAAACTAATCCATCATCTTTTCCCAATTAAAGATAAAAACAAGGGGTTCCTTTCAAAAATGAATTTCGAAAATTCAAATCCTAGTCCAAATACCTCTAATCTAGTCCAATCAACCCAATCTCAATCCATTTGCATTCATCCTAGGCCCATCTAAGTTTGAGTCCATGCATTCATATTAGGCTCACTCGCATTATAATTCATCTTAGGCCCAATTTAAGTCTCATCTCAGCCCATTTCAATCTAAGTCTCATCTAAGTCTCATCTCAGCCCATTCCAATCTAAGTCTCATCTAAGTCTCATCTCAGCAATTCCAATCTAAGTTTAATCCTAATCCAATTCAAAACTTAGGTCCATTTAGACCCAATTTATACCCTAGGTCTAGTTTTCATCTCTATGTAACCCTAGTCAAGTCTTCAGACTATAAAAGCCCAATCTCAGGTCTAGTTTGCATCACTATGTAAGCCCTAGTTAAATATTAGGACTATAAAAGCCCAATTCATAACCTAGGTCTAGTATGCATTTTCATGTAAGCCCTAGTCAAGTCTTCAGAGTATAAAAGCCCAATCCTAGGTCTATTTTGCATCTCTATATAAGCCCTAGTTAAATCGAATTCCAAACCCATATAGGACGAATCTAAACTCTGTACTCATTAATCTTTTGGTCTAGCCTGCTTGCTCTAAATGTTAGTTCAAAGTCTAGCCACCCTTAGGTCTAGCCTGCTTTTTCTAAATATAAGTTCAAAGTCTAGCCTTCCTTATTGCCTAGCCTACTTACTCACCCGTAAGTTCAAAGTCTAGTCGCCTTTAAATTTAGCCTACTTACTCTAAATGTAAGTTCAAAGTCTAGCCTTCCCTATCACCTAGCCTGGTTACTCTCCCGTAAGTTCAAAGTCTAGTATCCCTAAAGTCCACATAGGCAATCTTCTTTGAGTCTAGTCTGCTTACCTCACCTGTAAGTTCAAAGTCTAATATTCACCAAAGCCCAGTCATTGAGTTCAGTCTGCTTGCATAGTCTAGTCTAGTCCATGTCTGCATATGCATATAGTTAGGCTCATGTCATCATCACGGTAAAGCCCATACTAGTCCAAAACCATAATCATTTCCAGACCCTCCATTTCTCATAATCATTTCTTTTTTTGAATCCAATCTCATAATCATTTCTCATTGCCCATCTCCATTTCCATTTCCATTCTCATTTCCCATTTCCAAATCGTCTATCTCATTTCCATTTCTCATTTCGAAAATCATTTCTAAAATCTTACGAGCTACGTCCACTTGATTCTGTTCATGACCGATCGAGAGATTACAACTTAGAAATGCCTAATGGAGAAACAAAATGTTGAGCCTACTCTAAAGCTCATCAAGCACACTATCACCACCCCGACTTCATATAGAGTCATGATGATTATTTTTAACCGCCTTCACATTAGAGGCGTGATCACTTCTATAGGGTTTACTCCGAACCCTACACTTAAAAGAAAAAAATCCAAATGATGAAACCTAAACTTCTACTGTAAATTCCATCTGACATCTAGTGTTGGATCCTATAAATGCACTGCAAAATATGGTCGATAACGATAGACTTATAATATTTCATACAACGGGAAGTAGCATCATCTACAACCCCTTAGGACGTGCATCAACAATTCAAAAAGGCATAGTCTTTTATTTCTGGTTTCCTAGGTTGAGTCAGAGAGTCCTTACCCTAAGCCATTTCTGTCCTTTCTCATCCAGCTCAATGACTTTAGGACATTATTTATTATAGCCTTTCCATTATTGTTTCATTTCATTTTATTTGTATTTTTCATTGGCCTTTCACCATCATTTATGCTTCGAGCTCGAAGATGGGAATTAAATCAAATTATCCCTAATTACCTTGATTAATAAAAAATAAAAAAACAAAAAAATGCAAAAAAATAAATAAATTAAATTTGGACATACTTTGGATTTAGGAGTTATTTCCCTCTTCCTTCCATCATTCCAAAAAACCATCATCCATAAACCATCTCATGCAACCAAAATAGCCTTCCAACTTTCCAATACCCTAAACCATAAAAACTTGTGTGCAAGCCTCAATACATATTAAAAAGTCAATGACAGACAAAAATAAAAAAGTAAAAAAATTCAAAGTGTGAAAAAAGAAAAAGAAAAAAGGGCAAAAAAGCAAAAGAAAACGCACAGGACAAAAAGAAAAAGCCAAAGGCAAAAGAAAAAGTCAAGCAGGGGCTTGCACGCAAGTTCTACCCCTCGTTTCAGATCCTTCAATCCATCAAAACCTTGACCAACTTAATCCAAATCCATAATCCTTGAACTTGCCCAACCAATTAAACATTAATCAAAACCTTAAGCCTTAAACCTTTCAACCTTTCATCAACCCTCCCCGGAAGGGCTGCCTAGGCAAAAGTTAGGGCAAAAAAAAAATTTAAATCAGATCCAGAACTACGAATGGTCTGATTCCGCAAGGATACGTAGGAATCCTCATCTCGAGGTCCGATCGCTTCAATAAAATAAATTAATCAATGTTTAATGATTTGACTTTCTATAATTTAGAAGCACACTCTTTCTAGATCCCGATATAGACTTGAGTCTGAACCTAGCTACATCAACGCCTTTTCCCACCTAGATCTACATGAGTCACATAATTTTAGATTTTTATTTTTCAATCCAAACTCTCCTTGTTCCTGTAGGACTCTTAGACAGTTCCACGGTCTCTGGCGATATTTGACTTTGCCTGTATCAACTTCCCAAAGAAGAATCCCCAGTGAAGAACTCTGAATGCTCAATACAGATCAAGTACATTCCAATCTAGGCTCGAAACGCCTAGATTCAAGACAAGTTTACCCAAAATAGGGGCTTCCTATATATGTGGTGGTTCCTCCAAATTAAACTCCCGAAGAGTTGTACTCTACGGATCTCACTTGCGGACCCCGATTATTTACTAAAACAGTTTTCAAAAATCTATCACCCTATCCAGATCTCCTACCTTGCAAAACCCTGGCCTTGCATTACATTTTAGACCTTCTAATCTTGCATAACCCTGACCTCACATTACATATTAGACCTTCTAATCTTGCATAACCCTGACCTTGCATTACATTTCATCTTTTCTAGCCTTGCATAACCCCGACCTTGCATGACGTTTCATCTTCCTTCGCTTTTGCAGAACCTTAATCCTTGCATAGCGTCTCATGCATCCTTAGAGAGTCTAGATTTGCATTTTTTCATCATTATGTGCATTATTATGTGAGTTGTTTGCACCTATCTACTAACATCTTCTCCTACATGTAATCACATTACTTGTATATATCGTCTTGCGGACAAACTTTGTTTTGTAGAAACCGGCGATATAAATCAGTTCTAGATTGTAGAGCTTTTACAATCGTTCTCCGTCCCGACACCGTATACTTTGACTATCGGTTTCCTGAACCTCAGTCAAAGAGGGGGCTTCTGTAGACACAAAATCGTGTCTCCCCATTGAGTACCCAATGATGAACATACTGTCGTCCTAATTGGTCTGGTCCAAAGGAAGAGCAATCGAACAAGCTAAGCGCAAAAGCATTTCGAAAATATAAAGTCTATTTATTAAATCCAAGCCCAATTAATTATTCATGATAATTAATTGCATTTTTTCTATTTGAATATTAATGAAAATTAATTTTTAAACGGTATTTTGAAAATCAGATTTTTATTCCTAAAGATAGATGATTTCGGATTTCAAAGGATAAGTTTTAATCCAAGGATAAAAATAATCTTAAAAGAATAAAAAAACGGGCCAAAAAGCAAGTGCGCGTGCACAGGTTGTGCATCTGCCGCACAGGTTGTGTGTCAAGCGCAAATCTGTGCGCCAGACGCACAATTTTATTTTATCTTTTCGACTCGTTTTCGGTTTCCTTTGCCCATAATTACCTCGTTTCTTCGAACGACTTTTCACAATGCTTTCCTAACACATACTCTCCTATACTCAAACTCATATTCAAACACTCAAACTCATATTCAAACACTTTTAAATACATTCACATACATTTAAACACATTCATACATTCGAATTTCTTATTTCAAGCTTCAAGATGGCTCATCCTGAAGATCGTTATATAAGACCCATGCGACAAAGGTATAATTTCTGAGGGTCAATTTCAATTGAATTCCTTTGTTGCTAACAATTTACTTGTCACAATGTAGATCCTGAAGGAATTAACGCTATCTTGTCATTCTTCCCTAAATCTTCTCTTTTTATTTATCTTCATCATTATTCATATGCATGAGTGTATGTTTTAATGGTTTAATCACCTCACATGATTATTATTGCTAATCAAAGACCTAAAGAATTGTTCTAACATTAAATTTAGATAATTTGGACAACCTGTTAGGTCCCCTGTAATTTGATTGCATAATAAAATGTCATAAAAAAATAGTCTTTTGTTTGTTTAATGAACCGACATAGATTAATTATATTGCATTAACATCTGTTTGGTTATTTAATTGCATAAATATTGCCATGAATCGATATTAAGTAGAGGCCATCAATGTGCGAATTTGATTCCTGATCTTATTCGTATCCTCACCCTCGAACTCGATCTATGGTTCATTGACCATTAATGGAGTCATGACGGGGAAATCTACATTGGATAAGTCCCTAAGTTGTCCCTACGATTTTCCAATATCAAATTAGGTTTATGAGTCTTCCATTAAAGACTTGTTGGCGACTTCAAAACGTTTTCAATAAAACCTTTACAACGAGGTAGTCAAATACGTGCTCATCTCGCGTAGGCGAATAAAAACACGCCTACACTAATGTGTTGTTGTATGAACATGTAACCATTGTCTTATTTTATTTAGTAGCTCTTGTGGTACTTCAACTTGTACTTGCAATTGCCCTAAATTCTCCAACCTTTTATTGTTCGCATGTGGGATTGTGTAGTTGTTGTTCCCCTTTACTTTCAAAATCTCCACCATGTGATATTGATGAAAACTATGTGTAGGTATATTTTTATCACTAGTAGAATAATTGCTTATTGCTGCGGTAGTATTGCTGCAGTTTTACCCATACGCAACAATAAATCACGTGAAAAGAAAAGGTAAAATGAAAAATAAAGATATTGCTGCGGTTTCGGCCGAAAACCGCAGCAATATGGTTTCAACGGAAATTTTTTTGAAAAAAAGTTGACCAAATCTGACATATTGCTGCGGTTTCTGGCAAGAACAACAACAATAAATAAAAATATTATTTTTTTAATAATATTTGAACCTATTGCTGCGGTTCCTACAAAAAACCGCATCAATAGAGTTTTTCAAGTAATAAAAGAAGGCACCCAACTAGGGTTTCTTTTTCAAGTGTGGGGCGCCGTTCTCTCTCCTCTCTCCTTCCAAACCCGTCTTCGTTCCTCAGCCTTCTCTCACTCGTTCAACAGTTCCTTATCTCACTCGTTCAACAGTTCCTTCTCTCTCCTCCCTCATCCTCTCTTTCACTTGTTCCTCTTCAAATATTCATTTCATTTTCCCACTTCATATACTTGTATAATGGCGATTTCTTCTGCTATATCTTCCACTTCATCCTCTTTCTTGCACAAGGTTAATAATTTAATATTATTCATTAGTCCATCCTTTTCTGCCTCCATCCTCTTCACCGGCGGATTCTACTAGTCGGCATACACCGGCGAGCAGTCGTCGGTTGACCACAAGGCCGGCTTCGTGCGTTCACACTCCTCTCGTCTTCGCAGATCTTAGCATGGTCCGCCGAACGGCAGAAATTCGTCGAAGCAGGAGGAAAACCTCGAAGGATACAGTCGTCCGTCGAACACAGAATTCCCGCTTTGCTGATCTCACTTTTCGTAATCGTCGATTGAACTTCGCTCCTTCCAGGCCTGTAGTCTGTTAATTATTTCGTGATTCTCCATTTCTTGAAGCAGACAGTGGTCCGTCGAAGCATACGACGGAGATCAGAATGCTTGAAGATTAAATTTGGCTTAATTTTTTTTTTAGATCTGGAATTTATTTTTATTTTTTGCGATTTGTCCTAACATTAAACGCTCCTAATAACGAAACTTTATTTTAATTTTTTCTATGTTGCAGCGTTTTTGTATTTTAGGTTTAGTTTCTTAGTGCTTTGGATTTTTGTTATGAGTTTGTTCATTTTAGTTTCTTAGTGCTTTGGATTTTTGTTATAAGTTTGTTCATTTTAGTTTCTTTGTATCTTTGTTTTGTTTTGTAGTATCTTCATTTTAAAAATTGCCATACGACAATATTCTAGTTATTGGAGTTGATTTAAAATTGCCAGAATTACAATTTTTTTTTTTTTTGTTTTTTTACCTGTACCTATTGCTGCGGTTTTTACCCAAAACCGCAGCAATAGACTTAAACATGTTGCTGCGGTTTTCGGTAAAAACCGCAACAATATGTTACCCTATTGCTGCGGTAAAAAACCGCAGCAATAGGTAATTACCTATTGCTGCGCCCTTTATTGCTGCGCGGCCAAAACCGCCACAATAGGCCACTTAATGACCGCAATAATAAGCAATTATTCTACTAGTGTATTGCCTACATGGTATGAGCGCAAATTTGAATACATCATTGTAAAGTTTTTTGTTTTGCAATTTGTTTTGGAAAAGAAGTCGTCAACAAGTTGTTAAAGGAAGACTCGTAAACCTAATTGGATATTGAAAAACCATAGGGACGTATTGGGAACTTATCCAATGTAGTTTTCACCGTCATCTACTTCATACTTAGTCAATGAACCAAAATTTGACTTCAGGGGTAAGGTTAGGAATATGATCATGAATCAAATTCGCTCATTGTTGGCTATCTACTTAATACGATTCATATTCTAGTTTTATGCAATTTACAATCAAGCAATATTTTTAAGCATTTTAAAAATTAATGTACATTGGTTTATTAGACACGAAAAACATTATCTTCAAGCAATCAAATTACTAAGTTCCTAAATCAATTGTCCAAATTATCTTATTAAGCATGATAACATATATTTAGGTCTTTGATTAGCAAAAGTAAACATATGAAGGGTGATGAAAGCAATAAACACATAATAATGAATATATGAAAACATATGAATAATAATGTATATAAAAGAAAAAGAAGAGTTTAGAATATACAAGATTAAGGACCCTAAAAAATATGTCGGCGTCGCCTAGGTCTTGAATAACGATCTTTGGAAGGAGCAATTTTGGAGCTTCAATTGAAATAATTGGAGATTGAAGAATATATGAAGTGTTTGAAGTATTTTTAGAGGAGTATGTTTATATGAGGTGAAAATCACTGAAGATCCGTGCGAAAATCTGTCCCAAAATCGGGTAAAGATAAGACCTTTTTTGAGGAAAATAAGATTTCGAAAATCGCTTTGACGATTAAATCGAGCGTGCGCTGCACGCACGAGCATTGTGCCTGGGGCATGGAGCTTGAGCTCGATGTAAGGCTCGTGCGCTCAGCGCACGCCTCCTGTGCCTGGTGCAGGTTGCGTGTCAGCGCATGAGCTTTTGCGTTTCTTTGTTTTGTTGATTGTCCGATGGTGGCGCATGCGCAAAATGGTGCGCCAGAAGCAATGCGGGTGCGCGAAGCGCATCCACAAATCTGATCGGGTTTTATTATCTATCCGTAATTAAATGACACGATTTTTATCTTTAAGCATATATTATCATTGAAAACCGGAAATCACTTATCTAGACGATAATAACTGATTTTTCATAATATATATCTTTTATCTTAGAAAATATTTATTATAAAACAATTACAAATACAATTAATTATCATGAATAATTAATTGGGCTTTGAAGACTGTGCTTGGAAACTTTTAAAACAAAGAAATAGACTTCTTTAAACTATTTTGGGCTCAGCTCTTTAGATTGCTCTCCTTTGGATCAGACCAATTAGGACGACAGTGTGTATCATCATTAAGTACTAAATTAGGGAGATGCGATTATGTGTCTACACTATGCCACACATTGGATAGTGTTTTTTGGTTGAATTCCTCAAATGAGTTGTTAACAGCTTGCAATAATTAAAATTGTGTTTGGTCTCTTTGTATTCTAAAGTGTTTGAATTACCCTAAAGAAACTAAGATCCTAGATATTTAATTCAAGGATTTCGGTGGTTGCTGCATTAGATGAAACTCAAAGCCATTATGTTTGCTAGCTTCTATTTATGAAGGATTTAATGAGGTTAAATGTGGCTTTTCATTGTCTTGTTGTATGTAGATCACTTTCCTTCACTGCGTTGGCCACATGGCCATGATTGTTAGTGTAGACACATAATCGTGTCTCCCCATTTAAAGATCCGATGATGAAACATACCGCGGTCTTAATTGGTCCGACCCAAGGGAAGAGCTGTCCTAATAGCCAAACCTAAAAGTATCTTAAAAGTGTTAAAGTTTATCTATAAAGATCCAAAATCCTGTTTTAAAGCCCAATTAATTATTCCTAATAATTAATTGTATTTTGAGCGCATAAAGAATATTTCAAGCCCAATCTTTTGAAAATGCCCAATTAATTATTCAATGATAGTTAATAAATGTTTTCAAATATATTTTTATAATTAAAATCGGATTTTATCACGTAAAATCAGATTTTTGGATTTAAAAGATAAAAGAAAATCGTTAAAACGCGTTTTATAAAAAAGCCGTTAAAACGTGTTAAAGCAAGGCGGTGCACTAGGCGCACCGACGTGCGCTAAGGGCACATGCCAAGCCGTGTCCGGCGCACCAATATGCGTCTGACACGTGGACCTGTGTGTCACACATAGTCGTGCGCTTGGCGCACTCCTCTATGCGACACACATGCTGTCAATTCTATATTTTTTAAAGCGTGTGCCACGTGGGCACAACTGATTGGTCAAGGTGCATCAGGCGCACCAATATGCATTCGACACGTGTAATTATGCGTCACACAGAGACGTGCACTTGGCGCACTCTCTGCATGACGCGCAGATTCTGGTTTCTCATAAATAGGCGTGATTTTTCGAATTGGAAATACGGTTTTTTAATATACTCCCTCCGGTCTTTGTTAGTTTACCCCTTTTGACTTTTGACACTATTAAAGTATTCACATACATGACTTTGACTATCTCTTGTGATTTGTACTTAAGGAAAAATATAGTCATGTGAGATCTTGTTAAATTCATCTCAATGTGTAGTATCCAAATATCAACTTTTTGTAATTTTTGCTTATTGATAATTAGAGATATTAAGGTTCAAATTAGTGTATCGACAAATGTGCACCATAGAAAGGGGTAAACTAATAAAGACCGGAGGGAGTAATATTTTATACGTCTTTACACTTCGAACTTTACGAATACACTTACAAAACCTCTTTACAAAATTCATACTTCCATACTTTTCAACACAAAAACACATACAAACAAATTCAGACATTCGTATACACATTCATATTTTCAGGCTTCACGATTGCTCGACTCGAAGGTTGTCAATCTCTCAGACCCAAGTCACCGTATAATCCTGAGGGTCCTTGAATAAATTTATTATTTTTATTGAAATTACTAACTATTTCTTTCCTGATGTAGATCTTTAATATAAAAATCGTTCCTTTCTACATTCTAACCCTTTTATTTCTCTTCTAAATATTTTACGTACATATGCATGTTGTTATGATTGTCCTGTTTTAATTCTTTCATCACCCACATGTTATATTTGCTAATCAAGACCTAAAGAACTGTTCTAATATTAATCAGATAATTTGGACAACCTGTTAGGTTCCCTGTAATTTTAATTGCTTAATAACATATCACTAAAAATAGTCTTTTTGATGTGTTTCATAAACAAACCTATCCTAATTTATTTTTTTAGGGTGTATGAAAACGTTATCTAGTTATTCTTCTGCATTAAACTTGACATGAATCGATATTTAGTAGAAGCCAACAATGGGCGAATGTGGTTCATTATGACCGTGTTCGTACCCTCACCCCCGAACTCAATTTATGGTTCATTGATCATCTATTGAGTCAGGATGGGGAAATCTACATTAGATAAATCCCTAGTTTGTCCATTGATTTTCCAATATCCAATTAGGTTTATGAGTCTTCCTTTAAAGACTTGTTGACGACTTAAAAAACGTTTTCAATAAAACCTTTACAATGAGATAGTCAAATACGCGCTCACACCGCGTAGGCGAAATAAAATCACGCCTACAATTTGGCGACTACACTGGGAAGGATTTAAAAAAAATTAATTTTTTTTTAAATGAGTGGGTGAAACTCGAAAAATATGATTCATACTCTTTTTATGCTTTAGAATGACATTACAGTTTTGCATATGCATGTCTATTGTTTAAGCCACCATAATGACAATCTACCTTGCCTCATTAGCGCATGTTCTAATTAGAGTAATAACTAAAAGAGAAAACTGACTCTCAAACTAATTAAAAGTCTAGGCCTAAAACATCTAGCTTTTTAATGCTCACAACTCAACCCGAGCCCAAAACCAAAGAAGATTCCCATCAACATAACCTGCAAAATATATAACAACAATCCACAATCAGTGGGGAGTAACTAGCAGTTCTCCCAGAACAAAAGAAATCAAAGCATGATTCAGACATAGATTAATAAGAAAGGAAATAATAAAGTCAAGTCAACTACGATATGCATCCACTTCCATATAACTCACAAATAACGCAAGTGAATAATAAATTGGATAAAAAAAAATAAATCATCTCAAAAGTACTTTTATAAAAATAGAAGTATAGGTAAAACAAGTTATTGAGTAAGAAACCGAACGCCAGTGAATCACAATTCACTTCCTAAGGTTTGTCAGATCGCATCTCCAGGTCAGTCTATGGGCTTACGTTCCCCACTGCCTGTGTCAAAGAATGGCCAAACTTCCGATGCAGGGTAGAACACGCAGAACTCCCTGACCTCTCGGACGACAACAATTAACCCAGGTGTACCCCTAGTTCGCAAACCAGGTGGTTGGCATGTTCTTCACCGGGGACTACATCTATCCCACCTGATATTCTTATCTCAAAATAAAATCATAAATATCATCAAAGTATCATTCATCTCAAAAACATTCATCAAAAGGGATGCCACCTGACCTTATACCCATAATTCATCACAAATAATTCTTCAAAAATCCTCAAAGTAGTAACTTACAAACTTACAACAAATGTCTTCAACAATAAACACCTTGAACATCTCTAAGCATCAACAATGATATTAAATTAGTTTTTAAAGCACTAACAGCTCAATCAAAAATGCATCACCAATTAACTCCAAGGCTTATTAAATAAATGAATAGTACACAATTAATCATTTTTACATATATCAAACATAAACATAATGATACCCAATAATACTTACTGCAACCTACTGAACATCAGCAACCAAGAACATAATAAATTACAAATTATTTCTGATTAACAAGCTCTCAAATAATTTAAAAGAGTATCCACAATTTCACAACAAAAACCCAATAATAATTATTAAACTAATACGTTCGAGCAGTAAAATGACACAAAAATTAACATACGACCCTAATGTCTCTACTGACATGGTAATATTTTTATTTATAGTTTTCGGACTCTAAAAGTATTTTAAACGTTAATTTACAGATTACTCAATAAAGCCAAAATAATAATTAAAAATAAAAATAAACGCCCAAAAATTACCACAAATTTACCTAACATGCATAACTCACGGAAATACATAATCTACAAAGAAATGAATTTTTCGGCTTCCAGAAATAATTTTCATGATTTATATACTGACAGAAACGATAATGCAAAAACAGATATATCAATTAAATAAACAGGTAAACAGTAGGAAGAAATTATTCTAAGGCATGGAATACATACTACACATATAACATGACCCGTGAAAAATAATTTCAGTAATTTTAACATTCGTTTAATAATTATTATGCAAATAAGCCAAAAACGCACAAAATACCAATTAAATCAAATAAATACTAAAAATCAGACGAAAATTATTTTTCTTTGTACACTATTCACATTTCACACAGCATGCATCAAGTATATTCATGTCAATTTTCGTCAATAATTTCATTTAAAAAGTATTTTAAACAATTCCTAGCGTAATAATCTAATACCGAATAATACTCTAATCACTATGGTTCTAAGATAACTACTACTAGTTACCTGGAACGTCGGGAGGAGAGCGAGTCTAAAGAGATATGAAAAAATATGTGCAATCCAAGTCCTCCACGAACGAAAATTGTAGCAATAAGTCACTAGGTGTTTTCTTGTTGAACATTGAAAACTCTTATTTCGAACTCTTCTGTTCCGACCATGATTTCCGGTGATCAAAAGCTCAGATTCTAAATCTCTCCGGTCAAAGTTAAGAACAAGATGTTGTAAACGTTCTATCCAAATTTAAAGACGATCCAACAGTTAGATCTCCGGCTACGGTTATTTTCGTGAAGGTGTGACAGGAAAAACCGGGTTGAACCTTTCTATTCTTTTCCTCTTCCTTTTCTCTCTTTCTTTTCTTAAAAACGGTGAGGGTTAAATGAGAATGATGCTGAACTTCTTTTAATAAAAATCAGAATTTTATGGCAAGGAACAATGAAGGGTTTAGGAGAAATGATTAGGAGGGGCTATGGGGGTTACAAACTACCAAGAGTCATCAATTAAAAGAAATGAAATAAAAGAAGAGAAACTTCTTCCTTCTCCATCCCCATAGCTGGCTGTCCAAGCCCAAGTGCACCAAGATGATTTCGGCCCAAGTCATCAAAGGTCCACACATCAAAAGTCCGTCACGCGACAAATCGATAAATTCCTAAATCGCGCCTAAAATTTGAAAATACTTAATTAATTATATTATAAATATAAATATAATGCACACATTAGCACGCCAAACGTGATGCAACATTTCATTACCCAAGTCGGTCCAACAACGTTACAAAAAAAACGTAACGCGACAACACCGCATCCTAAACGCCTAAACAAATAACGAAACTAATATAACCTTTAAAATAAATAACTAACAACTTAAAATAAATATATATAAATATATCACAATATATAAATATATATATATATATATATATACACATTTTCACAACACATTCCAAAATAATTTAAATAATAAATTATTTATTTTTACGAAAAAAATATCATTTTAAAATAAACTAACACCAAAAATAAAGGGTGAAAATTACGGGGTGTTACAATCACTCCCCCTTAATAGAGTTTCGTCCTCGATACTTCAAGACAACCAAGAGACAAAAGAAAATACTCTAGATAAAGATCATTAAGAAAACAGAAATCGATGGATTTTAGTTAAGGACTAAACAACTTTTCAGGTATAAAATTTGATAACTCAAATAATATATATTTTATTTTGGAAGACCAAAAGAGTTGTATAGTAAAGAAGCACGGTAACAACAATCATTTTATAAAATGTGAAAGAACCAAAGACAAGTATTAGAAAGTTTAAGGTAAAAACTTTTGCACAATAAACTATAGGTAATTTTGTAAAAGAAGCAGGAATAAATATTTACGTAAAATTATAAAAGAATAAATCCGACCATACATAAATATTTTTAGAAAAGAAACGAAGAAGAAAAAGTTCGTAAATAGATAGCCAAACCAATTTAAATAGAGCTAACCACACGGGCTTATACTCCACTTAAAGAGATAAGAACACTTTAATAAAGAGTAGCTAGCTGCTTTATTAAAGTAGCACTTACGAACACAAGTCATGACATATGTTATAAGAGCGTACGTCCTCCTAAACATATATATGAAATTTAAAGTTCACAAAAGAAATTGATAATTTTAAAATAAATTTTACAACGACGAAACACTAATAATAAATTGGCGATAAAGTAATAAATTATTAACAACAATTATAAAATTTGTCAAGTCGACACAAACGTGCATGGAACCACCCATTGCAACCTAGTATCAACAAAACAATATTTGAAAGCCTTCTTATGAAAGCAACATTAAAGTTTGACGGAATCACCCAATATAAACTTAATGTCAACTCAAAAAGGAAATTAAATCAAATAGATAAAATGTGTCAACATATCAAATTGACATACAAGTCAAAGGAATCACCCATTATGACTCAATATCAACTCAAACAAGTTTAAAACTTAGACTTATCAAATTGACATACAAGTCAAATGAATCACCCATTATGACTTAATATCAACTCAAACAAGTTTAAAATTTAGACTGAGTATATAAATTTCGTTTTCAAAGAATATAAAACTGATCAGTCAAAATCAGAGAATTAAATAAGAAGTAATGAAAACGACCAAAATTTTGCTACGAAATGAGAAAGCACTAAATATTTAAACAAGAAACAACACATAGTAAACGAGATCCTTTCACGTATTTGAGTTCGAAAAATAATGCTAATAAGAAAAGTAAGTAAAGTAAAAGTTGTTGAATGCTAACCTTTAAAACAAAATAGCTTGCGTCTACATTTCAATCTAACACCAAAACAACTCATTAAAGTACTTTTATTTTCAAAGACTACAAAACTTATTACCATAATTAAAGGCTAAATAAGGATTAGCATGAAAAATAAAAATATTAAAAGAAAAATATTTATAAATATAGATGGTAAAAGACGGTAAGAGAAATTTGAAAAATATCTTGAAAGACAATTTCATAACCCCTTTCTTTTTCCAAACCATTATAAAACAATTGAAATTAAACATTTTTCAAAAGAGTATGTCAAAATATTAACAATAACAAAATTTAAAAATCAGAAAATAACTCTAACATAAGTATAAAATTTATTAAGTTCAAAGATCTAAAATATAATTTGGAATATAAATTCAAACTGGAAAGTTTTGTAAATAATAAAACAGATACGTAGTACTCACATAAAAACAACACTTAATTGGAAAAGAACAGAAAAAAATATATACCGTCGTACATAATAACATATACTATCAAGCAACCAGCAAATAAAATAAATGCAATGCAACACACATGACTATAATAAAATAAAATTAAAGTTTATTTTTAAATTGCAAAACTCAAAACAAATTAAACACACAACTAAACCAAGAAGGCTATAAATTACTTCGCTTTCGCTGCGCACTCTGATAAAAGAGAAAATAAATTGCAAGTCAGAGGCCCTGCAAATAAGATTAACAAACTTGGTAGACTAATTCCACCAATAATACAAGTAACTATACATATAACATATGCTCCATAAGCATGAGAGCACACCACATTCCCATAAGGCTTCCCTTTACTTACTCTACCCATAACACTCTCATTATAGTGAAACTACTAAACTTAATTCTAAACAAATTTTATATCCTATGGCTAACTAGTAATTCAAAAGAATCATTAGCAACTCTTTTTCAGAGTTTAGGAGCGTTTTCCTCTGATACCAACTGTAACACCCCAGAATTTCAAAGCGGAAAAGAAAGAAATAATAATAGTATTAATAGGACGATGGCAGAAACATCGTCTTCTGGGAATGTCACTACTACAAGAAATGCGTTTAAATAACTAAGTGATAAAACCAACATAAATAAATAGTATAAATAAATTAAATTAATTAGAGTAATAACTAAAAAAGAAAACTGACTCTCAAACTAATTAAAAGTCTAGGCCTAAAACATCTAGCTTTTTAATGCTCACAACTCAACCCGAGCCCAAAACCAAAGAAGATTCCCATCAACATAACCTGCAAAATATATAACAACAATCCACAATCAGTGGGGAGTAACTAGCAGTTCTCCCAGAACAAAAGAAATCAAAGCATGATTCAGACATAGATTAATAAGAAAGGAAATAATAAAGTCAAGTCAACTACGATATGCATCCACTTCCATATAACTCACAAATAACACAAGTGAATAATAAATTGGATAAAAATAAATAAATCATCTCAAAAGTACTTTTATAAAAATAGAAGTATAGGTAAAACAAGTTATTGAGTCAGAAACCGAACGCCAGTGAATCACAATTCACTTCCTAAGGTTTGTCAGATCGCAATCTCCAGGTCAGTCTATGGGCTTACGTTCCCAACTGCCTGTGTCTAAGAATGGCCAAACTCCCGATGCAGGGTAGAACACGCAGAACTCCCTGACCTCTCGGACGACAACAATTAACCCAGGTGTACCCCTAGTTCGCAAACCAGGTAGTTGGCATGTTCTTCACCGGGGACTACATCTATCCCACCGGATATTCTTATCTCAAAATAAAATCATAAATATCATCAAAGTATCATTCATCTCAAAAACATTCGTCTAAAGGGATGCCACCCGGCCTTATACCCATAATTCATCAAAAATAATTCTTCAAAAATCCTCAAAGTAGTAACTTACAAACTTACAACAAATGTCTTCAACAATAAACTCCTTGAACATCTCTAAGCATCAACAATGATATTAAATTAGTTTTTAAAGCACTAACAGTTCAATCAAAAATGCATCACCAATTAACTCCAAGGCTTATTAAATAAATGAATAGTACCCAATTAATCATTTTTACATATATCAAACATAAACATAATGATACCCAATAATACTTACTGTAACCTACTGAACATCAGCAACCAAGAACATAATAGATTACAAATTATTTCTGATTAACAAGCTCTCAAATAATTTAAAAGAGTATCCTCAATTTCACAACAAAAACCCAATAATAATTATTAAACTAATAAGTTCGAGCAGTAAAATCACACAAAATTATCATACGACCCTAATGTCTCTACTGACATGGTAATATTTTTATTTATAGTTTTCGGACTCTAAAAGTATTTTTAAATGTTAATTTACAGATCATTCAATAAAGCCAAAATAATAATTAAAAATAAAAATAAACGCCTAAAAATTACCACAAATTTACCTAACCATGCATAAACTCAAGGAAATACATAATACACAAAGAAATGAATTTTTCGGCTTCCAAAAATAATTTTCATGATTTATATACTAACAGAAATGATAATGTAAAAACAGATATATTAATTAAATAAACAGGTAAACAGTAGGAAAAAATTATTCTAAGGCATGGAATACATACTACACATATAAAATGACCCGTGAAAAATAATTTCAGTAATTTTAACATTCGTTTAATAATTATTATGCAAATAAGCCAAAAACGCACAAAATACCAATTAAATCAAATAAATACTAAAAATCAGACGAAAATTATTTTTCTTTGTACAATATTCACACAGCATGCATCAAGTATATTCATGTCAAATTTCGTCAATAATTTCATTTAAAAAGTATTTTAAATAATTCCTAGCGTAATAATCTAATACCGAATAATACTCTAATCACTATGGTTCTATGATAACTACTAGCTACCTGGAACGTCGAGAGGAGAGCGTGTCTAAAGAGATACGAAAAAATATGTGCAATCCAAGTCCTCCACGAACGAAAATTGTAGCAATAAGTCACTAGGTGTTTTCTTCTTGAACATTGAAAACTCTTATTTCGAACTCTTCTGTTCCGACCATGATTTCCGGTGATCAAAAGCTCGGATTCTAAATCACTCCAGTCAAAGTTAAGAACAAGATGTTGTAAACGTTCTGTCCAAATTTAAAGACGATCCAACGATTAGATCTCCGGCTACGGTTATTTTCGTGAAGGTGTGACAGGAAAAACCGGGTTGAACCTTTCTATTCTTTTCCTCTTCCTTTTCTCTCTTTCTTTTCTTAAAAATGGTGAGGGTTAAATGAGAATGATGCTGAACTTCTTTTAATAAAAATCAGAATTTTATGGCAAGGAAAAATGAAGGGTTTAGGAGAAATGATTAGGGGGGATTATGGGGTTACAAACTACCAAGAGTCATCAATTAAAAGAAATGAAATAAAAGAAGAGAAACTTCTTCCTTCTCCCTCCCCATAGCCGGCTGTCCAAGCCCAAGTACACCAAGATGATTTCGGCCCAAGTCATCAAAGGTCCACGCATCAAAAGTCCGTCACGCGACAAATCGATAAATTCCTAAATCGCGCCTAAACTTTGAAAATACTTAATAATGAAAATAATTCTAATAAATTATATTATAAATATAAATATAATGCACACATTAGCATGCCACACGTGATGCAACATTTCATCACCCAAGTCGGTCCAAGAACGTTACAAAAAAAACGTTACGCGACAACACCGCATCCTAAACGCCAAAACAAATAACGAAACTAATATAACCTTTAAAATAAATAACTAACAACTTAAAATAAATATATATAAATATAACACAATATATAAATATATATACACATTTTCACAACACATTCCAAAATAATTTAAATAATAAATTATTTATTTTTACGAAAAAAAATATCATTTTAAAATAAACTAACACCAAAAATAAAGGGTGAAAATTACGGGGTGTTACAGAGTTTGTCACACAAAAAGTGCATCTAGAAAAGTGGTCATGGTAGAGTTATAATTATCATGCATGTCTACCTTCTCCCTGCTATCCAACTAATCTTCCCTATCAATTCTACCCAATCATATTCAACCAATTTCAAAAAACTTACATCTTTCAAAATCAATCCTACACCCACGTCTATTCTACCTTTTTCAAATATCATTAATTACTAATCATCATCATACAAGACATTTACAAAAATATTTTCAAAATTAATCCATCATCTTTTCCTAACAAAAGATAAAAACAAGGGGTTCCTTTAAAAAACGAATTTCGAAAATTCTAAGCCCAGTCCAAACACCTTCAGTCAATACAATCCAATCAATCCAATCCATTTGCATTTATTTTTAGGCCTATATGCATTAGAGTCCATTTTGCATTCATATTAGGTCCATCTAAATGTGAGTCCATACGTTCACTAGCATTAGAGTTGATCTTAGGCCCATATAAGTCTAGTAAAATCTAGGCCCATTTGCATCTTTATCTGATATGTTAAACCTAGTCCAAGTCTATTCCTTGTCCATTTCAATCTAAGTCTAACTCTAATCCAATTCAAAGCTTAGGTCGATTTAGGCCCAATTCATTACCTAGATCTAATTTGCATTTCTATGTAAACCCTAGTTAAGTCTTAGGACTATAAAAGTTCATTCCCTAGGTCTAGTTTGCATCACTATGTAAACCCTACTTAAGTCTTCGAACTATAAAACTTCTTTCCCTAGGTCTAGTTTGCATCTCTATGTAAACCCTAGTTAAGTCTTAGGACTATAAAAGTTCATTCCCTAGGTCTAGCTTGCATCTCTATGTAAACCCTAGTTAAGTCTTCGGACTATAAAAGTTCATTCCCTAGGTCTAGTTTGCATCGCTATGTAAACCCTAGTTAAGCCTTCAGACTATAAAATTTCATTCCCTAGGTCTAGTTTGCATCTTTATGTAAACCCTAGTTAAGTCTTAGGACTATAAAAGTTCATTCCCCTAGGTCTAGTTTGCATCTCTATGTAAACCCTAGTTAAGTATTCGGACTATAAAAGTTCATTCCCTAGGTCTAGTTTGCATCTCTATGTAAACCCTAGTTAAGTCTTCGGACTATAAAAGTTCATTCCCTAGGTCTAGTTTGTATTTCTATGTAAACCCTAGTTAAGTCTTCGGACCATAAAAGTTCAATCCTAGGTCTAGTTTGCATCTCCATGTAAGCCTTAGTCAAGTCTTCGGACTATAAAAGATCAATTCATATCCTTAGGCCTAGCCTGCTTGCTCTCCTGTAAGTTCAAAGTCTAGTCCAGTCTGCTTGCATAGTCCAGTCCAGTCCATATCTGCATATGCATATAGTTAGGCCCATGTAAGCATCATGGTCAAGCCCATACTAGCCCAAAATCATACCCATTTATAATCATTTCCCATTTCCATTTCCTTTTTCCATTTCTCATTTCCATTTCCTATTTCGAAAATCAATTCTTAAAATATACAAGTGAGGTCCACTCGATTCTGTTCATGACCGATCGAGAGATTACAACATTAGGAACGCCAAATGAAGGAACAAAAAGTGAGCCCTAACTAGAGCTTATCAATCGCACTATCACCACCCTGACTTCATTTAGAGTCATGAGATTACTTCTGACCGCCTTCACAATAGAGGCGCAATGACTTAAAGGGTCTACTCCGAACCCTGGACCTAAAAAAAATTCAAAAGGTGAAACCTAAACTTCTACTGCGAATTCCAACAGCAAATTGAACATCTGACATCTAATGTTGGGTCCTACATATGCACTGCAAAACATAGTCGATGACGATAGACTTCTAGTACTTGCTACAACGAGAATCAGCATCACTAGCAACATTTTTTGAGAAGTGCATAACAATTCAAAGGCTTAGTCTTTTATTTTCGGTTTTCTAAGATGACTCAGAAAGTCCTTATCCTGAGCCATTTATGTCCTTTCCCATTGAGTCTATGTCACTATAGGACTTCATTTATTATAGCCTTTCCATTTTCATTTCATTTTATGTTTCTTTTTATTTTCATTGGCCTTTCACCATCATTTATGCTTCAAGTTCGATGCTGAAACCCAAATAAGATTATCCCTAAATGACTTTGATTAATAAAAAATAAAAACGAAAAAAATATAAAAAAATAAAAAGTGGACATACTTTCGATTAAGAGTTATTCCCCTTTCCCCTCCATCATTCCAATAAGCCATCACCTTCAATAAACCATCCTCATCCATGCAGACCAAGGAAAAAAAAATCCCTTAAGCCATCATCTCCATGATCATTAGCCATATAACCTTTAAAAATCAAAGCTCCATCAAATAACCTTCAAAGCCTTCCAATACCCAGGATCACAAAAAACTTGTGTGCAAACTTCACTACAAAAAAGTTACAAAAAAATCAATGGCAGGCAAAAACAAAAAAGTGAAAAAATTCAAAGTGCGAAAAAAAAGCAAAAGCAAAAGAAAACGCACAGGACAAAAAGAAAAAAATGCAAAAAAAAATGTCATTCAGATCCAGAACTACGAATGGTCTGATTCCAAAAGGATATGTAGGAATCCTCATCTCGAGGTCCGACTGCTTCAATAAAAAAAATTAATCAATGTCTCATGATTTGATTTTATAGAATTCAGAAGCATATTCTTTCTAGATCCTGACATAGACTCGAGTATGAACTTAGCCTCGTCAAAGCCTTTTCCCACATACATTCATTTAAGTTACAAATTTACACCTTTTATTTTTCAATTCAAACTCTCATTGTCCCTGAAGGACTCTCCGACAATTCCATGGTCTCTAGCAATATTTGACTTTGCCTAAATCAACTTCCCAAAGAACAATCCCCAATGAAAACTTTAAACGCTCAATATCAGATCAGCAACATTTCAATCAAGGTTCATAGCGCCTAATTCAAGACAATCTTATCCAAAGTGGGGGCTTCCTATATATGTGGTGGTTCCTCCAAATCAAATCAAACTCCCGAAAAGTTGTAATATGCAGACTTCGTTTACGGACTCCGATTATTTACTAAAAAAAAGTTTTCGAAAATCATTCAATCTATTTCTGATCATTCTATCTCTCTACATATCTAGATCTTCTAACTTTGCAAAACCCTGACCTTGCATTGCATTACATACATCCTAGTCTTGCATAACCCTGATCTTGCATGACGTATCATCTTCCTTAACTTTGCATAACCTTAATCCTTACATAGAGTCTCATGCATCCTTAGAGAGTCTAAGTTTGTATTATTTGCATCATTATGTGCCTTATCTGAGTTTTTTGCACCTATCTGCTAACATCATCTTCTACAGGTAATCAGATTGCTTGTAGTTATTGCCCTGCATACTAACTTTGTTTTGCAGAGACCGACGTATATATATCAGTTCTAAACTGCAGAGTGTTTAGAATTGTTCTCCGTCCCAACACTGTGTACTTTGAGTATCAGTTTCCTAAATCTCAGTCAAAGTGAGGGATTCTGTAGACACATAATCGTGTCTCCCCATTTAAGTATCCGATGATGAAACATACCGCGGTCTTAATTGGTCCGACCCAAGGGAAGAAGAGCAGTCCGAATAGCCAAACCCAAATGTATTTTAAAAGTGTTAAAGTTTATTTATAAACATCCAAAATCCTATTTTAAAGCCCAATTAATTATTTCTAATAATTAATTCTATTTTGAGCCCATAAAGAATATTTCAATCCTAATCTTTTGAAAAAGCCCAATTAATTATTCAATGATAATTAACAAATATTTTCAAATATATTTTTATAATTAATATCAGATTTCATCCCGTAAAATTAGATTTCCAGATTAAAAAGATAAAAGAAAATCATTAAAACGCGTTTTATAAAAAAGCTGTCAAATCGTGTAAAAAACAAGGCGGTGCGCCTAGCGCACCTACGTGCTGCTAGCGCACCTACGTGCTGCTAGCGCACCTACGTGCGCCTAGCGCACATGCCAAGCTATGTCAGGCGCACCAATGTGCGTCTGACACGTGAACCTGTGTGTCACACAGAGTCGTGCGCCTGGAGTACTCCTCTGTGCGTTACACAACTGTCAATTCTGTCTTTTTTAAAGCGTGTGCCACGTGGGCGCAGCTGATTGGTTAAGGTGCGTTAGGCGCACCAATATGCGCCTGACACGTGTAATTGCGCGTCACACAGAGACGTGCGCTTGGCGCACTCTCTGCGTGACGGGCAGATTTTGGTTTCTTATAAATAGGCGTGATTTTCCGAATTGAAAATACAGTTTTTTAATATAATCTTTCATACGACTTTACACTTCGAACTTTACGAATACACTTACAAAACCTCTCTACAAAACTCATACTTCCGTACTTTTCAACACGAAAACACAAACAAACAAACACATTCAGACATTCGTATACACATTCATATTTTCAGGCTTCACGATTGCTCGTCCCGAAGGTTGTCAATCTCTCAAACCCAAGCCACGGTAAAATCCACGAGGGTCCTTGAATAAAGTTATTATTTTGATTGAAGTTACTAATCATTTCTTTCCTGATGTAGATCTTTAATATAAAAATCGTTCCTTTGTACATTCTAACCGTTTTATTTATCTTCTATTTATTTTACGTACATATGCATGCTGTTATGATTGTCCTGTTTTAATGCATTCATCACCCACATGTTATATTTGCTAATCAAGACCTAAAGAACTGTTCTAATATTAATCTAATAATTTGGACAACCTGTTAGGTCCCCTGTAATTTTGATTGCTTAATAACATATGACTAAAAATAGTGTTTTTCATGTGTTTCTTGAACCAACCTATACTAATTTATTTTGTAGGGTGTATGAAAACGTTATCTGGTTATTCTTCTGCATAAAACATGACATGAATCGATATTTAGTAGTTGCCAACAATGGGCGAATGTGGTTCATTATGACCGTATTCGTACCCTCACCCCCGAACTCAATCTATGGTTCATTGACCATCTATGGAGTCAGGACGGGGAAATCTACATTGGATAAGTCCCTAATTTGTGCATTGATTTCCCAATATCCAATTAGGTTTATGAGTCTTCCTTTAATGACTTGTTGGCGACTTCAAAAACGTTTTTTATAAACCTTTACAATGAGGGAGTCAAATACGCGCTCACACCGCGTAGGCGAAATAAATCACGCCTACAGTTGGCAATATATGGTTGATAAGCTTATCCCTCATTTTGTCCTTTTGTGACAATTGTGACTGCCTTAGTCTCTAATGTGCCTGTTGGCATGTTATTGGATGGCCTTTGAGCAGCAAATTTTTCCACAAATGGAAAGATACCAATCTTTCCATCCCTAGGACACTAACCCAACATGTTGTATAATGGCCTGCCAACTGTTGGTTCAAACATGACCTTGATTATGTGCCTTTTTGATTTACACGTCCTGTATGGATTGACTTCATTTGGATGTATATAAAGTTCATGAATTTTTTTGATGCATATAAAACCACTGCTCATCAATCTGGATGAAGTTGAAAAATCTTGAACTTTACTTAGGTGCCTTTCATGTACTCGTGGTTTGTTTTATCAAACAAAGGATCCAAATTAGTCTTGTAATGCGAATTTCTGGGGTTAACGACAGACAGATTGGGTTAGTATGAGGTTATATGCTGTCCCTTTTCACAAGGCGCCGCATAGTGGTGAGACCAACACCACGTTTATTTGTGATATCTTCCATATTAAATGCAACTGAGGCCCTAAAAAAACCCACTCTTCCTCAAATTTGTTAAGTGATAAGCCAAAGCAACAACACTGCCCTATTGATGAAGAATGAAGAGAAGAATGAAGAGAAGAAGGTGCAATAAGTTTGGAGCCTCGTGTTTTGTGATTTTGGGGAACTTAGAGTAAATGTTCCAAACCCCTCATGTACTTCACTTGTAAAGGAGGGCTGTAAATCTCTTCCATCGATAGAAATTCTAGTGAAAAGTAGAAAATATTATTCAAACCTGGAGGAATTTGAAATTTCCCTCAAAATCAACTATGATGTGGTGCCCGTCATTAGCCAAATTGTGCGGTTACTTTTGCAATCAAGTGTGAACCATGTAGGTGTGCATAATCAGGTCCGGAATCCGGGTCATGGAAAACCACGATTCCCGTCTTCCGATCAGGACTGACAACCCGATTTTTTTTGAAATTAATTTGTTTTTGCGAAAATTTATATAGAAGAACCTAATTATGTATATTTTTTTATTAAAAATATTAAAATTTAATATGTTCATACAATATGTATACTTTTTTTATTAAAAATATTAAACTTCAATATAATATGCATTTCTAATTTAGTTTAAATAAATAAAATAAATTTTAATGTTTTAAATCACGAAAAATAATTATTCATGATAATTAATTGTATTTTTAAAGCCTATTTTCGAAAATCCCAATTAATTATTCCTGATAGTTAATTGTATTTTTAATAAATATTAATTATTCTTGATAATTATTTTCTAAAGCATATTAAGAAAATCAGATTTTCATTCCTTAAGATAACTGATTTTCGAATCCAAAAGATATTACTTAATCAAAGATAAAAATAATCTTTTAACAAACAAAATATGGTCGGATATGCGGTTGCACGATGCGTAGCCAGATGCGTTAAGCGCAACAGGATGCGCTCGCGCAACATCGAGACAGTCAGTGAAGCACAGAATTGAAAATCACATGCGCTGACACATGAAGCATGCACCGAGCGCAGGCGTGGTGCGCCAAGCGCATGGTGATGCGCGGAGCACAAGCTCCATGCGCTAGGCGCACATAATTTTTTTTATATATCCTTAGCACAGTTTTCCTAAAATAGTCTCGTGTTCTACTCAGCTTTCTCACGCTTTCATATACATCGACATACACTTACATACATCTTCATACTACACAAACTGTCTCTCAAACACTTCTTGTGCGCGCAACATCGAGACAATCAACAAAAACACAGAAGCACTTGCACTGAAGCAAGAAGCCTGCGCAAGGCCTGTGTATGGAGCGCGTGGCCATGCGCGGAGCGCACACACCTTGTGCCGAACCCAACCGTTTTGTTTATCTTTTACGCGCAATTTTCAGAATCGTTTTCCTATAAATAGCCTCTTGTTCTATCTGGTATTTCAGGGTTTCATTCTCTTCGACGTACACTTTCCTAAGCCCTCACACTACGAAAATAATTCTCTAATCACTCCAAATACACCAAATACTCAAACTCATTAATTTCATATTTCAAGCTTCAAGGTTGCTCCTCCTACAAATCGTTATACAAGACCCAGGCGACAAAGGTATGATTCTTGAGGGTCAATTCCAATTTACTCTTATTATACTAACAATCTACTTTTGATGATGTAGATCGTAAAGGAATTAATGCTCTTTTGTATATTGTTCTCTAAATCTCTAATCTTTCCTTTATCTTTGTTTCTATACACTATATTATGTTATATGCATGTTGTATGCTTTATTGCTTTCATCGCTGCACAAGTTTATTTTTACTAATCAAAGACCTTAATAAATATTCTAATATTGAATTCAGATAATTTGGACAATTTGATTAGGTTCTCTTTAATTTGATTTCATAAATAACATATCACTAAAAGTTAGTCTTTTATGATTACTGAACAAACCTAGATTAATTTTAAGAATACTTAAACATATTGCTTGGTTATTTATTTGAATAAACTTCAGCATGAATCGTATTAAGTAGAGGCCAACAATGGGTAAATTTGATTCCTGATCATATTCATACCCTCACCCCCGAACTCAATCTTTGGTTGATTGACCAATTATGATGTCTTGACGAAGATATCTACATTGGATACGTTCCTAAGTTGTCCCTAATGGTTTCATAATATCCAATTAGGTTTATTATGAGTCTTCCTTTAAACACTTGTTGGCGACTTCTCTTTTTGAAAACGAATTTCAAAAACCCTTTACAAATGAGGAAGTCAAATCCCTCTTGCGTAGGTGTAGGTGTGGATTTTATTCCTTTATGCCTACACGCGGTGTGAGCGCGTTATTTGACTACCCCATTGTTAAGGTTTTATTAAAAATATGTTTTTGAAGTCGGCAACAAATTTTTAGAGGAAAACTTATAAACCTAATTGGATATTGAACTGTAGGGACATCTTAGGGACTTGTCCAATGTAGATTTCCCCGTCCTGACTCCATAGATGGTCAAAATGAACCATAGATCGAGTTCGGGGATGAGCGTACAAATATGGTCATAATGAACCACGTTTGCCCATTGCTGGCCTTTACTAAATATCGATTCATTACAGATTTTATGCAAAAGAATAATCATATAACGTTTTAAACACCCTAAAAATAATTAGTCTAGGTTGGTTCAAGAAACACATAAAAGACTAATTTTATTAGTGACAAGTTATTATGCAATCATATTACAAGGTTCCTAGCAGGTTGTCCAATTTATCAGAATTAGTTAGAACAATTCCTTAGGTCTTGTTGAGCAATAATAACATGTGGGTGATAAAATCATGCATAAGACAAAAAAACAATCAGGCATAAAAAATAATATGTTCATGAAAAGAAATAAAAATAAGAAAAGAAAATATTGCAGGGAGTTAGTATAGTATATACAATACTTACAGTCGCAGGAATACGTTAATAATCTACATCATGAATAGAAGGTTAGTAACTTCAACAAAATAATAAAAACAAATAAAGAAATAAAATAAAGTTAGTTAATTTATGGGTTTTTGTCAGAAAGGACCTAATAAAATACAAGTTTTGTAGGGAAGGACCTAATAAATTTTTTTTTGTCTAGAAGGACCTATTAAAATACTTCCGATTATTAATAGGAACCAGTTTATGAATTTTAGGCCAAAAAACTCGAATTTTTTTTCAGAAATCGAAGGAAAATGTCTGCGAAATCATCTTCAAGCAATAAAATTCCTATCAAATGTAGTTGTGGTGTCCCAATTGCAAAACGTCAACGCCGGAATATGGTAATTTTGGCCTAAAATTCATAAACTGGTTCCTATTAACAATCGAAAGTATTTTTAATTGGTCCTTTTAGACAATTTTTTTTATTAGGTCCTTCCCTACAAAACTTGTATTTTATTAGGTCCTTTATGACAAAAAACCCTTAATTTAATTGACCCTCATAAATTATACCACCGTCCGGGGTCATTGATTTGTACGGATCTTGGAAAATTTATTTGTCGTACGAGTCTTAAAAAGATTTATGTTTTGCGTTTGTTTTGGTAATATGGTGTAATATGAGTGTTACGTGATGTAAATGATGATCACAAGATGAGTTGTTGTTGTATGTGGTGCGTGAGTGTAGATGATCAAGTGATGAAGGTATTAGATGATGAATGATGATGATGATGTATTATGGCCTATGACGAGGATGATGTGGGTGATGAATGATTTCGGGTGAGAGGCTAAGGATTTTTGATGATGTGGTGCAAGTTGGATGAAGGTGATGCGTAAGTCTTGATGAATTTTAGGTGTAGTTAAGCGGTGAGGATGAGAGAATTCTGGTGAGGTGCTGCGAGTGATGTTGTGAGTGAGATTGCCGAGGGAATTTGTGTGTCGAGTGTGTTATTGTGCCGTGGAGATTATATGGTGAATTCGTTAGTGAGTAGATGTTAATTGTTAGGAGGATATTATATAGTGTAGGTTTAGGTAATTGTATTACAATAGGTTTTTTAAAGATTTTTATTAAAAAAAGATTTTAGAAAAGAGTTAGATAAATGATATTTAAAAACACTTTGGAAAAAGATTATTTTTATAAAAGATATTTTTATTAATAAAACTAATCAATAAAATTAATTAATTCTATTAATTAAATTGGGCTAGAAAATGGGTTTTATAAATTAGGCTTTTATAAAAACTATTTTTAAAAAGTTTTCGAAGATGAGCTTTTAAAAAGTTATTTAAAACGTTTTAGGAACTGGGCCTAGTAAAACTAGTTATAAAAAGGGGTTTTCGGAGATGAGCTTTTAAAAAGAGTTAGAAAATGGTTTTGGACTTAAAACATTTTATTTTAGACTCGTTCTTTATTGTTTCCTCGATCCGGACCAATTGGAGCAGGGTATTAGTCATCATAGGGTACTAAATGGAGAGACACGATTATGTGTCTACAGAAGCCCCCACTTTGATTGAGGTTTGTAAAACCGAAAGTCAAAGTATACGTGTCAGGACGGACAATGATTCTTGATGCTCTGCAATCCAAAATCACTCTTTTACGCTTGTATCTGCAAAACAAGCAAAAGTTTCAGGAACAGACATATGTGGAACAAATTCGCAAAATAATCATGAATCTTGCAAAAATGAAATGATATAGGTGAAAAGGAATCATGAGCTATTTTAGTCCGGCTCATGTCGGCGTAGAGCTACTTTAGTCCCACTCCAGGGTTGTGTTATGATGTGTAAAGCTACTTTAGTCCCGCTCCAGGGCGTAGAGTTATTTTAGTCCCACTTCAGGACATAGAGCTACTTTAGTCCCGCTCTAGGGCATAGAGTTATTTTAGTCCCACTCTAAGACATATAGCTACTTTAGTCCCGCTCCAGGGCGTAGAGTTATTTTAGTCCCACTCCAGGGCATAGAGCTACTTTAGTCCCGCTCTAAGGGAATAGAGTTACTTTAGTCCCACTACAGGGCATAGAGCTACTTTAGTCCTGCTCCAGGGCATAGAGTTACTTTAGTCCCACTCCAGGGCGTAGAGCTACTTTAGTCCCGCTCCAGGGCATAGAGTTACTTTAGTCCCACTCCAGGGCATAGAGCTACTTTAGTCACGCTCTAAGGCATAGAGTTATTTTAGTCCCACTCCATGGCATAGAGCTACTTTAGTCCCGCTCCAGGGCATAGAGTTACTTTAGTTCCACTCCAGGGCGTAGAGCTACTATAGTCACGCTCTAGGGCATAGATGATGGTCCGCAGACCTAGCGCTGGATTTGCCTGCTGTGTCGGCTTGTATTAGTTTGCAGACCCAGCGCTGGATTTGCCCGCTGTTTTGATTTGTATTGGTCCGCAGACCCAGCGCTGGATTTGCCTGCTGTTTTGATTTATACTGGTCTGCAGACCCAGCGCTGGATTTGCCCGCTGTTAATACTCCTGAGTACTTGTTGTCTCTTGGCTATGAAGCCCTCAAGCACATTGTAGAGGCTTGTGCGAAGGATGCAAAAGCTTGTGCTTGGCTTAGCATGTTGCGCTGGACGCAGTTTGCTGCGTGTGGCACAGCGTTGTCGGTGTGCTGGACGCACCATGTATATAGTGCTTGTCTTCCGCTGTTAAATCGTAATGGTCCGCATACCTTGGCAGAATACAACTCGTATAGAGTTGTTCAATGTTGGGTATCTGTAAACATAAAGAATACACAGATATACAGATAAACAATTAGGGGTCATGCATGTGTCCCGTGATGTGGGTGCTAGTGTATGAATAGGAAAAGACTTGACCTATAAAGAGTGACCTCTAATACTCTAGACTTAAAGGTGCGATCGTGTGTGCATACGTGTGTGTGTGTGTGTGTGTGTGTGTGTGTGTGTGTGTGTGTGTGTGTGTGTGTGTGACTCGATGATTGATGCCAGGATCCTATGGCTAAGAACGAAGGATGCAATGCTTGACACAATGTTTGGATAATGCAGATATGTAATTCAAATGTAGAGATATGACACTAATGCAGATATATGACACTAATGCAGATGATATGATGCTAATGCAAAGATATGATATGATTTTTGTTGTTCCTCTAAGCTTAATTTTTTCCTTTTAGAAAATTGTTTTTGAAAGAGGAGAATTGGGAAGCTCCCAAGGATGATCCACGTAGGTTATGTTTGATTCGAAATGTGTTGTAGTTGTTACGGGCCTAAGTGAGCCCATAAAACAGTTAGGATCTCGTATGGGTCTGGAGCCCACAATCTTTTATATCGACTCGTAATGAAGTCCTTATCAAGGTATACATGGAGCCTATGAAATAGGAGCAATGGGAAGCCTCCAAGGATGATTCATTTAGTTAATGGATGATGTTGGATTTGAAATTCGTTGTAGTTCTCGTAATGCTTGAGTTGTGTGTGCTTCGACTTTCCTATGCCAAGGGCCTAAGCGAGCCCATAATTAAATGCGATGTTGCATCCATGCGGGTTTAAAAACCCAAGATGTCATATATGGACTCATAATGATGTCCTTCAATAGGTCTGGACTTGGAGCCTATGATTTTCTGGATGGACACCAGTGATGAAGCCCCCAGTAAGATGGAGTTGATGAAGTACTCAACTTGATTGCTTGATTTTGAAGATATCTCGTCACGCTTAGTGGAAGTTTCGACCAAAGATTCCATATAGGGTTCCTAAGGTGAAAAGACAAGAAAGCCCAAAGAAAGGAACACTCAAAGGTGAAGCGCGGTCATAACGCTGAGTGTTAATAGGTTATGCTAAGGTTGGTTTAGAAGCGATAATGTAGTTGAGAAAACGGAAGGGAATAAGAATAAGAAAAGGGTGGAGCCATAATGAATTGACTCACACAATAAGGTAGGATAATGATGCAGGTTCAAATCCCAGTCTAGTTCTAAGGGTAGGGATGAGCATTGAAAATTCATGATTTTTGGGCGATCGCGCTTTTCCCATAGGCCTATGCGAGCCTTAAAAAAATATTTTGATTTAAAATGGCCGAGCCTCAAAAGAGGTTGCCTACGCATCCATGACGGAATCAGGCCAGTCGTAACTCTTAGCATTTTAATTGGTGGCCGATCATTTTGCTTTGGAGCCATTTGCGATGAATTAGGCATTGATTTAGAAGAGGTCTTTGGCAAGGGTAGATAATGATGTAGGTTTGGTTTGGATTGAAGCGGTCGGACATCGGGGTGAGGTTTACTACGTATCTTTAGCAGGATCAGACCATTCGTAGTTCATGCTAATGAATGAGAAGGTTCCTTGACTTTCGCCTAAGTCGCCCTTATGGGTTTTCGACCTAGCGGGCTTTGGTTTGTCTTTTATGGCTTATTGGGATGCGATATGCATGGTTGTTAAGAAGGTTTATCACAGAGATTTGAAGTTGGAGGTTTAGAATCGAAAGTCGAAGGTTTTGAAAAGAAAGTACTTTTGACAAAGCTATTGATGCGCTTATTTGCAACACTTCCTCTTTTTTTTAATCATTTTTGCTTTTGCTTTTTCGTTTTTTTTTTGCTTTGATTTTTTTTGTTGCTCTCTTTTTTTTGCTTGCCCTTTATATTGTATTGTTGTCAAATGTACTTCCTATGAGGTGGGTTAAAGGGAGAGGGGTGTTATATATTTAGGTTGAAATGGATGATAAGGATTGGAGAAAGGAAGGGATGCCTCTTTTATGCCAATTATGTTCATTGCCTTTATTAGAATAGTCATCAGAATTAGAAATTCATTTCTTTTAAGGCGACAATCGTGATTTTCATTAATGCTCTTTAGTGCAAGGTTAGAAAAGAAATACTCATTTATTAATTGAAAATTATGAGTGCATGCAATAAAAGGAAAATCCTATATTAGACTGGGCGAATAAGAGAAATGAAACAGAAAATGAAATCCTAAGTCTAGACTCCTACATCATGTGACGAGACAGCTCCGTTGCTTCGGTCTTCATGAGGTCTCTTTCTAAATGAAAAGAAAAGAAGTGTATTTTTTTGTGCTGATTGGACCTAAGCGAGTCCAAATGCTTTAATGAGCGATTGGGCTTATATGTCTATTCCTATGGCATTTAGGTCATTGTCTTCAGCATTTTTGCAGCAGTTGGGACTGTTAGCCTCCGATTGTCTATCATATTTTGGATAAGCTCTTTTAACTTGTAGCAGGTCGCAGTCTTAAGTCCATTGCCTCTATGGTATTTGCAATAGGCATCCCATTGTATATTTGCATTACGATTCTCTTGAATAGCAGGGTAGTGTGCCTCTAGTATGATGACACGTGCTACAAGATCTACCAGTATTCCCTTCAACTCATCAACTTGTTATTGAAATGTGTTTATCATATTGTATATTAGAAATGGAGTGATGGTGGAGAGAAAGGAATGGGATGGAAGAATGTATGCTTGTTTTAAAAAGTTGAGCTTCTAGGAACAAAATAGCATCTCCTAAATGAATGATATATATTTTTTTGGATTTTTTTCTCTTGTGGATGCACCTAGACCTAATGCATGTATGCATGACTCTTTTGGATGCACCTAGACTTAATGTATGTATGCATGACTCAATCTATGCGTTCGAACCTATAAAGGCTGCCTACATATCCCAAAAGAGGGAATCAGATCGCTTGTAGTTCGGGACTACTAAATGTGGAATGCATGAAATGAAATGGAGAGTATGGATGCAATGAGAATCCTAAATGCCTATTACGAACTCTAATTATGCATGAGGTGTATGCATGACGGACTATGCAGTGCAAGAGGATTCTAGTATGAATACAGTCCTAATTGATATGAAATTCTAATGACTTCAGAATCCTAGACTTGATAGACTTCTAATGACGTTAGAATTCTATATTTGGTGAACTTTCAAGGATGCTAGACTCCTAATATGCATGAAACTCTAGTGGACCTAGACTTCTAAAATGAATGGAATTCAAATGGTTTTAGACTCCTAATATGGGAGGAACTCTAATGGATTCGAAACTCCTAATATGAACGGAATTCTAATGGATTTAGACTCCTAAGATAGACATAATTCTAATGGTTTTAGACTCCTATTATGCATTAACTTTCTATGGATTATAGACTTCTAAGATGGATGGGACTCAAGCAGATTAAGACTCCTAACATGGATAGAGTTAGACGAGTTTGAGAATTCTAAATGGAGTGAAACTGGATGAACATTGACATATGGGCTAGATGAATTTCTAATGACGTTAGAATTCCTAAGCGGATGAGACTTTTACAACAAGATGGACACTAAGAAGAATCCTAAATGGTTTGCACATGAAAAGATGGATAATATACATGAAAGGATGGGATAGAGAAAAAGGATGAATTTTTTAAAAAAATACGTGATAGGAAAAAAGATGGAGATTTTTTTTTTAAAAAAAAGGTGATAGAAATTTTGAAGTAGATAGGAGATTGAAGATGGGATGAAATTTTGAAAAAGATAGGAGAATGATTTTTGAAAAAAAAGATGAGCATGAATTTTCGAAAAGAATGGGAGAAATAGTTTGCTAAAAGATGGGGATAGAATTTTTGAAATAGATAGGGGATAAAAAAAATGAAAGATGGAGAATTTTTTTTTTGAGATGAAATTTTTTTATTTTTCTTTTAGAACTAAAAAAAATGAAAGAATATAGTGGTATATAGAAAAAATGGACGGATAGGAAAATAAGATAATTATCCTAGAATTGGTATTACACGCCACAAGAAACCCAAACATTTTGGAACAAGTATGCATGCAGCAGCGACGCACACAACAAAGGGTAGATACGCATGGTGCAACGCTAAGGGCTGTAAGAACAAACTCGCGTAGAACGCAGGTCAGAAGCGCAACACGCAGATATGCAGTGCGTGGGACGCGGTCTAATGCGCGACACACTGTGGTCTTGCGGCGGGCGCAGTAAGGTAGCGTCAAGCGCAGGTTATGCGGAAACACCATTTGCGCTAAGCGTGGCTTATACGGAGACGCGATTTTTACTTTTTGCTCGTCGCTTATATTCGTTTGATTGTTTTGACTCGAAACATCGCTAATATGAAACAATTAATGGCACGCACACACAAATATGCACAAGTTAGATAATAATATGTAAAGTTCCAACCTAAAAGTCAAGTTCAACGCTCAACTATGGTCAGGTTTAGGTTAAGGCTGAAAAGGGTTGGGTAGGTTTGCTTATGACTAAGTTCCAACACTATCGCTCATGAAGCTTTTTGAAGGACAAAGCGCAAACCCCCCGGGAGTGACCTCACACATAGAACATGTGCTAATGAGGCAAGGTAAATTGTCCTTATGGTGGCTGAACAATAGCCATTCATATGCAAAACAATAAATTATTCAAAGGCATAAAAGGAGAATGAATCGTATTTTTCAAGTTTCACCCACTCATTTAAAATAAATTAATTTTTTAAAATCCTCCCCAGTAGAGTCGCCAAATTGTAGGCGTGAATTTTATTCCTTTATGCCTACACGCGGTGTGAGCGCGTTATTTGACTACCCCATTGTTAAGGTTTTGTTAAAAATATGTTTTTGAAGTCGTCAACAAATTTTTAGAGGAAAACTTATAAACCTAATTGGATATTGAACTGTAGGGACATCTTAGGGACTTATCCAATGTATATTTCTCCGTCCTGACTCCATAGATGGTCAAAATGAACCATAGATCGAGTTCGGGGGTAAGGGTACAAATATGGTCATAATGAACCACGTTTGTCCATTGCTGGCCTTTACTAAATATCGATTCATTACAGATTTTATGCAAAAGAATAATCATATAACGTTTTAAACAACCTAAAAATAATTAGTCTAGGTTGGTTCAAGAAACACATAAAAGAATAATTTTTTTAGTGACAAGTTATTATGCAATCATATTACAAGGTTCCTAGCAGGTTGTCAAATTTATCTGAATTAGTTAGAACAGTTCCTTGAGTCTTGTTTAGCAATAATAACATGTGGGTGATAAAATCATGCAGAGGACAAAAATAAAACAATCAGACATAAAAAATAATATGTTCATGAAAAGAAATAAAAATAAGAAAAGAAAATATTGCAAGGAGTTAGTATAGTATATAAAATACTTACAGTCGCAGAAATACATTAATAATCTACATCATGAATAGAAGGTTAGTAACTTCAAGAAAATAATAAAAAAAAATAAAGAAATATAATAAAGTTAATTTTATTGACCCTCTGAAATTATACCACCGTCCGGGATCGTTGATTTGTACGGATCTTGGAAAATTGGATTGTCGTACGAGTCTTAAAAAGATTTATGTTTTGCGTTTGTTTTGGTAATATGGTGTAATATGAGTGTTACGTGATGTTAATGATGATCACAAGATGAGTTGTTGTTGTCTGTTGTGCGTGAGCGTAGATGATCAAGTGATGAAGGTATTAGATGATGAATGATGATGATGTTGTATTATGGCGTATGACGATGATGCTGTGGGTGATGAGTGATTTCGGGTGAGAGGCTAAGGATTTTTGATGACGTGGTGCAAGTTGGATGAAGGTGATGCGCAAGGCCTCAATCTGTGCTAATTATAAAGTTGGGCTCTAAATATAAAAATATAATGCATAGATTGTAAAATTATAAATAATGTATTTTATAAAATATATCATTGTTAAAATATTTATGACAAAAAAAAGCTCAGGTTTAAAGAATATGACTAAAACAAACATTTAACTTAAGACTTTTGGGCCCTCCAAAAAAAAGTGGGGCCCTGTGCTGTTGGTCACTTTGCACGCCCTATTAGACGGCCCTGGTGATGCGTGAGTCTTGATGAATTTTAGGTGTAGGTGTAGTTAAGCGGTGAGGATGAGAGAAATCTGGTGAGGTGATGCGAGTGATTTTGTGAGTGAGATTGCCGAGGGAATTTGGTGTGTCGAGGGTGTTATTGTGCCGTGGAGATTATACGGTGAATTCGTTAGTGAGTAGATGATAATTGTTAGGAGGATATTATGTAGTGTAGGTTTAGGTAGTTGTATTTCAATAAGTTTTTTAAAGATTTTTATTAAAAAAAGATTTTAGAAGAGAGTTAGATAAAGGATATTTAAAAACACTTTTGGAAAAGATTATTTTTATAAAAGATATTTTTATTAATAAAGCTAATCAATAAAATTAATTAATTCTATTAATTAAATTGGGCTAGAAAATGGGTTTTATAAATTGGGCTTTCATAAAAACTATTTCTAAAAAGTTTTAGAAGATAGGCTTTTAAAAGGTTATTTTAAAACGTTTTAGGAACTAGGCCTAGTAAAACTAGTTATAAAAAAGGGGTTTTCGGAAATGGGCTGTTAAAAAGGGTTAGAAAATGGTTTTGGACTTAAAACATTTTATTTTAGACTCGTTCTCTATTCTTTCCACGATCCGGACCAATTGGAGCAGGGTATTAGTCATCATAGGGTACTAAATGGGGAGACACGATTATGTGTCTACAGTAGGCAATGAAAACATGCATACACCAACATGTCTTATTCCGTGCTCGCGTTTTAGCGAATGAACTTTTCGTAGATTACTCTTTTCTCGGTTTTTAGCGAATGAACTGTTGTAAGTTATTCTCTTGTTCACTATTTAGCGAATGAATTTTTGATAAGTTTCTCTTTCCTCACTTTTTAGCAAATGAAATTTTCGTAGGTTATTTCTTTTCTCACTTTTTAGCGAATGAATTTTCGTACGTTGTTCCTTTCATGCGTTTTTAGTGAATCAACTTTTCGTAAGTTGTTCCTTTCTTGCTTTTTAGCGAATGAACTTTTCATAAGTTATTGCTTCTCGCTTTCGAGCAAATAAAACTTTTTGTAAGTTATTCTTCTAGAATCATTTTCAACCAAATCAATTTATCTTAAATTATTCTTTTCCAGCCAAGGAACTTTTCGTAAGTTATTATTTTCTCTATCGCTTTTAAGCGAATGAACTTTTCGTAAGTTACTCCTTTTAAAATAATCAATTATACCTATCTTTCATGTGAATAAACTTTTAATAAGTTATTCCTTCCTTTCTCACTTTTGAGCGAATAGACTTTTGGTAAGTTAATATTTTCATCATACGTCATACATGATACATGGTTAACACTTCTCCTTGCAGGCTAATTTGAATTGCTTGTGATTATTGTCTTGCAGACTTATGCTTGTTTTGTAGGTACCGATAATAAAAGAGTTGTTTACATTGGAACGTCCCGACACTGAATACTTTGACTTTTGGTTTTTCAAACCTCAGTCAAAGTGGGTGCTTTTGTGGACACATAAACGAGTTTCCCCATTTAAGTATCCAATGATGATACATATTGTCGTCCTACTTGGTTAGATCCGGAGAGCAATCCAAAGAGCTAAATTCCAAAATCGTTTTAAAGGCCCAAAGTCCATTTTAAAGATAAAAAGCTTCCGAATCCAATTTTAAGAGTCCAATTAATAATTCATGATAATTAATTAAAATTTCCAATTTTCTACATTATACTCCCCTCTTTTTTCATTTTCTATGTTGTACCCCAATCTTTTAAAAATTCTACAATGTACCCTTAAACTTAGCTTTTTTAATGTATAGTGCCCGATTGCCGACTAGGTATCATAAATTTTGTTACCTTTTTGTGATCTTTAGGAGCTAGGCTAACTTGTTTATAGTTTACTATCAATATACACATCTTATAAGCAAGATTAATTCATTAGATTACAAATTACAGATAAAATATTTGCCTTCGAGTTAATAGTAAGGACACAGTGTGTAAAATATGGTAAGTTGAAGGGTATCATGTGGAATTTCAAAAATGTTGGGGTACAACGTAAAAATCAAAGAAACACAAGGGTATAACGTAGAAAAACCCAATATTCTTTATCATATGATTTTCATGAAAATCAGTTTTTTATCTTCTAGAAGAATAATTTCCGGTTTTAAGTGGTAATATTTGATAAAGGATAAAAAGAAACTTTTAATTTCGGATAATATATAAACCTACTTAGACCTACGGTTGCGCATCGCACCGTCGTATTTGCGTTCGGCACACTATTTTGCGCACGCGCCATCATCGACCAATTAGCAAAACATAATAACACAAAAACTTATGCGCTAACGCATGCCACCTGAGCGCCACGTAGGCAGCATATGCCAGGCGCAGGAGGCATCTGTTAGGTGCATGAGCCTTTGATAATTTATGCCTCTCTTCATTAGCCCATTTTTCTCTTTCCGTTTTCGCATGTCCCAACCCCATTTCAAGTAACCATCAGGCGGATGCAATTAAAATGCTAATACCTAGACGATGATTCATATAAGAGACAAAGGAGCAACTGAAACTAAGGTGCGATGCATAGCATAATGGATCTTACTATATTTCCATAATGGATTAAATATATAGGAGACAACAGACATGCCATCGAACTTTGATCTACCGAATAACAAAAATATGCAACCAATAGATCTTCTTATGTACAGATAGAAGATTTATTCCATCACCCACCCAGAAGCGAAAAGAAAAATACATGATTGCTTCATAAAAGTTGCACCAATTTATATACTTGTTTTATACAATCTACACAAAATATGTATAATACTTGTTTCATACAATCTGCGAGAAACCTATGCACTTACTTCATACAATATACACGAAATTCTTATACCTATTCCACACAATCTGCACAAAATTAATGTACGTATTTCATAATAATTGCACGAAGTAGGACATTAAATTTCATATGCTTTGCATGAAATTGGGGTAATTTTCGGGGAAAAAGAATCACGACATTTAAATTTGAATTGAGGTTATGAAGGTCTTAATCACTATCATTTACTATAGATCTAATACAAGTTTCTTCAATTATAAAAATAAAACATGGTCACTTAATTTTATTTTTCTTCTGAGGTGAGATGAGGAGAGGGAAGTTTTTTTCTTAATGAATGTAAAAATAAAGGTTTACAGTTGTGTTTAATAAACTAGGGTTGCGTTTAACATCCCCCTTATTATATTGAAGTTACTAACGAGTTTCTTGTGTGTTTAATGAACCATCCTAGTTAAATTTTTAGGGTGTTTGAAATATATATTGTTTGATTGTTTAAATAAAACTAGATTTATGAATCGTATTTAGTATAGGCCAATAATTGGTGAATTTGATTCCTGATCATATTCGTACCCTCACCCCCTGTAGGCATGGCATTTTGATTCCTTTAATGCCTACACGCGGTATGAGCGCGTTATTTGACTACCCCATTGTTAAGGTTTTATTGAAAACATGTTTTTGAAGTCGCCAACAAATTTTTAGAGGAAAACTTATAAACCGAATTGGATATTGAACTGTAGGGACATCTTAGGGACTTATCCAATGTAGATTTCCCCGTCCTGACTCCATAGATGGTGAAAATGAACCATAGATCGAGTTCGGGGGTGAGGGTACAAATATGGTCATAATGAACCACGTTTTGCCCATTGCTGGCCTTTACTAAATATCGATTCATAACATATTTTATGCAAAAGAATAATCATATAACGTTTTAAAGCACCCTAAAAGTAATTAATCTATGTTGGTTCAAGAAACACATAAAAATACTAATTATTTAATGACAAGCTAAGTCATTATGCACTCATATTACAAGGTTCCCAGCAGGTTGTCCAAATTATCTGAATTAATAGAACAGTTCTGTAGGTTTTGTTTAGCAATAATAACATGTGTGTGATAAATATCATGCATAGAACAAATAAGGCAATCAGGAATATTATATACAAGAATAATAAAAGGGTTAAAATTTACAAAGCAACGCGATTATCAATTAAAGATCTACATCATGACAAAAAACTGTTAGTAACTTCAATATAAAATATAATTATTCAAGGATCCTCAGGGTTATACCTATGCGGTTTAGATCGAAGAGCGTAACGACTTTCAGGCGGAGCAATCGTGGATAGGGCTGAGCACCGGTCCAGAACCGGACCGGACCGGACCGGAACCGGCTGGACCGGTGGACCGGAATTGAGCAGTTTTGTGGACTTGGATCGGACCTGTTTTTATTCCGGTCCAGACCGGAACGGACCTGATTTTTCAGGTCCGGTCCGGTTTTGGACCTGTTGGACCTATTTTTCAATTTTTTTCAATTTTTTTTTTAAAAAAAATGTTTAATATATACATCTATTTCACTGTATTTTTTGATTTCTGCCATGTTTATATTCATAATACTAGATGATAAAAAAAAGAAATTAAAAGATACGAAGTTCTAACATTTAGATCTAACATTCTTCTTCATTAAAAGATACTAGATGATAAAAAAAAGTTTAGATGATAAAAAAAGAAATTAAAAGATGCGAAGAAATTAAAAACGTTTAGATCTAACATTCTTCTTCATTTCATTCAAAGATTACAAAACTTGCTACCAAAGTACACCAAACTTGATCAAATTTTCGAAAAAGAAAAACGAACAAGAAAAAAAATGCAGTTAATTCCGATTCAACAACAAATTCGATCATAACATGTAAATACTGCAAATATCGAAATCAAAGAAATTACATTTTTTTTAAAAAAAAATCTTACAGCTGCAACACCACCACCAAGAATGACGTATTTGAAGTGTTTTGTCCGCCATGGATGAATGCTTCGTAGATCGATTGAGATTACACTACAGCGAACAATTTAGACGGAGAAATAAGGAGGAGTGAGAGGAGGAGGAGAGAGAAAGAGAGTGAGAGGCTTGTGAGTTGTGAGTGTGTTTAGAAACTAGGGTTTCAAACAAAACTGCCACGTCTGCCAGCAGCCCCTTTTTTTACTTTTCTCATGTAAGTCAATTTTTTGTAAATTTAAAACCGGGTTTCCGGTCCGGACCGTTGGATTCCGGTTTTTGACCGGACCGGAAACCCGGAATCAACATTTTCTTTGGACCGAGGACCGGACCGGAATCTCCGGTCCGGTCCGGTCCGGTCTAGATTCCGGTCCGGACCGGTCCAAATTCTGGTCTGGACCGGTCTGTTGCTCAGCCCTAATCGTGGAACCAGGAACGTAATATGATCAGTAATTGGAATTGATTTGAAAGATTGAAGTATTTTGAGATTCGTAATAGTATTCGGAAGGATTCGTGAAGATTTTGTGTTCGTAAAATAATAATTCCAAGCCGTGTCTGATTCGGGAAATCAGCCCGTATTTCTAGGCGAAAAGAACCGCGCGCGCTGCATGCAAGTCCTGCGCCAGGCGCAAGGACACGCGTCAGGCGCAGATTGGCGTGCCTGACGTTGTCTGTCCAGTTAAAAGTTTACACGTGGAAACGCGTTTTTGGAAAGATAAAAAAGTAGCTTGCGTCTCACATAGGACTTGCGCCAAGCGCAGGACTCTGTGTGAGTCACAAGTACACGTGTCAGGCGCTCATTGGCGCGCCTGACGCGATCTGGCCAATGTGCTGGACGCACGTGGCACGCTGAGCGCAACCGCCACGTCCGGCGCAAATTCCAGTATATTCGTTTTTTATTCTACGCGTGCTTTTAAGATGCCATTTTTATCCCTAAAAATTCAGAGATTGAATTTTATGGGATGAAAATCTGATTTATGCTCTAAAGATAATAATAAAAGCTTTTATGAAAATATTTATTAAAACAATAAATATTTAATTGGGCTTTTAAAATGGACTTAAAATATTTTACGGGTTTAATTTACAATTAATCATCATGGATAATTAATTAGGCTTTTATAATATTATTTCAAAACACATATGGCCTGGTTATTCAGATTGCTCTTCCATTAAGCCGTGCCAACTAATACCGCGGTATATTTCATCATTGGACCCTTAAATGGGGAGACACGATTATGTGTCTACGGAAGCCCCCACTTTGACTGAGGTTTGCAAAACCGAAAGCCAAAGTACACATGTGGGGTCGGAGAATGACTTCAGATGCTCTGCAATCCAACAAAAGGAATCATGTACCTACAAATCAAACAAAAGTTTCAAGAACAAACATACATGAAACATATTTGTAAATTAAAGGTAGGAAAAAGGAATCATGAGCTATTATGGTCCAGCTCATGTCGGGGTAGAATTTTTGGCCTCCTCCAAGGCAATATGTGTAGAGCCTTTGTCCCGCCCCAAGGCAATTGGTGTAGAGTTTTTGGCCTGCTCCAAGGCAATAGAGCCTTTGTCCCGCTCCAAGGCAAATGGTGTAGAGTTTTTGGCCTGCTCCAAGGCAATAGAACCTTTGTCCCGCTCCAAGGCAATTGGTGTAGAGTTTTTGGCCTGCTCCAAGGCAATAGAGCCTTTGTCCCGCTCCAAGGCAATTGTTGTTGAGTTTTTGGCCTGCTCCAAGGCAATAGAGCCTTTGTCCCACTCCAAGGCAAATGTTGTAGAGTTTTTGGCCTGCTCCAAGGCAAATGTTATAGTTGATTTGAAGTGGTCCGCAGACCTAACGGTTTGTATCCCGTTGTTGACGGTTTGTGTTCCATCATTGATTTTCCTAAGTGTTCGTTGTCTCTCGAGTAATACATGTTGAAAATTTGTAGGATGGCAAGATTGTATTTTTCGTAAACTTTTGAAAGTTCGTTGAATTGTCGCGCGTAATGTCGTCACGAACATTTGAAATCATTTGGAATTAAGTGTGTGGGCCCCACCTGGCTAAGAAGCCCCTAAGCGTGCTGTACAGGACTGTGCGCCAGATGCACAGGCCTGCGCTTGGCGTGGGATGTTGCGCTGGTTGCAAATTTGTGCGTCAGACGCACGTTTTGTTTGTGCGCCTGGCGCGCGTGGCGCGCTGAGCACAGGTCTTTAAAAGACCTAAAAAAAAGGCACGGGCGCTTCTCTTTCTTCCCCATTTATTTCCTTCCCCGCCGTTTTCACTTCTCTCTCTCCTCTCATACTTCGAAACTCCATTTTTGCATTTCAAAGCTTCAAACTTGTTAGATTCTTTAGATTTAAGCTAGAGGAGTAATTATTTTCACTTGATTGTTATTTTTGTGAACTTTTTGGGCGTTTTTGAGCGGTTTTCAAGGGGTTCAAAGCTTGACATTTCCGACCCATTTCCAGGCTGTTTTCCGGCAACTTCACGGTTGATTTTCCGGCGACTTTTTCGGTCAGTTCCCTTGTTCTTTTGCAATTTTTTATTTCAACTACTTCTTTTTTTTATTTTCCGCGATTTTGCTCTTTTTTCTTCGGTGCGTGATTGTGGCCGCTGTTTCAGGTGACGTGCGCCGCCTTACTTGAACTCCGGCGAGTTTTTCGGTGAATTTTCTTGTTCTTCACGAGTTTGATACTCGTTCCATGTGAGTTCTTTGTTAACTTTGTAGTTCGATAATTCTTTAGATCATGAATCTAGAATTATATTGTGTTTAATGTGGTTTCTAAATCTGGAACTTAGAAACATGTTTAGGGGGGAATTTTGAACTTGATGACAATGTTTAGATCATGAATCTTAAGGTCAGAATTAGCGTAGTTTCTAAGTATGGAACCTAGAAACATGCTTAGGGAACTCTGAATGTGTGGATTTGCTGCTGGTAGAAATCATGTTTTAGGCGATGATATCTATTCTTTTGCTATAATCTGCATGTTATAACTGAAATGGATTATGGGAATGTAGTGGTGACGCTTTGAAGCGGTTTTAGAAATTACCGATTTATGAAATCTGGTAATTTATGTTAGAGTCGGGAACTCTTTGATTTTAGTTTTATTTGTGATTTTCAATCCGATTAGCATGTTGTCGGAATATTCGGGTAGAGAGGACGATGGTAGGGCTGCTTCACGTACTAGGAAGGCGTGGAAAGCTGAGGGGTGGACTCCTGATCAGCTGCATTTTGATCCACAGCACCATGTTTCGCATCGACCGCTCTCAGGCATTGTAAGTATCTGTGTTTTGTCGTCCTCGTTTTAGGTTAAGTTCTAGGCATTTTCATTAATTGTACTTACATTCGCAGGACGAGGGTAGGACTCGTCATTTTGGCACTTTTGACTTTGATTGGCTCAAGAAGGTTCGAAAGCGCCGGGATCGAGCTGTTCTGATTGAGCAGAGCGGTCTATCCTCTTTCCCAGATGTTTACGAGAACCTGGGAGACGTTCATTCTTCCCAGATCGTGGTCCGTGGCCTGTTGGAGTGGTGGTGGGATACCACCAACTCCTTTCACACACGTCGGGGAGAATTGACCATCACTCCGCTGGATTTCTCTTTGATCTTCGGCTTATCTTTCACCGGGGCCTGGGTACCGATGGGTGAGTCGTTGTCGTTTAGCACGACAACGGTCAGAAATTTAATTGGCCCAGTTGCCGACACTCTTCCCCCGGGCTCGTCATATGCTCCTCGGTCATTGGCGGCCGAGGGACTTACTACACCAGGCAGTGCTATGGCTGGCTATTTGCGGCCTACTACGTACTGACAGGGGATCGCGTGTTTCGACGAAATACTTGATATCTCTGGAGAACCTGTCTGAAGTGTCGACCTTTGATTGGGCCGAGTTAGGCTATTGTAGCCTTTTGTCTTGTCTGCGCACTGCTTGCAGGCAGTTGAGGGATGGTGTAACAGCCCGATTCCCGAGTTGCTAGCTTAACTCGCTTAATAATCACAAATCTCAATTAACACCAAAGCAATAATAATCACTTATAAATTAGATAATAATCGTAGCGGAAACAACTTGAAATATACGATCCTGGAACTGTGGGTTATGAGCCCACAAAACAAAATCCTTTATATAAGACTTCAATTACATAGCCATTCAATCTCAAATTCCATGGCAAAAGAATAATCTATATTGTAAGTAATTCTAAATAAACTCCTCTATATAGAAACTTAAATCTCGGACTTTAACCCACAATACGCAATTCGAATCATAACTTTGCTCTCAACTCGATTTTGGCTTCCAACACAATCCTGCAACAAAGTTTGACTCTGCCACCCACCAAGTGACAGGCCACAGAAATGACAACACTATTAGCAAAGCTGAGTACACACTGTATAATAGAAAATACAAGCTTAGGTGTATTTTGAAAACTAATTGATAACACATAGTCATAATAGCAAGTAGTCATAATCACTTCAATTACTTAGAGATTTCATAAGATCAATCTTTTAATATGACCGCGAGCGTAGCAAACTGTTGAGGGTCGTCACCCCACCTTTTACTGTTCTGCTTGCAAGACTTAACCCGGACATGTCCTACTTCCGCCAGGATTTCCCCCTCCTGGTTGGGAAAAGTTAGGGAATACCTGCCCTAACCCGGGTGTATGCTCATGCCTCGCTTCCGTGATTAAAAACCAAGACATTTAGTGTTTCATTACCATACAATTCCATACATTTAACAAATTTCATTTAAAAGCATAAACATGTCAATTTAGTGTTTAAGCCTAGCTTAGGATAAGTAAAACATCTCAAGTGAACCATAGCATGATAAATCCATGTTATATACTCAAAACACACAACATAATATACACATCAAGTGATTTCATTCCATAATCATGCTTCAATAATAGAAAGAAATAATCACCTAACTATAGATAGGAAAACCTCTAGGTTACAATCCAAACTAAGTGTGTACCTTTACTTAGGTTGCTTAGTGCACTTAAAACTTCTTATCCCAAGTGGTTTACCCTTCCTATAGCTTCCCTGAATATGTAAAGTGCTAGGGATTAGTTTACACAAGTTTTAGAACATATATAACTAAGCTAAGTACAAGAGAGATGGAAAGTTGTACTTACATCAATCTGTTTTATGTTCCTATGGAGTTTTCTACAACTTCCCAAGGCTTGAAAACTCTACCAAAAGCTTGAAATGCTAGGGAATTATGTCTAGAAGAGTTTTATGTAAAGATAAGTAGGTGTTGAAGAAGAAGAATTAGGAGAAAAGAATCGAAAAACCAAACAACCTTTTATAGGGCATTTCTGGCGGTACCCTAAGGGGAGGGAAACCTATTCTGGGTGAGGTCGGTTTCTTGGAGTTTCTAGGTGATTCTTATTGGAGGTGTTAGCTTGAGGTGTTGGCTTTCATGCATGCAAATATCTTTAAGAGATCGACACTCAAGCAGCTGCTAAGAAGCATTCTTTGAGTATAGGTACAAACTGATATTTTAGCTGGCCAGATTTTACTATGTAAGGAATCTACTATATTAATCCACGTGTATTTTGGGAACAATTGACCATTTTAACCTTAAAACATCCCAAACATAACATAGGTCAAGTTTGATTAGGTTCTGAGCTCAGATTCAACCCAAAAAGCCTCTTTAACTGGAAGTTTATTGTTAACCGATAAAACGGTCTCTATGCGATTTTCATAATCTTAAGGAATAAGGCTCTCAAAGGCTTTCTAACTTATCTATTGTAACTCAAGGCTTTCTTAACCACTAAGAATGATAATCCTTATCCTCTTTGACCTTTCTTAACCACTAAGAATGATAGTGCTTATACACAAGCTTTCTTAACCACTAAGAATGTTAGAGTTTATCCACTTGCTTTCTTAACCACTAAGAATGTTAGAGCTTATCCACTTGCTTTCTTAACAATTAAGAATGATGGTTCTTATCCACTTTTGTCCTAGTATGATGTTGGAGAGAATTCTAACTACTTAAAGGACCAAAGCCTGATAAAGACTTAATATAGCTAAAAAAATAATTGAACATGCTTAAAAATTCAGGCAGTTACAGATGGTGACCCGGTCTCCATCTTCGGTCCGTGGAGACTTCTAGAGGTACGATCTGATACGCTGCCTGTTTTTTATTTTGCAATCCTGACTGGACCTGATGTGATTTTTTTGTTGTAGATCTGGTTTTATGAGTACTTTTCGGGACTGGCCCCGGAAAGGGTTCTTGATCGCTCTTTTCCTGCCGGCCTTTCTTGGGCGCAATGCAGAAGGACGCGATATGGTGCTGTGGAGAGTGTTCGGAAGGCCATTCGGCGAGTCAAGGACGACAAGGTAATCGTAGTGAATCACCCTCATTTTTCCGTGCATGTAGCAAATGTTAACTTCTCTTTGTTCTGCAGGTTACATTTTATCCTTGGGCGTCGTTTCTGGATATGCCTGATTGGGCTCATAAACCTCGCCTTCTGACCCGTGAGAGGGTCATTCTCTATGGGGAGGGGCACCCTGTGTCGTACCTGGGCGAGCGGGTGACCCGTCAGTACGACGGTACGCTGCTATTGTTGGTACCTCATGACCCCCCTGTCACTATGATGGACAGGGATGCTCTCGTTCAGGCTGTTGAGGGGGGGAGGGTGCGCTTCGGGCAAGCTACCACGACTTCGTTTTTCGTGATCGTGATTACTGGACTGATCTCTTGCCTTGCTTGGCTCCTCCTGTCAAGTTTAACGAGGCATGGACCTTGAATCTGCTTATTCTTGCTCATTTTGACATGATCAAAATATTGACTGTTATCGTTTTCTTTTGGCAAAAAGCTGCCGCGGCTCGTGTTTCGTTCGTTCCGGATATGAGAATTCTATACGTTGGAGTTTCCGGACCTGTTGAGGAGATGATTGATGTTGCCCCAGAGGTAGAGCAGCACGCTGTTCGTCCTATACCAGCCCATGTGAGCTCGGTAAGTTTTGAAAGTCAGGAACATTTATTTATTCATTTAACTTGTAGTGACTTATGCATTGTTTATTTTCAGGTTCCTCAGGAGACTGTCGTCCAGATTCTCCGACTAGTTGACTCGCTAAAGCATAGGATGGCGAAGCTAAAGAGGAGCATGTCCTGTCGTCGTAGCGACGCACATAGCCAGGTAGACTGACATACTGTGCTTTGATTGTTGTTTTTCCCTTGTTGCACTTGTTTTGCTAATGCATTGTGACATTTTGTGCAGCCTCGTCCTCATGAGAGCGAGCCTCGTCCCGAGGTGAGGATATCGACTCGGTCTAGGACTTCGACTAATACTCCTCGAGAGTCGTCATCTGAGAGGCCTCAGATGGGCCCGTTTACTGCGCAGTTCGGCATGGGAAGTATGGATTTTATGAGGGGTGTCAGGCCTGAATCCATGTTCTGGGCCTTCTCCGATGTGGATGCAACAAATGCAGATGTTGCAGCAGATGTTGCGGACGCAACATATGCCTCCCATGTGGCAGACGCCGCCTATGCATCCTTCCATGCAGCCTGGGATAGGCTATCACATGGGCGAGTCGAGTGGGGTTCAGATCGAGGAGCCGGAGGACTCCTCTTCGAGGGAGCAGGATCCCCACTCTTCTTAGATTTCTGTGTTGTTTTGCTCCTGTGTACCTGTGCCCTGCACTTTTGTTATGATATTTATATTTTGCACATTGATATGTATTGCGCGTTTTGTTCAAATTGTCATTTCATTGGTGTTGCCTTTTATGTTGTTGATGGAATTTTGCTAGCAATGTGACTCGTATCCTAAAATGCAACGTATGGATGCACGACAACATTTTGAATGCGACTGAATGGAAACCGACTTTCTCGTAACAAAAAGAAAAGAAAAGGACAGAGAGAAGGGTTTGGGCGGGTGGGTTTTAAATGAACCAAAATTGTAGGAGGTAAAAAAAGTATTTTTCATCCGAATTGTAGGAGGAATGGCCCAAAATCGTGTGATAATCCGAATCAATATGTAACACCCCAGAATTTCAAAGCGGAAAAGAAAGAACTAATAATAGTATTAATAGGACGATGGCGGAAACATCGTCTTCTGGGAATGTCACTACTACAAGAAATGTGTTTAAATAACTAAGTGATAAACCAACATAAGTAAATAGTATAAATAAATTAAATTTATTAAAGTTATATCCAAAAGATAAAACTAACTCTTCAACTAACTAAAAGTCTAAGCCTAAAACATCTAACATTTTAATGCTCACAACTCAACCCGAGCCCAAAACCAAAGAAGATTCCCATCAACATAACCTGCAAAATATATAACAACAATCCACAATCAGTGGGGAGTAACTAGCAGTTCTCCCAGAACAAAAGAAATCAAAGCATGATTCAGACATATATTAATAAGAAAGGAAATAATAAAGTCAAGTCAACTACGATATGCATCCACTTCCATATAACTCACAAATAACGCAAGTGAATAATAAATAGCAAGTGAGTTGGATAAAAATAAATAAATCATCTCAAAAGTACTTTTATAAAAATAGAAGTATAGGTAAAGCAAGTTATTGAGTCAGAAACCGAACACTAGTGAATCGCAATTCACTTCCTAAGGTTTGTCAGATCGCAATCTCCAGGTCAGTCTATGGGCTTACGTTCCCCACTGCCTGTGTCTAAGAATGGCCAAACTCCCGATGCAGGGTAGAACACGCAGAACTCCCTGACCTCTCGGACGACAACATTTAACCCAGGTGTACCCCTAGTTCGCAAACAAGGTGGTTGACATGTTCTTCACCGGGGACTACATCTATCCCACCGGATATTCTTATCTCAAAATAAAATCATGCATATCATCAAAGTATCATTCATCTCAAAAACATTCGTCAAAAGGGATGCCACCCGGCCTTATACCCATAATTCATCAAAAATAATTCTTCAAAAATCCTCAAAGTAGTAACTTATAAACTTACAACAAATGTCTCCAACAATAAACACCTTGAACATCTCTAAACATCAACAATGATATTAAACTAGTTTTTACAGCACCAACAATTCAATCAAAAATACATCACCAATTAACTCCAAGGCTTATTCAATAAAAGAGTAGTAACAATTAATCATTTTTCTCATAAATCAAACATAAACATAATGATACCCAATAATACTTACTGCAACCTACTGAACATCAGCAACCAAGAACATAATAGATTACAAATTATGTCTGATTAACAAGCTCTCAAATAATTTAAAAGAGTATCCTCAATCTCACAACAAAACCCAATAATAATTATTAAACTAATAAGTTTGATCAGTAAAATCACGTAAAAATTATCATACGACCCTAATGGCTCTACTGGCATGGTAAAATTTTTATTTATAATTTTCGGACTCTAAAATTATTTTTAAACGTTAATTTACATATTACTCAATAAAGCCAATATAATAATTAAAAATAAAAATAAACGCCCAAAAATTACCAACAATTTACCTAACATGAATAAACTCACGGAAATACATAATCTAAAAAGAAATGAATTTTTCGGCTTCCAGAAACAATTTTCATGATTTATATACTGACAGAAACGATAATGCAAAAACAGATATATCAATTAAATAAATAGGTAAACAGTAGGAAAAAATTATTCTAAGGCATGGAATACATATTACACATATAAGATGATCCACGAAAAATAATTTCAGCAATTTTAACATTCGTTTAATAATTATCATGCAAATAAGCCAAAAACGCACAAAACACCAATTAAATCAAATAAATACTAAAAATCAGACGAAAATTATTTTTTCTGTATAAAATATTCACACAGCATGCATCCAGTATATTCATGTCAAATTTCGTCAATAATTTCATTCAAAAAAGTATTTTAAATAATTCCTAGCGTAATAATCTAATACCGAATAATACGTTAATCACTATTGATCTAAGATAACTACTAGTTACCTGGATCGTCGGGAGGAGAGCGAGTCTAAAGAGATATGAAAAATATGTGCAATCCAAGTCCTCCACGAACGAAAATTGTAGCAATAAGTCACTAGGCGTTTTCTTCTTGAACGTTGAAAAATCTCATTTCGTACTGCTCTGTTCCGACCATGATTCCCGGTGATCAAAAGCTCTGACTCTAAATCGCTCCGGTCAAAGTTAAGAACAAGATGTTGTAAATGTTCTGTCCAAATTTGAAGACGATCTAACGGTTAGATCTCCAGTGATAGACATTTTCGCGAAGGTGTGACAGGAAAAACCGGGTTGAACCTTTCTATTCTTCTCCTCTTCCTTTTCTCTCTTTCTTTTCTTGAAAACGGTGAGGGTTAAATGAGAATGATGCTGAACTTCTTTTAATAAAAATCAGAATTTTATGGCAAGGAAAAAATGAAGGGTTTAGGAGAAATGATTAGGGGGGTTATGGGGGTTACAAACTACCAAGAGTCATCAATTAAAAGAAATGAAAATAAAAGAAGAGCAACTTCTTCCTTCTCCCTCCCCATAGCCGGCTGTCCAAGCCCAAGTACACCAAGATGATTTCGGCCCAAGTCATCAAAGGTCCACGCATCAAAAGTCCGTCACGCGATAAATCGATAAATTCCTAAATCGCGCCTAAACTTTGAAAATACTTAATAATGAAAATAATTCTAATAAATTATATTATAAATATAAATATAATGCACACATTAACACACCATATAATAAAATAATAATTCGGCTCCCAAATTATAAAGAATAAAAATCATTAATCTAGAGAAAATAACAGTTTTAGGGAAAACTTTTGCGGAAAAACTAGGAGCAAAATTATGGGTTGTTACACAATATATACTAGGGGATATGTGTGCTTGGCGCATGCATGTTGCGCATGGTGCACGCCTTTGCATCTGTTGCAGAATGCTGCATCTGGCGTACTATCCTGCGCTAGGCGCAGGTTTAGCGCGTGACGCGTTTTCCGTTTAGAACGGTAAATCCGAATCCGTACAGGATGGGGACCCGGACTTCTTATAAATAAAGAACAAAGCGTACGTAATATTATTACGAGTTCATCATTATTTGTCTCTGCAACTTTTGCTCTCAATAATATTTCTCTGCAATTTTTGATTGTTCGCTATGGCTTTTGAACCAATGTTGAGTGGGTGGCTGTCAGCGCTGACCAATGCTGAGAAGCAAGAACTGGAAAGGCGACATAAGCATGTGCTGGCATCCCAAAGGTGTGTGCAATTGGACTATAATTTCCTTTATTTAACTGTTAATTTTTGGGATGTTACCAGTCATTGTTTTTGCTTTGGGAATCATGAGTTAAGTATTTTGCCTGAGGAATTTGGTGCTATAATTGACTGGCCTTGTAGTCAATTACCCTGTGTCCCTAGTCTGGAGGATTATTTTTTAAGGACTTTAAGGGGGCGTTTGGTTAGAGGTAATCTGGAAAGGGTAAAGGAATCAAGTAACTTGATTCCCTTACTTGTTGTTTGTTTGCATCATTTAATGAAACCCTTTACCCCCTCCTTACCCCCAAAGTCCTCTACTTTCATACCCCCCACCCCCCTAAGGTTTCACTTACCCTTTCTTTGACCCACATTAGCTATCTCCTTGACCACCCAAACACCACTTGACCAAATCACTCAACCACCATCCATCCCACTCAACCACCACGTACCCACCCAACCACCACGTAACCACCCAACCACCACCACGTAACCACCCAACTACCGCCAAACGCCTCCACCCCAATTAAGCCACCAACCTTTTCAACCACCAAACTTGTTACTTCCACTATGTCAAAACCGTCTCTACCACCCAAACCCTGGAAAAAAACAACGGAGAGAACAGTGTAATTGAGAGCGACGCAGGGAAGAAGAGGGGGAGGCGCGACGCAGGGAAGGGGAGGGGGAGGTGCGACGCTGGGTAGGGGAGGGAGAGGTGCGACGCAGCAGCGCGAAGGGGAGGAGGAGAAGTGTGACTCAGGGAAGGCGACAAGAAGGGGAGGGGGACGAGGCGAAGTGCGACGCAGAGAAGGGGAGGAGCGGCGAGGCGCGACGCGGCGCAGTGGGAGGGGGAGGAGGCGAAGTGCGACGCAGGGAAGGTGGGGCGGCGCGGCGGCACTACTAGGGTGGGGAGGGAGTGGTGGCTTGGTGGGGGAACAATAAGGGAGGAAGGAAATGGTGGAGCTATGGTGAAAGAAATAGATTGATATTCAAATCAACCAAACAACCCTTTAAATCTAAGGGTTTTGCTTTCCTTTCCCTCTCTACCCCTTTCTTGATTCCATTTCCTTTACCCCATGACAACCAAACGCCCCCTAAAAGGTTTATGGATTTGAAGGAAGAAAATATATCTGAAATTGTGTATGGGAGGAGGGTGAATTTGACTAGATTACCTGCAATGTATAGTCCTCCTACTGAAAGGGCTAGGCAGACATATCGTATGCGGGCGTTGGTATATGGTCTACTTAGTCGATTTTTATTTGTGAACGAGGACAACGGTGCTGGATTTTCGTCCCTGATTACTGTGGCAGAGCAACTGGAGGTAGGCCGAACTCTGATGCCGCTGTGTGTAGGGGAGATGATCTCCAGTCTGGATGCTGTGAAGAAGGACCCAAAAGGGTAATTTTTAGGGAGCCCCCTACTTTTACAGGTAAAAATATATTTTTTCAAGAACCAAATAATTTATTTTTGCTTGTTTATTTGGATATATTATGACTCTATGCGAAGTAATAATATATAATAATTTTTCTGATTAATACGACTAGAATGAATAATGGAATTATGATATTACATCCCAGAAAGCAAAAAAAAAATAAAAAACATCGAACAGGAACGTGCGCTGGGCGCAGCGTGCTGCATCTGGCGCAAAGGGCGTCGTCTGGCGCAACCTTTTTGCGTCATGCGCACGTTAGGTGGTGTAATGACTATTACTCGATGTGAAGCAATAATAATATACGTCGTACGTAGTACTACTCTTTAGGAAGCAATATTGCGTACATGATTACTCTTTCATATTATCATTCGTCAGGAAGCAATAATAAAAAGGTATTGGATGTATTATTATTATTTTTTTTTTCGAATAAGCAAGAAAGAATATATTGCTCAAAACTGCACCAATTTACAACCTAAGTTCAAAATAGGTAGGCAAACCTACTAGGTAGGCCTCCCACACCTATAAGAACAAAAACCCTACCAGAGTTCACATGAGAACTCAATCAACAAATACACCACACCACTACAACTATACAATTGATAAAGATTCAAACCAATTTTTATCTGCACATTTGATTTTCTTACTGTACAGTTGACTAATTCGACCTACAATGAAAAACTTTATCTGTTTAATGCTAGACTCTAATATAGGGACTTTACCATTCCAAAGAGCATCATTTATGACTTTCCACAGCTGGTACACAGTAGCTGCAATAGCAACATATATAACCTGCCTTCTGAATTTCCCTTCCTTGCTATTTCTGTGAATCCAAAGCATCAGATCTTTTATTGATTTTTCTGGAAGTCTTATTGGATGTATTATTACTCTTTAAGAAGCAATAATAAAATAGTATGTATATATGTATTATTACTCGTCGGGAAGCAATAATAATATATTTTATCTGTTGATGCAGATATGGCTGATGGAACATCTGAGACTGGTTGATCCTCCAGAGAATATGGAGAGGTATAATAAAAAGGGCTTTATCGGCAGGAAGAAGATTTGTACTAAAAAATCTTTTACAGACAGGACCTTTTTCTTTGGAGATGACGAGCTGAGTGTCTGGTGGGTCGTGCCATGGTGGAAAATTGGCTCCATGGTAGGTATTCGTGACGATTCTCCCTATGTGAGGTTGTGTAGTCTGTATACCATGACCTTTTATTTCCCTTCGAGGGTATTGAGACATTATGGGTACCATCAATTAATTTCTACAGAGGACACTATTGCACCCAAAATATATGGTCTAACTTGGAGTGGATTTAAGAAGTGGGAGAGATATTGGGGAGAGCGCCCAATTTGGTATACCCAGGAAAGATTAGAATATGAAAAGGTGTCTAAGAGTTATATAGTACGGATGCTGGCTAGGGACCCTGCTGTGAGGAAGGAGATGAGGGAGAAGGAATCCTTTGAAGTGACTAGGAAGCGAAAATTTACTCCACGCACCGTTGGGAAAACTTTAGAGAGTTCGAATAATATGGGCAAGAAACCAGCTGGAAACTTATCTGCAGGGAAGAGCATCCAGAAATCTGTTACTAAAATTTCCTCTGTGAAGGAACGTTTAGGGCCTAAGGTAGTACCGGCGCGGGAACGACTTAGACCACGGGTGGCACCAACGAAAAGAAGACTACGCATAGGGGGTGTAGTAATCAGGGAAAGGACTGACGCAGGAAGGACGACTCGACAGACAGACGCTCCTACAGGCAAAGGGAAGGAACCGATGGTGTATTGGGAAAGGAGAAAGGCGCCTAGACCAAAGCTACAGATGGAAAAGGGAGAAACTTCTACCAAAGAGGCAGAAAAGGTTGAAAAGGGGAAGGAAAAGAAGGATTGATTGCAACAATGCCTTTAAAATATTACTTGCTTTTTTGAGTTATTGTTTTTATGTTGATTTATTACTTTCAATAAGGCTTGCATGCCACGTAGTTATTTTATAAGATAGTCATAACTTATGTTTCATGTTTTATTTTTCATTCAGCAATATTAATAAAAACAAAGTTTATTTTTATTTAGACCGAAGTGAGCCTAAATATGTCACAAAAATATGTTGTCGTATTATTACTTTTTTTAGCATCGTAACGAATGTCGGAAGAACGATCGAACCAGCAGCACAGCAGAGTAGTGCGCTAGACGCGAAGAGGTGCGTCTGGCGCACTGCGCTGCGCTTGGCGCAGCTTACGTGCGTCTGGCGCGAATAGCTATTTTAATATTTTTTTATTATTTTGCTTTAGACTCGTATGAACCGAAGGGAGTTTTGATTAATGAAGGGGCCGAACCTTGTACAAGGTTGCCTACGTATCCAAATAGGAATCAGGCCGCACGTAGTTCATGCTAAAGAATTGGATTACTTTTACCAATCAAAGAATTGGTTGTGCTTTACATAAAATTTCTTGAGTTGATCAAGATTGGTTAGATTATGAAATTCAGTGCCGTCCATGTCAATTAGTTGAGCTGCTCCTCCAGATAGGATGGTCTTGACAATATATGGACCGGCCCAAGTACGTCTGAATTTACCTTGGGGATATAACACATTTTTCCTTAATGCCTTGAGCACTAAGTCACCCTCTTTAATATTTCGGCGTTTCACCTTCTTATTGAAAGATCGTGCGATACGATTTTGATAAACTTGCACATGATGCAAGGCAGCTAATCGCCGTTCTTCGAGCAAGATGAGCTCTTCGAATCTAGCTTTGAACCAGTCAGCTTCGGGAATTTGACTTTCCAAGACAATGCGTAAGGATGGTATTTCAAGTTCAATTGGTTGGACAGCCTCTACTCCATAGACAAGATAATAAGGTGTAGCTCCAGTAGATGTTCGAATATAAGTACGGTATCCCCATAAGGCAAAATGTAGCTTATATGGCCAATCCTTATAATTTTCGGTCATTTTCTGGATAATGTCTTTGATATTTTTGTTAGCAGCCTCTACAACACCGTTAGCCTGGGGTCTATATGGGGAGGAGCGATGGTGCTTGATGCTATATTTTTCAAGGACTTGTTCACATTCAGCTTGGAAGTGGGTACCGTGGTCACTTATGATCTCGTGGGGAACCCCATAGCGACAAATTATTGTCTTTTCTAGGAAGGCAGCTACATGCTTGGCTGTGAATTTGGCATAAAAATCCCGCTTCTACCCACTTAGTGAAGTAGTCGATGGCCACAAGGATGAATTCATGCCCCCGGTACCAGGTGGTGTTATTTTACCAATGATGTCAATACCCCAAGTTGAGAATGGCCAAGGTGAAGTAAAGGTGTATAAAAATGAGGGTGGGACATGTTGCAAGTTAGCGCATAATTGGCATTTTGGACAGGTTTTGGCATAGAGGTAACAGTCTTTCTCCATTGTAGTCCAGTAATAGCCTAAGCGAATGATCTTTTGGGCTAACATACGTCCGTTCATGTGCGTGCCACAGATTCCATTATGGACTTGATCCATAACCGTCATGGTGTCTGGTTTATCGATGCAGAGCGGGTGCACGCCTTGTGGTGTTCTTTTGTACAATGTCCCGTTATATTCGACATATTGGGAGGCCAAGAGCCTTAAGGCACGCTAGGATCTTGTTGAAGCTCCAGGTGGATATTCCTTTTTAGTTAGGTAGTTGAGGATGTAAGTAAACCAGGGTTCAGAAGGAATATGATCTGGTTCGGTGAAAAAGAAATTATTAAAGCAGTGGAAGAACATGAAAATAAGACTCCAATTATTGAAGAAACTGAAAAAATTAATCTTTCTGATAATAATGAACCAAAGGAGGTAAGAATTGGATTAACTTTAAGCGAATGCGAACGCGCTCAATTTATCAAAACGTTAATTGAATATATCGACGTATTCGCATGGTCCTATCAGGACATGCCAGGCATTGATCGCAAGATTGCTCAGCATACCATTCCCCTAATCGATGGGATAAAACATGTCAAACAAAAGTTGTGCAGAATGAAGCCAGATGTGGCTCTAAAAATCAAAGAAGAAGTCATCAAACAACTTAATGCGGGATTTATTAAAGTAGCTAATTATCTTGACTGGATTGCTAATGTTGTGCCTGTGCCTAAAAAGGATGGGAGATTTAGGATGTGCGTTGACTATAGAGACCTCAACAAAGCAAGTCCTAAAGACGGCTTCTCCTTACCTCACATAGATGTTCTAGTAGAAAATACTGCCATTCATGCCCTTCTCTCCTTTATGGACGGGTATGCGGGATATAATCAAGTAAAAATGGCCGAGGAATATATGGAAAAGACCACCTTCATGACTCCGTGGGGGACCTTTTGCTATACCGTTATGCCTTTCGGGTTAAAAAACGCTGGGGCCACCTATCAAAGAACTGCGACTACCCTTCTCCATAACATGATGAATAAAGAGGTAGAAGTCTACGTAGATGACATAATAGTTAAGTCCAAAGATAGAGAGGGACACCATACCACCCTTGAGAAGTTATTCATGAGACTTCGAATATATAACATGAGACTTAATCCACAAAAATGCGCCTTTGGGGTCAATTCCGGGAAACTCTTAGGTTGTGTCATCAGTTCTAGAGGGATTGAAATTGACCCTACTGAAATAACGGGCATCATGACCATGCCTCCACCTAAGAATGAAAAGCAAATAAGGGGGTTCTTAGGTAAAATCTAGTACATCAGTAGGTTCATCTCTAAACTGACCATGGTGTGTGAGCCCATCTTTAAAAAGCTTAAGAAAAGTGTCGCTGTCGAATGGGATGAGGATTGCCAAAAAGCCTTTGACAAAATCAAAGAATATTTATCCAACCCACCTATCTTGGCACCTGCCCTGCCAGACATACCTTTAAGACTCTATTTGACTGTGACTAAGACCGCAGCTGGGGCCATGTTGGCACAAGAGGTTGACGGGAAAGAGTGCGCCATTTACTACCTTACTGAAAAGCTCTTAGACTACGAATCCCATTACACTTCCTTAGAAAAGCTTTGTCTTGCACTAGTCTGGACCACTAAGAAGCTTAGGCATTATATGCTTACTCACACAATCCACATAGTGTCACGACTAGATCCTCTTAAGTTCTTGTTTGAAAAGCCAGCCCTTAATGGTAGACTCTCCCGCTGGGTAGTAATGTTGGTCGAATTTGACTTAAAATTTATCCCTCACAAATCCATTAAAGGCAACGCTGTTTCAGACTTCTTAGCAGATTTCCCTGTAGATGAATCTCGCGAAGAGTATGAATTTCCCGATGAAGACCTTCTCATGACGGAAGATGAAAGTTGGGCACTATATTTCGATGGTGCTTCCAACCAAAAGGGATGTGGCGTAGGGGTACTCCTGGTATCACCTGAAGGCGAACACACTCCTCTATCTGTTAAACTCGACTTCGATGTTACTAACAATGCAGTTGAGTATGAAGCATGTATCATAGGGCTCCAGGCCGCAGTGTCCCTCGACATTAAGAAACTAAGAGTATATGGTGATTCATCTTTGATCATCAATCAAATCTCGAAACGATGGAAAGTCATAAATGAAAGCCTCTTGCAATACCAAGCTCATCTAGAAGCCATCGCTGAACAAATACCTGAAATACAATACACAAACCTTCCCCAGTGAAGTCACCAAATTGTAGGCGTGGATTTTTGATTCCTTTAATGCCTACACGCGGTGTGAGCGCGTTTATTTGACTACCCAATTGCTAAGGTTTTATGAAAAATATGTTTTTGAAGTCGCCAACAAATTTTTAGAGGAAAACTTATAAGCCTAATTGGATATTAAACTGTAAGGATATCTTAGGGACTTATCCAATGTAGATTTCCCCGTCCTGACTCCATAGATGGTCAAAATGAACTATAGATCGAGTTCGGGGGTGAGGGTACAAATATGGTCATAATGAAACACGTTTGCCCATTGCTGGCCTTTACTAAATATCGATTCATAACAGATTTTATACAAAAGAATAATCATATAACCTTTTAAAGCACCCTAAATATAATTAATCTATGTTGGTTCAAGAAACACATAAAAAGACTAATTATTTAGTGACAAGTTATTATGCAATCATATTACAAGGTTCCTAGCAGGTTGTCCAAATTATCTGAATTAATTAGAACAGTTCTTTAGGTCTTGTTTAGCAATAATAACATGTGGGTGATAAATATCATGCATATAACAAATAAGGCAATCAGGAATATTATATAATAATAATAAAAGGATTAGAATTTACAAAGGAACGCAATTATCAATTAAAGATTTACATCATGACAAAAAAATGTTAGTAACTTCAATATAAAATATAATTATTCAAGGATCCTCAGGGTTATACCTATGCGGTTTAAATAGAAGAGCGTAACGACTTTCAGGCGGAGCAATCGTGGAACCACGAACGTAATTTGATCAGTATTTGGAATTGATTTGAAAGATTGAAGTATTTTGAGATTCGTAATAGTATTCGGAAGGATTCATGAGGATTTTGTGTTCATAAAATCATAATTCCAAGTCGTGTCTGATTCGGGAAATCAACCCGTATTTATAGGCAAAATGAACCGTGCGCTGCACGCAAGTCCTGCGCCAGGCGCTGGCCTACGTGGAATGCGCAAGGACACACGTCAGGCGCAGATTGGCGCGCCTGACGTGGTCCGTCCACTTAAAAGTTTACACGTGGAAACGCGTTTTTGAAAAGATAAAAAAGTACCTTGCGTCTCACATAGGACTTGCGCTAGGCGCAGGACTCTGTGTGAGTCACAAGTACACGTGTCAGGCGCTCATTGGCACGCCTGACGCGATCTGGCCAATGTGCTGGACGCACGTGGCGCGCTGAGCGCATCAGCCGCGTCCAGCGCATATTCCAGTATATTCGTTTTTTATTCTACGCGTGCTTTTAAGATGCCATTTTTATCCCTAAAAATCCGGAGATTGAATTTTACGGGATGAAAATATAATTTATGCTCTAAAGATAATAATAAAAGCTTTTATGAAAATATTTAGGAAAAATTGATATGAATAATCCCAACTTTCAGCTGTCTTCTCAAAATAATCCCAACTTTGGATTATTCCAGAATAATCCTAACTTTTGAGGGGACCTTCTAAAAATAAACCAAACTATCACTTTTCTTACCAACATTAATCCATTTTAGGCCTATAATATATATAAAGTTAATAATTCGGATTATTATAAGAAGGTACCCCCTAAAGTTGGGATTATTCTAAAATAATCCAAAGTTGGGATTATTTTGAGAAGACTGGTGAAAGTTGGGATTATTCATGGCAATTTTTCCAAATATTTATTAAAACAATAAATATTCAATTGGGCTTTTAAAATGGACTTAAAATATTTTACGGGTTTAATTTACAATTAATCATCATGGATAATTAATTGGGCTTTTATAATATTATTTCAAAACACATATGGCCTGGTTATTCGGACTGCTCTTCCATTAAGCCGTGCCAACTAATACCGCGGTATATTTAATCATTGGACCCTTAAATGCGGAGATACGATTATGTGTCTACACCCTCGGACTAAATTTTTGGTTCATTCACTAATTAAATAAAGTCATGACGGGGAAATCTACATTGTACAAGTCCCTTTCTATTGCCCCTTTGGCTTCCCAAATATCCAATTATGTTCATGAATCTTCCTCTAAAGAATTGTTGGTGACTTCTTTTACAAGATTTTCAAAATTAAGAACCTACAATGAGGTAATCAAATTCGCACTCACACCACGTAGGCTAAATATATGCCTACAATTTAGTAGACTTATTCCACTATGCATTCAGTTGTATAGTATTTTGGGGAGACCCAACTTGAGTCCTATCTAAATTAGCCCCCCTAGAAACTGAGGGAAGGTTGGAGCTTGCTTTGGCGGGTGTTAAAAGCGTAAATTGGGTAAGAAAGATATTTTAGCTAGAGCACCTTGTTGTTGTTCGATCTAAATAACATTGAGAATAATTCTTGAAGCCTTCGCGGAGATATTACGAAAGATATGTTCATGCATGTGAAGCCAAATAATCCAAAGAGTCCAGATAAATTTTTTGATACGAGCACTATATTATCCATCCTCGAAATAAAAGAGCCGGATATGATTAATGATCCATTTTTGGCATGAGAAATAGTCATTTTGGTTGAGGTTAAGTAAAATTTTTGTTGACAAAATATGTTTAAACTACAGGGTCTACAAAACAAATGCAAAAATAAAAGAGTAAAGAGGATTATTCTATTTTTGCAATCACATTATTATTAGTTAATTTAATTATTTATACTAATATTATTGCTATTATAGCTAAATTTCTCCAATAAATAAAACTTTTTAATTATGATTACATGATATGATAAATGGATTATAAATAAATGATACTTTGTGAAACGAACATAGTAATATGAAATTATAAATAAATGATAATAATGTTGAACATGGTAATTGATTTTGCTCATGGGAAACGCTTGTATATTAATTAATAGTCAAGCTCTAATGTTATATTTTTATCTATACATAGTATTTTTGATAACACTATATGCTTAGAGGGTATCTTTTACCTTCCTATGTTTGCTCCTCCTCTCTCCTGCCATCAGATATAGTAAAATCTCTAGATACTCTCCATAGATAATTTTTTTTGGAGACAACAAAAAAAACGAAAAACGCTTTCCCCTTGATAGTTTGGGATAAAATATGCCAACCAAAAAATAGAGGGGGTCGGGGCCTTCAAAAAACCTTCCCTCTAAATAAAGCTTTTATTGCAAAATTAAGTTGGAAAATGCTTACAGATACGAATAACCTTTGGCTCTCTGATCCGAGAAAGATATCTCCAAAATAAGAGTTTCTTTAACTACAAAGCTAAACTAAACGACTCTCTTATTTGGAAACAAATCCTCTCTCAACGACAAATCATAATAAAGGGCCTTAGATGGAAAATAAGGAATGGAAAAGATATCCTCTTTTCGCTTGATACTTGGTTGTCCCACGACAATTTACTTAATATTACTACTTTTTCAATTAATCAAGTTGACATCGATCTCCGTCTTAAAGAGTTTATCCACCCAAATAAAACATGGGATGTCACATAATCTCAAACTTTCCTCCCCTAACAAGTAATGATAAAATATAAGGCATCTCTCTCCGCATCAATGACTTTCCGGATTCCAGTAAAGTGACCCCCTCTAGCAACTTCACAGTAAAGTCACCTACTTGGCTGACTCACAAGATCGATCCCCAAGAGTAAAAATGGCCCTACCGCTGCATCTAGTCCCTTGACATACCTCCAAAGATGAAAGTTTTTCTTTGGCAAATCTGTCATAATAGCCTATGAGTCCGTGACATACTTTCTGAACGAAAAAATCAATCCTGAAATCCCTTGCGGCTTATGCCACTCCGACACTGAATCGATTGACCATCTCTTTTGTCTTTGCACCTCTTAAGGCAACTTTGGAACCTGCTCGATAAAAAAAATGGCTCCTACACCTTTTCCCCCCTTGTACACTTATACACTACCTCCACTCCATGAGAACAAAGCCAACTCTTATTAACAAGCTTGTTTTCCTATTACGGAGCATCTGGAAAGAGAAATGATATTATTTTTAAAAACGAAATGCTAAACATTTACAAGATTATCCATAAAGTTAAGTTCTATAAACTAAATGGAATTTAAGAAATCAAATAGACAGTTACCATGCATCCGCCTCTCCTTCTTCCTCCTCAAATTTCACCCCTAATTTTCCACCACAACAAAAGCAAACCCTCCTTGTTTTACGGGAACCACCAACCCACATTCCTTCAAACTCAACTTCAACGGCTCATTTCATCATTCTTCCACAATGGTAGGCGTTGTTCGTCCATCCTCAGCAGCAACAAGTGTCATTATCAAAGTCCACAAAGGCAAGCTAGTTTGAGCTTGCGCTTACAACCTTGGCACAACCTCGATGTTTATAGCAGAAGCTTCGGCACTCCAACAAGGTATCTCTCTAGCTATCAAGGAGAAAATCACCCATCTTCAAATAGAAGGCGATAATCTCTTGGTCATCAACTCAATCAAAGGCACTTGGACTCCCCATGCAGACAACGCACATCATCAGAGACATTCAATCCCTCCTGCAAGACTTCTCTAGTTAGAGTATAAACCATATCTACCGCGAAGCAAACAAGACAACTAATTGGATAGCTAACGTAGATCTATAGAATCCAATTTTTTCATTGAAGATAGTAATAATTCGACTCTTCATTCCATCATTATAAACGATATTTTAGGGGGTTCCTTCGTGCGAAGGGTCTCCTAAATCTCTTTTCTTCTTACCTTATATAAAAAATAATCTTAGGTAGTGTAAAACTTGACATGACAATATAATGCCAATATGGGATATTTGTGATCGAGTTGGCTCGTAAATTTGATATAAATATTAGCTATGATTTAAAATAAGATTTATTTAGATTTAAAAGTTAAATACTATGAATTTTTCATCAAGTACCCCTGACTTTTACGAAAATATACCGGGTGCCCTTGCAGTTTCATAAATGCACATGGTGCCCCAGAGGTTTCAAAAAATCAACAGTATACCCTTAATAATTGACGGTTGTCAACTCTATTAGTTATTAAAGCAAAAATCAATCTAATTAACCTAAATAACCCCTAACTAATGTCAATTAACAACACCATAATTAAACCTAGTTAATTTAAGGAAAAATTGACTCTAATAATTTTTCAGTTAGAATTTTTTTTTCTTTTATTTGTGGGTCCTGCCTTTCATGTTTCCATGGCACGTATTTTGAGGGGATCTTACATGACGTTTTTTTACCTACTTTACGATGTTTTTTGGATAAAGCGAATTTCTATAAGCCAATCGAGATGAGTACCAATACGTCAATTTTTTGGGTATGCTAATTTGTGGGCATGAGTTTCGAGACGATCTTAAGCTGCACTTTTGACCTTCAAAACGACTTTTTTTTGGAAAAAAGACTCCACCAAACGTCCTTAAAGGGAGCGAATTTCGAGAAGCCGATTGAAATAAGTATCAATACAACAATTTTTTGGGTACTTAATATGAGACGATCTTGAACTGGCGATTTTGACCTTCAAAACGACTTTTATTCAGAAAACGGATGCCATCGCACGAATGTCGAGAGGCCGATCAAAATGCACGAGTACCAATACTTTAGTCTTTGGGCACAAGTTTCATGGCGAACTTAAATGACACTTTTGACTTTAAAAACGACTTTTTATGGAGAAACGGACGCCACCAAGCGTCCTTAAGGGGCGCGAATTTCCAGAAGCCGATCTAAATGAGTACCAATGTGTCAATTTTTTGGATACATAATTTGGAACGATCATAAATGGGTAATTTTGACATTCAAAACAACTTTTATTGAAAAATGGACGCCACCGAGTGGGCGCAAATTTCTAGAAGACGGTCAAAATGAGTACTAATACTTTAGCTTTTGGGCACGAATTTCAAGGCGAACTTAAATGACATTTTTGGCATTCAAAACAACTTTTTTTTTTGGAAAAACGAACGCCACCAAGCGTCCTTAAATGGACGCGAATTTCAAGAAGTCGATTGAAATGAGTACCAATACGTCAACTTTTTGGCACGTGTTTCGAGGTGATATTACACGACACTTTTGACCTTCAAAATGACTTTTTATTTAAAACGGATGCCACTTAGCATCTTTAAGGGGTGGTGTGGTGTGGGGATTTAATTAACTATTGTTAATTAGGGTTTAACTAGAGTTAATTAGGATTTACTTAGCATTATTTAGGTTAATTAGGGGTTATTTGGGTTAATTAAGTTGATTCAATTGATTTTTTTTTAAAAAAAATATGATTTTTAACGGAAAACTTTACAACAGGGTCAAGTAATGTATGTTTAAAAGCCTCAAGGACACCATATGCATTTCTTAAACTGCAAGGGCACCCGTGTATTTTTTAAATTGCGAGGGCGCGCGGTGCATTTTCGTAAAACTTAGGGGTACCACCTGAAAAATCTGTAAATACTATGTTCAACTTTAACCTTTTTTTCTTCTTGTTTTTGGTTTTTATGGGACCTAATTTAATGTTAAAAAAGCAAATTGGATTATTTTCTAATGGAGGAGGGAGAACTATAGCATAAGATTGGATTTGTTATAGGAAATTCTAATGTATCTTTTGACCATAATTCGTCTTTTGCTGAAAGGTCAGATTTAAGAGTCTCAGCTTTCAATTTGATCAACGTTACTAGTCGCTTGTCTGTTGTCTACATTATAAGGTGCAGTAAGTGCAGTAAGTGCAGTATTATTGCCTTTGTAGTCTGCAAGATAAAGAAGGACAATCAATTTCATGTTAGTAGATTAAAGGTCGTAGATAAAGCAACTAATAATGTAGCTTTGTGCTTATCTTGTAGAAAGAAGAAGCCATAACCAAACATTTTTAATTGACCGACCTCAGCCGTGGACACTTTTTTTTTCTTTTTCTTGACATAAGATAAATCAAAAACTCAATTGATGAAAAATCGTCGCTCTCTCCTCACTCCACACCCCTCCGTATGTAACAAAACCCTAGTCTAAGGCTGCCATCCACATTTCCAGTGATAATACTTCACTATTTCAAATACTTTCTCTCCAACATAAAAAAATGCAACAATTGGGTATTATTTGTGAAGTATAAATATTCAATTGTTGCTTTCTTTTTGTTACGGAGGAAGTATTTTGATTATATCTAAATATTTATAAATAATTTATTTTTCTCTTTATTGGAGGTTTTTTTTTCCTCGTCTATATTTGTGAGGTTTCTCGATTCTTATAGAAATTTAATTAAGATCTCCAATAATTCAAATGGTGGGTGTTAGTGCTTAACTAGTTTGTTATGCCTTTCGTGATGCTTATCAAGTATTTGTCAACAGTTCGACAAAAAAGGTGTGATCAAACCGTCCAACAAAGGACGAGCTCAATATTCTATTATAGAAAAGAAAATGGAACCTTTGCATATACCATTTCTATTGATGGGTATTCATATAAGCAGTCCTTAAGATTGCATATAAGTATTGATTACATTTCCTATAATAGTATTAGTTTAGGAACTTATGAGATAACCACGCATCAATTGATGTAATTAATGCTTATTTATTGTTTAATATTTTCATTTTTAACTTCTTATATATGCAGCCCTAAGGACAACATATATCATTAAAATAAGAAAAATTAATTAGGTGATTACACAGAGGCTCTAAATTATGTTTCTTATTTTTAATTTATAACTTAACGTTTCATATAAATGTGGGTTTAAGAATTGTGTTTATCGGTTTTGGAGCTCCTAATCAAGCAGTACAGTTCAAACGAAGTCATTAATTTGAAACTCAAACCATTTCATCATGTTGAGTTGTAACAATTTTTTTTGAGTGGTAAAGTGCTGTAGAGATATATTAAGAGAGGAACATAACGCCCATTAGTACATAGGGAGCAACTTCACTAGGACCATGATTTTCCCAACGTTGTTGCTCAATACCAAATGGCATAAATCTAGCAAGGTAATGAGCCACCCAGTTACCGTCCCTTGTAACATGAGACCAAGCTACAACATCAAAAGAACTACTAAAAGATAATACATCTTCCAAAATCGCATCATGATCAGATAGAAAGAAAGCACCCTTAGAGAGGCGTGAGACCAAAGTCGAGTAGTCCGTCTCAAAAATAACATGTGTTAGAGCATGATCTTTGGCCATCTTGACAGCAAGACACAAGGCTTTTCCTTCGGCTATTTCAGGAGTCCACCAAGCTCCAACCCTCCGCGAACCTGACCACAACACGCTGCCACGACAGTCTCGAGCCACCACACCCATCCCTACCCAGCCCTCACCTACAGAAGCATCAGTGTTGACCTTCACAACCCCCTCCGGGGGTACCACCCACCGATTCGGGCTCCCGTCTCCCCCCCTTACCTCGCAAAGAATGTGAATACAAGAATTATAGTTCACGTAGTCAACTCGCATCTTACTAGCACGCATCGCCAGGGCACTATTGTCAAGCGCTCTCCCCTCAAACACCATCTTGTTGCGTCTGAACCAAAGCAACCAGGCAAGGAAAGCCCAGCCAGGCACACGCTCCTCACCAACAGTTTTCCAATTCTAGAAAACCTCCAACATCGACAAGACTCCCCCCTCCGGTACCATATCCTGGAATCCCCCCATCTCCAAAGCCTCTTTCACCACTGGACATTCAAACAAAGAAATGAAACAAGGTTTCGGGGCCGAATTGCAACCGGGCATACATCATCATCTATCAAATGACGATATTTCAACAGGCCACGCACCGGAAGAGTACCAGAGCACACCCTCCACAAAAAAATGTCTAACTTTGGGGGAAACATTTAAGCTCCATAATTGAACCCAAGTCTTATGAAAATGATCAAAGTTGCAAGAGTTTCCCACCATGTAAGCAGTTTTAAGAGAATACTCACCATTTTTTGTGAAAGCCCAAGAGAGCGAATCGTCGGGCAAACGCTCACTAAGTGGCATTAAGTTGTAACATAGGTATAGCTAAAAGCAGATATTAGGGTGTCTCGTGTCTGCCATAAATTTGGTTGAAATAACTTCCTATATTCTTTTCGTCAAACTTTATAAATCATAAGTTTTATCTCATGCAAAATCACTTTATATATCAAATTATGTTTAGTGTCATGCATGTATGTACCTATGTAGTATGTACAACTTGATGGTAGTAGTAGATCCAGAGTAATATCTCTATTATATAAGGGAAGGGGGGAGGAAGATGTCCTCCTCTGAAAAGTTAAATATACCCTTAATGATATAAATTGTCATATATATTAAATGGTATTTTCTTCTTCCTATTTGCCATATATGTTGAACAAGTTATCAATGGAATTGAATTTTAAATTTCAATTAAATATTAAATTAAGGAGAATGATTCCCTCTTCTTAAATATGTGTGAAAAACTCTCATCAAAAATTAAATTGACAATATAACTTGATTGAAACAATATGTACAAAAAATAAAAACTTTAATTTCATATTAATAATTATAACGATATTATTTTAAAACCTAAATGTTGATTATTATTTGGTAATCTCTATTATATAAATCAAACTCTTCCACTTTATTAATATTCAACGATTGAATCTAATACATAAATTCTTCCACTTTATTTGAACACATGCTTTCTTCTGCTTTGTATTTCCTTCACATATATAATAGAGATTTGAATAATGATGAACAAATAACTAAAAAAACCAACGTAACATTGATTTAAGAAAAATATATTAAAAAACATTAAAAATCATTATAAATGTTTGTTTGAATCAATTTTTTTATGAATAACTAATTGAGAAAAAGAATGTTAATATGACACGCACGCATAGCGTGCAAAGAATACTAGTATTAATTATTAGCGGCCTAGTGGGTGAAAAATATTTTCTGTTTTGTTGTGTGGGTGCAAATAATTTCCCGTCATATTATAATTGTTTTTTTCTTGTCAATTATATTTAATATTTTTTTTTAACAACGGTGGAATTTGCATAAAAAAAAGAGAGTTTACACACTACTTGGGTCATTATTGACCCTTACAATACTTAGATGCGAAACTAACATCAAATTACAAAATACTAAACGGGTAGGATACATTTCTTTGTTGGACCCTTGGTTGTTGAGATGACTCTGTTTGCAACATCCAGACTTGCCAAAGCCATCAGTAGTTCTTCCATTTGAAGATGATTGAGCGCCAGTTAGTACGAGACCCATTGAGGACACATGATAACCTGAGAAACTTTGAGAACAAGGATAGACACAGAAATGTAGTAATGATTCGAGCCGAAGGCAACTGGCTTGTGAATTGTTCACAAGCAACAAGAGTCACTAGAATTGACTCGGAAAGCATGCTATGAACCCCAAAAATTGGGGAGCAGCATTGAGATAAAGGTTTTTGCAAGCGATAAAATCCAATGTTATCACTAACCGAAATTGAGAATTAACACCAGTTAATCTCAGACACAAACTGACAATCCCGTTCCATGAATACCCATACCCGTTCCCACTCAAGTCTCTTCTCCTTGACATACTACCCATGATATAACATTCAAAAATTCTAATGAATAAAGAAGAGTCCTCCTGACTAACAAACACATGTCCTTCATACTCCAAACTCCATTCACCGGAGAGGGAATCAACAACAATGAGCAAAACCTCTATGCTCATGTTCCATCAATCATCCAAACTAAACTATTCCACACAAGAAAGTCAGAACTAAGACATAAACTCCAAAAGCATAAACTAACATTTGAATCAACAACCTTAATAAGGAAACATCCAGCAAAACTAATGAGAAACCAAAACAACACTACCCACCCGTACATAGTAAAAACAAATCAGCTAGATCAGGGAGGCAAGCACAACCTAACTACCGCTAATCCAAATATTCAGTAAATTGCCATCACCTAATACCAGAATAGAATCCCTAACCTAATCTTTACCTTTACCGTCAAGATCGGGGTAAATTCGAAACCACAAGACGGCGACGACAAGGTTAGCTCCATAGCAGATTCAACAAACTCGAATTTAGCACTTCCTAACCCAAACCGGAAACCCTTGCCCTAAACTTTACCTTTACCGGCGAGTTTATCGACGGCGGCGTTTGGGGAAGCTTTGGAGATAGGCTGCTTGAGGTTGAGAACGAGGATCTGAGTAGTTCCTCTCTAAAATGATCCGATAAGAGGGCGACGAACTACAGGGAACGAAAGGTGGTTCGCTAGTCGAGCAGGCTCACCGGCGACTCTATGGCGGCCACCAGCGAGCCTACTCTAGGCGGCCACCAGCGAGCCTACTCTAGGCGGCTGGGCTTTGCCAGGGTTTTTGGCTGGGGAGGATTTTAGAGAGAGAAAATGTTTTTTTTTTCTGTTAGAGGAAGTTTACAATTTTGTATCTTACTTAACTTTTTGCTTTTAAATAGTAAAGTTCTATTGTGTTTCACAGGCTAAAGTATTTAATATAATTTTTTTAATTCTTTTATATTATTTATTAATATATGACCCTAGTTTGTCTCATAGAAAAAATAGCCTTTCTTAGTAGATGTGTTGGACTTTTCCTAAATATCTTCTTCAAAAAGAATCTGTGTTAGTTAGTATTTGTGGCTTCACCAATATTATAATTGGGCGTTATTATTTGTCGTCCTGTGTTAACTGTAGTTCACCTTGGATTAATTATGGTAATTGCTTCATGTTATACTCCTCATCTCTTACTCCTCACTAATCTCTTTTATTCCAGCCATCTAACTTTCTCTCTCAAAGATTCAATTTTTATATATAATCCAATTTTTTTGTGAGCATTTATATTATTTTTATTGTTCATATAGTAAAAAAAAAACAGATATGACCTTTAGCCTTAAAAAACTACTCCCTCTGTTCCATTAATTTTTTCCCACCCCCACTTTGCAAGTTCGTCAATGCACAATTTACATATCATTAGTATCTCTAATTATGTATTAATAAAAAATCTTACTTCCTTTGTTTTATTTTAAAAGAAACATAGGGGATTAGCACGGGGATTTAAGAGAAGAGAGAGATAGAGTGATCGAAAATGAGCAACCCATATGATGAGGAGAGAGATAGAGAGAAGTAAATACCAAATAAAGTAACGTTTCAATTATTTTAAAACAGCCTTAAATGGTATATGTTTCATTTATTTTAGAATAGAGGAAGTATAAGTTTGATATTCTTAATGTACCCATTGCGATAAATCAAATAAAACCACATGACACACACACACACACACACACACACACACACACACACACACACACACACACACACACACACACACACACACACACACACACACACACACACACACACACACATATAAAACTTATCCTGGTATCAGAGCCAATGGGGTGTAGTTATATTTGTTCTTTATAAAACTTATCCTTCTGTTTTCAGTACTTTCCAGTTTTTAAACTTGCTTCTGTCCTATTTGTTACTCTGCTTGTTTTAACGTTTGTAGAGGCAGTAAGTCTCGTGTGAGGCAGTCAGACCATAAGGCTACAGTTACCTAAACAACGGGTAGGTTATAGGGCATTTTCTGGTTGAATTTCTGGTTTAAGTTCTGGTTCAGAAGTATGAATTCTATTTGGAACAGGGGAACTCCATCCTCTTCTCATGGTAGTAGTGGTAGAGCCAGTAAACTGGTTAAAAATGAAACCTTTACTATAGAAAACCTCGAGCAAAACATTGACAATTGGGAGATACCCAAAGTTAATAAAGACCAGATCTATAAAATGAAAAAGTATAGTATTTTTAAAACTGATTATGTGATCAAAACCCAAGAACGAGATATCCATTTAACAAAACCTATTGATACTATAAAATTATTTTCAGCTAGCTAGTACTTTAAAAAAACATGTCGATAAAGGTTATCGTTACATCCATATAGGGTTGGTTCAAGTTGGCTTAAAACCTCTTACTAAAGAAGGATTAAATTCTTCTGTCCTTGCTGCCCTTAGAGATGGACAATTCAAAGACTTTAATGATTCCTTACTAGGAACTATAGAGTCAAGTTTATGCATGGGTCCAGTCTCTTTTGATTATTAACCAAATTTCAGTGTCTCTTTAAGTGATAAGAATATCTTATCATCTTTACTTTTACAAATTAAAACTCATAACTATAAAATGTTTGATGGTTCTATTCCCGTAGCTTTGATTTATAAAATCCATTACAAAGCCATGATGTCTGCTTTTAATACTGGAAATATACAACACAGTAAAAAAGGAGAAACCGTTCTCCTCCAAACCGATCTTTCTAGATCTAACATAAGAATTCCTAGACCAATACAATGGAACGATGTCAGTCTTCCTGAAGATTGGTTCCTTGAGGGAGCTGCTGAACCTGAAGTGCAATCACCAGCTCTTCCAGAACCTAATACCGACCTTGAACAAGTCATACAATACTCTGATGGTAGTGTTAAGCTTAGCTTTAACAGAAGCACTAGCTCTAGGTATTCCGACCATTCCTCTGTTGAAAACCTAGGGAGAATTTCTCGTCTTCCTTCAGAAAATAACATGCACTATAAACGACAAATTAGCTGTCCTAGAACCAATTACCCAGAAAGACCAAGGTATTCTATCTCAGATTTACCTTCGCCTTCCATTCAAAATGTTGAAAATAGAACCCAAGTTCCACACCCAGTTTATGCTGAAAGACAGTCTCCTCCAGACTCACCCTCAGCCTCAGTTATAACTGAAAATATGAACAATGAGCTTAACGTCCTTGAAAAGGATTTTGAGATCAATAAAGACTTGGTTCATAAAGACTTTTATGCACCACATAACCTCTCGAAGCGAACATGGTTCTTCGAGCACTTTCTTGAACTACGAAAAAAGATCCATGAAAGCTATTATAGCTTTGTTGAACAACATAAAACCCATATTCTTTTCTTTGATTGGTTCGAACTCTATAGTTCTGACAACAACATTGATTACCCCTTTAAAACCATAGAACCTATCAACACCAATAGAAGGACACCCGTCTGGGAGACTCCAAATGGCACGGTTCAAAGTGACCATCCTCCTTTACGACAGATTTCCTTTACCATAGGTGAGCACAAAGTAGAGGCCTTTCTTCTTAAGAAACCTAAAGAAGAAGCCTCAGCAAACCTCAAGAATATTGTTCTGCAAAACAATTTCACATATATTAGTCTTAACACTCTAGGAAAGCAACTTTCTAGAATTGAGAAACAAAGCCTTAAAATAGAGACAAGTTTAGTCTCCACTCCCTTAGAGAAAAGCCTCCGAAATCCAATTTTTAAACCCTATCAGATTTCGCAAAAAGCTCAAAACGAAGTTACAACTTCAAAGACTGAATTTCTTCAAGCTATTAGAGACCAAATTAGTAGGGTTGAACCTTCTACTTCAAAAATAGTTGAGGAAGAAACAGTCCAGAATAACACTGTTAGTGTCCTAGATCTAAGTGACAACACTGATCCGGAAACTGGCCCTAAAACACCTGAATTAGCTAAACTTGTTTGGCAAAATTCTGATCCTCTTGATATTATTCCAATAAGGACTAATGAATCTCAAATAGGTAGCCAGCCTAACACAATTGTTCAACCAAAATATAATGCCTCCTCTATCTATGAATGGAATATAGACGGTATGAGTGAACACCAGATTTTAAACCTTTTACAGCAAATGATGATGGCTTCAATTGCTTACAAAACCCAATCTGGTACATAAGATAAAACTGTTGCGGAACTCCTTATTGCAGGCTTCTCTGGCCAACTAAAAGGATGGTGGGATTTCTATCTCACCAAGAACAGCAGATAGACATCTTGAATGCAATTCAGACAACTGAAGATGGGGTTCCCATTCTTAACCTAAGAACCAATTCAAGATTCTGTCTCGACCCTCATATTTACCTTATCACTTCACTTCATTGGAGATTCCTCCCATCTCAGAGACAAAAATGCAGATCTTTTGTCTAACCTAAGATGCAAAAAACTTAGTGATTTCCAGTGGTACAAAAATACTTTCCTAACCAGGGTTATGCTTAGAGAAGATTCTAATCAACCCTTTTGGAAAGAAAAATTCTTAGCTGGTCTTCCAACCATATTGGGAGAAAAGGTCAGAAACAGAATCCGTGAGGATTTTGGCGAACATATTATCCCTTACGATAGGCTAACCTACGGTGAGTTGGTTAGTGTAACCTCTAAGCAAGGCCTTCAAATATGTCAAGATTTGAAGCTCCAAAAACACCTAAAAAGAGAGTTAAAAGAGACAAAAAAGGAATTAGGTTCCTTCTGCCAACAATTTGATGTCTCTTCCCCTCAGACAAGCACTTGTAAAGGGAACTGTAGCAAAACGACCCATTACCAAAAGCCCTATAAAGCATGAAGGTTCTATAAGAAGGTTGAGAAAGTCTTCCATAGAAAACCATTTGAACAGCGAAAATGGAAGCCCCATAGGAAACACCAACAGTCCACTACAAAACCTCACCTTAAAAACATAACTTGTTTTAAGTGTGGCAAAAAAAGTCACACGGCTAGATTTTGTAGAGTGTCTAATAAAATCCAAAACCTCGACCTAGATGATGAAACTCTAGAAAGAATTTTAGCTCTTTTAATAGAGTCTTCTGATGAAGAAACTGATAATTCAGCTGAGGATTATGGCCCTCAGGATGATGATATAGATTCCTCCTCTTCAGCAAATGATGAGGATTTTACCCTAAACGTCCTCACCATTGAACAAAACCTCATATTAGATGTTATCCAGGAGATTAATGATCCTGCTCTTCAAAAACAATACCTTGAACGTCTTCGTAAATCCCTCGAAGAAAGTCCTAAAGAAAAGGACCTTAACCCTCCTTCTTCAAGCACTGAACCATACAACCTCACTTCTATTTTAGAAAAGAGAAGCTCTAGAAGGAAGCCGGAAAGAACCATACAGGACCTTCAGGCTGAAGTTAAAACCATTAAAGCCGATATAAAAAGACCTTAAAACTAAGCAGCAGCAAGACTCTGCTATAATCCAGCTTTTAACTTCTCATATGGTCCCAGATATCCCTAGTGAGAGTGATCCTGAGGATATCCCAGAAGTCCCAGACGATTTCCTTTTTGTTTTAAAAGAAATCAGTTCTAGAAAGTATTACATAAAAATCACACTTGAGTTCTCTAGTGACTTCAAAATCAATACTATAGCTTTGTTCGATACCGGAGCAGATTTAAATTGCATTAAATCCAGTCTCGTCCCAAAACGCTTTCACCAAAAAACTTTGGAAAAACTTAGTTCTGCCAACAACACCAAAATGCATATAGAAGGAAAAACAGATGCTAGCATATTAAATGAAGGTCTCTCTCTAAAAAGCCATTTTGTCCTCGTTACCAATATGCACCATTCAGTAATTTTGGGAACACCCTTCATAAATCTCATAACTCCTTACAGTGTCAATTATGATGGGATATCCTTCAAGACCAAAAATAAAAGGCTTGACTTCCTTTTCCTAGAAAAACCCAAGACTAGAAATCTCAACATTATAAAGGCAAGCTCCATTTATAATAGTGAGATAAACTCTCTTATCAATCGAAAATAGAGTGACGTGCATGATCTAAAACAAAAAATCCATTTACAAAAAATTGAGGAACAATTACAAAGTAGTATTCTAAAAACTCAGATAACTGACTTCCAAAATCTCCTCGAAAGCGAAGTTTGCTCTGAGCTACCTAATGCCTTCTGGAATAGAAAGCAACACATGGTCGACTTGCCTTATGAGCCTGATTTTGATGAGAAAAATATCCCAACCAAAGCTCGACCAACCCAGATGAATGCCGACTTAGAACGCCATTGTCGAGAAGAAATTAGATTTCTCGAAAGCAAAGGCTTAATTTCCAAATCCCGTTCCCCTTGGAGCTGTGCGGCGTTTTACGTCAACAAAGCTTCTGAGATTGAACGTGGCACGCCTAGATTAGTCATAAATTATAAACCTCTGAACGATGCCCTTCGTTGGATCCGTTATCCAATACCCAATAAAAAAGATCTAATGCAAAAATTACACCATGCCTTTATCTTCTCAAAATTTGATATGAAATCAGGATTTTGGCAAATACAGATCAAGCCACAACATCGTTATAAAACGGCCTTTACTGTTCCTTTTGGCCAATATGAATGGAATGTTATGCCTTTCGGCCTTAAAAATGCTCCCTCTGAGTACCAGAGGATTATGAATGAGATCTTCAACCCCTATTCAGACTTTTGTATTGTTTACATTGATGACGTGCTAGTTTACTCAAGCACGATTGATCAACACTTTAAAAACCTCAAGACTTTTTTCTATCTAATTAAAAAGAATGGTCTTGTTATTTCAGCAAAAAAGATTTTCTTATTTCAAACTGAGATTAGATTTCTCGGCCAAATTGTGTCATGTGGCACTATTACCCCTATTGATAGGTCTCTCCAATTCACTAGCAAATTTCCTGATAAAATCTTGGATAAAACACAACTACAGAGGTTTCTTGGTAGTTTAAATTATGTCTTAGACTTTTATCCTAATCTTTGTAGAATTGCAAAACCTCTCCATAATAGACTAAAGAAAAACCCACCGCCTTGGTCTGATCTCCATACCCAGGCTGTTAAAACAATAAAAACTCGTGTCTTAGAAATCACATGCCTTAGTTTAGCAAACCCTGACCTACCTAAAATTGTTGAGACAGACGCCAGTGACAAGGGTTATGGAGGTATCTTAAAACAGGTCGACAACGGTAAGGAATACATTATCAGATTCACCTCAGGGCATTGGAATGATACCCAGTTAAAATACTCTACTATAAAACAGGAAGTATTATCCATTGTTCTCTGTATTACAAAATTCCAATCTGATTTGTTGAATAAAAAATTCTTATTACGAGTTGATTGTCAAGCTGCTAAAGCTGTTTTAAAAAAGGATGTCCAAAATATTGCTGTAAAACATGTTTTTGCTAGATGGCAGTCTATCTTAAGCATTTTTGAATTTGATATTGAGCATATAAAAGGAAAAGAGAATTCTATCCCTGACTTCTTAACCCGTGAATTTCTTACAGAAATGCCTAGAAAGACAAAAGATAAAGAGAAGTCCCGACCTCCTCCTGAAAAAACCATATGCACCACACAAAAACCATTAAGACTTGGTACGATGCAGTTCAGAATAATGAGAGTGAAACCTCTTCTTTTGAGAGAACACAGGAAGTTCAGGAATGACTCCTTTCCATCTCTGAGCATCCTTCGTCCATCCTAAAACACCCCCAGCTCATCCAAGCTTTCCAAAGCTCTATGCAAAACCAAGGAAGCACAAGCAAAGCAGCAACGGAAGGTAAAATCCCAACGGGAAAAAATATTAGTATCATTTCAAAACCGGAGGAAGGAGAATCTTCCCAAAAAACCCTTCCTTAAAAACAGCTTTATAAAACTGATAGCTCTCAAGTTGTGCTTGCACAACCTAAGAAAAACAAGACTTCAGAATATTTTGTTAAAACTGCCTCACAGAATATCATAACAATTGAACAAGGATATCATGATAAAGATCCCTATGTCTCCATACAAAATATCTTTGGGAAAAACTGGTTCTATAAGCCTTGGGATCGTACTAAAACTGCATAATACTACCAGACAATCCTTGAGGTTACCGGCTCCGCTTAATTCAAACATTTCTTTTATAAAAATGAGCAAGCTGAGCCCTCTTATTCAACCATTAAAATTCCAAAGGTTCTTAGTCCTCAAGACTGGAATCAAGACCTATCGAAACACAAAGCCTTCCCCATTAGCTTCAATAACACTTTCCCACATTGTAAAACCTTTAATTATTGGGATTACCAACAGGCGTGGTTCTCCACCTTTCTAATACAAAATAATAGGCTATCTCATTCATGGCTTATCTACTTCAACACTAAAACCATACAGCCAGAAAAATTGCCATCTTGGTTTGCCCAATGGTGGAAGTTCTACGGCTCTTCTAGTGAAATCCTTCACCCTGACATTACAAAAAGTTATAATACCTTTCGAACCCAGTACAAACCTTCAGATATAGAAAGGCGTTTTCCCGCCTTATGTTTGTTTTCAATAAAGTTTTATCTTCCTTGGGTTTGTCAATGGTTCCTCGAAATAAACCAGGATCAAGGGGGCTTGGTCCTCCAAAGAAAATTTAAAATCAGATGGTTATCGAACTTCAATACACCACAGTCTATTCTTGAACCAGCCATCAAAGAATGGTTGAAGAAAAACTGTAACACAGGTACAATGACTACAGGGCCAAAACAATCTCAGTTTCTTGCCCGAAAATCACAGGCAAATTCTTTGCTTGCATCAGCTAAAACCCCGGAAGATTACGCTCGGATCCTACGACAGCTAGCTAATAGTATATCTGAATCCTCTATTACTTCGGAACATGAATCAACAGCAGACTCCTCCATCCACCTCAGTGACGATGAAGAAGATGCTGGTTTCCAGACTTAAAAAAAAATGAATATTTCACTATCTTCAAGCTTCATCAGGATAAGACACCGCAACAACGGACAAAATTCTGCATCAACAGCAAAAAGTCAAAAGCAGTCAAACAGTGTAAAGCATTACTATTCATCAACAGTAAAAAGCTTCAAAAGACAAAAACAAAGGAATGTGTAAAGCGTAAAGACGATTGTTCATCAACAGTTCTTCAACATGACAGCATTACTCTTCCCTGCCTATAAATTGAGGCTTCTCCTTCAGTTCAAGGCAGAGCATAATACAGCAATACAAGCTCCTCTAAAAATCTTTCTCTCTCCCTCTTTCTCTCTCATAAAATTGTAATACTCTTTAAGTCCTAGTTTCATTGAAGACTCTCTGTAAGTCTTATCTGTAAAACCAATGGCCGGTTCAACCGCCTTACTTTACTTTATGCTTTCTGTTTTAAGTTTTAAATTTATCTGTTAAAATCCCCAGATCCTTGGCGTTATCCTGGTAATATATATATATATATATATATAGAGGTAGGATCCGCTGAAAACCTCCTTTAGGCTGAAAACTAAAAACTTATAATCTCAGCCGTTGAAAACATCAATCTAATCTCAACCGTTAGATTTCGCGCAGCCTTACTAACCCATATCGTGAAATTGCAAGCTTATACCAGGTATCTCTAATCCTCTCTTTCTCTCTCTATAACACCAAAATTCTCCTTGCAAAACCCATGAATATCGATCTTTAAACTTTCGAATCAAATTTCATACGACGTTATTTAATTTGTGAGCTTTGAATTTCGATTTCCGAATCCCTAATTTTCAGTTGCTCGTGATTTAGGTTTAGTTTGAGTACTGCTTCAAGTTCGTTTCAATGGATTCAGATTAAGAGGAACTTGAAGGTAATTCCTGTGTATCCATGAATGTCGATCTTTAAACATCCCTAATGCATGTATCAATGACGAAAAATACTGAAGTTTGGGACGATGTAGTGTATAAATACATATTCATTATTTCTCGTTGTGAAAGAGAGTAGTCAGTGTGAATATGCTTAAATTCAGGACATGAGCAAAAAATCTCAAAATGAGTAAAATGTATCTTAAAATAAGCAAATTTCATATCTTTTTTTTTGGTGAACAATTTCATATCTTCTCAATCGGTAGTATTAGGTTGGTAGTATTAGGTATATGTCAAATGAGCAAAAATAAAATAAAATGAGCAAAATAAAATAAAATGAGCAAATTACATATTCGTTCAATTGCTAGCATTAAGGTCAGCAACATCTGGTATATGTTGAATGAGTTAAAAGAATTAAAATAAGCAAAAAGTTCTCAAAATGAGCAAAACGACATTAAAATGAGTAAATTTCATATTTGCTCAATTACTGGCATTAAGGTCAGTAGCATCATGTATATGTAAAATGAGTTTAAAACAATAAAAATGAACAAAAACTTCTTAATATGAGTAAAATAAACCTTAAAATGAGCAAATTTCATTTTTGCTCATATTGCTAGTATTAGAGTCAGTAGCATCAGCTACATGAAAAATGAGCAAATAATTTTGAAATGACTAAAAAAAATCTTAAAATGAGCAAAAACTTCTGAAAATGAGCAGAACAGACGTTAAAATGAGCAAATATCATTATAGCTGAAATTGTTATTCTTGTGGCCAGTAGCATCACGTATATGTAAAATGAGCAAACAATTTTTTAAATGAGCAGAACAAACTCAAAATGAGCAAATTTTATTTTTGCTCAGTTTGCTAGTATTAGAGTCAGTAGCATCAGATATATGAAAACTGAGCAAATAATTTTTAAAATGAGTAAAAAAATTCTTAAAATGAGCAAAAGAAACTTTAAAATGAGCAAATTTAATTTTTTATTATATAAACAATGAAAAGTTTATATGCTTACTGATTATTTTAATTTGCACTCCTATGAATAGGAAGCTTTTTTTGGCAGTAGTAATATAGGAAAATGGAAGACAAAGAATTTGCTCCCACTCCAACTCCATGTGTCAATACAACTCCCATTGCAATTGCAACTACAACTCAAACTCAAACTCCTTATGTTGATACAACTCAAAGTGTTGCTACTGAGACTTCTAATGCTCAGACAACAAATTCGACATTCACTCCTCGTCCATGCTACACACTAAGAGGTACAAAAGAATGGATTCCTTGCTGCCCCCTGAGGTGAAACCAACTGTGGGTATGCCTTTCGATTCTATAGCTGATGGTATTGAGTTTTATAAAGCTTATGCTCGCTTTTGTGGTTTTGTCGAAAGATTGGCTACTGAAAAAAAAGATAAGGAAGGTAATATTTACTTGAAATACATCTATTGTAATAAACAAGGATTTAAAGAAGATGGTGAGAGTAAATAAAAAAGTTAAGCTACAACAAGCTCTAATTCTCGAAAAAGAAGTATAAATCGTGGTGCTTGTCAAGCAACGATAGGTTTGAGAAAGCGTAGTGATGGAAAATTCATGGTATATCTTTTTCATGAATCTCATAACCATCTATTCGCCACTCCTAAAAGCATGCATTTTCTTAAAAATTCTCGAAACATGACTCTTTTTCACAAGAAGTTGATATTTGATAATTCAAGATTAAATGTTGGACCCAACAAATCTTTTAGATTGATAAAAGAGCATGTAGGTGGATATGAGAATGTAGGAGCGTCATTGGTTGATTTTAAGAACTTTAGTCGGGATGTCAAAGCTTACATACGAGATGTTGATGCTGATATGTTTATAAATAATTTCAAACAAAAGGTAAGCAATAGTGGTGGAGGGTTCTTCTTCGACTATTGTTTAGATGAAGCTCGACATTTGACTAGAAAATTTTGGGCGGACACCATTAGTAGGAAAAACTACTCTCTTTTTGGTGATATGGTTTCATTTGATACAACATTTGATACCAACAAATATTGTATGGTTCTAGTCCCATTTACGGGAGTTGATCATCATGGAAAATGCGTCACTTTTGGTATGGGTCTACTTGCAAAGGAAGATATAGAATCTTTCGTTTGGTTGTTTGAATGTTTTTTAAAGGCTATGGGTAATTGTCAACCTACTTGTCTTATTATTGATCAAGACGCGGCCATAAAACAAGCAATTGTAAGAGTTTTTTATAAGACAATTCATAGACTTTGCATGTGGCATATCATGAAAAAAGTGCCTGTAAAAAAAGTAGGTCCAGATTTGTGCCAAACAACGAAGTTTTTTGAGAAATTGAATGCAGTTGTTTGGGATAGAAACCTTGAGCCGGTTGAATTTGACAAAGGGTGGCATTCTGTGATGTGTGAATTTGGCTTAGAGAATGATTCATGGTTTACTGATATGTTTAGTATAAGACATATGTGAATCCCTTCTTACTTTCGAGATCTTTTCATGGGTGGTATTTTGAGGTCCACACAGATTTCAGAGTCTGAGAACAACTTTTTCACTTTGTTTACAAATGCAAATATGCTTCTAGTTGATTTATGGTTTCGCATAGAATCTGCCATGGATGTGCAAAGACATGCCCATGATAAACTCAACTCTGATTCTAAGAATTCAATGCCCCGTCTCATTACCCCTCTTCCTTTAGAGAAGCACGCATCTCTTGTGTACACACACAACATGTTCTATAAGTTCCAAATGGAGTTTCAAAATGCAATTTTCAATTGTGGAGTTTACAAAGTACAAATAGAGGAAGGGGTTGAGTAGTTTCAAGTTGCGGATAATTCAAGGAAGAAAACATACCATGTAACTTACATTCCTGGTTCTCAAGATTGTTTTTGTTCCTGTAAGATCTTTGAATCCATGGGAATATTATGTCGGCACATACTTTTTGTGATAAAAGGACATTTTTTGACTGAAATTCCAAAGCAGTACATATTGCATCGGTGTAGACACATAATTGTGTCTCCCCATTTAAGGATCCAATGATGACACATACCGTGGTCTTAATTGGTCCGACCCAAGGGCATATCAGTCTGAAAAAAGCCATTCAAAACCATTTCGAAAAGTGTTAAAGTCCTATTTTAAAACCCAATTAATTATTCATGATAATTAATTGTATTTGAGCCCAATTCTTTAAAAATCCCAATAAAATGATAATTAATTGATTTATTTTAATAAATAAATATTTTCAAAAGATATTTTTTATAAGTTAAAATCTGATTTTATAATCAGATATCCGTAATTAAAGGATAAAAGAAATCTTTTTAAACGCGTTTTAAATAAAGCTGGCAAAGGCACGACAGGAGCCAGGCTGGTGCGCCTAGCGCACCAACCTGCGCCTGGCGCAAGACCTTGCGCCCGGCGCACGTCTGTGCGTCAGGCGCAACTCTATCCACTGTGTCAGGTGCACTAATCTGCACTTGACACGTGGATCTCTGACTCATTCAGAGTCCTGCATCAAGCGCGACTCTCTGCTTGAGACGCGGATTCTCTTTCTTATCTTTTTCAAAGGGCGTACCACGTGTACACTTTTTATTGGTCATGCCGCTTCATATGCTTGCCACGTCAGCTGCGCCAGACCCAGCTAGCGCGTGAGGCGCAGTGCCGTTTTCCCTATAAATAGGCCAGATTTCCGAACAGATTTCAGAACGGATTTTTCACATTAACACACTTCGAACTCGACGAATATATTGCGAATTTCTCTCTACAAACTACAAAACATCCCTACAAAACTCATACTTTCAAACACAAATACATCCAATCTACATACTTTCAGACATTCAGATTTTCAGGCTTCACGATTGCTAATCCCGAAGGTTGTCAATCTCTCAGACCCAAGCCACGGTATAATCCTGAGGGTCCTTGAATAAATTCTCTATTTTTATATTGAAGTTACTAATCATTTATTTGATGATGTAGATCTTTGGTATAAAATCGCTATATTGTATATTCTAACCTCTTTTCTCTTTCTTTTTATTTATTTTTCATTACTATTATACTTGTCTGACCATTATATGCATGCTATTCTAATTGTCCTGTTTTAATGCTTTTATCACCCCACATGTTATTTTCGCTAATCAAAGACCTAAAGAACTGTTCTAATATTAATCAGATTAATTTGGACAACTTGTTAGGTTCCCTGCAATATTGATTGCATAATAACTTGTCACTAAGAATATAATTTTTTTATGTGTTTCCTGAACTCACTTAGACTAAATATCTTTAGGGCGTATAAAACATTATTTGATTATTCTTTGGCATAAAATCTGTAATGAATCGATATTTAGTTGAGGCCAACTTTGGGCGAATGTGGTTCATTATGACTATATTCGTACCCTCACCCCCGAACTGAATCTTTGGTTCACTTTGACCATCTATGGAGTCAGGACGGGGAAATCTACATTGGATAATTTGTCCCTATGTTTTTCCCATATCCAATTAGGTTTATGATTCTTCCTAAAAAGAATTGTTGGCGACTTCTTTCAATACAAAATAATTTTCAATAAAACCTTTACAGTGGGGTAGTCAAATCAAATACGCGCTCACATCGCGTAGGAGAAATAAAAACACGCCTACAATCGGTGGACTAAAGATGCTTCAAAAAAGCCCATCTTCAACTTTTGTGAGGACTTGGATGGTATAGAAAATAATTAGAAGAAAAGAGTTGTTGGGGATATTTGGTCCAAATTCATTCATGTATAAGCCTTGCTAAAAGTAACACTAACCATCATGAGTCATTATTGGAAAGGTTATGTGCTTGTGAAAAGGAGATGATATCTAAAAAAGAAAATGATGAGCAACAGGCTAAAGACAAACATATTGAGTTGTTTGTTGGTTCTAATATAGTATTAGGTGATATACTCCCTCCAAACAAGTGTTCAAACAAAGGAAGTGGTACGGGAATAAGAAAAAAAAGTGATCAAGAGATAGCCATTGAAGCGAGCAACAAAAAGGAGAGACTTTGTAGATCGTGTGGTCAACTCTCAACTCATGATAGTCGTAACAACCTTCTAAAAAAGAGAAACATAGAATGAGGTAAGTCAAGAATTGAAGTAGAATCAATACCAATTATCAATATGCTAATTCTAAAATAGAAAATACTAAAACCTTATTTGATTTTATGCATGTAGTAAGAATCGATCAGCTAAAGAGAATACATGAAGAGAAGAAAGGGATAGGCAACTAGGATTATTGATATTTCTAATTTATTGTTTTACATTAGCAATACAATATATAAGATTCATATTGACTTTGGGTTTGTAATTTACTACAAAATTTCGTGATTGAACAGAGCTTAAAATGAGCAAATTTCGTTTCTGCTCATCTGCTATAACTAGCAGTAACATCAGTATATGAAAAATGAGCAAAAAATTTCTTAAAATGAGCAAAACCTTCTTAAAATGAGCAAACACTTCTTAAAATGAGCAAATTTAATTATACGGATATGAGCCTCATAGTCATACGTGCCTCCTCCATTTAGTTGTTTTATATTGACTTTTAACACTATTCATACATGTATCCTATATCTTAATTATTCACATATTAACTTTTAACACTATTCATCTAATATTTTGTTACTTATTTTGTAAGAAAAAAATCTAATTATTCCATATTAATTTTTAACACTATTCATCTAATATATTTAGATCTGTCGTCTTTGGTTATTTTTCTTAATAAATAAGTCAATATATGAAATGCCTTGGTTTTTCACCACTTAAATTGCACTACCTCATTCTTACACTATTGTAGATCTATTACGACTGCGAAAAAAAAAAAAAAAAACAGGTAACACCCAAAGATTTTACGACATATTGACCATTTTAACCTCACTCCATATATGCTAGGGCCAACATTAGGTCAGCACGGTCCACCACAATAGCACAACTTCCTACTTCCTAGCTCATCATCATCCCTCACAGGCTCTATAAGAAATATGCTCATTTGCTATAACTACTTGCAGTAACATTAGTATATGAAAAATACCCATCTACAATAGGTGGGTAGCTATTCAAAAAAAAAAATTAGTACATGAAAAATGAGCAAAATATTTTTTTAAATGACCAACAACTTTTTAATATGAGCAAATTTAACTATAGCTTAAATTGTTTGTCATATGACCAGTAGCATCAGATTTATGTAAAATGAGCAAATAATTTTCAAAATAAGCAAAAACATACTAAAATGAGCAGTTGAAACCTCAAAATGAGCAAATTTCATTATTGCTCAGATTGCTAGTCAATAGCATTAGGTACATGAAAAATGAGCAAATAATTTTGAAATGAGTAAAAATTTGTTAAAATAAGCAAAAGGAACCTTAAAATGAGCAAATTTTTTGCTTAGATTGCTAGTATTAGAGTCAGTAGCATCAGGTATATGAAAAATGAGCAAATAATTATGAAAATGAGTAAAACGTTAATAAAATGAGCAAAATAAACCTTAAAATGAGCAAATTTCATTTATTCTCATATGCATGAGGTATATCTAAAATGAGCAAAAACGTACTTAGTATAGGCAAAAACATCTCAACTAAAAACATGAGATAAAATATAAGAGAAATGTACTTATATTTAGCCAAAATAATGAGTTGAAAAACTCATATCTCCAAGTTAATGGAACTCATAATCGTCCACAAAATGGAATTCACAGTACTAGACCAAAAACTTATTATAATTACACCTAAACACTTCAAAGCTAAGATTGAATTTGAATCACATCACTATAATTCACAGTACTAGACCAAAAACTTCTTATAATTACACCTAAACACTTCAAAGCTAAGATTGAATTTGATTAACATCACTATAATTCACAGTACTAGACCAAAAACTTCTTATAATTACACCTAAACACTTCAAAGCTAAGATTGAATTTGATTCACATCACTCCTAACAATCTCTGCACAATACTTGTTCCGAAGTCTGTTCAATCTCCTCAGATCGTGCTTCTTAAGACCACAATCCCACTTCTTCAAACCCATAAAAGTTTCCATGTGTCTCATTAAATAAATTCCGCAGTTGCTATGATCGTCAACATTTTTCCAACCAATATCAACACAACACGAACTAAAGCTTGCAATGTCTTGGGCAAAGACGATACCTTGAACAGTACTGGGAAATTGCATCAAACCAGAAAATGCACTTCTCTGCATATATAAATAATGACAAGTTTGTAAAAAAAACAATAAAGGATTTGATTATAAAAAAAATATGAAATTGAATAATGTACCTAGTGTTTAAGAGCATTGTTGTAATTTGGTGACCCATCATCATAATAAATCAAGTGCATAACACCAGTTGTCATATTGAAGCAAATCATGAAATAATGTTCATTTTGGTGTATTGGAAAAATGAACAATTCCACCTCCTTCAAGTCACAGGAAAAGCCGTCAAGCTATTTAGTTGCAACATCAATAAACTTCTTCTTCCTCAATTTTGCACTCTCTTTACTGTACATCTGAATCATATCCTAGTAAAGTGCATCAACCACACAAAAATTAAGTTAATTCCTACATGAAATAAGTGTGTTTTTAATGTAACACTTATGAGTTCTCTTATGACATGATAGTATAAAATAACTTTTAGAAAAATAAAGTTAACAACTAGAAAACACCTTCATGAAATTATTAAAAAAAATAGCAAAGTTTTTAAAATGAGCAAAAGTCTCTCAAAATGATCAAAAGTTCCTTAAAACGAGCAAAAACTTATCAAATTGAGCAAAAAGTCTAATTTTTGCACATTGGCTAAATTTACTAACAATTGCATCACTTTTGTAATAAATGAGCAGAAAATCCTTAACTGATGACCCTAAAGTTTCATCAAACTTTTGTATCTTAGATTTCATTATTTAACTACTAACACAAAAGTTCATGACTACTTAGATACAACATCAACGTATACCATATGAAAAATTTATAAAACATCAACTTAATTTACTAATACTTACATACGGAAGAGTAGTCAAGAAGAATCGTTGTGTAGATGATTCCGATTTGAACCGTTCCTTAGAATTGAGGATCACTGACCACGCATCAATCACAGAAGTTGAGACAGATATGTCTTTTTTGAGTGTTTGAAGATCAGACCGCAACAAAAGTATCTTCATACCATTGACCTCAAATGAAACATTGGTTGACTGAATTGAATGTGAAAAAAATGAAAGCAATATCAGATCAAAAAACATAAAGATATCCAACTCATGAACATTAATTCGCACAAGACCCAATAAGAGAAAATACCACCCAATATCTTGTGTTGATATCCTTCCCAATATCATAAAAATCAAGTCCAAAACAAGATGCCAACATAGTGTTCAAACAACAGTAAAAATGAAAAGTTAGAAAAAAAATGACATAAAAATAAGATAAGGAAAAGGATATTTAAAAGGTCATGGGATTACCTTCTTAAACCACAAGCAAAGACAGAATTCAAGATGACCTTATGAGCAGCCAAAAGAGGTGTTTGGATGCACACCAAACGATTCTTAAATGGTGAACGATGTTCTTTTGCCAAGAGAACATCCCGTTTTTGTCTCTTACGTGAGGCACATTTGTCATCATCAACTGCACCCTTTCTTTTAAGTGAATATTGAAGATGTTTTGTCAATTTTCTTACAGAAGCTCCGACTTTGTAATCAACAAAAGTTTATCGATTGAAACTGCCTTCAACATTAATATCCAAGTTAACCTTACATGTTGAAGTAGACATTAGCATTTGATCCTCAACATCTTTCCTAACTTCTTCTGGTTTCTGTGGTCTTCTTTTCCTCTTCTGATAAGCCATTATCGGCTTCTCATAAGAAGACTTATCTACCTTTTAAAGTACCACAATCATTTGGTTGCTCTACTCTATTGGAATCATAAAGCATAGTAGAGTTCCCCTTTTCAGATTTCTCAACCTTCTCTGACTTATTCCTTCCAGCATCTTCTTCAACACTTTCTACACACATTGTTGCAATCTCTCTTGTTAAACCATTTATATTAACTGCAGCACCTTCGTTATGCTCTTTTCTTGCACCACTGTTTTTTTTACTATTGCTTCAACAATAGTATCAACAACTTCTAAAGCTTTAGGATCTTTCCAATATTCTTCATCTTGACTAAAAGAATTAACTTCCTCCTTTCTATGATCACTATATTCAATATGTAAATCTGTAGCAGCTTTTAACAAACTCTTGACGGCTTGATTGTTTGGAAACATCATGGATGCAATCTGAGACTTTGCTTGAAAGTCAAGCATCGCATGGCCAAGTTTTGTTGCGGCTTCTGCAAGATCAAAATTACATTTCTGCACAATAAAGGAGGATAACAATAGAAAAGTACAACAAAAATTAATTATACTAAAATATCAAATAGGTACTTCAAAAAAAAGTAAATGCAACATAACACTTAAGATACTTGAACGAGTACCTTCTTCAAAACAGATTCACTGTTATACGACTCTTCCTCTTGAATTGAACTAGTTCCAACCATCTTCTTTGGGCTTGAATTAACCTTACCAAACAACCACCAACATAAACATTTACTTAAATTAAAATGAATAAGTGAATGTACAAAAACTTCATAAAAGAGCAAAAACTTTCTAAAATGAGAAAAAACTTCTTAAAATGAGCAAATTTTATTTTTGCTCATTTGTTATAATTAGAGGTACTAACATCATATGTATGCAAAATGAGCAAACACTTTGTAAAATGAGCAAAACGAACCATAAAATGAGCAAATCTCATTTTTGTTCAAATTGCTAGTATTAAGTTCAATAACATCAGGAATATGTAAAATGAGCAAAAACATGACAAAATGAGCCAATTGCACCTAAGAATAAGCAAATGATGTAAAATGAGTAGAAAAAATGCAAAAAAAGAGGAAAAACTTCTTAAAATGAGTATGAACAAATATAAAATGAGCAAATCTCATTTTTTTTCAATTATTTCATTAGGAACAGTAACATTATATGTCTATAAAATAAGCAACAACTTTTTAAAATGAGCATAACAAACCTTAAAATGAGCAAATGTAAGCCTCCCTTTCTCAATTTCTAGTTTTTCTCGCGTTGCTAACATCCTTGTAGTCCATCATTTGACAATAGGAAGTTCCCTTTTAGCTCGAACATCTTCTAACACAACTCGATCAACATAAAAGAGCTATAATATGAAAGAAATTTAAATTAAAAACATGAAACATATACTATAACCAGAAGCAAATAGTAAAATTACACAATAACTAGTATAAAAAAGTTCTTTAAATGAGCAAAAAAAAAAATCATAAATACCATAAATTTATTTTTTATTACCATAAAAAATAAAAGAGGTCCAGCAAAATATATGTTCTCCTTCTCATCCCAATAATGTTTGGTCTGAACTAAGCTAGAAACAATGAATTTGCACCAGTTCAAGGACTTGATTTGATGAACATCACATAGAGAACTCAAAATTCGATAGTTCACAAACCGGTTCTGATTTCCATTCATGAGAATTGAAACACATAAAACAACAAAAAGGCGTTTAAACATAACTGCACCACGCTTACTTTCCACCAACTTCTTTGACAACGCAACAATTGGAATAATAGACAAACTATCTAAGTCAAACTGCTTCTTGAATTCTTTAACAACATCCGATTGCTTATCATTGTCTAAAACGATCTCATCCCCCTCAAATGACAATCCAAGAACCTCATGCACAGAATCTTCAGTTATCTTCAAGGGCTCACAACCCGGAATACACAAACTACATTCATTAGCATCAAAGTGGCGAACAAGCCAATAACCTAATTGCAATGGAATTTGAGTAACCTTCAACTCCAACAAGGATCCAAAACCAATGTCAATGATGTCCTTTTTTTGGTCTTTTGTTAACTTAGAAATAACCCTCACTAGAGAAATAGGAGACATACGAAACATTAAGGACTTATAATCTGCCTTTTTACACTTGTCATCTTTCGAAGGCTCTTTTTCAAACTCTCCTTCTTCCTTGATTACTAACTGCTCCTCCTTAATATCTTCAGAATTCCTAAACATGTAAAATGAGCAATATCAATTACAATGTACATGAACTCAGAAAACAAATATACACATTACATTACTGTCACGAGATAAAGAATAATTTATAGATTAAGAAGGATTGCTAAATACATAATATGGGTAACTAATAATTATTCAAAATAAACTAGTAATTGGAATACGATGGTAAACTATTAAGCTTATAGACTTAACTTATAATTTATATAGGTAAAAGAGGGTAACTTATAAAATAAAAACATAAACTAATAACAATATTGAAAAATTGATAAACATATAGAATATTAGAACAATTTTAGAAGTAAATTTTTTTTAGTGTCCTAACGCGCACACATGTAACATACATTAATTAGAGGGAAGCTAATTAAAGTTATGTCTGGTACCAAGACTAATTCCTAACTTTTATAAAACAACCTCAACTGGTCAAGAATCGCAGACGAGGTCTCAACCAGTTCATGGAACAAAATATAGATTAGATAGGTGCCTGCCCAATGTATTATAATGAAGGCATGACCTAAGAAGGTCAACATTAGTAGTATGACCTTCCCTCCTTAACAACAAAAGAACAACTTATCTCATGAAGATATAGAATGGACAATTCAAAGAGTCAACTACTTGGTGTTCGTTCTCACACAGGGCTGAAGACTGACCGTACACCCAAAGGGGCAGAAGTTTGATGTGGGACAATAAGAACCATACGGAGAGGGAAGTCTTTTATCAATATTATTTTGTGTCCCAAAGGATCTGAGTAAATGCTGCAAGCGTCCGCGGGTCCCTTATGGTTCTGTATACCCAAGTACAATTAAATAAAATTTCAAAAGCCTAGTACAAGCCACACCTTAACTGCAACATGTATTTTTTCTAGTTTCTCAGTACGCCATACCAGACATATAAGAAAAAATACACCAAGTCTCACACAGTTCCAGGCAAAGGAAAGCAATAGTGACAGATAATGAGGCAGCTGACATGATGGCACAAGAAAGTAGTTGTATCAAATGAGAATCATCTGATTACACTAACAAGACACGCAGTCCCGAAAGACACATTACATCACGTACAAGGCTAGACCAAATCAATATAGTTCTTATACCATCAAATTCCTGTCTAATCTATCATGTGTAGCCACAGAGATGTAAGGCATGAGTTAATCAAGTTAGACATGTAACATACATAAACTTATTCTCATTTCTAATAGGAACATACATCTTCTTGTTATGAACCTGTTTTGAATGTTCAATGATCTCCTTGTTCTTCATCTGACCAGTAGAAATAACCATATGTTCATGTTGTTCACCGATATCAGGCTCATAATTAAGATCACTATCATCTCCATCATCGCTAGAAATCTTGTCACTAGCTTTCTCATCATCATCCTCAAGTTCATCATCTAACAAAACCAATTTTACAAAAATTAAATATAAAAAAAATGCACACATGATAAAAAGTGAGGAAACAACAAGCTAATCCTTTTTTTAATAATAACATGAATTGAATGAGACAACAAGTTGGTTATGTTGTGAATTATGCAAAACACTATAGAGTTATTAGATACTAGGCAACAAGTTGGTTATGTTGTGAATTATGCAGAACACTATAGAGTTATTAGGTACTATGCACTATGCACTGTAATTTAAGCTAACTTCACTATCACAGTACTTCATTGCTAAACTTCTAAGCTACTTCACTGATAGGTGCAATTTACACTTTCTTGGGTATGTAATCTTTATTGCAGTAAAAATGATGTAGTTGGCATGGTCATTGATTTGTTTTTGTTGCTTTGTATTTTAACTTGTGTCACACTTGAATTATCTCGTCTCATATGATTGAATGAATAAAGTTTTTCTTGAGCTCTTTCTATGCTCTGGGTTGGAAAAATTGATTGAATTACTATAGAGGTGCAGCTGCTGGGTTGTTCTTATAAGTGTCTTGTAGTTAAATGCTTGTCCACAAATGTTTCCTATTAGTGTGAATCAAATTATAAAGCCCTAGATTGTTCTGTTGTATTGTATCAAAATTTTCCTATTAGTGTGAATCAAACTATAAAGCTGCAAGTCAACTTTCAAGGACAATATATGTAGTCTTCAAGCAAAATGTGCCAGTTGTGTACAGATTATAATTGTTACATGCTTTAACACTATCTAGTTTTAGCTATGGTGACTACGCTTGCTTCTATGCTTACCACTTTGCTGAAAGTTTGTCGTTTTATATTATGGCTACTGGATTACAGTGTGTGCAGCTGCTACCAATATGTTATGCCTTTTAAGTTTTAAGCGTGATTTCAGACTGGAAGAAGCCACTGCACTAGCTTTCAGGTTAACATTTGATTGTGTATAGTAAGAACACTATAGAGTTAATTTTACATAGTAGAGTACCAAAATATCAAATGATTTACTCATTTTGAGGTTTGTTCTGCTCATTTTAGTAAGTTTTTGCTCATTTTAAAAATTATTTGCTCATTTTACATATATCTGATGCTACTGGCCATATTACTAACAATTTCAGCTATAATTAAATTTGCTCATTTTAAAAAGTTTTTTCTCATTCTAAGAAGTTGTTGCTCATTTTAATAAATTTTTTGCTCATTTTAAGAAGTTGTTACTACAATAGGAAGTTAGATAGATTACTTTCGTTTGGTTGAACTTGTACTTTTTCCTTCGATTTCTTGACAAGAGGCTTTTATTTTATTTTCTCCCCTACAGTCTTCATTTCAGCTACACAAAACAACACATAATAACTAGACTTGAAAACAATTTCAACAAAATAAAGAAAATCACAAAACCTAACATATAATAACAAATAATCTAAACCCTAACAATTTCAACAAATTCACAAACACAAGCAAACAATTCCTAATCTAAACCCTAACATTTTAAAAATCGCAAAAAAAAAATCAAAAAATGAAGAACGAAAATTACAGCAACTAACCGTCAAATTCAGAAGCATTTATAAGTTGTACTTCAACATCATGATTTTTCTTCTCTCCAGCAAATTTTCGAACTGATTTTCTCTTCATTTTCCTACAAAAAAAAAACGTAACCTAAGTTAAGCCTAACATAATCCAAATTTCAACAAATTCGGGAAGAATCTGATACCATCAAGAAGAATCGCACAAAAATTTGCAGATGAACATGAAAGAAAATCGCAATTAACCGTAAAATCCTTGAAAAATTGGGGAAAAAACTCAACTAGAGCAAAATTGAGTTGAAATTCGATTTGCAAATGTGAAAAGTGAAAAAATTAAACAAATTCTTACCGAAATTTCAAATCATTGAAGGATTAACATCGATTGAAGGTGAGACTTGAGAGCGTGAGAGAATCGGCCTTTCAGAAACTTTAGGAGAGAGAAATCACGTTTAAGAGCTGAGGAGTAAGAGAGAGAAAATCAGGTGGGAGAAAATAAATTTCTAGGCACGCGACGTGGCTAAATCGTGGCCATTTAATATTGTCTTCTAAATTCGACAGCTCATATTGCTTGTTTTCAATTTTCAGATTAATTGTGGTTTTCACAAGATCCTATTACGTATATATATACATATACATATATATATATATATATATATATATATATATATATATATATATATATATATATATATATATATATATATATGTATAACTTGTATAAATTTCATGATTTTATTAAAATAAATTAGAGTTCTTACTTGTACTTGTTATGGTTTTATGATTATAAAGTTCGACTTGTTTGCACATGTGATTTTTAAGTACTAAGTTTGTCTGATTTCTGGAGTATATGATCTAACGCCAAGTGTTTGATTATACAAAGTTTAGGATTGATTTCCTAATTATGATTTGAGATATATTTATAAGCTTTGGCTATGGAAGATAGTTTTATTCAAATAATTCACTAGTACGGATAAAGTTTGTTGTGACGCACAAAAAATGGCTATTGCGGCGCTGAAAAGCGTTGCAATAGCTTTTACTGACGCTTTGAAAAGCGCCGCCTTTGCCGGTGTCGCTAGGATTATTGGCGATGCAATTTGGTAGTGTCCGTATAAACGCCAAAAAGCGCCGCAATTATGACGCGCTTTTATAAACCTATTACGACACATTATAAGCGTTGTTATAGTGTCGCAATGCTTCTGAAGCGCCTCCATTGACTTTTCAAAGATCAACTCAATGTCATACTTTTAAGCTAAATTTGACGCTTTTATCAATCTTTTAAGGCACATTAAGAGCGCCACAATAGTATCGCAATGCTTTCCAAGCGTCTCCATCATCTTTCAGAAAGTAAAAAGAATAATATTACTAATTACTCCACTGTTCTTATTATTCTTTATTACTCAACCATAACATTGAAGGACAATTTATATACAACGCAAAATTTAAGAAAAATACTATTATTAACAACAAATAACAATGTTGATAGATTCTATAGTACAACCCAAAATAAACATAGTAAAATCTAACAAAAATATAAATCCTTCAATTAAAAAAAAGGTATAACGGAATTAAATAATGTTTGAATAATATTGTTCATAAGCAAAAATAAATAGTTCCAAAAAATATTAAATAATATAAGTTCCATCTTTTGTGCCAAATCATCTTGTATCCACCTTCATATTCTCGTATAGTGCTTCGTTCCAAACATAATCCGAAAATGAAAAAACAACTCAGCAATAATGCCTAAAATTTTCAATGAGCTCCCTTTTAAAGTTTGAACACATGTAATCTTAAATACCCTAACCTTCAATGAAAGAGCCAATAGCTAATTGGATGATTGATTAGGAATGCCATTGTTAGTGTTTTTGGTGTGACTGTAGGAGCATCACCCTACATCAAACAATTAAAACTTTCACAAGTTAGTTTGTCTAAATTAGTAGTAAGCCACCATATGTAAGAGAAAAAGGTTGGAAATGAGAGAAAAGAAACACACAAAAAAATCAAAACACAAACATATATCAATGTTTCTTATATATTAAACAAATACCTGCTAAATATTAACAAAGCAGGTGAAAGCAAAAAAAAAAATTGAAGTCGTAGATGTTAGGAATATGTATCCTAGGCGCTAACAAATCAAGCAATCAAAGTATAATATATGGAGGAATTAAGAAAAAAAGCAATATAGAATACAAGAAGATTTAACGTGAAAACCCTTGAATTAGGGAGAAAAAACCACGAACACTGTACTAGGACTTTGAATATGAAATGATGATACAAGGAGACAATTCAATCTCTCTAGACTCTCTAATCTCTCTTTAGTAGATGAATTTCTCTCTCAATCTATGAATACGAGTCTCATCTATGGCATTCATAAATAAAACGGCTTCAAACATATTTATATTAGGGCGCAAACATAAGCCTAGAACACCTAGGAAATCCGAACACCATGAGGAAATTAAACACACCCTTGGCGGCAAAAACCCGTGGGCGTGGGGTCAAACCCACGGGTGGACATCAGCTCCTTGTTTTCATAAGGAAAAACCCGCTGCCGCAAGCTCAAAATCCGCGGGAGGTTAGCTACGTACTCTTCCTTCGTCTCATGTCTCTTCTTTGTCACGTTTGCTATGTCTTAGCTTCATGTAATAATGCATTTTCAACAAAACGATACGCAACAGTAGAGTAGTACCTTTTTAATATCGGAATCTCTATATTGAAGATTTTGTTTTAGTTGAATGATTCTCTAAGCCATAATCAATTGAATATGAGTACTTTATTGTAGAGCCAAAATGACTTTGCTTCCTCTTTTTGAACTTCACAATGGTCATTTCTTGCCTTTTGACACGATTCTTCATTCTTTGAAGAGATGTTGAAATCGTTACAATACGATGGATAAGAAGGGTCTGTTATATCTGATGGCTTCGCACCTAATCGTAGACCATGGACACGACAATATTGATGTGTTCATAGCACTTTTGGATCACGTTCACCATTCATGTCTACTTGTCGGTCCTCTTGTTCCTCTGCAATATTCCTAATTTGATTCTATTACCAAATAATATATAAGTTTTGCTGCATATTTATGTGTAATAATGATAATTTATAATCCAAAATAATTGAAGTTTCCAAGGGAAGATAATTATAATAGCCAAGAAACACATTGTTACATACGCTTCTTTCTCCTGTTGATGGCATTCTAGATAAAATTAAGTTCATCTTGGGATCTTGTTAGACCTTTTTTCTAAAGAAAACATGAAGAAATATAATAAAATGACGTAATTGAGAAAGAAGATATGATTAACTATAAATATTAGTGGTATTGTATATGTGCTTACCAGTTCTTCACGAACACGAGCATGACTCTTAGTGCCAGTCGTATGGATAGGTTTCACAATAGTCTTAACAATTGATTCTTTACCACATATGCTTCTCTTCAGCATATTTGGAAAAGTTGTCACATTCCTTCAAACCCCTATGTGCTACAAGAATACAAGTGGCCTATGTGCTACTGTTGTAGTTGTGGGGTGTTCGAGCAACCAGTGTACTGTGTACCAGCAGAATTAGATGTTATATAACCCTTTCCACCAAATGAATTTGTTCCACTGTAGTAATCCTTGCAAAATCTGCTTCCAGAGCATTTTTTAGTAGCACGTAGCGCGGTATGATGGTAAGTATATCTTTTTTTTTGGTACATGAGGAGAGTTAGAACACCCTTCTCTTAAGAAAGACTAGTAAGTACTCTGGAAGTATAATTCCTACTAGTTAGAACACCCTTCTCTCAATATAATTCCTACTAGTTAAATCTATCAGAAAACATAACCTTTCACAAAGCTAGTACGATTTGTTGCTGAGGGCATACCACAATAGTATGCGATGACATAAAAAAAACACTTGGCCGTTACGACTTCTTGAAAGAGAGAAGACCTATTTTTAGTTATTACAAATCCGGCTAAAAAAAGCAAAAATTAAAGTTCCCGAAAAACAGCCCGGTCGACCGGGCCAAACCGCCCGGTCGGGCGACGGTGTTATGAATTTACGAGCAAATGGGAGATTCTGCCCGGTCAGGCGCGTAAACAGTTTTGGCGCCTCTTTCACCCGGTTGACCGGGCGAACAAGTCTTGTGCTCTGATGAAGATTTTTTCTCGCCCGGTCGACCGGGCGGGAAAACTGCGATTTTGCGTCAACTTGCGAAGGCTATATCTCTCGAACCAGAAGTCCATTTGGGGCGTGTGACCTATCGTTGAAAATCCCTTCAAGTCTAGTTTCCAACCCAACTGGAATTTATTGATTATCCTATTTGTATGAAACGTTATGATCAAAATAGTAAACAGGTGTCAGTTTTAGCACTTCTTTCACGAACTCTTTGCTTCATTCTAACTCGAAATTGTCCCAAACGGATGCATTGTGATCCTTGTGCAAGATATCTTCATCCTCAATGATTAATAGTCTTGATCTTAGATAATCATAATCAATTTGCATCAAAATAAACTGAAAATCATCGAAACACGCAAACGGGGAGTAGTAGAGCACAACTTACGTAATTCATGCCATTATGCACCTAAATGCTCTAAAAGGAGTTCAAAATGCAATCAAAATGCATCTAAAAACTATATATAAAAGTGACACATAAAACTCCCCCAAGCTAAACCATTGATTGTCCTCAAGCAATAAGACATAGACATTGGAAAAGAGAGACAACCTACAATATAGGACTATAGGGTCAAACACTCAATTGAAAACACGAGAGATATAATCACTACACAAACCAAGCATCGAAACAATCTCGAACAAAGCCGCATAGCATGTCATGTATCGCAATGGACTCTCCAATCATACCACATACCATCTCTCCCAAGCTGGATTTAACCAAACCTAATAGACCTCACTATAGTCATGTGCGCTCAAATCTCTCATGTGTTTAAAGGATAAATGATGACACTCAACCTAAAACAAGTCGACTCAGATGAAACATATACTCTTTAACTTTGACTTTTTGACTCACTTAATAATCAACAATACAATACACAATGATCAAGAGGACTTTTAAGGGTTGCAATGGAGATGAGGTTAAAGGTATGGAATAATTTGGGAATTATGGTGGAAAAACCAAGAAGGGGGAGCATCATATAACTGAAAACATGATCAAGAAAGGTCACAACAACTCCACGCAACAACCAACAATCTCCAAATATAATCAACAACCTTTTGTCACTCAAAAAATTCAATCATAACCCTTTTTATTTCACTTTATTCATAACTATTTTTTCACTTTTTTTTCATTTCATTTTTCACTTTATTTTTTATTCGAACTTTCAATTCAATTTCAAAGCTCACTAAACATACTTTTCCATCCTTCTAAACCACCAATCGAGCACTTCAATTCAATACAAACCAACCAAAACTAATACTAGCTCCCCCAAGCTAGGCTTAGGACAAATATTAAATGAGGACAATGGCTTGTAATGTATATAGCAATCAAACATAGTCAGAAAGACTCAGCGGGGCTAGAGGAAGGATAATATGAAAACAAGAATAACTCTGGGGCTTAGATTATGAAATGAAACGCCTCAATCATATCAAAATGTATGCACTAGCAAATATTAAGGAGTACTAAGTCAAAATCAAGATCAATGCAACAACGAGGAACTAATCACACATGAAAGAATAGAACTGACACAGATACATCAGTTTATAGGCACAAAAGCTCACTTAGTTTATGGTGTCTGCACAATAAAGTTAAATTGAGCCAGAGAGAGATCAATCAATCTTACCACAAACAATCAATTGCGAAACAATCGTGCTATGAAGAATCATGAACAAGATGAATTATGCTAGCAATAGTCCCATAGATGCAACTAAAATGAGATGAAATAAACTAGTGCAACTAAGAAAGCAGTACAATTTTTTTGGTTACACGTAAAATACCACTCCTAGTGAGCGGTACAAACCGTGCAACATCCTATGAAAGCAATAAAAAAAACTACTCTAAATGCAACTAACATGCGCTAAGTAATGATGACAAACATCCTCCCCGAAGATGAATGACACATTGTCCTAAATGTGAACAAAGAGAAATTAAATGAAGGAGAGGTACAACTTACAAAAGGGGTGGATAATCAAAAGGAGTGTAAAAAAGCATCGACTCCTCCACCACAATCGATAGTTGTGATGAGGCAGTGAACTTAGCCAAAAAAAATTGGCTATGCTTGTACCTAGAAAAAGACTTCATAACACATTAGCAAAGTTAGTCAAACCAAAAAAAAAAATGAACAAAGTCGGGTTGCCTCCCGATAAGCGCTGATTTAAGGTCTTGCATGACCGTTTAAGACTAGTAGATCACTCATAATAGTTCAATGCTCTAAGAAGCTTATCATATGTTCCTGCAAACATCTTAGAGCATATTATATAAGAGTAGAAAGGAAAAATGAAAAAAGTTAGTACTAAAAAATTACTAAAACTACAAAAAGAAAAATCAAAGGAAAAATTATATTTACAAGAGAAAGAAGAGAAAATGTTAGTATTTTTACATGACTCAAAAGGAGGAAAGAAATTAAGTTTACATTAGTTACATGATCATAAGTGTCATTCAAAGGGGGAGAAAAAAGGAACGATGGAGGATATAATATAAGGGAAGAAGGAATAAGATCAAGTTTTTGAGAGAATGGAACATGAGACTCCAAAACAGTATTAGATGGAACCGACAAAGACTCATGCATTATCAGATTATCTGACTCTCAACTTTAGACTCATACGCAGATGAAAAGTTTATCGAAAAAGTGTCAGACACTTCACTTTCAACTATGGATTCGTCAACATAGAGACACTCACTACCAACTTCACAAATTACACCCTTACCTTCTAACAAATTATCATGAGTCAAATCAATGCCTTTATCCTCTGAAGTATAATTCTCAACACCAAAATCATTATCATCAAGTATAACATGTTGGTTAGTAGATTGTTACACAACAAGTACTTCAATAGATTTTGCCATGTTTCGGTAATCATGAGCTAATTCATTTAAATCTTCATGCTGTTTAACAATATACTCTTTCATCATGTTAAAAAGTTTCTGACTCTCTGATGTTTCAGGTTGAAAATAATTATTCACTTCAGGTTGATAACATTGGGTATAATCAGGCACATAAGACTCATTAGGGTAATTGGAATATTCATAGGAATTCATGCACAAATTTTGTAAATTTTGACAATCATATGATGCATCATAAACATAATCATTCGCATTATAATACCCAGAATAGTCATATTGCCCTTGATAATCAGAAAAAACATTCCCCTCTGAACTATAATTATACGACTCTATGACAACACACTATAGATAGGGAAAAAAACTATTCACAACAGACAAGAAAAAAAATATATACAATTTAGTATCACCAACAATAAAAACTAAATAAAATAATACCGTCTCCCCGGCAACGGCGCCAAAATTTAATAGGTTGTCGTACACCTGTCAAAAATAATTCATGCAAAACATTCTAACAATGTAGTAGGATAAGTAGGGTCGAATCCACAGAGAGATGGTTGTTTTAATCTAGTTTCCAAGGTATGAAAAAACTAAACAATATCACAGATATGAGAATTAAGGTTCTAAACTAATAAAATATGAAAATTAAACTAAAAGAATCTAGGACAATGGTTCACCATGTTCATATTTATAATCCATCAAAATATCATCAATAGTTCAACTAATCAGAAATCTAGAGCATAGGTTAATCCTACGGTCGGGTCTTAACGCTCTCAAATCAACATATGCTAGTACGGTCGCTCAACATAATCAGATTTGCTAATTGTAGGTAAGCCTCTAAAAAGTACTATCTCTCGATCTATGACTTATTATTAGCAATATTTAATCAGACAATTGATCAGATTGTAAGATTAACAATGAAAACACTAATCAATTAGAAATAACAATGACTAATGAATCCATCAATAAATATCCATCAAGAATTATAGCATATAAACATGGATTTCCAAACCCTAGAAATAAAAACTACTCAATCATGAAATAAAGAATAAAAACTAAAACTATAAAAGAAAATATAATTAAATAAATCAATGAAAGAAACTAATAGAATTCATGAATTAATGAAGAAGAATAAAAACTAGGGTTTACAACTAAAACTAGAGAGAAAGAGAAGAAGACTAAACCTAAAAACTAAAACTAAGAAATAACGTCTAAAAAAAGAGGAGGGGGAGAGAGAGAAGACCTATTTATAGTTTTCACAAATCCGGCTAAAAAAAGCAAAAATTGAAGTTCCCGAAAAACCGCCCGGTTGGGCGACAGTGTTCTGAATTTACGAGCAAAGGGGAGATTCCGCCCGGTCAACCGGGCAAGGCCGCCCGATCGGGCGCGTAAACAGTTTTGGAGCCTCTTTCGCCCGGTTGACCGGGCGAACAAGTCTTGTGCTCTGATGAAGATTTTTTCTCGCCCGGTCGGGCGAAACCGCCCGGTCGACCGAGCGGGAAACTGCGATTTTACGTCAACTTGCGAATGGTGTATCTCTCGAACCAGAAGTCCATTTGGGGCTCGTGACCTATCGTTGGAAATCCCTTCAAGTATAGTTTCCAACCCAACTGGAATTTTCTGATTATCAATTTTGTATCAAAAGTTATGATCAAAATAGTGAACAGGTGTCAGTTTTAGCACTTCTTTCACGAACTCTTTGCTTCATTCTAACTCGAAATTGTCCCAAACGGATGCATTGTGATCCTTGTGCAAGCTATCTTCATCCTCAATGATTAATAGTGTTGATATTAGATAATCATAATCAATTTGCATCAAAATAACCTGAAAATCATCGAAACACGCAAACGGGGAGTATTAGAGCACAACTTACGTAATTCATGCCATTATGCACCTAAATGCTCTAAAAGGAGTTCTCAATGCAATCAAAATGCATCTAAAAAATATATATATAAGTGACACATCACTTACTAACCTCTTTCATACTGGGAAATCAACCTCGAGAGAGGAGCCATCTAGGTTTACACAAAACCCTAGGAGCACACTAAGTGATAGCAACACAAAAGGACAAAAAACATACATCACCAGAGTCACATGACCTTTTAGAATTATACCATAAACTATAGATTGTTGTAGGTAGATTGATGGGCCATGGAATGGGCTTCACTCTTCAACACTCCCTCTCAAGCTGAAAGTGTGGTGTTAGAACAATCTCCCAGCTTGTGTAGAAGTTTCCAATGTTGTTTAGCGCTCAATATCTTGGTGAAGATGTCAGCTAGTTGTTCCTTGCGAGACACATGAAGAGGAGTAATACTACCTTTAGTTGTTTTATCTCGAATGAACTGGTAGTCAATGTCAACATGTGTTATCTTTTCATGATGGACAAAGTTGGCAGCAATAGTAAGAGCATCTTGATTGTCACAATTCACTATTGTAGAGCCAATATCTTTGATTCCAAGATCCTTGAGCAGTTATCATAACCTCACAAATAGTCAGTGCCATTGATATATACTTAGCTTCAACAGTTGATGTGGCCACTACTGACTGTCTTTTAGATTTCCAAGATATAGGAGATGCACCAAGAAGAATACAAAATACAGAGGTGGATCTTCTGATGGAGCTGCAACCATCACAATCACTGTCACAATCGGCAGTGAGCTGAGCTGTGGACTTGCTAGCTAAGAGAATATCTTGTCCTATTGATCCAACAAGATATCTTTGCACTCTTAAAGTTGTCTGGGTAATGAGCTGAAGAAGGGCATTGCATGAACTTGCCCAAAATAGGGACGATAAATGTGATGTATAACCTTGTTATGGCCGAGTAGATTAGCTTACCAACTAATCTTTGATATTCTCAGGATCAGGGAGAGGAGTGTATGTATCAGGGTTGAGTTTGATGTGACTGTCCATAGGCAGTCTCAAAGGTCTATAATTTTAAAGTTGATACTCCTTAAGCAGATCATTGACATATTTTCTTTTAGAGAGGAATATTCCTCTAGCAGATTTGTCCACTTCAAGGCTTAAAAAGTATCTAACTTCCCCTAGGTCCTTCATGTGAAAGGGGAAAAGATAAGAACTTCTAGGCATCCTTTACAGCATCTTCAGTGTTTCCAGCTATAATTAGGTCATCTACATACACCAGGATGCATGTAAACTTGTTTTGCTTGCTTCTTTGTGAAGAGGGAGTAGTCAGATCTTGACTACACAAAGCTGTTGCCCTTCAGTGCTTCACCTAGTTTTGCAAACCATTGTCTAGGGGCATGCTTAAGCTCATAGAGAGATTTCTTTAATTTGCCAACTCTCTCAGCAGCAAATCAACTCTTCACACATTGCTCCCCCTCACCTTGTACTTGGATTATGGCTCCCTTGTGGCTTTACCCAAGGGGAAACTTCATGAACACAGCTTCTTGCTATTGACCATGCAAGAAGGCATTTTTAACATCCATTTGGTGAAAGAACCAATCTTCAATAGCAGCAACAACAAGAAGGGACCTCATAGTTACTAGCTTAGCAACTGGAGCAAAAGTCGCTTCATAGTCGATGCCATACTTTTGACTATTTCCAAGCACTATTATCCTATATTTGTGTCTTTCTAGGCTTCCATCACGGTTATATTTGTGCTTGTAAAGCCATTTACATCCTATGGCATTTTTTCCAGTAGGTAATTCAGTGATATCCCAAGTATCATTCATTTAAAGGGCATCAAGCTCTTCATTAATTGCTTTTACCCAATTAGGGTCTTTCGCAACTTGTTTGAAGTGTATATTCTCACTATGCTTCACAATTTGAGTTGAGAAGCATCAGAAATTGGAGCTTTCGGAGATTGAGAGAGTTTTGAGAATTTTTTTAGGTTTAAGGGACTGAGCTAGGTTGGTATGGTATTCACTCAGCCACTGTGAGGTCAATTAGACCTCCTAGCACCAGGTGGGGTTTGGGTTGCAGTTTGTGGGACATTCTCAGTATCTTAAGGATCACTGAGAGTTTCAGCTTCAGTGTCTTGAGGATCAATGGCTGTTTGGGAGTCATTGTGAAGGTAGATGTGAGGCTAATGAGTCTAAGTTTATGTTTCATACCATCTTTTTAAGGTCTCATATCATCTGTATTTTGAGTCACATGGTTGCTTTGCTTCTTGAACACTTGATATAGAAACAAGTTTACATAGAATATGGTGTGTTTACTCAAAGATGTGGTGCTAGTAGTGAGCAAATTAAATAATCTATCCCCTTTTTGAGTGGGAAGATATCGTAAGAAAATGCATGGTACACCTCTAACATCTAGTTTATCACCACTTTTAATAGGGCTATAAGCAACAACAAAGCATCTAAATGTTTTTAATCATTCATAGTTGGGCTTAGAGTTGTGAAGTACTTCATATGGAGATTTATTTTTCAGCATAGGGGAAGGAAGTCTGTTGGTGATGTGTGCAGCAGCAAGCACATATTCTCCCCAGAACTGTGCTGGAACACCTGCTTAAAGCTTTAGAAGCCTGGCTATTTCCAGCAAATTTCTATACCTTCTCTCCACTCTCCCATTTTGTTCAGGGGTGTCAGCACATGAAGTTTGATGGACTATTCCCAGGGAGTGAGACATAGGCTTTCACAGCTTATCATCCAATTCAACTGCATTATTAGACCTCACAATCTTCATCTTTTTGTTGTATAAAGTCTTAGCCATGTTTACAAAGGCGGATAAGACCTCATATACATCATATTTCTGCTTCATCAAGTGTATCCATGTCATTCTAGTGTGATCATCCACCACAGGTAGAAAGTACCTCTTGTTGTTCTTGGAGTTTACTCTGTAAGGTCCCCAAGTGTCTATGTGAACTAGTTCAAATGCGTTCTTTACTCTTGAGCTGCTTTCCTGAAATGAGAGCTTGGTAAATTTTGCAAGAGGACGTATGATGCAGGTCTCACCATTCTTCCTATCAAGACCTCTCAATTCTTCAATTTGTGATATCCTTCTCATTGGTGCATGGCCTAGTCTTATGTGCCATAGAGAGGTCTCACTCACTCGTTTCTCATTCACAACTTTGGGGGGGAACTCGATGTTCTCCCACTGTCATGGCATGTAGGGAGTTTTTGGCATGGTTTGTTTTTTTCAGCTTCCTAAGCAGTTCTTTCATGGGTTCATTTATCGAGTAGCACAAGCAATTATATACTCTACCAATTCCCAAAACACTAATCATTGCTTTGAATTGTGCAGAAGTTTGAGTGAAAATTTGATTTGCACTCCCCAATTTGAGACTATTTCCTCACAGACAGCAAATTATTCTTGAATGTAGGAACAAAGAGCACATTCTTCAGTGTCAAGTTGTTCTTCAGAGCTACATCACCCATATGAGTGATTGTAGAAGTTTCTCCAGTAAGCAAGTTGATTTTAGCTTCACTTTTTACCTTTGCACATTCACCACGACACTCTTATCCCCTATCATGTGATGTGAAGCTCTAGTGTCAATTGTCCATTGATAGTCTTCAGCATTAGCAAAGTAACAGCTCACCATATTAGAGTATGCTAGGTAGATTTCATCATCAAAACCATTCTCATTTTCAGCTGAGGAAGTCGGCAACATTTTAAGGAGTTTCTCAATTTGTCCAATGTTCACATTAGTTGAGGAGCCTGTACTAGTCATTCCTTCACTCTTCACATTTGCCTGCTATCATGCTTGTAATCTGAACTTTCCTTGTTCCATCTTTGGCTGCCTTTGTTGTTGTTGTATCCTCCCCTTTTTTGGTAAGTTTCCTTCCCTTTCCCTTTTTGATATTTGGGATGTCTAGGAGGATATCCAACTACAGTCCGACATTTCTCACTCACATGACCTTGCTTCCCACAGGCTGAGCAAGCATTTTCATTTGTCTTGCTATACATGGATATCATGTCAGTTTCTTTCGTTTTGGGCTTTTGAAGCTCTCTATGAGATTCAACCTGGGACACAGTGCAGCAAGCACTGTAAACCATAACTAGGTAAGGGTGTTGACATGAGTAGGTTGCTCCTCGCATTTCCATAACAGTCATCCAATCCATTGAGGAATTGAAGCAACTTTCACTCATCTTTTCCGTATGAAGGGCCTGAATGAATTCATTTATCTCTGTTGTGACTTCTGTAATTGGTGGCAGATTGGTCAAATTTCCAGTTCTTCACATAAGGTTATCATATTCGTGTAATATTCTGAAAGAAGCCTCCTATTTTGCTTTGTTTCATATATTTCCTTGCTTATTAATTTGTACTTCATGGACCCATTTGTCACAAAGTACCTCTGGTCAACCTCTTTCCAGATTTAACCTTAGCTAGTCACAAAATTAACTGATCTTTTTATGGAATCAGACATATTTCCAAGCAACCATGAAGTTATCATGTTCATGTAGGTGTCCCAATGATCTTGTTTTGGTTTGTGATCCACATCTCTCTTCACAACTCCAGTGATAAAGCCCAGCTTTCTCTTGGAAGCTAGGCAGATCCCAAAGGACCTTTTCCAAGCTCTATAGTTAGATGGGTATTGGAGTTTTTCAATGTTCACCGAGTTGCTATTCTCTAAGGGATGCATACGAACTTGTCACATCTAAAGGTGTTGAGCCATGGTTTTCTTCTTCTTTTTCCATTTTGGTCATACAACAAACACAACTAAGCCGGGTTACCAGCAATAAAGATTGAAAATTTATTGCAATTACTCTTAGAACATCACAAGTATGAGGAGCAGGATTTTAAAAAAACAATGACATGAACTTTGTAGCAACAAAAAAATATTTTGAGAGATTATGAACCTCAAGCTCTGATACCATGAAGACAAATGATGTATTACATTTGGCCAAGAGAAATAATTGCTACTGGATAAGCACAAAGAATTTACAGTAATCGGTCTTTTGTGTTTTTCATTCTTAATTTTTGTCATGTCTAGCTACAATAGCTTACTAACCTTTCTATATTGGAAAATCAACCTTGAGAGAGGAGCCATCTAGGTTTACACAAAACCCTAGGAGCACACTAAGTGACAACAACACAAAAGGACAAAAAACATACATAACCTGAGTCACGTGACTCTTTTAGAAATATTACATATAACTAGAGATTGTTGTAGGTAGACTGATGGGCCATGGAATGGGCTTCACTCTTCAACACCAAAAATTGACAAGGCTAATCCATTGATCTTCCTCAATATCTGTTGGGCATTTATTATGTAAGCTAAGACACTAATATTTGCATCATCGTCATAAACCTTCCCTTTCAAGTAGCATTTGTAGTCCCTCCACTTATGGCAAATTGATTTCAATATCCATTTCTCAAGTGATCTTAAGTAAGGAAATCGAGCCTAAAAATCATAAGAACAATGAAAGACAAACATTACATAATAATATATATCAAGTGATCCCATAGTGTATAACTTAGAGAGTAAAACTTGCTTGAATTTCTTTCAATATCGTTGTTTGGTTGTTTCCATTACTTCCTTTTTCAAATGATCCCATCTTGTATAACTTAGCGAGCAAAGCTTTCCATTTCTCGTAATGGCCCCACAAAATTGACCAAGTACACCCCCTTCTTGTCCACTGAGTTGTTTCTCTTTATTTATATCAAAAATGATTCAATGCCCTCCTTCAGGTAGATTCTACACCTCAGCTAGAACCGTTCTTCCACATCTTCTATTTCCATTTGGGCCTATTTAATTGAAAACATATATTCAACCAACTATACACTCGAGCAAATAATATACATGAAAGCATTAGTTTTTAATACTTGGAACTAAAATTACCTTCCACAATGTATTCGTATATTCTTCCATTATAATTTTTAGGTTCACCCATATTTCTAGAGCTTATTTCCCAGATTTTGGCTAGTTAAACCACATTGTTGTCAATTCTCATCCCTACTATCTAAGTACCTACAGTTCGGGGGAATTTGAACACCATTACGACCTTGTTGTCTCTCTCTTATGGATCCTTGAATAGTTGACATATCCACAGATTGCTGTGTTTGATGCTGGTTTCAAGTACTTCTTTCAACCCCATTTGAGTCAATCGTAGCCAATCTTAATCTCTTATTCTTGTGCTTAGCCATACACCTTCCAAAAAAAGAGGCATTAATTAACATGTAAATGTCATATAAAGGATTTTTTTCTTGCTGTAAGACAACGTGTCAATCAAGTATTCGAACCACTAATTAGGAGAACGCTCTTAGTTTTGAAGTCCAATTAGGTGTCTGCATAATAGTCATGGCATCTACATTCTAATACTCAAGAGCATTGTTGTTAGATGACTTAAAATGCCAATTTAGACACATTATCTAATGAGCCAATTCAGCGAATTCAACCACATATGTGTCTACATAATAGTCATAAGTCCTATGTAATTTACATTCTAATACTTAAGAGCATTGGTGTTATATGACTTTAAAAAATGCTAAAAACATATTTTTACAGCAAAAAATCAGACACATTATCTAACTATATAAAGGGATTCATACATAACGCCATAGTTACCTCTAACGCATTATCTAAGTATATAAAGGCTGCATGGCGAAAGAGAAGCGTCGAGGATAGAGGAGTGATCAAACGAGAGAGAGAGAGAGAGAGAGAAAGAAAGGGGGGAAAACTAGTAGAAAATTGTAAATTTACATCCCATTATTTACATCGAACAAAAAAGCAACCGATGCAAATTCAGTTAATAATGATGATTTACGTCACATGTTCCACAACTGATGCAAATTGCACTGCAAAATTAATTTAAGGCGGATCTTTTATCCCAACCGACACAAATATTATTCTTTCTATCATAAAAAAAAAATATGATTTACGTCGAACATTTGCTAGAACTGATGCAAACCGTTCGCTGACAAAGAAAATTAAGACGTCACATGTCTTAGTTTACCCTAGCCGCTTTGGAGTTTGAAAGCCTCTTTCCAGATTCCTCTCTTCACAAATCCATCTTCTTCGCTTTGGAAATGAGCAAAAATGTAAAATGAGCCAAACGTAAAATGAGCATAAAAACGTTAAATGGGCAAGAACGTAAAATGAGCAAAACAACAGGTATGAAGTTTTTGATATTAGATACAGCTAGTGCAGGGTGAAAAGAGGAGGCTTTGGATTTAATCGTGGCTGAATATGCAAGGAAGAAGATGGGATAGGAGGGACGAAAGAGCTAGGGGCAGCGGAAAAGAAGAGAAAGAAACCCTAGACTTGATACCATGAAAGAATATTTTCTGTAGTCTTTCTCATTCACATCTCAAACCATAATATACAACCTTAGCCAACTCACTATCCTATAATCAAGGCTATGTAATAGGAAACAAATTATACAGTAAAGATATTCACAATTATACACTATACAAGAATATATTTTCATATATTCTACTCCCTCCGTTTTCTTTAATTTGTTGTTCCTGTATTCCCCATTGGGAAATTTCAATATGTTAATCTTATTTTGAATCTTTCCATAAATAGTATACTTTATGAATTAAATTTCTCATTAGTTTTGAATAGCAATAAATGTGTTCACACTATTGATTGATCATTTTTTTACCTTTTTACCCCTCAAACTGTTGTCTAATTGGTTGTCTAATATAGAATAACTCAAAGAGTAATAAATGTGTTCACACTAGTTTGTAGTTACTTTACTTTTTTACCCCTCAAACTTTTTGTACCATTGGTTGCCTAACATGGAATAACTCAAAAGTTTTAGAATCTTTATTTTAGTTAATTTAATTTTAATTAAAATAGTAGAATCTTGCGCATTTTTTTGAGTTGCATTGATTTCTTCCCCGATTCCAAATAGGAACAACAAAAGAAAATGGAGGGAGTAACAGTTATAAGCATAAAAACAAAACATATTGTGAGTGGAAAGGATAAATAATACACCCCAAAAGAGAAACCGGGAACGAAGAGCATACAAATTAAAAGGGAGAATTATTTATTATTATTGTACAATTAATCTAATTTAGTCACTTACACATAATATCATAGTATTAACTACCTACGTATAGCTAATGCCTAGCTTCAATTTTACCCGAGAAGATAAAGAACTTACTCAGCAAGAACTCCAAAAGCCAACAATAAACATGATCCAAATCTATAAATGGGAATCCACCTAAGGCAGCATTAACACACTACTTAACCTTTATAATGCAGTGCAATGTAATCTTAATAGCTATGCCCATATACAAATGCGTTATTCGTGATCAGTGGGGCCGAGGGAGTGGAACAACCAATAAGCATGATGGTACTACTAAAAAAGCAAAAAATTTCGAGGTTCGAGGTAACAGATTGGTGAACGTATGATATAAAAACAACGTGACCCCAATATTAGCACCTCTACTATAAACAGAAACCTGAGGATTATTGTGTTGTTGCACACTTTGATTTATTAGTTTTTGGCAAAGAAGCCGCGATAAAAAATAGTATGGAGAGTTCTCGCAGATTATACAATCAATCTAAGCCTTTTTTAGCAGTCATATTTCTTCAAGTTGGGCTTGCAGGAATGGATATCCTCTCAAAGGTTGCACTCAACCATGGAATGAGCAACTATGTACTCGTTGTCTATCGCCATGCAGTTGCTACTATTGTCATCACTCCTTTTGCTCTTATTTTCGACAAGTCTCTCTCTCTTTCCTTCTCCAATTTTTTTATAGCTCAAATCTCTATTAGCATGATGATTCCATGAGTGCCGTCAAAATTATACAGTAATATGCAAAAAAAAAATGGAAGTTTTAGGGAAAAAAATGTAGAGGTATTTTGGTGATACATAAAACTTACTCAAGAATCTTATAAAAGACGGACATGCATTAATATATTGTAAAAACATGAGTAATTATTCTATTTTAAGATGTGATTTCTTATTATTTATAGTGGTAACTTTTAATGTGTTACATAAGTTATTGTAAGTTCGCTTCACCGGTGTCTTGTGTTGATATCTTAGAGCGAGGATCAGGCAAATTTGATTGAGGGATTTTGATTTATTGTTATGAATTCAATTAGATTACTACCAAAACTACTTATGTACATATATAATTGAATTCTTCTGTGCAGGAAAGTGAGGCCAAAGATGACGTTATCAATTTTTATCAAGTTATTACTACTCAGTTTGCTTGAGTAATGATTCTTTCATCAAATGATTTGAACTTCGAATTTTTTTTTAGTTTTTTTCCCTACTTTTTAAAGTTTCATTCTTAAGTTATTCAATCATTGAGAACTCAATTTATGTATAATTATTGATTTACTCTCGAATTCTGCATTAATTGCTAGGCCTGTTATTGACCAGAACTTGTATTTTATGGGAATGAAGTACACATCAGCATCTTTTGCTGCCACGATGGTGAATATTCTTCCTGCAATAACATTTGTAATGGCTTGGATACTAAGGTAATCATTCAGAAGCTTAATTAATACTTTATTATTAGATTAATGGGTATGATTATTTTAATTAAAGCGGGAATTCTAGGGTTCATTTCATATGATTTCACCAATTAAAGAAAAAAATGCAACAAATTTTATTAGTAGTCCGATATTTGCCCCACCAGCCACAAAAAACCATTGGTGTGTGGTAGTACCATAAAAATGTCACGAGTATGATCTTAAGTTTATCTGATCATCTATTAATAGTTCTTAATTATAAAAATACTAAAATTACCCTAATATATGTGCATTACTTTTTTTTACACAAGTTAAATATAACCCAGAAGAAAACTTTATCTGGAGATAGTAATTAATAAGCCTTAGCTTTATGTCAATTTTATCCTATTATTATTAGTTGTCCAGTAGTTAGGATTACCAATAGTTATTATTAAAAGAAAAATGGATAAGCATAGAATTATGGCTCTCTAATATTATAAGCTATTTAATTAGGGAAGACTACTCTTGAATTAAATGATTTTAAACTCAGACCAATCTTGAATCACTAATTCCTAATTAGTTAAGATAAAACACTGAATTAGCTCATGGGGAAATGAATGATTATTCCCTGGTAAGTGTCAAGTGTAGTACTTTTTATGGTCTTCAATTAACAATTTTATTAATATCTTAAATTATACTCCCTCTGTTTTTTTTAGATGAAACATATTGACTTTGTGCACTATTCATCCAATACACTTTGACCATTAATTGTTATTTATACATAAGAAAAAATATAGTTATGTGGGATCTTGTTTGATTCGTCACGGTATACACTCTCCAAATATATATTTTTTATAATTTTTACATTCATATAATTAGAGATATTATCGGTCAAAGTTGTGCCTCGACAAATGTGAAAAGTTCAATGCTACATCTAAAAAAACGGAGGGAGTATAGTGGTAAAATATTATAAAAGGATGATTTTTTCGAAATTACAAAAATGAGACAAATTGAACAACATTACACATGTTTTTAAATGTTTATGTGTAGAAATATTAAACATGGTTAAAGTGTTGTAATTTGACAACATAAATCATGAATGGATATGATTTTGTGAAACACAAGGAGTAACTAAAAGTATAATCATTGCTCGCTAAATATAACAGAAAATTATGTAATAGAAAGATATTACTTTATCTCTCAACTAAAAGAGGTACCACTTAACTTGTAAGTTTATCATCAAAGTCAGCCTTATATTTTACAAAATCTACCAACTATCTTACCAACTATCCAACTATCCAACTATCATAGAAAAAGACTCATTATTAACAAGTGAACTCTAATAATGTGGGTGATTAGGCTTGAAAGGGTGAAGTGTAGAAGCATCCGTAGTCAAGCAAAGATAGTAGGAACAGTGGCAACAGTTGGTGGGGCAATGATGATGACATTAATAAAAGGCCCAGCTCTTACTTCCTGGTCTAAAAATAACGCAACTGATCATAATGGGGTGAAACCACTTGATATTAGTGTACACGATGCAATTAAAGGTTCCATTATGATCACTATTGGTTGCTTTAGTTGGGCTGCTTTTGTGATTCTTCAGGTACGTCGTATATGATTATTTTTATTGAGGTTTCCTTTTTACTTTAATAATTTTATACTCACTTTTTTCATTCCATACATGATGGATGATACAACATAACTAATCACAAATTAACAGCTAACAAGTTTTGTGTATTGCTTTACTTTTTTTTTTGTATGTAGGCTATTACTTTGAAGACATATCCAGTTGAGTTATCTCTTACTGCATGGATATGCCTTTTGGGCACACTTGAGGGTACCGCACTTGCCCTTGTTATGGAGAAAGGAAGATCTTCTGTTTGGGCAATTAAATGGGATGCTAATTTATTGGCTGCCGTTTATAGTGTATGTCCATCGCTCCAAACCTCACTTGCAATGGCCTCTTTTATCTCATTTTGCTACACACAACTTATTTTACTCAAATGAAACTAGACAAATTTACTTTTTATTGATTAATATTTATTTGGGTATTTCTACGTTATACGCCCTTGTGTTTCTTCCGTTTCTACATTGTGCCCCAACATTTCTAAAATTCGAGTGCCCCTCAACTTAGCTTTTTCAATGCATAATGCTCGCGCGTGAATTCTGACGTCAATAATTTCATCTACCTTTTGTATTCTAGTGACGCTACTTTAACTTATACATGAGTCTGAGCAGTCTATATATGTTAGATTTGTTCCACTAAATAACAAAAGGTAAATTCCACTAAAAAAAAAACAAATGGTAAATGAAACTAATGACTCGTACAGTTAGTGATGGGGGCATTATGCATTAAAAGAGCTAAGTTTAGGGGCACTATGTGGAATTTTAAAATGGTTAGGGTACAACGTAGAAATCGAAGAAACACAGGGTATAACATAGAAAAACCCTATTTATTTTCTTAATGATAATTATCGTTTTTCTCATATAGTCAAATTTCTACAAAGAAAAATCAATTATTATATTTTCTATTATATCTATTGCTTTTCTCCGTTATAATTATACCCAGTACTATTGTTTTTTTATAATCAATACGCTATCTCCATTTTTCATAGAGATCTTTCTATTTGCATTACTCAAGGTATTCAGTTTGCATTTTTTATCGTTAAGATCTTCGGTTGCAATTCTGTTCAAATATACGTAATATTTTTTTTTTTTGAATGTAACCATTGGAACGTATCTAAGAAGATTCTATATATAATAATGTTTTTTTCATTAATACTGTTTGAATCTATTTGAACTTTGATTAAATGATTATAGAAAGCATGCAGCTGACAAGCTAAGTCATACATACAAAGATTATTGAAATTGAAGCTGTCAATTTTATAGCTTTTGGCCTTTCGGTTAGCCTTTTAAATTGAAGTGAACCAATGAACATCTGCGCAATAAGATGAGATATAATTAAGCCAAGTACTTTCATGATTGTAGGGCATATTTTGTTCAGGATTGTTGTATTTTATACAAGGAGTTGTGATGAAAGAAAGAGGCCCAGTTTTCGTCACCGCCTTCAGTCCTTTGTGCATGATAATTGTTGCTATATTGAGCACCTTCTTCATGGCGGAAAAGATGTATCTTGGAAGGTACTTTCTTAACATCTTAGTTTTTTTTTTCATGCATTGTTACAATTGACTTGAATTTTTTTTAATATGCTTTTCTATTTACAAGTCTTTTACTATAGAGAGTTAGGACTTTGGGGTGTATATACCTTTTAATCCTTTTAATCCCTCCATCCAGTACTAAACGCTACATTGTCCCAACTTCTAATTACCAGTTATACATACTCCGTATTAGTCAATCGCAATAAGGTCATACTCCTATTAAAATTTTCATGTCATTACTCATTACTTAGATATTCATTGGTAGTTTTTCAATTCTTTCACAATTCATAAAGTATGATATGTGACTATTTTCGGACATGGAGATTGTTTCTCATTTTCTCAAAACATAATGGTCACTTTTCATATATCACCTTTTGTAGAACCTCTCAATCTGATATTTTTAGGTCATTTGATCTTTGGGATATAACTAATATAATAATTTGTTCAAAGGATTGAAGAGGTTCATAATAAAAGGGTATATTTAAATTGTTAAAATTAAAGTAACTGTTAAATTGACAAAAGAAGAGTGGTAGATACGTGAAGAAGACTAATGTTATGCTACTTTTTAGGGTACTTGGGGCGGTTGTTATTGTAGTAGGCTTGTATATGGTTATATGGGGCAAAGGCAGGGACTATAACGTTCCTCCAATAGATGAAGAAGATAAAACAGGCGAGAAAGTGACCACACAAGTACAATTTCAAGGTCCAGAGCAGGATCCTAACAAGAACTTTCACGGCTTGCAGATTAATCAAGATATTCATGTATAGCTTTCTACTAATCAACAAAGATAGAACTACTTCCATGGCGCCATTATTTCTGAGCCTTCCCGCTGAAGAGGAATTAATTTCGATCTTTACTTATGGCGCCTAATTTCACTTGTTTGTTGATATTTGTATGTGCTAGTTGAGTTTATTTATAACTCATTGATATATCAAATGTCACGTTGGATAAAAAAAATTACCCTTGTATTAAGTGGCGGATCTAGAATTTGGAGTGAGGGATAGAGAAATATTAATAAATATGTATCAAATATAAGGAAAAAAATCTTCGTAAACTATATTACATTTGGAAAGTTATAAATTAAAATACAACATAAAAATAGTTGTTCATATTGAGTTTTCCAAATTATAATTCATTTTCTTCATTTTGAAAAGGCATACTTCTTGATGGAGAAATAGTTTATTGATTTAATTGAGTTGGAGGAAAATTTTGATTAAAATTATGTCCACTTTTATTTTGTATCATTTCTGAAATAAGTCTCTTGTAATCTCGTCATAATGCTAAAATATATTGATAATATACATAACATATGTAAAAATAATTTTTTAATAAATTTCAACTTGAATGGTAATTCAACATTAGAAAACTATAAAAAGCAATCTCACACATGTAATTTTATAATTCACAACATCACAATTTGTCTATTAGTCCACAAAAAAAATCAAAAACCTACGTATAGAATTCACGAATTAGTATTCACAAATCTTTAAATTGACAATTATAATTTTGGTAAGAAAATGAAATTAATCCAGGAAAAAGGAAAGAAGAAGATAAAAAATTAATTTATTTTGTAGAATTAAAAAATAGAACAAAAACCTAAACTATAATAACGAAAGGTATGTTTCCAGAGTCAAATTCATTCGGATCAGACTAGACATAAGTAAATCATCACCAAATTAATATTGAACCTGGGAAATAAAATCCTAAATTGCATCAAGAGGAAGCAAAAAATAGAACCTTTTGATTTGCTTGTAGATAATCAAATAAATGATAATTATAAAAGCCCACTGTCCATCAAGCCACAAAGGAGGAGAGAGAACGGAAGAAGAAGCAGCTGATACACATTTGGGGCTAGGGCTTCAGTGTAGTTGGAAGCGCTTTTCTTTCTCTTTATTTCTCTATTTTTTTTGAAAAAAAATTAGGGGTAGCATTTGCTATCCCTTGTGACTTAGTGGCTCCGCCACTGCTTATATTCATGAAAAGTCAACCTCGCACGTCGAATGAGTCTAATTGATAAAATGTGTGATTATGGGTGTAAATGAGATAAGACAATTCGCGAGCTACTCGGGATCGACTCGGTCAAAACTCGGTCAAAGCTCGACTCGAGTGAGCTCGAATGGAACTCCAGCTCGACTCGAGATGATGGTGAGTAGAATTGAGCAACTCGATACTCGACTCAATAATGTGAGAAGCTCGAATACCCAATTATCAATAGCAAAATACCTAAATTCAACATTTTTATACCTTATTGTTGCTTTTAACATGAGACTCATGCAAGCTACTCGAAATCTACTCGTTAAAACTTTATTCGGTCAATGCTCGTTTCGGTCAAAGCTCGGTCAATACTCGACTCGAGGGAGTTCGACTCAACTCAAACTCTACTCGAAATGCTTACTAGTCAAGTCGAGCTAGCTCAAACTCGAACTCAACTCGCATCACTGACACCCCTGTGTTTGAGTAATATAAATTTATTATACAAAATATTCTATATAAGTTTTAGAAGATGTGAAAACCAAAAATACACTTCTATGTTGCTTACAATCCATTAGTGTCCCATCTAATAATTAACAGTAAGTAACATTTTAGGACATTTGCATTAGGTTGCGACACCGTAGGAATTAGGGTTTCTTGTGAGAAAATTTACAGTAAACTTTGGTGTACCATACTCATGGTATACCCAATATTATTTCTTGCCCTTTGCTCATATAAAGTTCTCCAAATGTGCAAAATTCTACTCATTTATGATCATTCACCTAAATGAGCTAACTTTCTCACATTTGAGAAAATGAGCAAACTCTTTTGCCCAAATAAGTGAACTTTTTCTCTCATTTTCTCCAATAAACATAAGTGTTTGCTGATCACTTTAAAACTCCAATATTGATTTCAAATGTGAAACTAAGTCCACCATTGATAAACTCGGAAACTTCAATATTTGTTTTAATCATTGATGAACCGCAACTTTTTCAAATTGGCCACGATGAGAGAGAACCTATGAATAAGAGAGAAATTTAAAGGTGTGAAACAATGATAGGGAGATAAATTTTTAGGTAAGAGAAACAATGGACATAAGAGAAAAATCTAAAATTAAGTGTTGATTCTTAAATTATCTTTTGCATTATCAATTATTTATTGCGCCATTGAAGAATTTTGGAAACTGAAATGTTGATTCTCAAGTCTAAAAATTAATTATGTCGTTAATGAAATTTGGAGCTACAATATTTCTTTTTTCATTCATTAATTTTAACGAAAGTTGCAAATTTGGAAAAGAGAGAGAAAGATTGTAGGAGAAAAATTGGAGGTGAGAAAAAATGAAGCACATAGAAATTTGGAGGTAATAGTAATAGTGGAGGAGAGAAAAAATTAGAGTTAAGAGAAACAATAGAGAAGAAGACAATTAAAGAAGAGGAGGAAAGAAGAGACAGTAATAAGTGACTAAAAATGAGTAAAATTTTACTCAGTTGAAGAATCTATTAAAAAATTGCCTTTTTGTGGATCATGAGCTTGGTATACTTAGGTGTACCATGCATGTACTCGTGTCTTGTCTCCTCAACTTGATAAAACAATTTAATTAATAATTAAGTTAAAATCACCAAAAATAAGTTAAGATTCCAAAAACAAAAGTTAAGTTTAATAAAATATGTTCAACAAAAACAAGTTTAAGGTTATGGAAACAATAAGATAAGTTGAGCAAAAATAAGTTTAGATTCAAAAAAAAAAGTTAAGTTAAATTAAAACAAGTATAAAGTTATGTAAACAATAAGATAAGTAAGCAAGAACAAGTTGAGTTCATTAGGAACAAGTTGAATTTAGCAAAAACAAGTTTAGCAAAATAAAACAAATTAAGTTGAACAAAAATAAATTAATTTCACCAAAAATAAATTAAGTTCAGCAGAAATCAGTTGATGAGATCAAACCCAAGTCTAGTATTTTTATTTTCATTTTCCTCTCTAGTGTAAACTATCTAATAATCGAGGATTGATAATGGCCAATTAGAGATAAAGCTCATATAAAGATAGACTTTGTTTTTTTCAACTATAGAAACTGCTTGAGAATAGTACGTAGTTAGCATTACCATATTTTAACGGAAATTAACTAGAAACGAAAATTTATTCAGAAACAGAGGAAGTATGTATATCACCCCTTGCTGATATAAGGAATTACCTCTTAACATAACAAATAAAACAATGAGATCTAGATCATATGAGTATATAAACTGGAAAAATGATATATGGAATACTAGGGGGTTGCATATAAGAAACATAAAGTGGAAGGTGGAAACGTCAAACTATAACTAAGCATTAGAAAAACGTTCAAGGCGTCTTGTGAATAGTCGGCCAAACTTATAACTTTTCGTGTGGCCGTGAGCGCGCATTAGCCCTTCAGCTCATTTTCAAAAGGTCGTATCTCACTCGTTCCTCATCGAAATTGAGCTTTTTGACCAGATGTTGGAAATATATCAAGCCATATTTTCATCTCCAACTTGAATCTTTTCAAAATATTGAGTGTGTTGTAAGATATGATCTTTTGAAGTTGACCCTTGTGCACAAACCCTAACAAATGGAGTTACTCATATGCATAAATGGAGTTACTTGTATGAATAAATGTGGTTATTCTAACGAATAAGGTTACTCTTAACAATAAAAGGATATTACTCTTATAAACAAATGGGACTACTTTTATAAAAAAAAATACTAATCAATTTACTCTTATGAACAAATGAGGTTACTCGTATGAATAAATGGCGTTACTTTTGTGAAAAATTGGGTTACTCGTATAAATAAATAGTGTCGTTGTATGATTAAAAGAGGTCACTCGTATAAACGAATCAGGTTTATTTTATGGTTCAATGGGGTTACTCATATGATTAAATGAGATTATTCCAAATAAAAAACGGGGTTACTTATATAATATTTTTTAGGATACGCATAATAATAAAAGGGGTTACTCTTATAAATTGATGGGGTTACTTTTATAAAAAAGGAAAACCAATGAGTTTACTCTTATGAAAGAATGGAGTTACTCGTATCAATAAATGAGGTTACCCTGACGAATGAGATTACTCTTCACATTAAGAGGACATTACTCTTATAAGCAAATGTGGTTACTTTATAACAAAAGGGGATACTAATCACTTTACTCTTATTAACGAATGGGATTAGGGTTTTCATTTCGCCTAAAATTCTTAAATTTTGTTGTTGAAATTTTTAATTTCATAGATTTAGGGTTGGTGGTGCTGCCGATAACAAAGCCGAAAGAAGAAGAGGGTGGTCAAAGAGGAACAGAGAAGGAAAGTCTTTATTCGTGTAACCTTAGGGTTTACAATTACTTGTTTTTTTCACTTTTTATTTCTTTCTTAATTCATGTAATTTTATCTCATAATCATAATTTTTTTCTTGTTTTTTTCGTTCATAGTTTTAGGGTTCATTATTTTTTCGTTCTGAATTTCTTTTTTATTTTCTTCTGAATTTCATTCATAATTTCGCTTTATTTGTAATATGAATTTTGTGTTGGATTGAGTTATTTTCATTGTTTTTTATCTCATTGTTGTTGGATGTTTGCTCGTTGTTGACTTCTATTGGACGTTTGCCTCGTTTGTGACCAATATGGGCTGAACCTTTTTTTTTGTTATAATTTCCCCTTAACTGATCTGGTTCAGGGGATAAAACCGGATCAGTTTTTACAACAACTGGTCCGATTTTAACCCAGGAACCGGATCAGTTGAGGGTCAATTGATCCGGTCGTGGACCGAATCGGTTGACTTTCGTCAACTGCTGCTAGCCCAACTGATCCGGCCCAATTATGGATCAGTTAAGCCCAAATTGACCAGATTAATTGGGCTTTTTTCCACTAGTGGGTTTTTTATTCTTAGAAAGATCTAGCTCATCTCCCTAGGCATTCTCTGGGTACAAATGTTGATAGTTTACCTACTATCTTCATCGTGTACTTGGAGAACTGTAGGAAAGTGCTGCCGGATTTTTCTTGGAATTGAAAACCAAATGTTCATTCACTAGTGAGATGAGAAACTCAAGGATGGGTTAGGTTGGAGTGATAAGGACCCGAATGTTCATGACTGCATTTGATAAGACACTTTGAATGATGTGATCGATTGTGTTATTGTTTGGTGTCTATAGTGTATGAATATGGATCGAAACTGGATGTATCGTAATCGAATTTCAGCGACATTTCTACAAGGGGTTGATGAATTTATCAAGGTTGCGTTAGAACATCAATCACAGAATGGGTCAAAGTAACTCTTGTGTCCTTGTTGTGATTGCAATAACTCTAGGGGGTATCGTGATATGGATCAAATTATGGATCATTTGATTCGTCGTGGGTTTAAGAGTAATTATACTAGGTGGACTTGGCATGGAGAGTTTTATGATTAGGGTATGAGCTCCACTAGCTTGTGTGATGATTTGCATGTTGATCACATTAATGATAAGGTTGAGGTTGATATTAAAAAAAGGAGAGGATGATAATGAGAATGATTGGGTAGATGAGATGTTGCACAATTTGGAGGATGAAGGAACCGATCGTTTGCATATGTATGATAGTATTTTAAGTACAGCGGACAAACCTATGTATCCGGGGTGTAAGAATTTCACTAAACTTTCTGGCATCCTCACATTATTCAATATGAAATCGAAACATAGTTGGACAGATAAAAGTCTAAGTGAGTTGTTCATTTTTTTACAAGAATTGCTACCTGAAGGGAATGAAATTCCCAACTCTACCAATGAGCCAAAGAAATTGTTGTGTCCATTAGGTATGGAATATGAGAAGATACATGTATGTCAAAATGATTGTGTGCTGTATCAAAATGAGTACAAGGATTTGGGTGAGTGTTCAAGGTTTGGAGAGTCTCGATACAAGATAAAGGAGGATGATGAGGGGGTGAGAAAGAAAGAAACTCTGGCGAGGGTTCTTTGGTATCTTCCAATCATTCCAAGATTTAGGCGTTTATTTTCGGATGAAAATAATGCTATATTATTAAGGTGGCATGCGGACGAGAGGAAGAAAGATAGGATGCTTAGACATCCGACCGATTCTCCGTAATGGAGAAATATCGATCGAAAGTTTCCCGATTTTGGTAAAGAACCTCGAAATCTTATGCTTGGACTTTGTACAGATGGGATGAACCCATTTGGCACACTAGGTACCCAGCATAACACTTGGCCGGTTCTACTAACCATTTATAATCTGCCCCCTGGTTATGTATGAAGCGTAAATTTATTCTGTTATCGCTTCTTATTTCGGGTCCTAAGCAACCCGGAAACGACATAGATGTGTATCTTGACCCACTCCTTCAAGATCTGAAATTATTGTGGGATGAAGGTGTTTTGATATTCGATGCGTATGCGAAAACCAACTTCACATTACGTGCCATGATATTATGCACGATTAATGATTTCCCGGCTTATGGGAATTTGTCAGGGTATACAGTTAAAGGAGCAAAGGCATGCCCTATTTGTAATGAGGATATGATTGATGAGCAGTTACATCATTGTGGGAAGAATGTATACCTGCATTATCGTACATGACTTCCTTTAAATCATCCATTTCGTAAGAAGAAAAAGTTGTTCAACGGAAAAGTGGAGATGAGAGAAGCCCCTGTACCCTTACGTGGAAAAGAGGTTTCTAAGAGGGTAAAGGATATTGAATCAGTGTTTGGTAAGCCCTTTAAAAGTGTGTCAACGAACTTATACAAGAAAAGGTCTATAATCTAGGACCTCCCATATTGGGAATGTTTAGAAGTCAGACATTGTCTTGATCTAATGCACATTGAGAAAAATGTTTGTGATTCGGAACATTGTTGAATATGCCCGCGAAGATAAAGGATGGAGTTAAAGCTAGGAAAGACATGGCTGGAATGGGCAGACTAGAACTAGCACCTCAGGAGCGGGGACAATGTTATTATCTTCCACCAGCTTGCTACACTTTGTCTAAGAAGGAGAAAACGAGTTTTTGTGAGTCTCTGCATAGGTTAAAGGTCCCTGCTGGATAATCGTCAAATTTTCGAAACCTTGTCTCACTAAAGGACTTGAAACTCGTTGGTTTGAAATCTCATGATTGTCATATCTTGATGCAGCATTTATTACCTCTTGCAATACGAGGAATTTTGCCTTCCCAAGTAAGATACACGATTACAAAGCTGTGTTTCTTCTTCAGAACCATCTCTAGCAAGGTGATTGATCCTAACACTCTAGATAACTTGCAAGCCGATGTAATAGAGACGATGTGTCGATTTGAAATGTACTTCCCACCATCGTTCTTTGACATCATGCCTCATTTGATAATTCATCTTGTCCGAGAAATTAAACTTTGTGGGCCCATTTGTATGAGGTATATGTGGCCTTTCGAAAGGCATATGGGTACTCGGAAGGGTAAAGTGATGAATCCAGCCAGACCAGAAGCAAGTATTGTCCAAAGAACAGTTGCGGAGGAAGTATCTGAATAAGTAAGTCAGTATTTAGCATGTGCACAAGCAATTGGATTGCTAAAATCTAGACATGAAGGAAGGCTTGATGGTTATGGTACCATTGGGAGAAAAAGATTGTGTCTTGATGGAGATTTGAAAAGAAAAGCAGAATTGTTTATGTTAGAAAATCTGACACAAGTTCATCCTTACTTAATGACTCTATCATTTCTTTCGTGTAAATCTAAAAAGGGCTTTCACCCTTTTTGAACCAATAAGATTGAATGCAATGTGCGCTGGCTCCCACACCATATCAGCCTAAACAGGGGCCAAAGCTCAGCTTTGGTCCACCACCGGGATACCTTAATAGATAGAAAAACTTTTTAATCTGGTATGAAGTTTGTAGCTACCTGCTCGTTGCAAAATAGATAGAGTCTAATGCTAAGCTGTGCTTAGTGTTCAGTATCCATTGAAGAATGAACGTGAGTTGATGATTGAGCGTAATCGGTCGTTCGTCGATTGGTTTAAAGAACGAGTTACGAACCAATTATTTGACACTCCTAATGATGTATCGGATACGTTGACATTCCTAATCATGTATCCGACGCAGATCATGTCTCCTAAATTTGCGTTGAGACCTGTGGCGTCGGACCTATGTCTGAAGCAAATGGTGGTCCCAGGTCCGACGTAAATCATTGATTCTGTACTAGTGAGATTACTCATAACATTAAATTAGGTTACTCATATGATTAAACTAAGTTATTCGTATGATTAAATGAGGTTAATACAAAAAAAATGGAGTTTACTCATATAATATTCTTAAGGTTACGCAAAAAATTTCTTTGTATATGATTTATTTCTCCCTTTACCTCACAAACAACGGGTAACTCTTATAAACAAATGGGTCTACATATATAAACAAATGGGTCTACTTATATAAGCAAAAGGGGATATATACTTATCAGTTTACAGTTATGAAGGAATGAGGTTATTTTATTTTGTGAACAATTAAGGTTACTCAATCGTATGATTAAGGCTATGTTTAGTTCACCTGAAATTTTCTGATCTGAACTTATCTGATCTGATCTGATCTGATCTGAACTTATTTTTTCTGATCTGATCTGATCTGAACTTATTTTTTCGATCGATCGATGATCCGATCCGATCTGACGATCAACCGATCCGAACCGATCCGATCCGATCTGATCTGATCTGATATGATCTTATCTTATCTTTTAAAAAACATATTATTACTAATATTATTATTACTTTGTATTTCATTACTAGTATTACTATTATTATCATTTTATTAGTATGCACAACTTTCAATAATAATAATAATAATAATAATAATAATAATAATAATAATAATAATAATATAAATAATAATAATAATGATAATAACAATAATAATAATAATAATAATAATAATAATAATAATAATTATTATTATTATTATTATTATTATTATTTATATTATTATTATTATTATTATTATTATTATTATTATTATTATTATTATTATTATTATTATTATTATTATTATTATTATTATTATTATTATTATTATTATAGCATAATTAGTTTTTTTTTTTTTTGAAAAAGAGCACATTAGTATATGAACACACAATTACAAAATAAAAGACTAAGAGCTCTTGGGTCCACCAAGATGGCTTCTTACCTCCCATGGGAGGCCAGGGTTCAAATCTTGGTGGAAGCATATATTTTAATATTGTTGTGGGTGGGGGAGGGAGTTGGGGCTTGTGGGGTCTTTAGGTGAGTGACCCTGTGCGAGGCGACCTGCAGAAAATTCATCTTACCACGGGATTCCCGAAAAGGACAAAAAAATTAAAAATAAAAAAACACTCATGTTCAAGGTCCGTTAATAATAAGAATTTAGGTAGTAATGAAAAGAACATATAATGATATTAAAAAAGAACATATACTTGAAAGAAGATACAAGATCTAATTAAAAAACACATTTTAAAAATAAAAGATAGATGTTATTTTTATATTGATGACATATTTGGATCTAACTAACAACATGTTATTTGTTATATCAATAAATTGTTCTTTTTTATCATAAATAAACCTATAAATATATATAATCATATGATCTTGAACAAAATGGTTAAATATTCTTCTTATATCGTTGTCTTGTTACATATAAACTTTGTTTTTAAAGATAAGTTGAAATCCTTTGTAGGGAAAATTTTAAACGTGATGACGACAACACCATTGTGGTTATCCCATACTACTCATATTTTATATAAACTAGTAATATATAATTTATATTATTCTACCAAAATTCTTTTAAAAAATAAACATCATATACTATTGTCATGTTCGATTCATGTACAACATCAAAAAGAAACATCACATATCAAAATTATTAATTAGAATAAATATAAAAAAGAACACTTATAAATGCCAAAAGAACATCCTTCTTCTTGAACACAAATAGCTTCAAATAGTGATATCAATGACATTTATAATAATAGCAACGACATTAGTAATAATTACCAATATTAATATTTAATAATTACAACAAGGACAATAATAATAATCTTTTTGACAAATGTACTAGTAAATAGTAATATTAATAGTAATAGTAATTGTATAAAGTAGTAGTAATAATAATAATAATAATAATAATAATAATAATAATAATAATAATAATAATAATAATAACAACAACAATAATAATTATTACAATAACAATAATAGCATTAGTAATACTAATAATCATAATAATCATGATGATAATAATAATAAGTTTAAATATAAGCATAATCTGAACTTATCTGATCTGATCTGAACTTATCTGATCTGATCTGATCTGATCTGATCTGATCTGATCTGATCTGAACTTATTTTTTTCGATCCGATTCGATCTCGAACTTATTTTTTTTCGATCGATCGATCCGATCCTGGTCGATCCGATCCGATTCGAAATAAGAAAATAAGGTGAACTGAACATAGCCTAAATGGGGTCGTCTTATAATTAAACAAGGTTACTCCAAAATAATAAATGGGGTATACAATATAAATATGGTTTATTCATTATAAACTTTTCCATTTACTTCAATAAAAATGGAAAAAAACCAAAATCTGATAAATAATGATCAAAATTACAAGAATAACTTGTTACTTCGAATCTCTTTCTTCCTCTCTTTATACGCCTTCTTTGCCCCTCTCTCTCCTTCTCTCTCTCATCCTCTGCTTCAACAACGACAATTTTTAAGTCACCTCCATTGCTGAGGGCTAATGCTTCGTTGGCTGCTTCTAATTATTCATGCACTTACACTAAGATCATTGAAATTTGACACTTTATTTAAATCTGGGTCTTAATTATTTGAGGTAGAGATAGTGAAATCAGCGTTGAAAACTTGTAAATGAAGGAAGAATTGGTGATGCGAGATGGGTAGGAGAGAGAAAGTGAGAAGAGACAAAGTTGACGAGAAAAAGATGGCTCTTTTGGCTGGTGGATTGTCGTTTTGATTGTCGACCTCCATTAATGAATCTTCTTGAGCGCGCGACTTCTGAGGTCATAGCTTGAGATTCGCGCTCGCATCTGTATGTTTTACACTTCAGAGCAGATTGGACTATTCTGCCTGGACTTCATATATGGATCGGCCACACCTATTCCTATAAGAGTGGTCAGCCACATATAAGACTTTTGAGAAAAATGTGAAATAGGGACGCTTGATTTTTGGACTTGATGAATTTTGCACTGGAACTAATAGGAAAGAGGTACTTTAGAGAAATTCATTTAGGGATAAGCTCCAAGCACTATTTTATTCACTATTTCTCCAATGTCACGAGCTTAAGCCGTATGTACAGTGCCTCAGCACACCTCACTTAGGGATTGCACCCACCCGGCCACTCATTACTTACAAAGTGTATACAGACCTCAAACATAGCAACAAAAGGCTAAAGAACAAAATATACACGTACAATACCCTTCACATATATGGGCTACATATAAAATGGGAAATGAGAGATGCATTAATTAGGTCTATTAATCCATATCTTTGAATACTCTCCCTAAAGTAGTGGTGGATGTTTGGAGAGAACTCCAGCTTACAAAGAAGTTGTTGATGCTGAGACATTGTAGATTTCCTTTGAAAAGTAATTGGAGGCTGTAGGCGTGTTTTTATTTCGCCTACGCGGTGTGAGCGCGTATTAGATTTGACTACCCCACTGTCAAGGTTTTATTTAAAATTGTTTTGAAAGAAGTCGCCAACAATTCTTTTTAGGAAGAATCATAAACCTAATTGGATATGGGAAAATCGTAGGGATAAATTATCCAATGTAGATTTCCCCGTCATGACTCCATAGATGGTCAAAATGAACCAAAGATTGAGTTCGGGGGTGAGGGTACGAATTTAGTCATAATGAACCACATTCGCCCAAAGTTGGCCTCTACTAAATATCGATCATTACAGATTTTATGCCAGAGAATAATCAAATAATGTTTTAAAGCACCCTAAAAATATTTAGTCTAAATAGGTTCAAGAAACACATAAAAAGACTAATTATTTAGTGACAAGTTATTATGCAATCAATTTACAGGGAACCTAGCAGATTGTCCAAATTAATCTGATTAATATTAGAACAGTTCTTTAGGTCTTTGATTAGCAAAAATAACATGTGGGTGATAAAAACATTGAAACAGGACAATCATATAATATGCATACAATGATCAGGCATGTATGATAATATATGAGAAATAAATAAAAAGAAAGAAAAAAGAGGTTAGAATATAAAGTTTAGCGATTTTATACCAAATATCTACATCATGAAACAAATGATTAGTAACTTCAATATAAAAATAATTGATTCAAGGATCCTCAGGATTTTGCCATGGCTTGGGTCTGCGAGATTGACAACCTTCGGGACAAGCAATCGTGAAGCCTGAAAATCTGAATATCTGTAGATTGAATGTATTTGTGTTTGAAAGGTATGAATTTTGTAGGGAAGTTTTGTAGAGAGATTCGTAAGATATTCGTAATATGTTCGTCGAGTGTTAATGTGAAAAATCCATCCTGAAATTTGTTAGGAAATGAGGCCTATTTATAGGGAAAACGGCACTGCGCCTCACGCGCTGGCTGCGTCTGGCGCAGCTGACGTGGCAAGCGCATGACGCGGTATGACCAATAAAAAGTGTACACGTGGTACGAGCTTTTAGAAAAGATAAGAAAGAAATTTCGCGTCTCAAGCAGAGAATTGCGCTTGACGCAGGACTCTACATGAAACAGAAGTCTACGTGGCAGTTCTGGTGCGCTTTGCGCAGCCTACGTGGAAGTCCACATGGCAGGACACGTGCGCTCAACACAGTCAACTGCGCTCAGCGCACCGCCTTGTTTTTTGATTGTTTTTTTTTTATATAAACGCATTTTAAAGATTTTCTTTTATCTTTTAACTCCGGAAATCTGATTTTACGGGATAGAATCTGATTTTGACCTAAAAAAATATCTTTTGAAAATACTTATTTATTAAAATAAATCGATTAATTATCACTTAATTGGGCTTTTCAATGAATTGGGCTCAAATACAATTAATTATCATGAATAATTAATTGGGCTTTAAAATAGGACTTTAACACTTTTCGAAATGGTTTTGAATAGCTTTTCAGGCTGCTCTGCCCTTGGATCGGACCAATTAAGACCACGGTATGTTTCATCATCGGATCCTTAAATGGGGAGACACGATTATGTGTCTACAGAAGCCCCCACTTTGACTGAGGTTCAGGAAACCGATAGTCAAAGTATACGGTGTCGGGACGGAGAACGATTCTAAACACTCAGTAGTTTAGAACTGATCTATAACTGCCGGTCTCTGCAAAACAAAGTTAGTATGCAGGACAATAACTACAAGCAATCTGATTACCTCCAGGGAAAGATGTTAGCAGATTGGTGCAAACAACTCACATAAGCACATAGTGATGCAATAATGCAAACTTAGACTCTCTAAGGATGCATGAGATGCTATGCAAGGATTAAGGTTATGCAAAGCTAAGAGATGACACGTCATGCAAGGTCAGGGTTATGCAGGACTAGAATGTATGAAATGCAATGCAAGGTCAGGGTTTTGCACGGCCAGAAGATGTGTAGAATGACATAATGAGGAGGATGATTCGAAATTGATTGCATGATTTTCGAAAATCGTTTTTAGTAAATAATTGGGGTCCGAAAACGAGGTCCGAGGATTAAAACTTTTCGGGAGTTTGATTTTAATCAGAGGAACCACCACACATAGGAAGCCCCCACATTGGGTGAGCTTGCCTTGAATTAGGCATTATGAGCCTTGATTGAAATGTAATTGATCTGATATTGAAATGTAATTGCTATGTGTTGAACATTGGAAGTTTTCATTGGGGATTACACTGGGGATTCTTCTTTGGGAAGTTGACATAGGCAAAGTCAAATATCGCCAGACACCATGGAATTATCAAAGAGTCCTTCGGGGACAAGGAGAGCTTGGATTGAAAAATAAAAAGGTTTAAATTTATGACTCAAATAGATATAGGTGGGAAAAGGCTTTGACGAGGCTAGGTTCAGACTCGAGTCTATGTCGGGATCTAGAAAGAGATTATGCTCCTGAACTCTATAAAATCAAATCATTACACCATGATTAATTTATTTTTGTTGAAGCGGTCGGACCTCGAGATGAGAATGCCTACGTATCCTTGCGGAATCAGACCATTCGTAGTTTTGGATCTGATTTTTTTTTTTTTTGTCATTATATTTTTTTTTGTGCCCTAACTTTTGCCTAGACCGCCCTTTCGGGTTTTCAACCTAGCGGGCTTGGACATATCTTGGAGAAGGAATTAGGATTGATGAAAGGATTATGAATTTGAATTATATGGATTGAAGGTTTGATGAATCGAAGGGATTTGAATGAGGGGTAGAACTTGTGTGCAAGCCCCCTAACTTGACTTTTATTTGCCTTTGGCTCTTTCTTTTTGAATCTTTTCTTTTTGTCCTGTGCGTTTTTGCTTTTTTCATTTTTTTGCACTTTGAATTTTTTCACTATTTTATTTTGCATGGAAGTTTGGTTTAGGGTATTGGAAGGCTTGAAGGATATCTGTGGAGCTTTGATGTTGAAGGGATTTTGTTTTTCTTTGGTTGTATGAGGATGACTTATGAAAGGTAATGGAAGGGAGAGGGGAATAACTCATGATCCAAAGGATGTCCTCTTTTTTTATTTTTCTCTTTTTTTTCAGATCTCTTTTTTTTATTAGTCAAGTTCATTAGGTGATTCGAGTTTCATCATTGAATTAGAAGCATAAATAAAATGATGGAAGGCCAATGAAAATGAAAATGAATATGAAATTCTTTTATTAATCAGAAATAAATAGAACAAGGCTTATTAGAAATAAAAACCTAAATGCCATAGACTCGACAAGAAAGGAAATGAAGGAGCTAGGGGAGGGACTCTCCGACTCAACCTAGAAAATTAGCGTTAAATGACTAAGCCCCGACGTTATTTAGGTGCTGCCCAAGGGGTTGCTGTTGTTGCTGACTTTTGCTGCAGGTGGAATTGGCAATCTACCGTCTTCAACCATATCCTGCAGGTGATTCTTTAAGGTCCAACATGCAGATGTTGGGTGTCCATCCCCTTGGTGGTACTTGCAGTAGGCATTTGGATCCCACCTCATGGATCTATTTTCGGGAGCAGGATCTGGAGTAGGGCTAATAGGCTGGAGTGCTCCCTTTGCATGAAGTCTAGTGAAGGCTTCATCTAAGGGCATGCCTTATGGTGTAAATGTCCTTTGAGGTTTTTGATAACCTCTCCTTTCAGTCGCTATGGCATTGACCTCATTGCTTTTGGAGCTAGAAGGGCTATTGTTACTCTTCTTGAAAGAGTTGTTGTTGTTGTTGTTGGAAGCCTTATTCTTGTTGGCTTGTACCTCTTCCTCAATCAGCAAGCCTACCTTATAGAGCTTCGTGAAAGACTCTATGGGTTGGAACTTGATATGATCCCCATACTTCGGCTGCAGGTTACAGATCACCAGTCGGACTTGATCCTCCGGAGATGGCCTGTTAATCATTTGTGCAACTTTATCCCTCCATCTGTTAAGGAAGGTGACGAAGTCTTCGTTGGAGTTTTGTTTGGTTTACTCCAACTCACAAAGACCAATGGGAAGCTGAGTGTTGTATACATATTGTTTGTGGAACTCTTCTCTGATGCAGTCCCAGTCATCCAGCTTGGCCTTATTCAGTGATCTGAACCACTTGGATGGATGTGCATCCAAGGTTAAAGGAAAGGCATAAGAAAACAGGTCCTTGCTCATACCTTTGAGAGCCATAGAGATGGAAAATGCTCTCAAGTGGTCATCTGGGTCTTCGACCCCCATGAATTTTGGGAGGTCACGCAAGGTTACCTTTTTAGGGAGTTTGTCCCTCAGTTCAGGATCAATGATGTCATGGCCATGAGCCTGACCCTCAAGCGCAGGAATTGACTGGATCAATTGCTCGAGTTTTTCAAACTGCAAATCTGTGTTGGTTTTGAATGGTGGTGGAGTGTCGCCTTGCTCGTCCTCTTCAGTGAACTCTCCCTTAGTGCCTTAATCTCTTTGTCTTGTTCCTCAAGACGAGAGTTCATCAGTGTGAGTTGAGCCATAATGGCACTAAGCTGTTCATTAGTGTCTCCCATTTTGGATGATCATTCAGAAGAGTCGGAGGATTCGTCTGAAAAAGTTAGGATGCGCATGACGAGTCTAGGAGTAGGTTGACCTTGTTGCCTCTCAGTTGGACGTTCCCAAGTTATAATCTCACGACCTGTACTGAACAGAAATCGAATGGACCTCGTAAATTTTAAGAAATATGTTTTCGAAATGAGAAATGGAGAGGAGAAATGGGAAGTTGGAAATGAGAAGTGAAAATGGAAAATGATTTTGAAATGGAAATGGAAATGGGAATGAGAAATGATTAGGAATGGGTATGGTTATGGACTTAGTATGGGCTTGACCATGATGGAGACATGGGCCTAACTATTTGCAAATGCAGACTGAACAGGACTGGACTAATATGCAAGCAGACTGGATTGGGTTTTGGTGATGATAGGAGAGACTAGACTTTGAACTTACGGGTGAGCAAGTAGGCTAGACTTTAAGGAAGGCTGGACAATAAGGGAGACTAGACTCTTAACTTAAGGCAAGCAGGCTAGACACCTAGACTTTGAACTTACGGGTGAGCAAGCAAGCTAGACAACTAGACTTCGGAACTTACATTAGACTAAGCGGGCTAGACTCGAAAATTGCCTATGGACTTATGAAATGCTAGACTTTGAACTTACGGGTGAGCAAGCAGGCTAGACACAAAGGAAGGCTGGACAAAAACATAGACCAAACTCTTAACTTAAGGCAAGCAGGTTAGGCAACTAGACTTTGAACTTACGGGTGAGCAAGCAGGCTAGACAACTAGACTTCGAAACTTACATTAAACTAAGCAGGCTAGACTCAAAAATTGCCTATGGACTTAAGGAATGCTAGACCTTGAACTTACGGGTGAGCAAGCAGGCTAGACACAAAAATTGCCTTTAGACTTAAGGAATGCTTAGACCTTGAACTTACGGGTGAGCAAGCAGGCTGGACTTTAGAGGAATCTAGGCTACTATGAACTTCTGAAGGAGTTAGACTTGACTAAGGCCTACATGGAGATGCAAACTAGACCTAGAATATGAATTGGGCCTAGATGGACCTAGGTTTGGACTAGGTTAACATATAGGTTTGATATAGACTGGGGTTCATGTAAAGATGCAAATGGACCTAGATTTTGACAGGACCTAGACTTATATGGGCCTAAATGGACTCTAATGCTAGCGGGCTTAATATGAATGCATGGACTCGAATTAGATGGACCCTATATGAATGCAAAATGGACTCTAATGCATATGGGCCTAGAATGAATGCAAGTGAATTGGATTGATTGGATTGGATTTGATGAAGGTGTTTGGATTGGGCTTAGAATTTTCGAAATTCATTTTTTGAAAGGGACCCTCTTGTTTTATCTTTCGTTAGGAAAAGATGATGGATTAATTTTGAAAAAATATATTTTTGAAATGTCGTGGTATTATGGTGATTAGTAAATGCTTTTGAAAAAGGTAGAATAGAATATGGTGTAGGATTAATTTTGAAAAATGTAAGTTTTTTGAAATTGGTTGAATATGTTAAGGTAAGATTGATTGGGAAGAATAGTTGAACAACAGGGAGAAAGTGGGAAGAGGTAGACATGCATGACAACTCTAACTCTACAATGACCCTTTAGATGCATTTTTTTTATGACAGACTCGACCTTGCATGAAAAGACCTTTTTTGAACGTTTGATTAGGTGAGACCTTTAATTAGACCATGTATTACGCGGATGCAGATAGCCAACATAGGACTGAACATAGAATCGGCAATTACGACGGCTAAATTAACGAAAAGCGTGCGATGAACAGACTGCGTGCCGCGCAGCATTGCTGCGCGCGGCGCACAACCTTGCGTCTGGCTCAGGAATACCGCGCCAGGCGCAACTTAATGCGCTTGGCGCACAACTCCCCGACACGTTTTTCGGAGATTTAGGCGACGAATTGGCCGATTGATGAATTTTTCTTGTTTTTTAGACGCGGTTTTAGGAACGACGCATAATAATGACAATTTGACAGAATAATAGCAGGCAAGAATTGCAATCACAGGCAAATGTCAGATAACATGGATGCAAAAGTTCCAACCTAAAGTCCAGTTCTATGTTTGAAACTATTGGTCAGGTTTAAGTTCAGTCTGAAAAGGGTCCATGACTAAGAGATTGATCCCACGCTTCGTACCTCTGCTTAAAGAGGTGGCCACGTGTAAGACGCACTCCAGTCTCAAGTCAGGAACAAGAGAACAATGCTATGGTTGGGTAGATTTGCTTATGACTTATATCCAACACTATCGCTCAGGAAGCGTTTTGGAAGGACAAAGCGCAAATCCCCCGGGGGTGACCTCACACATAGAACATGTGCTAATGAGGCAAGGTAGATTGTCCTTATGGTGGCAAAACAATAACCATGCATATGCAAAACTGTATATTATTATAAGGCATTAAAATAAGAATGAATCATATTTTTCAAGTTTCACCCACTCATTTAAAAAGAATTAATTTTTAAAATCCTCCCCAGTGAAGTCGTCAAATTGTAGGCGTGTTTTTATTTCGCCTACGCGGTGTGAGCGCGTATTAGATTTGACTACCCCACTGTCAAGGTTTTATTGAAAATTGTTTTGAAAGAAGTCGCCAACAATTCTTTTTAGGAAGAATCATACACCTAATTGGATATGGGAAAATCGTAGGGACAAATTATCCAATGTAGATTTCCCCGTCTTGACTCCATAGATGGTCAAAATGAACCAAAGATTGAGTTCGGGGGTGAGGGTACGAATATAGTCATAATGAACCACATTCGCCCAAAGTTGGCCTCTACTAAATATCGATTCATTACTGATTTTATGCCAGAGAATAATCAAATAATGTTTTAAAGCACCCTAAAAATATTTAGTCTAAATAGGTTCAAGAAACACATAAAAAGACTAATTATTTAGTGACAAGTTATTATGCAATCAATTTACAGGGAACCTAGCAGATTGTCCAAATTAATCTGATTAATATTAGAACAATTCTTTTGGTCTTTGATTAGCAAAAATAACATGTGGGTGATAAAAACATTAAAACTGGACAATCATATAATAGGCATAGAATGATCAGGCAGGTATGATAATATATGAGAAATAAATAAAAAGAAAGAAAAAAGAGGTTAGAATATACATAGCGATTTTATACCAAAGATCTACATCATGAAACAAATGATTAGTAACTTCAATATAAAATAATTGATTCAAGGATCCTCAGGATTATACCGTGGCTTGGGTTTGCGAGATTGACAACCTTCGAGGCGAGCCATCGTGAAGCCTAAAAATCTGATTATCTGTAGATTGAATGTATTTGTGTTTGAAAGGTATGAATTTTGTAGGGAAGTTTTGTAGAGAGATTCGTAAGATATTCGTAATATGTTCGTCGAGTGTTAATGTGAAAAATCCGTCCTGAAATCTATTCGGAAATCAGGCCTATTTATAGGGAAAACGGCACTGCGCCTCACGCGCTAGCTGCGTCTGGCGCAGCTGACGTGGCAAGCGCATGACGCGGCATGACCAATAAAAAGTGTTCATGTGGTACGCGCTTTTAGAAAAGATAAGAAAGAAATTCCGCGTCTCAAGCAGAGAATTGCGCTTGACGTAGGACTCTACATGAAACAGAAGTCTACGTGGCAGTTCTGGTGCACTTAGCACAGCCTGTGCGCTTGGCGCAGCCTACGTGGAAGTCCACATGGCAGGACACGTGCGCTCAGCACAGTGAGCTGCGCTCAGCACAGTGAGCTGCGCTCAGCACAGTCAACTGCGCTCAGCGCACCGCCTTGTTTTTGATAGTTTTTTTGATATAAACGCGTTTTAAAGATTTTCTTTTATCTTTTAACTTCGGAAATATGATTTTACGGGATAAAATCTGATTTTGACCTAAAAAAATATCTTTTGAAAATATTTATTTATTAAAATAAATCAATTAATTATCAATTAATTGGGCTTTTCAAAGAATTGGACTCAAATACAAATAATTATCATGAATAATTAATTGGGCTTTAAAATAGGACTTTGACACTTTTCAAAATGGTTTTGAATAGCTTTTCAGACTGCTCTGCCCTTGGATCGGACCAATTAAGACAACGGTATGTTTCATCATCGGATCCTTAAATGGGGAGACACGATTATGTGTCTACAGATGCCCTTTCGAAAAAACAATTAAACTGTGTAGGTAGCATTCTTAGATGCATATACACAATCATTGTCATAGGGACTCTAAACTTTCAATTTTGCAATTTCTCTCTTATTTTTATATTACCTACATAGCTTTTATACTTTCCCCTCTCTCCTCTTTACTTCACATCAGTTATAGCCAATGTTAACTAAAGATTATAGATAAGTTATCATATCCATAACTAATTACTTCCTTTGTTCTTTAATAATTACAACATTTCCCTTTTGATGGCAGTTCACTATCAATATGTCCATCATTGAAATATTTCACAGCTTCTTCCATCAAGTACATGAACTTCTATTCGTGTTGGCAATAACCCTAACCTCTCAAGTCATTTTTTCTCTTTGTGGGGATTTTGATAGTTATTCCCACCTTTAACTTGTAAAATCTCAAGCATACATTACTGCATATGAAGCCAAGTATAGTTGAGACTTCTAGGATCAAAAACATCAAATGTAGTTTCCACATATTCAACTAAATCTTAACTGTTTTTGGAAATGCCTTGTATTGTATGGACTAAAGTGCTCGAAAGAATCCCAATCCATAACAATCAAATCCAGACTTTGGGCTAGTTGGTTGATTATTTGTATGCTGAATCCATCTTGTATGGCAGCTTGTATGAACTTGGGGTCTTGAGGACTAATATGAGGCCTAGCATTGTCTTGTTGAATCCATATTGTTTTACTTGCATTGTCAGTCCATTTAGCCATGATTGCTGGCAATACTTCATTGATAATCATTGAACTAATGACCTCCTTAGTTATGTTTTGCAAGGCTTTTGTCTCTAATGTTCCCCTATCCCTATTTACGGAACTGCTTTGTGCTGGGACTTCTTCTATAAAAAGAAAAATTCCAATTTTCCCATCGCATATGACTTCTCCTGACACACTGAAAATAGGTCTAGCAACCGCTGCCAACAACATTGCCTTACCAATAAAATGCTTATTTTGACAAGATCTCTCCGGATCTGCTTCCCATGGAAACAAATAAAAAAGTTGGGTTACTTGGCTCATATAGAACCATTTCTCGTCAATATGCACAACATTATACCTGGCACTTGTATGCGTGTTTTTATTTCGCCTACGCGGTGTGAGCGCGTATTTGACTACCTCATTGTAAAGGTTTTATTGAAAACGTTTTTGAAGTCGCCAAAAGGTCTTGAAAGGAATACTCATGAACCTAATTAGATATTGGGAAATCGTTGGGACAAATTAGGGACTTATCCAATGTAGATTTCCCCTTCATGACTCCATAGATGGTCATGAACCATAGATTGAGTTCGGGGGTGAGGGTACGAACACGGTCATAATGAACCATAATTGCCCATTGCTGGCCTCTACTAAATATCGATTCATGTCAATTTTTATGCAATAGAATAACCAAATAATATTTTCATGCACCCTAAAAATAGTCTCTTCTAGGTTGGTTTAGGAAACACATAAAAGACTATTTTTTTAGTGACATGTTATTATGCAATCAAAATTACAGGAACCTCACACGTTGTTCGAATTATCTGATTAATATTAGAACAATTCTTTAGGTCATGATTAGCAAAAATAACATGTGGGTGATGAAAAGCATAAATAGGACAATCAAGCAAGCATATGATAATATATAAAATAAATAGAAATAGAGAAATAGATTAGAATATACAAAGGAACGATTTTTATATTATAGATCTACATCATGAAAGAAATCGTTAGTAACTTCAATAAAAATAATAAATTTATTCAAGGACCCTCAGGATTATACCGTGGCTTAGGTCTGAGAGATTGACAACCTTCGGAACGAGCAATCGTGAAGCCTGAAGATCTGAACTTGTATGAATGAATGTATTTGTATGTTTTGTGTACAGAGAATATGTATTTTGTAGAGAGGTTGCGTAGGTGTCGAAGTCGTGGTATTAAAGTATTGAAGTATGTGGATCACCGAATTTTAATTCGGAAAATCGAAGCCTATTTATAAGGAAAACGAAATTGCGCTTCACGCGCCAGCTGCGCCAGGCGCAAGCGGCTGTGTGACGCACAATCACACGTGTCAGGCGCACATTGGCGCGCCTGACGCGACATGACCAATAAAATGCGTACACGTGGTACGCGCTTCTGAAAGACAGGCTGCGTGTCACACAGAGAGTGCGCTAGGCACAGGACTCTGTGTGACACACATGTCTATGTGTCAGCGCACGACTTCGCTCAGCGCAGGCTCGTGCGCTAAGCGCACCTCCTTACTTTTGACACGTTTTGCAGCTTTTTTGATAAAAACGCGTTCAGATGATTTTCTTTTATATTTTAACTCCGGAAATCTGATTTTACGGGATAAAATCCGACTTTAATTATAAAAATATCTTTGAAAATATTTATTTTATTAAAATAAAATAATTAATTGTCAATGAATATTTAAATGGGCTTTTAAAGAGCTGGGCTCGAAATACAATACGATTTTAGACCATTAAAATACGCTTTAACACTTTTAAAAATAGTTTTGGCTCTTCGGACTGCTCTGCCCTTGGGTCGGACCAATTAAGACCGCTATATGTTTCATTATTGGGCCCTTAAATGGGGAGACATGATTATATGTCTACAGAAGCCCTCACTTTTAATGAGGTTCAGGAAACCGATAGTCAAAGTACACGGTGTCGGGACGGGGAACGATATTAAACGCTGTGCAGTTTAGAACTTATCTATATACTCTGGTCTCTGCAAAACAAAGTTAGTATGCAGGACAATAACTACAAGCAATCTGATTACCTGCAGGAGAATATGTTAGCAAATAGGTGCAAACAACTCAAATAAGGCACATAATGATGCAAATAATGCAAACTTAGACTCTCTAAGGATGCATGAGATGCTATGCAAGGATTAAGGTTATGCAAAGCTAAGGAAGATGACACGTCATGCAAGGTCAGGGTTATGCAAGACTAGGATGTATGTAATGCAATGCAAGGTCAGGGTCTTTCAAAGTTAGAAGATCTGGATATGTAGAATGAGATAGAATGATTAGAAATAAATAGATTGATTTTCGAAAACTATTTTTAGTAAATTATCGGGATCCGTAAACGAGGTCCACATATTACAACTTTTTCGGGAGTTTGACTTGATTTGGAGGAACCACCACATAAATAGGAAGCCCCCACTTTCGGTAAGCTTGTCTTGAATTAGGCTCTATGAGCCTTGATTGAAATGTATTTGATCTGATATTGAGCGTTCAAAGTTTTCATTGGGGATTGTTCTTTGGGAAGTTGATTTAGGCAAAGTTAAATATCGCCAGAAACCATGGAATTGTCGGAGAGTCCTTAAGGGACAAGGAGAGTTTGGATTGAAAAATAAAAAGTTTAAATTTGTGACTTAAATAGATGTAGGTGGAAAAGGCTTTAACGAGACTAGGTGCAGACTCGAGTCTATGTTGGGATCTAGAAAGAGTATGCTCCTGAATTCTAGAAAGTCAAATCATGACACCTTGACTAATTTTATTTTATTGAAGCAGTCGGACCTCGATATAAGGATTCCTTCGTATCCTTGCGGAATCAGACCATTCGTAGTTCTGGATCTGATTTTTTTTTATTATATTATTTTTTTGTGCTCTAACTTTTGCCTAGGCCCCCCTTTCGGGTTTTCAACCTAGCGGGCTTGGACATACCTTGAAAAAGGAGTTAGGGTTGAATATGGAAGGTTAAAAGGGTTTAAGGCTTAAGGCTTTGATGAAGGTTTAATTGGATGGGCTAAGGTATGGATTAGGGATTTGGATTATATGGGTTTGAAAGATTTGATGGCTTGAAGGATTTGAATGAGGGGTAGAACTTTTGCTAGACTTTTTATTTTGCCTTTGGCTGTTTCTTTTTTACATTTTTTTCCTTTTGTCATGTGCATTTTCTTTTTGCTTTTGCTCTTTTTTTTCGCACTTTGAATTTGTTTCACCTTTTTATTTTGCCTGGCAATTTTTTTTTTCGCACAGCATCATCGTCATACGCCATAATACATCATCATCATCATCTAATACCTTCATCACTTGATCATCTACACTCACGCACAACATACAACAACAACAACAACAACTCCATCTTGTGATCATCATTAAGATCACGTAACACTTATATTACACCTTATTACAAAACAAACGCAAAATACAAATCTTTTTTAAGACTAGTAAATAATTCAATTTTCCAATATCCCTACAAATCAACGACCCCGGACGATGGTATAATTTCTGAGGGTCAAATAAATTAACGATCTTTCTTTATTTTCTTTATTTATTTTTATAATTTTCTTGAAGTTACTAACATTCTATTCATGATGTAGATTGTTAACTTGTCCCTGCGACTGTAAGTATTGTATATATTATACTAACTCCCTGTATTATTTTCTTTTCTTATTTTTTTATTTATTATTCATGTTATTATGATTGTCCTGCATGCTTTTATCACCCCATGTTATTATTGTTAATCAAGACCTGACTAATTATTTTTAGGGTGTTTAAAACATTATATGATTATTCTTTGGCATAAAATCTGTAATGAATCGATATTTAGTAAAGGCCAGCAATGGACAAACGTGGTTCATTATGACCATATTTGTACCCTCACCCCCGAACTCGATCTATGGTTCATTTTGACCATCTATGGAGTCAGGACGGGGAAATCTATATTGGATAAGTCCCTAAGATGTCCCTACAATTCAATATCCAATTAGGTTTATAAGTTTTCCTCTAAAAATTTGTTGGCGACTTCAAAAACATATTTTAATAAAACTTTAACAACGGGGTAGTCAAATAAACGCGCTCACAAGCCGCGCATAGGTGTCCTTTGTTGCATAGAACTTGGTGTGTATACATTTGGCCAAGTCTCCTAGGATAGTTTATCTTTCCCACCAATTTTTTTTATCTCCCAAAATCATCATCAAAAAACAAAAAAATCACCATCATTTTTTCTTTTATTAAAAAAAATATCCATTTCAAAAAAATATTTTCAATCTCTAATATCCTATCTATTTCGAAAATTCTATCCCCATCCTTTACCAAACTATTTGTCCCATCTTTTTTTTAAAAATGATCTCCCATCTTTTTTTTTGAAAATTCATCGCCATCTTTTTTTCAAAAATCATTCTCTTATCTTTTTCAAAATTTTATCCCATCTTCTCTCTCCTATCTACTTCAAAAATTCTATCTCCATCATATTTTTTCAAAAAAAAATTCCATCTTTTTTCCTATCACATATCTTTTTTAAAAAATTCATCATTTTCCTCTATCCTATCTTTTCATGTATATTATCCATCCTTTATGTGCACATCATTTAGGATTCTTCTTAGTGTTCATCTTGTTGTAAAAGTCTCATCCGCTTAGGAATTCTAACTCCATTAGAAGTTCATCTGACCCATATGTCAAGGTTCATCCAATTTCACTCCATTTAGGGATCTTTACCTCATCTAACTCTATCCATGTTAGAAGTCTTAACCATGTCTAGGTTCACCCATCTACGAACTCCAGGGTCGTTAGAATTCTTTACATCTTAGAAGTGTATAATCCATAGAAGTCCATGCATAATAGGAGTCTAAATCCATTAGAATTCGCTCGTCTTAGGAGTTTCGAGTCCCTTAGAGTTCCGCGCATATTAGGAGTCTAAAACCATTTGAATTCCATTCATTTTAGGAGTCTAGGTCCACTAGAGTTTCATGCATGTTAGGAGTCTAGCCTCCTTGAAAGTTCATCAAGTCTAGAATTCTAAAGTCATTAGAAGTCTGTCAAGTCTAGGGTTTCGTATCCATGAGGACTGCATTCATACTAGAATCCTTTTGCATTGCATATTCCATCATTCACACTTCATGCATAACTAGAGTCCATAGGAGTCTCATTGCATCCATACTTTCCATTTCATTTCATTTAGTAGTCTCGAACTACAAGCAATCTGATTCCCACTTTTGGGATATGTAGGCAGCCTTTGCAGGTTCGAACGCATAGATTGAGTCATGCATACATACATTAGGTCTAGGTGCATCCAAAAGAGTCATGCATACATGCATTAGGTCTAGGTGCATCCACAAAAAAAATCCAAAAAAAATATATCATTCATCTAGGAGATGCTATTTTGTTCCTAGAAGCTCAACTTTTAAAAAAACATACATTCTTTTATTCCATTTCTCTCTCTCTCCGTCATCATTCTATCTCTAAATCTCCTTTGATGATCTACGCAGAATTCAAGAGACATTGAAATGGGCAGTCCATCGAATAACGAGCAACAAGTCGCTGAAATGGCTAGAGCTTTAACCAAGCTGTCTAGCATGATGGAAGAATTAGCTATAAGCTAAGGCTTGAGAAGATCGAGTCCGGTGAATATCCTAGATTCAACAAGACATTGGAGAGTGTTGTTCATAAGGTAACCAATACAAATTTCTATTTTGAGCCTATTGATAACACCCAACAGAAAGGGAAACTTCCTGAAAATTTCTCTACAATTGACATCCCTAGATTGAGAATGATTTGCTAAAACATGCCGAAGATAATGACCTCAATGCCATAGAAGCAGACACCTCTCTGAGCTCATTTGCTCATTAAGACATTTGGACTCGCTTAGGTCCAATCAGCACACCAAAAAAATACACTTCTTCTCTTTTCTTTTAGAAAGAGACCTCATGAAGACCGAAGCGACAAAGCTGTCTCATTACGTGACGTAGGAGTCTAGACTTAGGATTTCGTTTTCTGTTTCTTCTCTCTCATTTTCGCCCTGTCTAATATAGGATTTTCCCTCTTATTGCATGTACTCATAATTTTCATTTAATAAATGAGTATTTCTTTTCTAACCTTGCACTAATGAGCATTAATGGAAATCACGATTGTCGTCTTAAAAGAAATGAATTTATAATTCTCATGACTATTCTAATAAAGGCAATGAACAAATTGGCATAAAAGAGACATTCCTCCCCTTCACTACAACTGTTCCTCCCCTTTCAACCTAAAAGCATAACCATCCCTCTCCCTTTAACCTACCTCATGGGAAGTACACTTGACATCAATTCAAGGTAAAGGGCAAGTAAAAAAAAAGAGCAACAAAAAAAAATTAAAAAAAAAAGCTAAAGCAAAAATGGTACAAAAAGTGTAAAATATATAAATAAAAAGAGAGAAGTGTTGCAAACAAGCCCATTAATACCTTTGTTAGAGGTATTTCCTTCAAAACCTTTAACCTTCAACTCCGACTTTAACCAATAGGCCTTGACATCAACAACCAAAAATCTTTACAAGCCAAATCATACCTCTGATAAACCTTCTCATAACCATGCATATCCTATCCTAATAAGCTATAAAAGACAAACCAAAGCCCCCTAGGTCGAAAACCAATAAGGGAGACTTAGGCAAAAGTCATGGCATCTTCTCATTCATCAGCTTAAACTACTAACGGTCTGATTCTGCTAAAGATATGTAGGAAATCTCACCCTGAGGTCCGACCGCTTTAAACCAAACCAAACCTACATCACTATCCACCCTTGCCAAAGACCTCTTACAAATCAATGCTTAAATCATTGCAAATGGCTCCAAAGCAAAATGTTCGGCCACCATTTAAAATGCTAAGAGCTACGACTGACCTGATTCCATCGTGGATATTTTTTAAGGATCTTGAGGCCCGACCATTTTAATTCAAAACATATTTTTTAAGGCTCGCCAAGGCCCATGAGAAAAGCACGATCACTGAAATCATGAATTTCCAATGTTCATCCTTACCTTAAGAACTAGACTGGGATTTGAACCTAAATCATTAGCCTACCTTATTGCAAGAGTCAAGTCATTATGACTCCGCCTTCTTCTAATTATTATCCTTTGCCGTTTTCTCAGCTACATTATCGCTTTTAAGCTAACCTTAGCATAACCTTTCAACACTCAGCGCTATGATCGCGCCTCATCTTTCGAGTGTTCCTTTCTTTGGCCTTTCTTGTCTTCTCACCTTAGGAACCCTATATGGAATCTTTAGTCGAAACTTCCACTAAGCGTGACGAGATATCTTCAAAATCAAGCAACCAAGCTGAGTACTTCATCAATTCCATCTTATTGGGGGCTTCATCACTGGTCCGCCCAGAAGACCATAGGCTCTTTGATATCTCTTCATCTGCAAAGGATTCTCGATATGAAAACACAGAAACAAAGGGCTGATCTTTGAATAGGAAAAAGAGTGGATCTGCAGGGTCCCAAATGAATTGGCTTATTCGAAAAAAGCCCTGTTCTTTGGTAGATCTATCTCGTGTCTGGTACTGCATGGTTCTACTCTGCAAGAACTCCAAGAACTCCGAATCATTCTTTTGAAGCTTATCCTTTTTATCATAAATGATCTGCTTGCCCCGAAATGACCTGGCCTAATAGGGAAATCCCAATTCATTGGGCCTGTCGATACAATCAACTAGAAAGCCCCAGAACCAGGAGTTCCATATTCTAGGAGCCCAAACTATGTGATTGACTAAATCCTCCTCTATCTGTTGCGGATCGAGGGCTCCTTCCCCTTCTTTCAATTCCGATTCGTATTTTTCATAGAGAAATCTATGATCAAGGATAGAACAAGATCCATTTTGCATCATATCTAAGGGATTCCTTAGTTCGGGCCGAAGAAACAATGTCACTCGATCATTCGATCGCAATCTTTTCCCCGTCCGTGAGGATCCCACCGTAGCGCCTTCTACTTTTAATAGGCCATGAACTAGATAAGAATCATTCTCAACGAGTCCATAATAAGTGATCCCATTTTTTTCATCGGATTCGGGTAGAGACCAAAGATCTTGAGCGACCTATCCGGCAGAACAACTCAAAAGATAAAGAAGTATCGTTAATTTCTTCATGCTCGTTCCAAGTTCGAAGTACCATTTGTACAAATAAGAATCCCCTTCCTTACATGATTTCTTCTTCATATAGGTAGATATAGGATCTACAGGGCAATTACTTAGAAGTACATTTTGTGCAACACCCTTCCTATCTCGATAGAAAAAGAGCCCATGATCCCGAACCGATCTTACCCGGGCTCGCAAACCCCAAGTTTGTCTATGAAGAGCGGATCGAATTGTATTACATCGTCTATAATGGATTTCTTCGTGTAATACTAATCGATAGGGCCTCATTGATAAGTGCTACAGGATCTCGTACATTGGAACCCATGGTTATGGACCTGATAGTATGGAATATTTTCTTTTCCAAGTGAAATCCCCTAGTATATGAAAGAGTGAAAAAGTGCTTTCGTTGTTGTGGAATACGAAGCCTTCGTATCTTAATGCATGTATTTAATTGATTCGGAGCTATTAGAGCGGGATCCACTTTTTGAGGAATATGAGTCGAAGCAATAACAAGAATATTTCTAGTAGACCCTCTTTCACAATCCCTGGAGAGATAGTTCACTAATAAACTGAGGGATAAGTAATTCGACTCATTCACATCCAGATCATGAATGTTTGGAATCCATATTATGCAAGGAGACATTGCTTTTGCTAATTCGAATTGAAGGGTGATAGAAAATTGGTCTATTTTCGGCATCATATCCATAGTTAGCGCATTCATCCTAGTTAGCAACTCCAGCTCCGTATCAAGGTCACGATCGATATCGTCACTAGCATCAATATTGTCACTAGCCTCAATATCGTCACTAGCATCAATAAGAGAACCTTCAGGCTTGTTATCCAGGAACTTGTTCAGAAATACCGTAATAAAAGGAACATAGGAGTTTGTCGCTAGGTATTTGACCAAATAGGATCGTCCAGTTCCTATGGAACCTATCACTAAAATACCTCTAGAGGGGGATAGGGCTAAGCGGAGCGAAAAGGGTTTTCCATGAGATGGGAAATGAAAACTATTAGCCTCACACGAGGTTTGTGAATAAGTGATTGTCTGATAATGAGCAAGGAATACTCGTCTTTCTGCTAAACAAGATGTATTGAACTCATAATTCATTAGATACTTTTTATGAATGTCAACTAAGTATCGTAAGTAAATTGCTCCCGGTTGTTCAATCATTTGATAACCGTGAGTCATTCTTTGATAAATGATCACTATGAGTCGACTCAATAGAATTTGATCAATCCTTTTTCTCGTCGTTGTCGTTAAAGTGGAGAACCGAACCAAGAATTCTCTTTCTTCCTCATCAATCGAATCACTGCTCGCGACCCAGGATTCTATTTTATCATCAATCCAATCGCCGTTTACCCTTTTTCTTTTTCTTATCAATGAATAGATCTCTTTATTTGTATGACTTAGATGTCTCGTATTTCTCGAAAAAGTGATTCGATTGATGGGATTTGGTATGATACTTATGAGATCGATGGGCTCGATGAGATCGATGAGATCGATGGGATTAATATTCAAATCTTTTTTCTTAGAACGTAGTGATTTGAACCCATAAATGGAACTACCACCCACTAGCATGTTGTCGCCAGAAGCAGAACCCCATATTTCTTCTAGGGAATCTCCTAATTGTTCCAAAGCAACCAAAAAGAGATTCTTTAACCAGAATAAATTCGGTTCCGATGTAGGATACCTATCCGTAAGTTTTCGCAACTCAATCCCGTATGATGGAATCATCCAAAATTGGACCTTTTCGAACTCGTCGTCGTAACTCACTAGAGGCTCGGAAAACAAAGAGAAGATGTGTACGAACGAGATATCCAGCAACAAGAAGAAGGAAAAGGATTGAATAGAAGAACTCCCGAACATTTGGCGATCCCAGTTGTGTTCATATCAATGGTGACTCATTATTTCGATGAATCATTTCCTCGGACAGAAGAAGATTATGTAAACACTTACTCGAAATCTCACTTATCAGATTCCATTGTGTTCATAGGTCAAGTCTTTTTCTATCCATACACTAGCACCCACATCACGGGACACATGCATGTCCCCTAGTTGTTTGTCTGTATATATGTGTGTTATTTGTATTCGCAGGTACCCAACATTAAACGGCTCTATACGAGTTATATTCCGCCAAGTTCTGCTTACCACTTCAATTTAACAGCAGAAGACAATCACTATATACATGGTGCGTCCAGCGCACCGACAACGCTGTGCCACACGCAGCAAATTGCATCCAGCGCACAATCCCGCACCAAGCGCAGGCCTGTGCGTCTAGCGCACAGTCCTGTACAGCACGCTTGGGGGGTTTAAGTTCTTAACCTAAAGTCCAATTCTACATTCAACTATGGTCAGGTTTAAGTTAAGGCTTAAAAGGGTCCATGACTAAGAGATTGATCCCACACTTCGTACCCCTGCTTAAAGAGGTGGCCACGTGTAAGACGCACTCCAGTTCTCAAGTAAGGAACAAGAGAACAATGCCATGGTTGGGTCGGTTTGCTTATGACTATGATCTAACACTATCGCTCATTAAGCTTTTTGGAAGGACAAAGCACAAACCCCCTGGGGGTGGCCTCACGCATAGAACATGCGCTAATGAGGCAAGGTAAATTGTCCTTATGGTGGCTTAAACAATAACCATGCATATGCAAAACTGTAATGTCATATAAAAGCATAAAAAGAGTATGAATCATATTTTTCAAGTTTCCCCCACGCATTTAAAAAAATTATTTTTTTAAAAATCCTCCCCAGCAGAGTCGTTAAATTGTAGGCGTGTTCTAATTGCGCCTACGCGGTGTGAGCGCTTATTTGACTACCTCATTGTAAAGGTTTTATTGAAAACGTTTCGAAGTCGCCAACAAGTATTTAAAGGAAGACTCATAAACCTAATTGGATATTGGGAAATCATAGGTACACATTAGGGACTTATCCAATGTAGATTTCCCCGTCCTGACTCCATAGATGGTCATGAACCATAGATTGAGTTCGGCGGTGAGGGTACGAACACCGTCATAATGAACATTCGCCCATTGTTGACCTCTACTAAATATCGATTCATGTCAATTTTTATGGAATAGAATAACCAAATAATATTTTCATGCACCCTAAAAATAGTTTAGTCTAGGTTGGTTCAGGAAACACATAAAAGACTATTTTTTTAGTGACATGATTAGCAATCAAAATTACAGGGAACCTAACAGGTTGTTAAAATTTTCTGATTAATATTAGAATAATTTATTAGGTCTTGATTAGCAAAAATAACATGTGGGTGATGAAAAGCGTAAATAGGACAATCAGGCAAGCATATGATAATATATAAAAATAAATAGAAATAGAGAAATAGATTACAATATACAAATGAACGATTTTTATATTATAGATCTACATCATGAAAGAAATCGTTAGTAACTTCAATAAAAATAATAAATTTATTCAAGGACCCTCAGGATTATACCGTGGCTTAGGTCTGAGAGATTGACAATCTTTCGGGACAAGCAATCGTGAAGCTTGAAGATCTGAATTGTATGAATGAATGTATTTGTATGTGTTTTGTAGAGAGGATATGTATACTGTAGAGAGGTTTCGTAGGTGTCGAAGTCGTGGTGTTAAAGTATTGAAGTATGTGGAAAACTGTATTTTAATTAGTAAAATCGAAGCCTATCAATAGGGAAAACGAAATTGCGCTTCACGTGCCATCTACGCCAGGCGCAAGCGGCTGTGTGACGCACAATCACACATGTCAGGCGCATATTGGCGGGCCTGACGCGGCATGACCAATAAAATGCGTACACGTGGTACGTGCTTTTGAATAAGATAGAAAGGACAGGTTGTGTACCGCACAGAGAATGCGCTAGGCGCAGGACTTTGTGCTCGGCGCAGGCTGGTGCGCTCAGCGCACCGCCTTACTTTTGACACGTTTTGCAGCTTTTTTGATAAAAACGCATTTTGATGATTTTCTTTTATCTTTTAACTCCGAAAATCTGATTTTTACGGGATAAAATCCGACTTTAATTATAAAAATATCTTTGAAAATATTTATATTATTAAAATATAACAATTAATTATTAATGAATAATTGAATGGGTTTTTCAAAGTGTTGGGCTCGAAATACAATACGATTTTGGATCATTAAAATACGCTTTAACACTTTTTAAAAAAGTTTTGGCTCTTCGGACTGCTCTACCCTTGGGTCGGACCAATTAAGACCGCCGTATGTTGCATCATTGGGCCCTTAAATGGGGAGACACGATTATGTGTCTACAGCACTGAACTTTTGTATGGTGTGGGACATCAGCAGGTAGTATGTTGGCTATATGTTGAAGTCTTACTAGTTTATACTTCTGTTTAAGTGGCAGGTTTGATGTTATTTGTATGTGCCCTTAATTGACCTGTCCTTAACAACCAATAATCTTTGATGTGTGAAACTTCAAGTGCAATTGTCAAAGCCATAATTGTTATCCTCTTCTCAATTGGAACTGCCTGCAATACTTCAAGATCAAATTATTTCACCTTCCTACCACACTTTCCCCTTTTCTTACTTGGAACATTAATTAAATGTCCTTCTGACATCTGAGATCTGGCACTAGCCCAAATTCTTTGTATAGTGCATCTATTGACATTATAATACCGTGCTAATGCAACAATTGCTCCCCTTAGAACTGATTTCCCTCCTTCATGGACTTCTACCCCTCCCTTTGCAATTAAAAGTTGCTATATAATGTTATGCCTATCTTCATTACTTAATTATTTTATCTTTACCCCTTCTCTTTATGTAATATCCCTAGGGTCTAACTCATGTTCACTATCATCAGATTCCTCAGAAAACATTACCTGAAAGTCAAGATCAAGTTCTTCACAGGATTACAGCTCCATAAAGTAGAATTCCTCAGGACAAGGTTCTTCCATACTGCCTCCAAGTGCTGTGTGTGTTGTGGAAAAAAAAAAGCTGGTTTTTGGACTGAAACCAAGTGCAGTGTGTGTTGTACAAACCAATGAATTAGTAGTGTTCTTGAAAGTTTTTTGGTTATTCTGGGTTTCCTTATATAGGAGAGGATAATGAATGGCGTTGTATAGGTAAAGTTTCTAAAAAATTTAAAATTGGTGGAACGTTTGAAATTTTCAGTTTGAAAAAATGGAGGGAGAATCATTTTTTGGGAGCTGTGGTCCCATTGTACCCGGCAAACTTTAAGTAATCAGCATGTGATAACTCTTTCTTCTTTCTCTTCATTTTCTTTAATCCCAAGGGCATTACGGTCACTTTTCCCCATTTTGCTTCTTGCCTTGAATAACGTGCAACACCTAAATGTTGCGATTATTAAAGATCGGAGGAAGTATATTTTAATTTTAGTATAAGGTAGTGAATGAATCATTCACAATCAATCAATATTATTAATTAAGTCGTTCTTTCACCCATTTTGAGTAGTATCTCTATCATTAATCGAGTGTGTTGAATCATTATTTTCCACGGCTTGGTTAGCTCGTCTCTATTTACCAATTCTACGATATCAAGGATCTTATTCCTTCCTTCCGTTTGTGGGCGGATCTAGAGCCTCAGTTACTTTTACAGCTACACAGGGCCGACTACAAGGATGTGCAAGCAGCCCAGTAGCACAGGGCCCCGAAATTTTGAGGGCCTCAAATTTTGGAGCCCAATTGTTTTTTATTCTTTACATCAACTTACTGTCTTTCAGTCTCTTTCTCCTGAAAACAAAAGTTTTACTTAGTTTTCTGTAAATGGCATGGCAAGGAAGATTGAAAATCTTCATTACTTCCCCTTTAATTCTTAATCTGATTCTCTCTCTCCTTTCTCAACTTTCTTTAATTATTTTTGCAACCTTTCATTTTCCATTGTTCTAATTTCTCATCAACTTTCATGTTTTTATCAAAATTTCACTAAACAATCTCATCTTCCCCAATTAAACTGTAATTAACAAAAATTTCTGCATTTGAAATGTCTCCAATTTTCTCCTCAATTAAACCACTTTTTTTTGGCCAAATGGCCAAAAATTATTCACAATATGTAATACCTCATCTCAACATTTTCTTCAACAATCTCAAATTTTCAATTCATTTATTTAAAGGAAAAAAAATTAGATCTTCAGATAATAGGGGGGAAAAATCACACTTGTCTTCTGATATCTAGATTGTTGATGATCGCCTTTTCAATTTTTTCTTTCTAGAAGGAGAAAATCAGATCTTTATAATCTTGCATAGAAGCTTCCAATAATTAAGTATAACTACAATTTTTGGCCATTGGTCTGCAATTCAAGTTTGTTGGAGTGGTAGTTGTCTGGTTTTTTGCTTTTCTTTCATTATAGTCGGTTTCTTGTGCTTTTTATAATAATGGTTGAAGTTGTTGGGTTTTGCTTATCTTTAATTTCTTTCTTTTTAGTTGGTTTTACTGGTATTACTTGCAGTTGTAACGGATTGTTGGCAACAAGATAAACTTGAGTATTTCAACAATTTTGAATTAAATTTGCTTTAAGTTTTCATCAAATAATTTTAAAATGATTATATGATACTAGTTCCATTTATAAATACATGAACCATTGAAAATTTTGCACTATTCAAATACTAGCTTTGACAACATTATAAAACTAATATATAAACATAAATGATATCGTATAATATATTGTTGAACTAGTCATATGTATTTTCAACATATTAAATTTTTTGTAAGTTTCACTAATCAATACTTATATTTAGAAAGAAAAAAAAGTATTATATACTTTCAATATTTTATTTTGTTGCCTTCATAAAAAGGGGCCCAATTCAAAAACTAGCACAGGGCCTCTGAATTATTTGGAACGACCCTGCAGCTACATTTATCCTTTAGGTTAACTTATTCACTCTTTTATTCTTGCCTACTTGACCCGCTACATCTAGAAAGTTATAAGAAAATCATGTAAAAAGTTAATTATTTTCAAAATAGCAAGTATTGATTAATTAAGTATACAATAACTACCTTCGTTCTCTAGTGAGTTATATCTGTTGGAAATATAAATTTGATTAATGTATTCATGAAGAACAAATATGTAAACTATATTGATACACAATATAGAGAAGAAACTTATCTGCAGATAACAATCAACTGGACTTGATTGAATTCCATAAGAACAACATTGCGCCGAGGTATGGAGGCAACTGATTTAGAAACGAATTTCACCATCTCCGGTGCGGATTCTCGATGACGTTCGTCCCCCAAGGTTCACACAACGATCCCTGACTCCGTGCACCCGGATCAAGGATTGGGGTTTCTCAAGAATTGCTCAAATCTCGGAAGAAAGAAGTTGGCCATGTGTTTAGGTTAATGAAAACAACATTTTTGGGAGGAAAACGGCCAAGAAGGCATTTATATAAGGGTTATAAAACAACTCTGAAACAAATCCGGAAATAAGAAGAAAATAAAATATTTCGGATACCTCGGAAACCGTGAGTTGCGGAATATACCGCGAGTCGCGGTAGGCTTGCGGCGATCTACCGCGAGACACAGACGAGCACCGCGAGTCACGGCGGCCACCGCGAGTCGCGGCACCCACCGCGAGTCGCGGCACCCACCGCGAGTCGCGGCAAGACCTCGTCAAAACTCTTCGCGTTCAACTTGGATGAAATCCAACAATCTCCCACAAACGCGAAGACATGAGAAACAATAAATGAGCAGTAAAAGGAAGGTTTGATACTTACAAACTAGTGTCCAAGGATTGAACTAGCATGTTAGTGAGATGGGGTGTCCCCTCACCTACAAGTATCCTAAGATTGAACTTGTAGGAGAGAAGAGGGACCCGATAACACATATCTTACCCTCAGAGCTTGAGAAACTCCGCATTATCCATGAATTGCCTCTTGAACAACATATAACACTGTTGATCATACAATTCAAATTCCCTTTAAGACAAGTCACATGTCTTTCCAATGATAGTGAACATACACACAGTTCAACAATCCTGGCCATCACCCTGGGATTCCAGTGAGCGCTCTAGAATGCCTACAATTACGACATTCGACAGAAGGAGGCCATTCCTTCACACTCAAATCTGATGCTCTATTACGTTCAAATAAATTCGAATCAGCCACGAAGGCCATAGAAACATCAAATCCATTACGTTCAATTAAATTGAATTAGCCATAAAGACCATGGACTCCAACACAACCTCTGTCGGTTGACGCCGAGTACCATCAGCTCCACTTGTCAAACCACCATAAAGGCCATAGACTCTCACCATCCATTAGGTTTGAACTAAGTAGACCATCCCTTTTACAGTTTTATGATACCGACCATGTGAGATCATGCACAAGGCATCACAACGGTGCAACCGTCAAGTCCATTCCAAGGACCACCCAAGCCTGTTGGGATATGGAAACATTAAGAGCGGTCAAGCTCAACCTCACATACAATATCTCATTGTATGCCACATACAACATCATATTGTATGCAATGAAGTTCAATTGCCAGTTGAACCACCCAAAGGTTATAGATTCATCAATCCATCAAGCTCAAACAAATTAAGCCACCACAAAGGTAATGGATTGTCCTGTCACTATACCATCAAGCTCACTATTCAAACCACCAAGTCTGGTAATGGATCCTCACACATCCATTAAGTTTGAACTAGCTGAGCCACCAACTGGTTCTGGTTATGTGACCCCACGTGAGTATGGCAAGTCCCAACACGGGACCTCAAAAGCATCCATCAGGTCCTCTCAGTGAACACAACACTAATATGTGCATGCTCTTGTCCATATGTGCCTCCATTGCCTTCACATGACAATGTACATAAGCACCTGAAGTATCACAATGTAAATAAGTGAGTATTTCATTACCCCCACAACGGGCAACTTGCCAATGATTTCCTCATCAGTCGGCTTCTTGACTCAATCAGTTCAACTCAATGAACTTATTCTTATGGTTGACTCTATAACACATCTTACTTTGCATCTCCTCAACAAAGCAACACGACAAGAACAATATGTCAACATATACACTTACAAACATATAAGCATAATCATTTAGAAAATCACTTTCTAAAACCAGTTCATAAACATGTATACAGAACATAACAGTTCATGCTAACTATTCAACCTTTTAGTTGAACCTGTTTCAAACCATGTTGTCTGAACAAAATTGAGATGAGAGGTACCTTTACCAATCTTTGGCTTTCCATCCATGAACCACATGAATTACCTCATCTCCAACTTCCATCTTGACTTAAGAGTCGAAACCTTCAGTTTCATAAAGGCATCAAGAGTGTGAACACCAAATACATAAGATAGTGGTATAAACCATAAACCACATACAGACCATTCAAGTCTTCTCACCAAGGAAACCTTACAGGTCAGCTCTAAATCTCGGAAGATCTAATGACCCTTCTTTCTCTAAGATGCCATTCAAGTATGCACTTTACGAATCAAATTGATACGCAATCAAATAACACGATCCCAATGCAAACATAGCCAATGGCCTAGGCAAAATTAGTAACAGATGAGATAACTACATAGGTCAATATCAAAACATTAATGAACCTCAGAGTCTTGTACCTTGCCCATAGCTTTTCAAGCTTACAACTTCAAAGTCTATTGAAGGTCAACACACACCCAAAGTATCAACTATGGTCCGGCAAATACATGCACAACGAGTATGACAGGTCACTAATGAGTCATGTTCAAGCTTGCTTTTCTCTAAGCACTAGTCCCAATCAGAAGTCATAAAATCACCTTGTGAATTGATCATCACCTCCAGATAATAAATCCTAGACTTCACATAGTTGATCAACACTGTCAACTTTCTAACCACGGAGGTTACAAGCTAGACTGGACTTTGCTAACTTAGAGAATTAACCTTTAACTACTCCTTTGCTGAACTACACATCAACATTACCAGGAGAGACACCGAAGAGAATCAGACAGCAAACACATAATCATGACTACTGAACAATCTTACCAATGACTAACAAATCATCAATGATATCATGAGATTCATCCAACAAAGCTCATTCAAGAAGAAATAAACACATCATCAAATTCAGCACAACAACAATCACATAGAACTAAATTCTAACACCAGCTGTGTAAAGGAAGGATAGAAATCCAACCATAGCTAGAAAACCCCCACAATGAGGGCATTCCAGGTTATTACCTTTACCCTCATCACACAGGGAGAATAACTAATAGCTCATCAGCTTATCTTACACAGGCCATAACTTGCTGCAAATGACGATAACCCCCACATGAGAGATGATACCCAAAGATGGTATGAAAAATACCTATGATCCTCTTAAAAGCCCTCATGTTCCTTCAATCTTGAATGTTTTTACTCACTTGGCACAAAGCCACATTTTATCTCAAAATTCTGCTTTTTCACAAGAAGTCCTAAATGGTCTCACCTAGACCCTTAAAAAAAAAAGATCAGAATGCTAACCTCTAATCAATCAACACTTGAAACATGATAGCATTCACCAATCATTACTCCAAGTTTACCAAAGAAGCTAAGTCCTCAAGAATTAACTCAAATAAATCAATAACCGTAATAGACACAACTATGGGGTTACTCCAAGACTCGACTTAGCACTTGAGTTGCAGCTAATAAACCCAAAAGGTCATTCAACCAATCCAAAAGTCCATATGACTAAACATGGTCAACAAATTTAAACCCTACAAGAGTTTTACAAAGCAACTCTAAACTACCAAATATACGACTTGTATACAACATATACAATGCAACAAACAGAAGTAAACAATTCCCAGCTCAAAAAGTCAATCATGAAGTTTTCTTTCTCATCATGTCTACTCAAGCAAGCCAAACTAATATACTCATTAGTCTCAAACACAAACTCATTCCTCAAAGAAAACTAACAATTTTGAGGACACAAGTATAGATTAAATACCAAGCAATAGGCACACAAAATAAATTATGCAAATAAGCTATACTTGAAATATTAACGATGAGAGAAAAAACCTCCCTTTCGCCAATCCTGTTGAAGGTGCTATGAAATCCACATAGTTGTCACTCCTCCAACTCCCCTTTGCTTGCTTGAACGTCTCAACCTCTAACTCGACCCCTATATAGACTAACTTGTCACCAATAATAAATATTATATATAGCACAGGGGCACGCAAAATGATTTACGTGAAGTTAGATGTCTGACAATAAATAAATTAGAGAGGAAACTTCCCTGAAAGTGACGTAATTACTTTAGCAACCTACTTGTGCTCCATCACTTCCCTTTCGATCTTTACTCATTGAGAACTTTCGTCGAACAGTTGGCATACGTTAGCAAAACTAATTTCCTTCCTTGGAAATAAAACTTGCAGCCAGTTTCCATAAACAAGAATTATATGCAATCGAATCTATGCTCCTCCAAATGCCTTAACTTCCTCGATTATGAACATTGACAATTGCAATACAGTGGGAATTACAGTCACACCACAACTTAAAGCACATGAGGACGAATTTTGCTTTTTGATTGCATAATACCCAAGATTCAAACTTTATAAATTAATGAACTTATTGCACCCTTGAGCAGTGCATTGACTCCACCAAAAACAAGTGTTTGAGAAATTCAACCCAATATTATAATGGCATGAGCCATTCTTTCCGGCATCAAGAACTTCACGAAGAAAGTTGGAAAATTGAAGCAACCGAATTTCCCCTGACTCCAAAAGGTCAATTGGAAAAACCATGTTAATTATAGAAAAAATATGCTTCAAAATTTCCACCTGAAGTCTATTCACAAGAATTAATTTTTCTAACCACACCTAAATAAATAATCAATACTCAAGGATTCCTTTCCAAGGTAGATAATTGAAATTAGGTTAGAATAAATTGTACATCAACATGAATACAACAATCCGAATAAATTCTCTTCTAAATTGTTGGAAATATAAGTTAGATTAATGTATTCATGAAGAACAAATATGTAAACTATATTGATACACAATATAGAGAAGAAACTTATCTGCAGATAACAATAACCTGGACTTGATTGAATTCCACAAGAACAACGTTGCGCCGTTCGTCCCCCAAGGTTCTCGATGACGTTCGTCCCCCAAGGTTCACACAACGATCCCCGACTCCGTGCACCCGGATCAAGGATTGGAGTTTCTCAAGAACTGCTCAAATCTCGGAAGAAAGAAGTTGGCCATGTGTTTAGGTTAATGAAAACAACATTTTGGGAGGAAAACGACCAAGAAGGTATTTATATAAGGGTTATAAAACAACTCCGAAACAAATCCGGAAATAAGAAGAAAATAAAATATTTCGGATACCTTGGAAACCGCACGTCGCGGTAGGCTTGCGGCGATCTACCGCGAGACACAGACGAGCACCGCGAGTCACGACGGCCATCGCGAATCGCGACACCCACCGCGAGTCGCGGCAAGTCCTCGCCAAAACTCTTCGCGTTCAACTTGGATGAAATCCAACAATATCCGTCAGACTCATTTCGTAATTAAATGATGGTTAGAATGCATGTTATCGTCTAGTGTATCATTTGATGTAATCTCTCCACGTTGTTATGTCTAATAATTAAACTTGGTTTTAAGAATTCCAAAATTTGCTAAACGTTTTCCAATTGCCCTCATTTTGAACTTGATTTAGTGATCCTGCAAGTTTTCTGCAACAATATGGTTAGCTGCATCACTTGCTTCATGTGCATAGCAACAAAGCGAAGCCTAATTGGAACAGGGCTGACCCACTTCAGCTTTACAATGAAAAACGTTTTTTTTGTGTTTAATGATTAGGAATTTATTGTTATGCATGGTTGATTTTTCTATTCCAAGCTCAAGCATATCTCCAAGGTAGGTTGCTCTTACATTTATCTCCTTTTATTTTTCCATTTGTCTTTAATAGGAAAGTGAAGGAATATATAGATGCATAAAGAGGAATTTCAAAAAACAATTTTTTAACATCTATCATAGGATCGCTGATAAGAGGTTTTTATTGTGTCATTAAGGCACCAAAATCGTTTTTCAAACAATATTTATAACACCTAACAAGCAATTACTAAAAACGTAGTAAAGGCAAGTCAAAGGTCGATCCACAGGGAAATTGGAATTAATCAAAGTCTAACAAGTTTAAGTTACCTAATTGAAGGATTTTTGGGGGTTTTGAATAATTTTGTAACAACTAATAACTAACTATTATGAAAGAATTCGTAAATAAATACGAGATGCAAATATTAATAAAGAAGACACTATAGTTAAGCCTACTAGTATGAATTAAAGCGGAACAACGATCATTAATGCAATTGTAATTCAAAGGCGACAATTATGCAACGTTTAGTTTTCATCTAAAATACTCGAGTCCTCTCTCGAATGGTCCTCAAGAATAATCGCTTAATCAATCAACTAAATCCTCTCCTGAATGGTCTTTAGTCAATTGAATAAGAGATCCAATAAATACAGAAATCTCCTAATACAAGGATCCCCTTAATTTCTACCCAATATCTTGGCCTAGAAATTAAGTTGATTTATGGGGATGATAAAAGAGTTTAAAATTCGATCAATAATATTTGGAATCAAAATTCCAAAGCATAAATGTGATCAATATCTATCCTAAGGCCTCAAAACACCAAGAACAATGCATAATCATCATTAAATGATGACAATTACATTAACAATCCAATGAAACCCTAATTCATACTTTCACCCAAAACCTTAGATAAGGGATTACTCACTAATCATGGAATAATAACATAAAAATCAGAAATTTATATAACTAATCTAGGGCTAAACATGATTAAGGGATGATTAATATAATAGAAATAAGCAATTATGAAACTATAATATAAGAGATCTAATACTATGGAAGAGGAGACATTAACAATAACAAAGATGAATAAATCTGAAAACTTGCAAATTAGATTAATAAAAGGTACCTTGAATGTGTAGAAATCAACAACCTCGATCTATATTTCCGAAATCTAAGAATAAGCAATGTGTTTTTCTCTCTACTAGGAACCGTAAAATAACTCTCTAAACTCTAGAATAAAGCGTAATCCAAGTAAAAACATTCTATTAATTTAATAGGCACGAAACCTTATAAAATTCTGACGGAAATAAATGGTGCGGCCTCACCATAGTGACTGGTGCGGGTGCACCAACCAAACTGATCACAATGCAAAACTGTCCGTCGAAAGGTGCGGGCGCACCTTTGTGAGTGGTGTGGGCGCACCTCAGTAGCTGGTGCGGGCGCACCTCAATAGCAGGTGCGGGCGCACCACAACTACAGATCTTGAGGAACGAAATTGTCGGATGGTGCGGGAGCACCATGGTGGTAGGTACGGGCGCACCACATGTACTGATCTTGAGGAACGAAATTACCGGATGGTGCGGGCGCACCATGGTGGCAGGTGCGGGCGTGTAGGCGTGTTTTTATTTCGCCTACGCGGTGTGAGCGCGTATTAAATTTGACTACCCCACTGTAAAGGTTTTATTTAAAAATATTTTGAAAGAAGTAGCCAACAATGCTTTTTAGGAAGAATCATAAACCTAATTGGATATGGAAAAAACATGGGGACAAATTATTCAATGTAGATTTCCCCGTCCTGACTCCATAGATGGTCAAAATGCACCAAAGATTGAGTTCGGGGGTGAGGGTAGGAACACGGTCATAATGAACCACATTCGCCCAGAGTTGGCCTCTACTAAATATTGATTAATTACATATTTTATGCCAAAGAATAATCATATAACGTTTTGAACACCCTAAAAATAATTAGTCTAAATTGGTTCAGGAAACACATAAAAGACTATTTTTTAGTGATATGTTATTAGGCAATCAATATTACAGGGAACCTAACAGGTTGTCCAAATTAATCTGATTAATATTAGAGCAGTTCTTTAGGTCTTTAATTAGCAATAAATAACATGTGGGTGATAAAAGCAATAATGCAGGGATAATCATATAATATGAATAGAATGATCAAGCAGGCATATAATATACAAAAATAAATAAAAAGAAAGAAGGAGGTTTAGAATGTGTAGTAGAGCGATTTTATATTAAAGATTTACATCATGAAATAAATGGTTAGTAACTTCAATATAAAAATAATTTATTCATGGATCCTCAGGATTATACCTATGCGGCTTAGATTGAGGAGCGCAACGATCTCTAGGCGGAGCAATCGTGGAACCAAGAACGCATTGATTAAGAATTGGTTGAAAGTATTGAAAGTATTTGAGTATTTAAAGTATTCGAAGTGTATTATAGAGGTATTCGTAAGTTTTTGTATTCGTGAAATAATATGAAAAGTCGTCCGTAACTCGTGAAATCACGGGTATTTATAGGAAAAACTAAACTTGCGCTCCACGCAATCCCTACGCCAGGCGCAGGCCTACGTGGCAGACGCAATGCCACGCGTTAGGCACACTAAAAGTGTGCCTGACGCGGCCAGCCCAATCAGGTTTTGGCACGTGTAAACGCGTTTTGAAAAGATAGAAAAGAAAGTTGCGTCTCACACAGAACATGCGTCAGACGCAGGACTTTGTGTGAGTAACAAAATCTACGTGTCAGGCGCTCATTGGCACGCCTGACGCGATATGGCCAATGATTTGGACGCACGTGGTGCGCGGAGCGCATCCAACGCGTCCGGCACATATTCTGGAATATTCGAGCATATTCCATTGCACGTCTTTCGAAGATACCTTTTTTATCCCTAAAATTCCGAAGATGGAATTTTACGGATTAAAAATCTGATTTATTTATCAAAGATAATAATAATATTTATGAAAAATATCTATTAAAATAATAAATATTTGATTGGACTTTTAAAATGGACTTAAAACATTTTATGGGCTTGAAATACAATTAATCATCATGAACAATTAATTGGGCTTTAGAATATCATTTCAAAACACAATTTTGGATTAGTTCTTTAGACTGCTCTTCCGTTGGGTCGCGCCAACTAATGTCGCGGTATGTTTCATCATCGGATCCTTAAATGGGGAGACACGATTATGTGTCTACAGAAGCCCCCACAAAGTCAAAGTATATGGTGTCGGGACGGAGAACAATTCCAAACGCTCTGTAGTTTAGAACCGATCTATAACCGCCGGTCTCTGCAAAACAAAGTTAGTATGCAGGACAATAACTACAAGCAATCTGATTACTTGCAGAAGAAGATGTTAGCCGATAGGTGCAAACAACTCAGATAAAGCACGTAATGATGCAAAAATGCAAACTTAGACTCTCTAAGGATGCATGAGACACTATGCAAGGATTTAGGTTATGCAAAGCTAAGGAAGACACGTCATGTAAGGTCAGGGTTATGCAAGACTATAATGTATGAAATGCAATGCAAGGTCAGGGTTTTACAAGGCTGCAGTGCAAGGTCAGGATTTTGCACGGCTAGAAGATTTGATGCAATGCAAGGTCATGATTTTGCAAGGCTATAAGATGTGTAGAATGATAGCATGACTAGAAATAGATAGAATGATTTTCGAAAATCGTTTTTAGTAAATGATTGGGGTCCGTAAACGAGGTCCATAGATTACAACTCTTCGGGAGTTTGATTTGGAGGCACCACCACATATAGGATGCCCCCACTTTGGGTGCGCTTGCCTTGAATTAGGCATTGAGCCTTAAATGAAATGTACTTGATTTGATATTGAAACGTAGTTGCTATGTCTTGAACATTGAAAGTTTTCACTGGGATTGTTCTGGGGATTCTTCTTTGGTATAGGCAAAATCAAGTATCGCTAGAAACCATGGAATTGTCGGACAGTCCTTCGGGGACAAGGAGAGCTTGGATTGAAAAATAAAAAGATTTAAATTTTGTGACTTAAATAAATGTAGGTGGTAAAAGGCTCTAACGAGGCTAGGTTCAGACTCGAGTCTATGTCGGGATCTAGAAAGAGATTATTCTCCTAAATTCTAGAAAATCAAATCATTAGACCTTGACTAATTTATTTTTATTTTAGCGGTCGGACCTCGAGTTGAGGATTCCTACATATCCTTGCGGAATCAGACCATTCGTAGTTCTGGATCTGATTTCTTTTATTATTATTATTTTTTTTTGGTGCCCTAACTTTTGCCTAGGCCGCCCTTTCGGATTTTCAACCTAACGGGCTTGGACATATTCTGAAAAAGGAGTTAGGGTTGATGAAAGGTTGAAAGGTTTAAGGCTTGAGGTTTTGATGAAAGGTTAAAGACTAATGTAAGGATTATGAATTTGGATTATATGGATTAAAGGTTTGATGAATCGAAGGGATTTGAATGAGGGGTAGAACTTGTGTGCAAGCCCCCTAGCTTGACTTTTATTTGCCTTTGGCTCTTTCTTTCTGAATCTTTTCTTTTTGTTCTGTGCGTTTTTGCTTTTTTTTTTTCATTTTTTCACACTTTGAATTTTTTCACTATTTTATTTTGCCTGGCCTTGATTTTTTTTTTTTTGTAGTGAGGCTTGCACACAAGTTTGGTTTAGGGTATTGGAAGGCTTGAAGGATATTTGTGGAGCTTTGATGTTGAAGGGATTTTGTTTTTTTGGTTGTATGAGGATGGCTTCTGAAAGGTAATGGAAGAGAGAGGGGAATAACTCCTTATCCAAAGTATGTCCTCTTTTTTCATTTTTCTCTTTTTTTATTATTTTTTGCTTCAGATCCTTTTTTTTATTAGTCAAGTTCATTAGGTGATTTTAGTTTCATCATTGAGTTAGAAGCATAAATAAAATGATGGAAGGCCAATGAAAATGAAAACGAAAATGAAATTCTTTTATTAATCAGAAATAAATAGAAAAAGGCTTATTAGAAATAAAAACCTAAATGACATAGACTCGACAAGAAAGGAAATGAAGGAGTTAGGGGAGGGACTCTGCGACTCAACCTAGAAAACTAGCATTAAATGACTAAGCCCCGACGTTATTTAGGTGCTGCCCAAGGGGTTGCTGTTATTGCTGACATTTGCTGCGGGCGGAATAGGCAATCTATCGTCTTCAACCATATCCTGCAGGTGATTCTTTAAGGTCCAACACGCAGATGTTAGGTGTCCATTCCCTTGGTGGTACTTGCAGTAGGCATTAGGATCCCACCTCTTGGATCTATTTTCAGGAGCAGGGTCTGGAGTAGGGCCAATAGGCTGAAGTGCTCCCTTTGCATGAAGTCTAGTGAAAGCTTCTTCTAAGGACATGCCTAAAGGTGATAATGTTCTATGAGGCTTTTGATAACCTCTCTTTTCAGTAGCTATGGCATTGACCTCATTGCTTTTGGAGCTAGAAGGGCTATTGTTACTCTTCTTAAAAGAGTTGTTGTTGTTGTTGAAACCCTTGTTCTTGTTGGCATGTATCTCTTCTTCAATCAGCAGACCTACCTTATAGAGCTTCGTGAAAGACTCTATAGGTTGGAATTTGATATGATCCCCATACTTCGGCTGCAGGTTACGGATCACCAGGCGGACTTGATCCTCCTGAGATGGCCTGTTAATCATTTGTGCAGCTTTATCCCTCCATTTGTTAAGGAAGGTGACGAAGTCTTCGTTGGAGTTTTATTTAGTTAACTCCAACTCACGAAGGCCAATGGGAAGCTGAGTATTGTAGATATATTGTTTGTGGAACTCCTCTCTGATATAAGTCCAGTCATTTAGCTTGGCCTTATTCAGCGATCTGAACGACTTGGATGGATGTGCATCAAAGGTTAAAGGAAAGACATAAGCAAACAGGTCCTTGCGCATGCCCTTGAGAGCCATAGAGATGGAAAATGCTCTCATGTGGTCATCTGGGTCTTCGACCCCCTTGAATTTTGGGAGGTTACCCAATGTTTCCTTTTTAGGGAGTTATTCCCTTAGTTTAGGATCAATGATGTCATGGCCATGAGCCTGACTCTCGAGCGCAGGAATTGACTGGATCAATTGCTCCAGTTTTTCGAACCTCAGTTCTGTGTTGGTTTTGAATGGTGGTGGAGTGTCGCCTTGCTCGTCCTCTTCAGTTAGCTTCTCCCTCAGTGCCTTAATCTCTTTGTCTTGTTCCTCAAGACAAGAGTTCATCAGTGTGAGTTGAGCCATAATGGCACTGAGTTGTTCATTAGTTTCTCCCATTTCAGATGATGCTTCAGAAGAGTCAGAGGATTCGTCTGAAAAAGTGAGGATGCGCTTGACGAGTCTGGGAGTAGGTCGACCTTGTTGCCTCTCTTTCGGACGTTCCCAAGTTATGATCTCACGATCCGTCCTGAACAGATTTTGAATGGACCCCGTAAGAAATAATGTTTTCAAAATGAGAAATGGAGATGAGAAATGGGAACGGAATTGAAAATGGAAAATGAAAATGGAAAATGATTTTGAAATGGAAATGGAAATGGTTATAGGTTTTGGACTAGTATAGACTTTACCATGATGGAGACATCACTAGTGGAAAAAACCTTATATGTCACAACACAACTGATCCGGTTTTAACAAAACCGGATCCGTAAATCGTCTATTTTTTGGGAGGCAAAACTCGACAAATTTACTGATCTGATTGTTTAGTGAATCGGATCAGTTAATAGAACTGATGCGGTTTTCTATTAACTGATCCGGTTCACTAAACCGGATCAGTTTGGGCTTGAATCTTGATGCTATTATAAAACCGCGGCCCATCATTAATCCCCTGCTATTATAAAACGCGGCCCACTATAAGTAATTGCCATAATTAAAATCGGGGCCATCATTAAACCCCTGCTACAATCCGCGGCCCATCATTAAACCCCTGCTACAATCTGCGGCCCATCATTAAACCTCTTACTCCCAGTCAACGGCCCATTATAAAACCCCTCACTCCCAGTCAAACCCTAACTCCCTCACTTCACTCCCACTCCTTTTCTAATCTCCTCAAACGCCTCTCAAACCCCCACCCCCCAACAAACCCCAATCCCCCTCCGTCATCAGATAACGTTTTCTTGCACACACATCCGCTGCTTTCATCATATATTCCTCAGATACGTCGCTGCTTTTGTCTCTCGCCTTCGATTAAAAAAAGAACATCAGCCATTTTCGACGAGAGAGGAGAGAGAAAGAGAATAGAGAGGAAGGGTTGAAACTCATCGAACAACAAATTGGTGGTTGTTGCCTTCCACAGCCGCATCATGTCTTCGTTGTGCAAGTTGCCGGCGATTATCTCATGAATTCGTAAGCATTATCTTTTTGTTCTCAACCTAAGTTTCACAACCTCTTTGAGGTTGGGATTGAGCCTTCTCTGATGCTCAATGGAAGAGGCATTACTATCGGTGAAATGGATACGATGCATAGTAAGAGAAGGGCTTATCCCCTTAAGGTCATCAATCGAGTACCCAATGACATCTTTATATTTTTGCAGTATCTTAATCAATTTTGATATATAGATGTCATCAAGACTCGAGTTTACAATAACAGGATAAGTACATGCATTATCAAGAAAAACATACTTAAGAGAGGATGGAAGGGGTTTGAACTCTACCTTGGGAGGAGGCTTAGAACTCTCCTCTTTATCAGTGGATGTAGCTAGAACCTCAAATGCTTCTTCATGTGTCTCCTCAATGGTAGTGCTGTCGAGAGGCATGGAGAATTCTTTCACCTCTATCATGTCCAAGCTCGGGGCATCAGTAATAGAAGCATATAACTCATCCCCAGTGTGAACCACTCTCTCAAAATCTTCTATCTCACTCTCCACTAGATTGACCCGACAAATTCTCTTTATCATAGGCCTCTTCAAAGTTTTAGAGAACTCAAACACAACCTGCTCATTGGCTACCTCAACCGTGATTGTATCATTTTTGCAGTTTATCACGGCACCCAATATCTAAAGAACTTCTCTTCCAAGAATGAGAGGAGGCTCAAAATCTTCCTCCATATCCATCACCACAAAATCACATGGCACAAACACATGCCCAACTTCTATTGGCACATCCTCCAACTTTCCATGTGGCACTCTCACAGTTTGATCCGCCAATTGAATAGTCTTTCACGTAGGATGAAGAGGAAAGTTAAGGTGCTTAGCTATGGATAGAGGCATCAAACTCACACGTGCTCCTAACTCGGCCAATGCACCCTTACGCTCCAAGTCACCTATCTTCACCGGCAAGGTGAAGCTCCCGGGGTCTCTTTACTTCTTGGTCATAGCACATTGCACTAGAGCACTTACGTGGTATAGCAAAGTGATGAGCTCATCTTCAAGCTTTTGTTTGTGGTACATGTCGTTAGGCGTACAAATTAAAAGCCTTATTTCATCCACATTAGTATTATTTTAGTTTAGTACAGCGATAAATAAGGGTCGATCCCACAGAGAGGTTTATGTGTTTCTAAAAATCCAAGTTCAACCAATCAAGAATATTATACATGTCATTGACTAATATATACATATTCACATTGTTTTAGGGGGGGTTTACAAGATGTTTCTATAAATTTAAATAATTAACAACTAAGAAATATACTAACCTAGTATTTACAAGTGATGACAAGCAACCCATTTTTAAGCTCATAATTTTTTAGTGATTCATAAAATTCTAAGTTAGATTATACTTTTGATTTCATAAATCCAAGATTGATTAGATAGATTAACTGTAGGAGTTCAAGTAGCCAAACTCCCCTATACTTCCTTACTATTGATCAACATTGAACTAGGTTGAACATCAATTCTAAACTAATCTAATCATCACAAGTATTTCGCAACTTACAATGATCAAACTAGAAGCATTATTGAACTAGAAGTACATCATTAATCCCTAACTAATCTAGAATGTCTTTATGTCTAGATAGCTAGTCTAAGTTATATTATAGTTTGAATTTAAAACCATCTTAGCAGACCTAAAATAAACTAGTTGCTACTTGTTGTTATAAAATCTAGACTAGGTTAAACCATATAACTAGCGAAGAGTTCAACTTTATACATAATAAGATAGCAAATTAGGCATAACATTGAAATCTGAAAATTACAAACAAATATAACTCGAGTATCTAAGAGCACACAATCTTGAATTCCAACTAAAGTTCAACAATACAATCCAAACAACATCAACTCAAATAAATTATGAAATTCAAAAGTATAATTGGGATATATCAAAACCAATTTGAAAGTACAAGAGAAAGAGAGAAAACTTATGTAATTCGCGCGGAAATTTGCCCTTGAATGTCGGATTTCACACTTACGTTCAAGTTTGAATCTCACCCTCCTCGGTTGTGTGCTAGGACTCCACCTAAGTTTGCCTTCCCGTCGAACTCGTGCACCCCAAATGAGGCTTGAAGTCTCACGCATTTATACCCATATCGTATTTATACCCAATTCCACCGCCTAAATTATGAAATTCGACCAATTAAGAAAGAGAATTGGCCCCCAAGTTTTTCCTTAAAAACCGACTTCCTCCTTTATTCTACTTTGCGGCGTCGAATTTTCAGCTCATCTCGTGATTGGTGGCGACTTACAGGTTTTGTGATTGGTGGAGATGATGGTAGTGTTGTGTCATTGGTAAGAATGATGGTGGTGTTGTGTGAGAGAAGGAGATTGTCGAAGATGATGTTATACTACTGCTGGTTCTTTTTTCCTTGCCTTTGTTTTCTTCCTTTTGTCTCTTTTAAATTCTCTTCTTCCTTTTCTTCTTCTTTATTTTTGCTTTTGACTATTTGGCTGAATTTGCAAAGAGAATTGGGCTTGACTTGTAGGTTAATTCTTGGACTAAAGTATATCATTAGTCAAAAAACATTATACTTAAGTATAGTTAACAATGAATATAAAAACATAAGGTAATACATTTAAACTCAATACAAGTATATAAAATCATATAATAAGCATATAAACATACTTATAATAATAAAATAAAGGGACATAAATATATGCAATTATGCACTTATCAGTTTGTTGGAGAGGATCTCCTTCAAAAACTTAACATAGGTCGGCATTTTAGACATAGCCTCAAGGAAAATAATGTTGATTTGAAGGCATTTCATCACATTGATGAACTTGGTGAACTTATCACTCAATTTTCTCTCCACCGACCTTTGAGGGTAAGGAACCGGTGGCACATAAGTCTTAGTGGGTGGAGATGATGGCAATGGAGCTTTGTCACCAACTTGAATTTGTGTCTTTTCCTTCTCCACATTATCTTCTTCTTTCTCACCCTCCTTAACTTCAACTTCTTTCTCAACTTCATCAACTTCACCTTCCTTCTCTACCTCCTCAATTTCATTTTCTTCACTCTCATTAGGCATCTTGGGACCCTCATAACTGGTTCCCCACCTCAAATGGATAGCTTTGGCTTGGTGAAGGTTGGGGTTAGGAATGGGTTGGCCCGGAAGTTGATTTGTAGGAGTAGAGGGGTTTTTTCTCAACTACTTGAGCAATTTGGGTTTCAAGCATTATGGGCTTGGAGCTCTTGAAATCTTTGCTCATGGTTTGGAGTTGTTGGAGAATTTGAAGAGAGGTTGGCTCGGGAGATGGAGTAGGTTCGGGATTTTGTTTGGGGAATGGAGGATTAGGAGGAGCCTTTTGGAAATTAGCTCTTTGGTGTGGAGTTTGGTAGACATTGGAACCTTGTGAGGATGAACCACCTTGGTTATAGTTTTGGTTATACCGACCCTTGCACATACCCTTGGTTTTGAGCTTGGTTGTACCCTTGTTGAGGTTGATTTCATCCTTGTTGAGGTTGGTTGAAGCCTTGATTGTAGCCTTGTTGAGGTTGTTTCTAATCTCCTTGTTGATTGCTTCTATACCCTTGGTTTCCTTGATAACCATCTCTTCTAGAATTTATTGCCACCACATGCTTCGAATTTGTACCTCCACAATAAGAAGTATCATGGTTAGTAGCTCCACAAATATCACAAGAAAAAGAACTTACCTGTGATGGATTAGATGATGTGAGGTTAATCTTGGAGAGCTTCTTGTCAAGTTGGTCCATCTTAGCTTGAATTTGATCCATAGGATTGATGTTATGATTTTTTTATAGCGTTTTCCCCCTATTTATAAGCTAAAGTGTGTGTCAATGGTGCTCTTAGGAGCCATTTTATGCTAACTTTCTCCATCTAGTTGTGGTTTTTTATTTTATGATGATTTGTAGGTTTTAGGGAACTATTTCCCTATTTTCTGCTGCTTTACGTCTACCACAGTCGACTAGAGAGGTTCATGAGCACATATCATAAGTTCCGAGGTCCCGAGGACACTTTCCGAGGCCTTGGACAAAAGAAGAATTGAAGACTTGGCACTTGAAGCCAAGAAAAGAAGAAAAGAAGACACGCCCAGTTCGGTCGGGCGCCTTGGGACCGATCGGGCGGCCACCATGCCAGGAACAAGTTTTTGATTGCGGGCCCGATTGGGCGCCTCTGGCCCTATCGTATGGCGTTGAGGTGGCCCGATCGGGTGTGATGGCCCGATGCCATCGGGCGAGGGTGTTGTGTGTGCTGCTGCGTGCATTTGTGGTGAACTTGAGTGGCCCGATCAGGCAGGGTCAGCCCGATCTGATCGGGCGATAGGCTGTGAGTGCCGCGAGGAGTTTCTGCAACAACTTTGGGTCGCCTGACCTGATCGAGCGGGTTTGGCCCGATCGGGCGATTGTCCCGACTTCCCTATTTTTATATTTTCCGGATTATTTTCGTATTATTTTTTCGATATGTTTTAGGTCTAGTATAAATAGGAAAAACAGAATATTGCTGAAACACCTTTTATTTTCCTAGTTTTCTCGAGAGATTCACAAACGTATTTATTGCTTTTCTCTTTGGATTCAAGATTTCACCTTTGGATTATTCACAAGTTTCAATATAGTTCTTCAATTTGGTAATCTTTTTTATTGCTTTCTCTATTATTCCAATTTGGTAATCTTTTCTTTGGATCAATTTCATAGTTATTTGCTATTATTCCAAGTATGAATTTTTATATTGATATTATTATTGCTTTCATAAATATATGTGAGTAGTCCTCTTTATAGGGTTGTGGGGATCTATGTATGCAATTGAGGGATTTATAAATTAGTTTAATTGCCTTTTATTTCAATTGCTTCCTATGGTTGAATCGTTCATGCTGGATTTATAGATTAGGCCTGATTTATATTTCTACCTTCATAATACTCAATCTACTTCGAGAGGAGAGATACTGTATAGGCATTCAATCATTAGGCAAAGTGACCCTTGACCATGCGAGAGCGGCTGGATAATCTTTGAGGGAGGCAATGTTCGAGAGAAATTGCATGTGCCCTAGGTCAATTGACTTATTAGGTAGTTATTACTTGTCCCCGATTTCCCGAATTGTATTACTTGTATGCATAGCTAGTTCTTTATTAATTGATTTATACCCTGATATTCAATTCTGCTATTAGTTTAATTTAGTCCTTAAAAATCCAATCTTTTGATAGTTAGTATAGTAGAATAGTTCAGTTTAACTAGTAACGCCATCTCCCTGCGGATTCGACCCTACTTGCCTTACTACATTAGTAGAGAGACCTGTAGGTTAATTTTTGATAGTACGCGACTGACATGTCAGGGATCCAATTCAAAGCTACCACTCTTCTTACGTTGAGCACCTCTTCTTCTTACACCCCATGAGTAGTTCTTAATCACTTATTCAATTGTGGACTTAAGTTGATCTTGCGGGATCTTTGAAAGTTGACCTCCTGCTCCGGCATCAAGGTTGGCACGTGACATAGGCTCAAGGCCATCATAGAAGAACCGCATGAGTAGATTTTTATTGAACTCATGGTGAGGGCATGAACGGAACATCTCCTTGAACCGTTCCAAAGCTTCCGCAAGTGTCTCATCATTCTCTTGCTCAAATGAGAAGATTTTCCTCCTTATGTCTGTTGTTTTCCACTCTCGAAAGTATTTCTTCAGAAAAGCCAATGTGACTTCCTCCCAAGTAGTGAGGGAATTAGTAGGTAAGCTCTTGAGCCATTATTTTGCCTTTCCGGTAAGAGAAGACCGGAACAGATGCATTTTAATGTAGTCTGGAGAGACGTCATTTGTTGTTATCATGGAAAAAATCTCAAGAAACCTATCAAGATGGTCAAGAGGATCTTCATCTGACCCCCCACAAAATTGTTCCGCTTTCACCATCCGAGAGTATTGAGGATGATTAATGAAATTAGTAGTGGTGGTGGGGAGTCGAATACCACCTTGTAGAACATAGGAACCCGGATTTCCGAAATCCCTAATGAGTTGTGCATTTGCTTTACCTATATTTGATTCAACTTCACTTGTTGTACTTCAGACTGGTGAATATGGTTCGGAACCCAAAGACAAATGTTTCAAATTTCTCCGAAGCTCTCGCAAGGTACGATCGATTTCTGGATCTAGAGGCAAAGTGGGTGAACCGTTAGCTCTTCTTCTCATGTAGCACAACAAAGCTAAGCAGAGGATTAGCAAATAACCACCATAATTAAAAATTAAATTATAGAAAAATCAATTAAGCAATACTAAACTTAAGTAAACTTCAATCAATAGCACAATTTCCCCGGCAACGGCGTCATTTTGATAAGAGGTTTTTAGTGTGTCGTTAAGGCACCAAAATTGCTTTTCAAACTATATTTATAACACCTAACAAGCAATTACTAAGAACCTAGTAAAGGCAAGTCAAGGGTCGATCCACAGGAAAATTGGGATTAATCAAAGTCTAACAAGTCTAAGTTACGTAATTGAAGGATTTTGGGGGTTTTGTATGATTTTGTAACAACTAATAACTAACTATTATGAAAGAACTAGCAAATAAATACGAGATAAAAATATCAATAACGAAGACACTAGAGTTAAGGCTACTAGTATGAATCAAAGAGGAACAACGATCATTAATGCAATTGTAATTCAAAGGCGACAAGTATGCAAGGTTTAGTTTTCCTCTAAAATAATCGAGTCCTCTCTCGAATGGTCCTCAAGACAAGGATCCCCTTAATTTCAACCGAATATCTTCGCCTAGAAATTAAGTTGATTCATAGGGATGATAAAAGAGTTCAAAATTCGATCAAGAATATTTGTAATCAAAATACCAAAGCATAAATGTGATCAATATCTATCCTAAGGCCTCAAAACACCAAGATCAATTCAAAATCATCATTAAATCATCATAATTACATTAACAATCCAATGAAACCCTAACTCATACTTTCATCCAAACCCTAGATAGGGAATTACTCACTAATCATGGAATAATAACATAAAAATTTGAAATTTATAACTAATCAAGGGCTAAACATGATTAATGGATAATTAATATAATAGAAATAAGCAATTATGGAACTATAGTATAAGAGATCTAGTACTATGGAAGAGGAGAGATTAACAATAACAAAGATGAATAAAACTGAAAACTTGCAAATTAGATTAGTAAAAGGTACCTTGAATGTGTAGAAATCAGTAACCTCAATCTATAAATCCGAAATCTAAGAATAAGCAATGTGTTTTTCTCTCTACGAGGAACCCTAAATTAACTCTCTAAACACTAGAATAAAACGTAATCCAAATAAAAAAATTATATTGTTTTAATAGGCACGAATCCTTACAAATTCTAACGGAAATAAATGGTGCGGGAGCACCATAGTGACTGGTGCGGGCGCACCAACCAAACTGATCAAAATGTAAAACTATCCGTCGAATGGTGCGGGCGAACCTTTGTGAGTGGTGTGGGTACACCAGCGAGGTGCGGGTGCACCAGCGAGGTGCTGGCGCACCTTAGTAGCTGGTCCAGGCGCATCACAGCTACTGATCATGAGGAACGAAATTGTCAGATGGTGCGAGCGCACCATGGTGGCAGGTGCTGGCGCACCTCTGTAGCTGGTGCGGGCACACCACAGCTACTGATCTTGAGGAACGAAATTATCGGATGGTGCGGGCGCACCATTGTGGCTGGTGCGGGTGCACCTCTATGGCTGGTGCGGGCGCACCAGAGGCACTGCTCAAAACTCCTCTTATCTTCTCTTTTTGTGCAGGCAAGCTCCTCAAAACTCCTGCCTTATGCCGTATCTTCCAACTTAATACCTCATAAATTGTCACACCTGCAAACAAAACACGGCAAAGCACGGTGAAAGTAAATGTGCTTGAAACCCGGTCAAAATTGACCGAAAATCTAGCAAAATGTCACTATGATAAAAAATGATCAAGTGAATAAAATAGAATAATAAATGGAGAAGAAAGAGGGAAGAGAGGGGAGAAAAAGGATCAAATTAAACTGAAAAGGGTTCGTAAAGTGCATTAGAAACGCACTTATCAATCGCATGATGCACAACAATAATATGAATCATATAATTAGTTTAAGAATTACAACCTTTGTAGCGTGAATTCCTTTTAGCCTTAGAGATCTAAGGTTCCAACTTGTTGCTCCTCTAGTCAGTCCACAAGTACCAAAATAGATCCCTACGTCAGCTAGAACGGAAGAGCAAGATCAAATCTCTCTCTTACTTTTAAGGGATATATAGGCGCCGGTTATGGGGATTATGTTTAGGGTTTCTTTTGCTCTCCTTTTGTATTAAACACAAATGACGACTAACACATCAAAACCCTAGGATTATAGCTATTTATAATGGAAGATCTTTTGGCAAAATATGAGCAACCTCAACCAACCCCAATTCCCCTTAATGGCAGGCCAGCATGAAGTAATTGGTCCTCATCGATTTGTTCCAATTTGTTGCAAATTCGAGTGACCTCATAGGAGTAGATTATTTTAATTTTAGGCCCAATTCCAAATTTATTTCTTAATTGTGGAGTTTAGGATTGATAGGCTTTCAAAAGGTAGCTTTTCGAGAGAGATACTGATAACCTTATTTCGAGATTATCAATTCATTTGGAGTAGAATGATCACATTTAAATAGGGTTTGGAGGTTATGGGTTTGGTTTAGCGGAATTTGGTCATTTAAAATGAGACACGTGAAATGACCTAAATTCAAGTAGGAGGTACATAATTACATATCGAATTATGTCAAATTATATAATAGATCCATTTGAAGATTACGAAGAACAATAAAAAAATAAATATAAAATGGTTCATCATACAATTTAACATAGCTAGATTTGCAATTTTCTGTTCTAGCTAATTGAGACCGAGTCATTTTGTTCATATATATAGGAGAAAAATTAGATGATTAACAGGATAATTAAGTAAAGAAAAAGGAATAGGAGAAATTACCTTGCAAAATGATCAATTGTGTAAAACCCTTTGCAAATCTTTCTATTTTTTAATTTTTTTCTAATCTTACTATTTGGTTTTCTAAGTATATCAATTTAAAAAATACTAGAACTTTAAGTAATTAAGTTATCTATTTACTAACTTCTTCAAAATACTACTTTTTTTTTGGATGAACTTCACTGTTTTCTAACTTACTCTTTAATGTTTTTAACTCTCTTATCTCATAATGCTCTCTAACTCTTACTCTTTCCACCCAACTCTCCTCCTTTTCTTACTCCTAATTAGACCTCACTACTACAAAAATGGCCAAAGAGACTACCTATAAGAGACCGGTTGAGATTACTAACCCATCTCTTAAATATAGGAAACCAGTGATTATCCAAAACCAGTCTCTTAAGTTTAACTATTTTGCTTATTGAAAAAGTTGTTTTGAAATAGGAGACCGGTTCTAAGTAAAACCGGTTTCCTTGAAATATTTTTAAATTTTTAACTCAATTTTTTTTCATCAAAATACAATATTGTACGTATGTATTCTTCTTGTTGTGATATAGGAGACTAGTTCTAACTAAAAAAACGTATATACAAGGAACCGCAAATACACGTTTAGTTACAGATAATGTATGTATACGGTAACATTTTAATTAAAAAAAAACGTGCAATACACCTAAGAAACCGGTTGTGGGTAATAACCAGTTTCAAAGGATAAGGCAAGGAGACTGGTTATAAATAATAACTGGTCTCCTAACCTCGTTTAATAGTATATTTACACTTATCTAAGAGACTGGTTTTACCGATCAACTGGTCTCCCAAAGAAACAAAGAAACCAGGTATTATAACCGGTCTCTTAACCTAGGACACCTGTGAGATGGAGATGTGTTGTAGTCCGGTTTCCTAGGCCGTTTTCAACCGGTTTCCTACGCCTTTTTTGTAGTAGTGCCTGTTCAACGGGTCGGGTCGGACCATGCTGTATAAAGGTCGGGTCGTGTCCGAAGTTGTTGTTAACGGGTCGAGTCAAGGGCTAGACTGACCCGGCCCGACCCTGACCCTACTTTAATTGATAATTTACGCAAAAATACAAAGTAAAAAAATGTTTGATACTTTTTTCTAACACTAAAAACATGACATTGTACCATTTACATATCATAACAATAAATTACTACCTTGTATATTAGTATCCCAGCCTGACAAACTAATATTATAGTTTTGGCAGATCAATCTTAACATATACTCAGTAAAATACAATAACTACTCACCATCTACCTCCACGCCCCTGTATCATTTTGCTTTCGCACACCAACCAACATTACCAACAGTGAGCCCCAAATCTCTTCTCCTTTCTTCCCAATTCCCTCTGTCCTATCCTAAGCATGCACCCTCAAGAGTTACTCTACACCTTAATCACCACCCTCTCCATTCTCTATCCTCTCCCCTACAGCCAGAGAATTGGCAACAGATTTTTTAAAACATGTAGAAATCAGGAAACAAAAATATGCGAAACTACATTTGCTTAGACAGTTAGACCGACAAGCATTCGAGTAATGAGAGAAGGGATAGGGGGTGTGATATGCCACAAAAGAATCAATAATGACACAAGTAACCTTTTTTTACCCGATCCGACCCGCTAATGCATTATTAGGGTCAGACCCTGTACGACCCGACCCTATTTTAATTGGGTCGGGTTATGACCCTAAAATATAGGGTTGGGTCAAGGGCTTTTTTTGGGGACCCGACCCATTGAACAGGTCTACTCCTAATGAAGGTGTATTTATAGTTGAAGTATATGTGATGAGGTAGAGTTTAGAAATAGGTTACAAAAATCATAATTTTGGGACAAAAATATGATTTTTATCAATCATACATATGATTTATTCTCTTACAAAATCTAAGTTTTAACCACCCAACAAATCACCAAGATTCTTTTAATCTCTAACTCTTGGATAATCAAGATTTTTAATCCTAATTTCTAATGAACAAAGAATATGATCTAGGATGATCACCTAATGTATACTCATTTTGCTAATTATTCCATGGGGAATACAATTATTATTCTTATAGAAAAACTAAATATTCTCTTAGTATCTTTTCATTCTCTTACTTAGTCATCAAGGAAAATCTGATTTTTTATCTTTGATTCCTCCTACATTGTATTTCTAAATATTTTCATTTTGGAGAATTGATTCGTAAAACATGATGAGCTGCTGACTTGACACAGTCGTGTGGCGCGCAACGTGATGCGCGGCACGCATCGAGGATGTACTAGATGCATCATGGTTGCGTCACACGCATCACACATGCGCTTGGCGCACCATGGTCGCTCATCCAAAAATCCGAAACTTGAAGCTTGTCTAATAATCCATCATTTCTGTCTTACGAAAATCAGAATTTGATTCTTATTCTTATTCTTTACCTTATTCTTCTTATTTATTTCATTCTTATTCTTTATTTTGTGGATAAAAGGAATGTGATTGGTGGGTAAAGGAAATAACTTGATCAATAAAAAATATGATTTATACTAATTCTGGTACTTATTCCCATGGGGAAGATAATTATTCTTTTTACCATAAAGGCATAATTTGATTTTTTTTCATTTGTCATAGAACTTCTGATTTTTTTTAGCCCCCTAAATGAGTGATTCAGCTTAGGCTTAATAACACTTAGCACATACTTAACACGTTAAACACAATGAGCATGACTTGTGACAAAAAACGTGTCATTTAAACTAAGTTCATTAGGGAGATTATAGTTAAACGTGTCCATTAATTATATGCGATGATATTACATTAGGGAATTGTGGCATTTGGTGTAATATGATGTATGGAAGAAAAATGAAGATTTTCGTAACAGAATATTTGGTGCGCCTGCACCACGTATAAAGGTGCGCCCACACTAAAGTTCCTGTAAAACGAGTTGGTTAGACAACGTTGCATCGCAAACAACGTGATGCGCGACACGCATCCTAGTTGGCCGCACGCACCATGGATGTGCAATGCATCGTGACAACATTATACGTACCACATCTCTCGCTTTCGTTTGACGGTTATTACTCAGTGGTGCAAGTTGGTTTCTGTTTTTTTCATCGTTTGTCCTACTAGCTTCCCGTCCTTACTCTTATTGGTATTTTGTAACATCATTACCTAACTCATTAACAACCATTGCCAAGCTGATGTTGGTGATGGTGATTAACACATATTTCTCGTATTCAATACTTTCCTTTTAATCGTTAATCATAACAGGGGGTTCAAAATTTGGTGTCCATAGTGGTGGACATGATGCGAGCGTGGTGGAAGAAATTGTCCTTAATTGATTTGTCAACAGTTCCGATAGTATTTCCATTTCCCGTTCTAAACAATATGTGTCATTGTGTATGTATTTTTGACGTGTTTAATTTTAGTTCTTGTTTTTTCAGTTCTTCCTACCTGTTATATATGATGATCACGTCACAAATTATGTTGTTAACTGACTTTGATGTGATCTTGGGAATGAATTGGTTTTCCAAGTACAACACCGACATAAATTGCCTTAACCATGAGATAACCCTCAAAAGGCCAGATGGGTGTAAGGTTTCTTATCGGAGAAGAAAAGCCAAACTCAAACCTAAAATCATCTCAACCTTAAAAGCCTTTAAGCTACTTGCGAAGGGTCATCATGGATACCTTTGCAAAGTGGTTGACCTAACCAACCCCGAACCCTCCTTGTCCGACATCCCCATAGTCTATGAGGACCCTGACGTATTTACGGAAGAGATACCTGCCATGCCTCCAGAAAGAGAGATATATTTTAGCATTGCCCTTATTATGGGATCTACTCCTATTTCAAAGGCACCTAATCGGATGGCACCTGCTGAGTTACAAGAATTTTAAAAGCAACTAGATGAATTGCTCAAAAAGGGATATATATAATCGAGCGTGTCACCGTGGGGTGCACCAATGCTGTTTGTTAAGAAGAAAGATGGAAGAATGAGGTTATTTTTTAAGTCAAAATTGATCACTTCTAAACTAAAGGTTGGGTAACGTTTTACTTTAAATGGGTCACTTCTACATAAGTACAAGTGACCCATTTAGGGATTCAAGTTACCCTCTGATGATAACATTTTAGCTTAAGTGGGTCACTTTTATAGAAGTAATTCATTTAATGCAAAAAAATGTTACCCTTGTCTTACAATAATGTATTATGCACTCTTCTCATTCAAGGAAACTTTTTCTTCTCAGAAACAAAAGAATTATCAAAACTAACAGCAAGGGGGTTCCCAAGCATGTGCCTAGGCCTAGCTTCACTAGTGTAAAGAAGGCTAAATGACACAAAAGAACGGATTCGGTTCTACAAAATTCGAATCCGTTAAGCCATTTACATTGAGTGCGCAAAAAAAATCAACTAACTGGTCCTGTTGGGCTACTAACCAGATCATTTATGTTAACCGATCTGGTTTGTAGCCCAACCGGACCAGTTGATGGGCTGGACTTTTATAAAAAAGGCTCAAATATCCTCACTTCTCATTTACCCCACATCAGTCGCACATCTCTCTCATCACTTCTCCCCTCACTTCTCTTAACCCTAGACCTTAGCCCCCCAATCCTCCTCACTTCTCATTCGAAACCCTAACCGCCACCCTGTCATCAACCCTCCTGTAACACCCCGTAATTTTTACCCTTTATTTTTGTTTACATTAAAATGATATTTTTCGTAAAAATAAATAATTTATTATTTAGATTATTTTGGAACGTGTTGTGAAAATGTGTATATATTTATATGTTGTGATATATTTATATGTTGTGATATATTTATATATATTTATTTTAAGTTGTTAGTTATTTATTTTAAAGGTTATATTAGTTTCGTTATTTATTTAGGCGTTTAGGATGCAGTTTTGTCGCGTAGCATTTTTGTAACGTTGATGGACCGACTTGGGTGATGAAATGTTGCATCACATGTGGCGTGTCATGCTGGCCGAAAATCAGCAAGGATTGAGTGGTGGATGAAGAGTTTTGGTGCTTATTAAGCTAACCTTTGGGTCTCTTGTAACCGCTCATTTAATCCCTCATTAACATTCTCCTAAACCCTTTATTTTTCCTTGCCATAAAATTCTGATTTTTAAAAGAGAAGTTCAGCATCATTCTCATTTGACCCACGCCGTTTTCAAGAAAAGAAAGAGAGAAAAGGAAGAGGAAAAGAAGAGAAAGGTTCAACCCGGTTTTTCCTGTCACACCTTCACAAAAATAACGGTATCCAGAGATCTAACCGTTGGATCATCTTCAAATTTGGACAGCACATTTATAACGTCTTTATCTTCTCTTTGACCGGAGCGATTGTGAATCAGAGGTTTAGTTCGCCGGGAATCATGGTCGGAACAGAACAGCACGAAATGAGATTTGTCAATGTTCAAGAAGAAAACGCCTAGTGACTTATTGCTACAATTTTCGTTAGTGGAGGACTTGGATTGCACATATTTTTCGTATCTCTTTAGACTCGCTCTCCTCCCGACGTTCCAGGTAACTAGTAGTTATCTTAGAACAATAGTGATTAGGGTATTATTCGGTATTAGATTATTACGCTAGGAATCGTTTAAAATACGTTTTTGAATGAAATTATTGACGAAATTTGACATGAATATACTTGATGCATGCTGTATGAATATTGTATATAGAAAAATAATTTTCGTCTGAGTTTTAGTATTTATTTGATTTATTTGGTATTTTGTGCGTTTTTGGCTTATTTCCATAATAATTATTGAACGAATGTTAAAATTGCTGAAATTATTTTTCGTGAATCATTTTATATATGTAGTATGTATTTAATGCCTTGGAGTAATTTTTTCCTACTGTTTACAGGTTTATTTAATTGATATTTCTGTTTTTGCATTTTCGTTTTTGTCAGTATATAAATCGTGAAAATTATTTCTGGAGGCCGAAAAAATTCATTCTTTGTATTTATGTATTACCGTGAGTTTATGCATGTTATGTGAATTTTTGGTAATTTTTGGGCTTTTATTTCTATTTTTAATTATTATATTGGCTTTCTTGAGTATTCTGTAAATTAATGTTTAAAATTATTTTTAGAGCCCGAAAATTAGAAATAAAATTTGTACCATGTCAGTAGAGTCATAATGGTTATATTATAATTTTGTGATAATTTACTGATCGTTTTTATTAGTTTAATAATTTTTATTGTGTTTTATTATGAGTTTGAGGATATTCTTTTTAATTATTTAAGGGATTAAAAATCAGAAATAAATTGAGACTTTTTATATTCTTGAGAATTGATGATTTTTAAGTTACTGTGGTTATAATTGTGTATCATTATATTTACTTTTAGTCCTTGTAAAATGATTAGTCGTGTACGTTTCATTGATTTATTAAGCCTTGGAGTCTTGTACTCTTTAATTGTCGTTGTTTGTGCTTTGTGGTGCGCAAAGTATTTGTTGTTGAAACTTTTGTTGTAAGTTTGTAAGCTACTACTTTGAAGAAATTTTGAAGAGATATCTTTTGATGAATTATGGGTATAAGGCCGGGTGGCATCCCTTTGACGAATATTTTTGAGATGAATAATACTTTGATGATATTTATGATTATTTTGAGATAAGAACATCCGGTGGGATAGATGTAGTCCCCGGTGAAGAACATGCCAACCACCTGGTTTGCGAACTAGGGGTACACCTGGGTTAATTGTTGTCGTCCGAGAGGTCAGGGAGTTCTGCGTGTTCTACCCTGCATCGGGAGTTTGACCATTCTTAGACACGGGCAGGGGGGGAACGTAAGCCCATAGGCCGACCCGGAGTTTGCGATCTGACAAACCTTACGAAGTGAATTGCGATTCACTGGCGTTCGGTTTCTGACTCAATAACTGATTTATCTATGTTTTTATTTTTATTGAAGTATCCTTGAGATAATATATTCATTTTATCTTTTGTATTACTTGAGAACTTTATGATTTTGGATGCATGTCATAGTTGTCTTGACCTTATGTTTCCTTTCTTATTAATCTATGTCTGAATTGTACTTTGATTTCTTTTGTTCTGGGAGAACTGCTAGTTACTCCCCACTGATTGTGAATGTTTGTTGATATATTTTGCAGGTGATGTTGATGGGAATCTTCTTTGGTTTTGGGCTCGGGTTGAATTGTGAGCATTAAAAAGCTAGATGTTTTAGGCCTAGACTTTTAATTAGTTTGAGAGTCAGTTTTCTCTTTTAGATATTACTCTAATTAATTTAAATTATTTATACTATTTATTTATGTTGGTTTTATCACTTAGTTATTTAAACGCATTTCTTATAGTAGTGACATTCCCAGAAGACGATGTTTCCGCCATCGTCCTATTAATACTATTATTATTTCTTTCTTTTCCGCTTTGAAATTCTGGGGTGTTACAGTTGGTATCAGAGTAAAACGCTCCTAAACTCTGAAACAGAGTTGCTAATGATTCTTTAGAATTATTAGTTAGCCATAGGAGATAAAATTTGTTTAGAATTATTAGTTAGCCATAGGAGATAAAATTTGTTTAGAATTAAGTTTAGTAGTTTCACTATAATGAGAGTGTGATGGGTAGAGTAAGTAAAGGGAAGCCTTATGGGAATGTGGTGTGCTTTCATGCTTACGGAGCATATGTTATATGTATAGTTACTTGTATTATTGGTGGAATTAGTCTACCAAGTTTGCTAATCTTATTTACAGGGCCTCTTACATGTAATTTATTGTCACTTTTATCAGAGTGCGCAGTGAAAGCGAAGTAATTTATAGCCTTCTTGGTTTAGTTGTGTGTTTAATTTGTTTTGTGTTTTGCAATTTAAAAATAAACTTTAATTTTATTTTAATATAGTCTTGTGTGTTGCATTGCATTTATTTTATTTGCTGGTTGCTTGATAGTATATGTTATTATGTGCGACGGTATATACTTTCTGTTCTTTTTCAATTAAGTGTTGTTTTTTATGTGAGTACTACGTATCTGTTTTATTATTTACAAAACTTTCCAATTTGAATTTATATTCCAAATTATATTTTAGATCTTGGAACTTAATAAATTTTATACTTATGTTAGAGTTATTTTCTGATTTTCAAATTTTGTTATTGTTAATATTTTGACATACTCTTTTGAAAAACGTCTAATTTTAATTGTTTTATAATGGTTTGGAAAAAGAAAGGGGTTATGAAATTGTCTTTCAAGATATTCTTCAAATTTCTCTTACCGTCTTTGACTATCTATATTTATAAATATTTTCCTTTTAATATTTTTATTTTTCATGCTAATCCTTGTTTAGCCTTTAATTATGGTAATAAGTTTTGTATTCTTTGAAAGTAAAGGTACCCTGATGAGTTATTGTGGGTTATAGATTTAAATGTAGATGTAAATTTATTTTAAAGGTTAGAATTCAACAACTTTTACTTTACTTTACTAATTTACTTTTCTTATTAGCATTATTTTTCGAACTCAAATACGTGAAAGGATCTCGTTTACTATTTGTTGTTTCTTGTTTAAATATTTAGTGCTTTCTCATTTCATAGCAAAATTTTGGTTGTTTTCTTTACTTCTTATTTAATTATCTGACTTTAACTATTTTGTTTTATATTCTTTGGAAAGGAAATTTATATACTCAGTCTAAATTTTAAACTTATTTGAGTTGATATTAAGTCACAATGGGTGATTCCTTTGACTTGTATGTCAATTTGATAAGTCTAAATTTTAAACTTGTTTGAGTTGATATTAAGTCATAATGGGTGATTCCTTTAACTTGTATGTCAATTTGATAAGTTGACACATTTTATCTGTTCTGATTTAATTTCCTTTTTGAGTTGATATTAAGTTTATATTGGGTGATTCCAGTAAACTTTAATGTCGGTTTGATAAGTGGCTTTCGAATAGTGTTTTTGTTGATACTAGGTTGCAATGGGTGGTTCCATGCACATTTGTGTCGACTTGGCAAATTTTATAATTGTTGTTAATAATTTATTACTTTATCGCCTATTATTATTAGTGTTTCGTCGTTGTGAAATTTATTTTAAAGTTTTCAATTTCTTTTGCGAACTTTAATTTTCATATATATGTTTAGGAGGACGTACGCTCTTATAACATATGTCATGACTTGTGTTCGTAAGTGCTATTTTAATAAAGCAGCTAGCTACTCTTTATTAAAGTGTTCTTATCTCTTTAAGTGGAATATAAGCCCGTGTGGTTACCTCTATTTAAATTGGTTTGGCTATCTATTTACGGACTTTTTCTTCTTGGTTTCTTTTCTAAAAATATTTATGTATGGTCGGATTTATTCTTTTATAATTTTACGTAAATATTTATTCCTGCTTCTTTTACAAAATTACCTATAGTTTATTGTGCAAAAGTTTTTTTTTTACCTTAAACTTTCTAATACTTGTCTTTGGTTCTTTCACATTTTATAAAATGATTGTTGTTATCGTGCTTCTTTACTATACAACTCTTTTGGTCTTCCAAAATAAAATATATATTATTTGAGTTATCAAATTTTATACCCGCAAAGTTATTTATTTTCTTAACTAAAATCCATCGATTTCTATTTTCTTAAATGTTCTTTATCTAGAGTATTTTCTTTTGTCTCTTGGTTGTTTTGAAGTTTCGAGGACGAAACTCTTTTAAGGGGGAGTGATTGTAACACCCCGTAATTTTCACCCTTTATTTTTGGTGTTTGTTTACATAAAATGATATTTTTCGTAAAAATAAATAATTTATTATTTAGATTATTTTGGAACGTGTTGTGAAAATGTGTATATATTTATATGTTGTGATATATTTATATATATTTATTTTAAGTTGTTAGTTATTTATTATAATGGTTATATTAGTTTCGTTATTTATTTAGGCGTTTAGGATGCAGGTTTGTCGCGTAGCGTTTTTGTAACGTTGATGGACCAACTTGGGTGATGAAATGTTGCATCACATGTGGCGTGTCATGTTGGCCGAAAATCAACAATTATGGAGTGGTGGATGAAGAGTTTTGGTGCTTATTAAGTAAATCTTTGGGTCTCTTGTAACCGCTCATTTAATCCCTCATTAACATTCTCCTAAACCCTTTATTTTTCCTTGCCATGATTTTTAATAAGAGAAGTTCAGCATCATTCTCATTTGACCCATGCCGTTTTAAAAAAAATAAAGAGAGAAAAGGAAGAGGAAAAGAAGTGAAAGGTTCAACCCGGTTTTTCCTATCACACCTTCACAAAAATAACGGTAGCCTGAGATCTAACCGTTGGATCATCTTCAAATTTGGACAGCACATTTATAACGTCTTTATCTTCTCTTTGATAGGAGCGATTGTGAATCAGATCTTTAGTTCGCCGGGAATCATGGTCGGAACAGAACAGCACAAAATGAGATTTGTCAACGTTCAAGAAGAAAACGCCCAATGACTTATTGCTACAATTTTCGTTCGTGGAGGACTTGAATTGCACATATTTTGCGTATCTCTTTAGACTCGCTCTCCTCCCAACGTTCCAGGTAACTAGTAGTTATCTTAGAACAATAGTGATTAGGGTATTATTCGGTATTAGATTATTACGCTAGGATTTGCTTAAAATACTTTTTTGAATGAAATTATTGACGAAATTTGACATGAATATACTTGATGCATGCTGTATGAATATTGTATATAGAAAAATAATTTCTGAGTTTTAGTATTTATTTGATTTATTTGGTTTTTTGTGCGTTTTTGGCTTATTTGCATAATAATTATTGAACGAATGTTAAAATTGCTGAAATTATTTTTCGTGAATCATTTTATATGTGTAGTATGTATTTCATGCCTTGGAATAATTTTTGCCTACTGTTTATGTAACAGCCCAAATCCCTACTAACCCGAATCCACAGAGTTTAATCACAACGAAAGCGTATCAAGATAAGATTTAGGCTACTACCATGACATTCTCAACATGTAAGGAAGAGAATATCGAATTAACACATAACAATGCTCAATTTTATCATATAATAGCTACAAACTTGTTCTTATAACAACTTCCACTAAAAGTAACCAAGGTTCCTTAGTCTATTATTCCTTATTCATACCAGAAATACATACATATATATATATATATATATATATATATATATATATATATATATATATATATATATATATATATATATATATATATATATATATATCATCTCTTAATTTACATTACTAAAAGTCCATTACAAAAGTAACTCTTTCATCCAATGTCCTTGTCTTAACCTGCAACAAAGTTGGACTCTGCCACCCACCAAGTGACAGGCCACAGAAATGACAACACTATCAGCAAAGCTGAGTACACACTGTATAATAGAAAATACATGTTTAGGTGTGTTTTGAAAACTAATTGATAACACATCATCATAATAGCAAGTAAACATAACCAACTGAATTACTTAGAGTTTTCATAAGATCATTCTTTTGATATGAACGCGAGTGTAGCAACTATTGAGGGTCGTCACCCCACCTTTTACTGTTCTGCTTGCAAGACTTAACCCGGACATGTCCTACTTCCGCCAAGATTTCCCCCTCTTGGTTGGGTAACAGTTAGGGAATACCCGCCCTAACCCGGGTGTATGCTCACGCCTCGCTTCCGTGATTAAAACTAATACATTTAGTGGTTCATTACCATACAATTCCATATACTTTACAAATTCCATTTAGAAGCATAAACATGGCAATTTAGTGTTTCATTACCATACAATTCCATATACTTTACAAATTCCATTTAGAAGCATAAACATGGCAATTTAGTGTTTAAGCCCAGCTTAGGATAAGTAAAACATCTCAAGTGAACCATAGCATGCCAAATTCATGTCATATACTCAAAGCACACATACTAATATGCATATCATAAGAAATTTCATTTCATAATCATGCTTCAAAATAGAAAGAAACAATCATTTAACCATAGGTAGGAAAAACTCTAGGTTACAATCCAAACTAAGTGTGTACCTTCACTTAGGTTGCTTAGTGCACTTAAAACTTCTTATCTCAAGTAGTTTACTCTTTCTACACCATCCCCTGAATATGTAAAGTGATAGGAATTAGTTTACACAAGTTTTAGAACATAAATAACTAAGTTAAGTACAAGAGAGGTGCAAAGATGTACTTACAGAAATCTGTTCTATGTTCCTATGAAGTTTTCTACAATTCCCCAAAGCTTGAAAACTCTACTAAAAGCTTGAAACACTAAGGAATTATGTCTAAAAGAGTTGTATGTAAAGAGAAGTAGGTGTTGAAGAAGAAATTTTAAGAGAAAGAATCGAAAAACCAAAACAGTCTTTTATAGACTGCAACTGGCGGTACCCCCAGGGGAGGGAAATAATTGGTTATAATTGTGTATCATTATATTTACTTTTAGTCCTTGTAAAATGATTAGTCGTGTACGTTTCATTGATTTATTAAGCCTTGGAGTCGTGTACTCTTTAATTGTCGTTGTTTGTGCTTTGTGGTGCGCAAAGTATTTGTTGTTGAAACTTTTGTTGTAAGTTTGTAAGCTACTACTTTGAAGAAATTTTGAAGAGATATCTTTTGATGAATTATGGGTATAAGGCCGGGTGGCATCCCTTTGACGAATATTTTTGAGATGAATAATACTTTGATGATATTTATGATTATTTTGAGATAAGAACATCCGGTGGGATAGATGTAGTCCCCGGTGAAGAACATGCCAACCACCTGGTTTGCGAACTAGGGGTACACCTGGGTTAATTGTTGTCGTCCGAGAGGTCAGGGAGTTCTGCGTGTTCTACCCTGCATCGGGAGTTTGACCATTCTTAGACACAGGCAGTGGGGAACGTAAGCCCATAGACTGACCTGGAGTTTGCGATCTGACAAACCTTACGAAGTGAATTGCGATTCACTGGCGTTCGGTTTCTGACTCAATAACTGATTTATCTATGTTTTTATTTTTATTGAAGTATCCTTGAGATAATATATTCATTTTATCTTTTGTATTACTTGAGAACTTTATGATTTTGGATGCATGTCATAGTTGTCTTGACCTTATGTTTCCTTTCTTATTAATCTATGTCTGAATTGTACTTTGATTTCTTTTGTTCTGGGAGAACTGCTAGTTACTCCCCACTGATTGTGAATGTTTGTTGATATATTTTGCAGGTGATGTTGATGGGAATCTTCTTTGGTTTTGGGCTCGGGTTGAATTGTGAGCATTAAAAAGCTAGATGTTTTAGGCCTAGACTTTTAATTAGTTTGAGAGTCAGTTTTCTCTTTTAGATATTACTCTAATTAATTTAAATTATTTATACTATTTATTTATGTTGGTTTTATCACTTAGTTATTTAAACGCATTTCTTATAGTAGTGACATTCCCAGAAGACGATGTTTCCGCCATCGTCCTATTAATACTATTATTATTTCTTTCTTTTCCGCTTTGAAATTCTGGGGTGTTACACCTCCTCTCTCAGCTCTACTCTCTCATCGCCAGCGAAGAAACTAACACAAAAGAATGTTGTGCTACTGTGGAGGGCCTCACCACCAGCGATATCATTCGTTCCTCCTCTTTCCTCTCTCGTTGTAAACCACCACCATCATCTTCATCATCATCGTCATCCACAAGCACCATCACCACGCAACATCATCTTCATCATCAACATTCGCCGGAAGATTTCGACACACAACATTTGCCTAGAATTTCACCCATATCTCGCCGGGAGATTTCGACACACAACACAAAAGAACGGCATGCTACTGTGTAATTTCTATTTTTTATTGTTTTATTTTTGTCATATGTTCTTCTGTTTATTTTCGTCTATATAATTTATTTAATTTAATGTTTTTCTTTCGTTTGTAATTTTGGATTTAGCTTTGTGATTTTTTCATGTAATTTATAGTTTCGTTTTTAATTTATGTTTGTAATTTTGGATTTAGCTTTGTAATATTTCTCAATTAAATTTTTAGTTTCATTTTTAGTTTATGTTCGTTTTTAATATATGTTTGCTTTAGGGTATTTCTTCAATATGTTGGAGTTGTCCCAGATATGATCGATATATGTTCAATATGTTGGATATGTTGGAGCTCTCCCAGTTTAATTTATGTTAGGTTTTAATTTAGTTTATGTGCGTCCCAGATTTGATGCGAAATTTTTTTTTTTAATATTTCAAAATGGAGTAACTGGTCCGGTTGTGCGGGAAAACCGGATCAGTTAGGTACACAAACTGATCCAGTTTTCACACTCAACCTGATCAGTTGAGAATTATCTGATCCGATTTTTAACCGGATCAGTTAAAATTCTTCAGCAGCTCCTAGCCTAACAACTCCGGTTCAGTTCCGGACCAGTTAAGCCAAATTGACCGGATCAGTTGGGCTTTTTCCACTAGTACTTGCTAGGGGTGTTCATAAAAAAGCGAAACCGAAAAATCGTACCGAAATACCAAAAAATCGGTCCAAATGGGTGGTAACCATACTGGTAAAAATTTTTTTAACGGTACGATTACCGAAACAGTAAAATTCACGGTTAAACGGTATGGTTACGGTTATGCTTTTTGAGTGTACGGTTAACCGAAAAACCGATTTTTTTTTTCTCTATTTAATTATTGTGAAACATTTTCCAACAACTACATTAATTCTAATATTTGTTACTAAGTAACAACAATTAGAGTAAGTATGAGATTATTTCAAAAATTTAGTACTCATTTAAACACTGTAATTAGGAAATGGAGTAAATTCTTAGTGTTATTATGTTTCCAATGGATTTATTATCCACTTTATTATACATTTTATATTAGAGTATATATAATATTATAGTATATGCACACAAAAATAGAAAATACATATTTACATTAAGTAAAATATAATAGTATAACTTGAATAACGGTTAATGGTTAACCGAAAAACCGTACCGAAAAAACGGTTAACCGCTTAGGCGGTAACCGGTCTAATCGGTTACAGTTACGGTTCGCAAAAAGAGCGAATTGAAACTTTTGGTTACCAAACCGATATGTTCTTTCGGGACGGTTAACCACCCATGAACACCCCTAGTGCTTGCACCATATTAATCACTTGCTCAATTGTGGATGCAAGCTTTTCTTGCCTAATATCACTAGCTACGAAATCAGCAAGGTATTCTTGCTTAGGGTTTATTAACAATCTTGTTTTGATTTCTCCTTAGGGAGGGATATAAAAGAATACAATTATCTTTTACATGATCATCACAACCACAGAATAAACAGCCAGTAGAAAACCCTTTCATACAAAATCACATAACCATAGACAGTTCCACAAACACGAATAATTCCAGCATACCCTAATATACATGTCAACACTTTGATCCAATCTTATAAGAAAACCCACATGATTAGCAGCAAGCATTTTAGCAATATAGTCAAAGATTAGAAGTTCAGGAGGCAAACGGAGAATTCTAACCCAACGATCTACCCAGCCATTTAAATTCTTCAAGATAAGGGTCAAAATAAGACCTCCAAGAATAGATAACAAATAGATCACATTGGGCATGCCATGGTCTTTCTAACCACACAAAGAATAGCCATTACTGGAAAATCTAATGGTTGTCCATTTTGAGGTAATCAATATCACCTTTCACAAACTTCCAGTCAGCTTTTGTGCGACAATTGGTGGTTCTAAAATCAGTGGGATCACCCAACATCTTACCCAGAAGACAAGATTTTGTGAGATCTTCAGACTTCAATATCTTTTGGAACTTGGGGAAGTTTATCAAGAACAATAGATTCTGGGATTGATGGGAAAAAGGGGAGCATTTGATTCATGATTTAGGTTTCCAAGGCATGAAAATTTCTGAAGTTGAAGAGGAGGGACTAATAGTAGGACCGCTTTTTCTAGCAAGACCATCAATAATAGCATCCTTGAAGGATTTAGTTTTAGCCATGCAAAACCAATTTGAGAATGTACTACACTTTGAAATAATACAAGAGACTTTAGAAAGATTATTATAAAACCATTAACTAATTAGAAGGAAAGAAGAAGTGCATAAATTGAGTTGTTTATATAGCACAAGTAGAGAGAGCACTGTAAGTTAGGAACAATTACATAGTTTTCTAATCGCATTTAATGTTTGAGACTCATAATGAGAATAAGGATAATTGAATTATTTGTATTCCAGATTCGCTGTCTTATAGTAACCAGAGACAAAGGGGATTGATTGACCCAACGCCAAAACTGATTAAAATATCTCAACACACTTGAGGAATTGAATGATATTCACTTCCACTGATAAGGAAATCCTAACCCTAGTCCCTAATTTGTAATTGAAACTCATGAATTGAAACACCTAATCCAAATTGAGGGAAAATTAGCTATAAAAACCTTATTCATAGAGTTATTAAACACCCTATTGTGATCTAGAAGGCGGAGATAAATAGAGTTCATCATTAGTTATATTTGTCAGGGTTATAGGCCTCTATGCATTATTATCAGCAAATAGAGTTTGAATCAGGAAAATCCTTAATTTTTGAGGGGAAATGATGAAGAGTCATATTTTAGATTAGGATATAAGGAGGACAGTTAAAGAATGGATTTATTAAGTAGGCTTTAGAAAGAACTCAAGGGCTAGATTTTCCATTTAAATTTGGGGGGTTTTCCGAGATATAAAGCCTTCCACTAACTTTCTCTCTCATTAAATCCCTTCAGGCTAGGATGATGATGATGATTATTATTGTTACTATTATGAATATTATTATGTATAATGTTATTATTATTATCATGATTATGATTATTACTATTATTATGAATATTATTATTACTATTATTATATAGAGTGAATTTTGGGTGTAACATGTTACACCATGCATAACTTATTGTGTAATATGCATAATAATATAAACTCCAACAAGAATGACATGGACTATACAAATAATGACATGATTCTCATGTCGTTTTGACATTTATTTCATGTCATTTGATGAGTTCTTTTTACAAAAGAAGCGGTGATTTGTTGGTTGTTACACCATAGTTTATGGTATAACAGTATTACCCAATATTTTGTGTATTATACATTCTTATTATAAAATTATTATTTTTAGTTTAATTTTGCTTCATTTATTTCAGTTAAGTTCTGAGCCAAATTAGTCCAAAAGAACAAAGCCCTATAAACATATATAGCAATATAAACTAGCTATTCTCGAGCAGCTCAATCTCGAGTTTTGTTACTAGGGATGGGCAAGGTCGGGTCCAGCTAGACCCTAGACCTGGACCCTAAAATCTGTATTGGACCCAGAGGTGAAACTGGAACCAGAACATTAGGGTCTATAAGGTCTAGGGCCCAAGCCTATTTTCTTTATTTTTTGCCAAAATTTTGAAAAAAAAACTCCACCACAACCCTTTAGAGTTAATGTTTAAGGTAAAAGTTTGTATAAGAGTCATTAAATCATGGGTAAGGGTTTGAAGGGTCGGGTAAATGACAACTCTTTGGTTAAATATCAATGTTTAAATGTAAAATCAATGTTATTCTTTAAAACATAAATAGGCAAAAAAAAACTAATTAATAACTTTAGCGTCCAAGGGTCGGGTCTGGGTGGGATCTAGGTCTAGAATATTAAGAGCCGAACCTGAACTCTAACCCTTAGGGTCTAGAAAAAGTTGAATCTAAATCCTTAAATTAGAGTCGGACCCAATAGAGTCTGGATGAGGGCCTGAACCCATGCCTATCCCTAGTTGTTAGTTTTTTTTTTTTGGATTTTTTGATTTTTACCACCTTATAAGTAGGTTGTTTTACGCTTTACCACCTTTTGGTTTTTTTTTTCAATTTTACCACCTTAGACTTTCCAACTCACTAAAAACTACCACCTAACTCGTGCTCCGGCCAAGAATCCGGTGAGGGAGGGCCCACATTTGGGATTAAAAAATCCCCCCCCTTTTTTACTCTCTCTCTCCCCCCGATTTCTTTCTCTTTCTTCCATCCCCATTCTACTTTTCCTCTCTTACCTTCAATCCCCTTAAACTATTCACATTCTTACCTTGAATTCCCTCCAACAACCTCTCTGTAAAAATTATCAACTCCTCTTTGATTTTTACAGAGATTATTTTCCTCTCTTTTTCCTCCACTTCACGCCAAAAATCCTGAACACCAAGCTCCTATATTTCCTCCTTTATTTCAATTTTCGCAGCAAGAGGACAATTATGGGGACCAACTTATTTGCATCTTCATCAATCTCAATCAGTTGAGGAGACCAAACCAAGGAAGCTGAGGTAAGCGCACAAACCCTAGCTTAATTGTAGACCTTTTCTAAAGCTTAATTATTTAATTAACGTAGAATTAGGGTTGGTAATTGTGAAATTTAAAAGAGGTAAAATGAATTAGTTGTCTATTTGCTGGCATTGGATTCTTCTTGAAGCATAAACTACATTTAAACAAATTAAAAATTGGAGCATTTGCAATGATTTTTTAATTGAATTCCATTAGGTTTTGTTTCCCTGTTTTGTAGATTTTATAATGGAAAGTGAGAGAAAACATGTTTCCCTTAATGATATTGCAAATGTTAGATTAGGTTGGGTGGGAGTTTTGCTGACAGAATTTATAAAAGTAGGAAGGTGGTTTCATATGATGGTGGGTGGATTTCATTAAACCCCCAGACCAGGTTGAAGGATATTAATATAAGAATGCTTAGAAACCTTTTATTTGCTGCTTACGATAATGCAAAAAAAAAACTTGTGCTAAGTGGATTAAAACTGTGGTTTAGGCTAAAGGGAAGGAGTTTGACTATTGGTAGAAGGGAGTTGGTCAATGATGAGGATATCCCTTTACTTTTGGAGACTTTGGATGTTTTTGGAAATGTGAACTTGTAGTCCACATGCGACCCCCAACCCTTGGCCCATATAGAGCCTCCCACACCTACCTTTCCTCCATACAGATCTAAACTTCTTGGATTCTCAGAAATTTTGAGAGATTACCATAGGGAACAAAGGGAGAAGGCTGCCTTTTCTAGCAGCAATCCACCTTTGACACAAAAATAGTCAAACAACCCTACTTAAACCAAAGCTTTAAAAACTACCAACTAGGAAGAAAAGCCATAGGTTTGTAGATCCAATAGCAAATCAGTCCTTCCCAAGCTCTCCAGTCGTGATTAGTGAAGTAGAATTTAATGCTTCAACACCCATTCCCACACCCACTAAGATAAGTACACCCAGAGTCAAGCATGTTGCTGTGAAAGGGGCACGAATAAAGGGGAAGGAAAATGACAGAAGAGGAAAAGGAAAGGTAGTTGAGGAAGAGCCAAAAGAGAAAAAAAAAACAGAAGAAAAAAGGGAAGGGGAAGGGGAAAAGGAGGAGTAGTGCAAAGAAGCTTGTATTTAAGGATGATGGAGATGAAGAGGGATCTGGGTCATCTAGCTCAGAGTTTAGTGATTTGGATATAGAGTGGTAGCCAAGTGAAGAGGAGAATAGCGAGTTGAGGGATGAAGATGAGATGTTTGTTTAGACACAAGTGAGACAGGGTGGATCTGATATCCTAAAGCAGGTTGAAAATTATTTGTTTACTAAAGAAAGAGAAGTTGCTGAGGAACAACACAAGAAGCAAGAGTGAGGGGCTAGTTGATAAGGAAATTAGGTTGCAAGAAGAAATAGAGCGGGATTCAGATGGGCTGGGGAGTTTGAATGGATCAGATTCAGAAGCTGATGACTGCACCTACTTCAACCCTAAAACTGATTTCAATAAGCCTATAAAACTGAAGCTTGAGCTCAAATTCAGTTCAAACAAGGTAGCAAGGGAGGCTTTGAGGGTCCATGCCATTGAGAATAGGTATGATTTTTACTACCTACACAATGACTCAAGTAGGATAACCACCTACCGTAAGAGCAGATGTGATTGTCCCTAGGACCTAAAGAAGAGCAAGAAAAGGCAGTGTAGTTGCAAGCAAAAGTGTGAGTTCAAGGTTCATTGTAGGAAGCTTGGTGTGGACTCTAATTGGAAGATTGGGACATTGGAATTGAAGCACAGTTGTGCAAGGATAAGTATGAATAGGAAGTTATTTGCTGAGTATTTAGCTAATAGATATTTAGAGGATTAGAGGAGTGATCCTTGTTGGAAGTTGAAGTTTTTCAGGAGGAAGATGAGGCTTGATACTGGGATTCCAATCACCTACTGGAAAGTCTGGCTTGCTAGGGTAAGGGCCAAGTTCCTTATTTATGGTTCTGCCTCTGAGCCGTATGCTAGGGTGTGGGATTATGGCAAGGCTGTTCTAAAATACAACCCTGGGAGCAAGTGTATTGATGTTGTTAGTGGGATGGAAGGTCTAGAACCTTCTCTGTTTACAAGGATGTATTTGTGCTTGGAGCCATTGATGAGGGGGTTTAAAGGAGGGTGCAGGTCCATAATTGGAGTTGATGGGTGCCATTTGAAAGGTGCATACCCTAGGCAGATTTTGATGCAGTTGGGAAGGATGGGAACAACAATATTTTCCCATTTGCTTGGGCAACAGTAGAGGTAGAAAATAGAGAGACTTGGTCTTTCTTCTTAGAGACTTTGATGAAGGATCTTAGTGGTGATGAAGGTGTTGGTTGGACCTTCATGTCAGACAGACAGAAGGTAATGTATTTATTCCTTTTAATCATTATTTACTTTACATATTATCTGTTCACTTATTGTATCTAAAATCAAGTGATGTTTTAATGAATTTCAGGGTTTATTGGAAGCTTTTAACTTAGTTGTGCCCAAGGGTCAAACAAGGTTTTGTGTGAGGTACATATGGGCCAATTTCAAGCTCAGGTTCACTGGAACCATCTTCAAGGACCTATGTTGGGCTGCAGCAAGGGTAACCACACATGTATTTTTTCTTCATCTATTTGTTTTGACTATGTTCCTATAGTGTCAACAATGTTATTACTGTGTTTGTGGACTCTAATAGGCAGTTTGACTATGAGGCGACCATGGAATCAATCAAATTCATAGATGATGATGCTTATGAGTACTTTGTTGACATTCCTATAAGGCATTGGTCAGCCCATACCTTCACAAGCAACTGCAAGTTCAACATGTTGACTAACAATATGTGTGAGACCTTCCATGCAGACATAAGAGAGGCAAGAGATTAGTCTATCCTAACCCAAATGGAGTGGCTTAGGAGATACATGATGAAGAGAAATAATGATAAGTGAGAGGGGGTCCAGAAGACACAGGGGAAGAACATGCCTTATGTGAAGAAGGTTTTTGATGGCTTGGAGAAATATGCAAGCTCTTGCATTGTCCAGGTGGCTGGGAGGATGAATATGAGGTTCAATTGAGGGGAGATCAGGTGTTTGTTGACCTACAATAAAGGACATGCACTTGCTATCAGTGGGACCTTACTAGGATCCCATGTGTGCATGCATTTGCTTGTATGTTGGACAAAAGGGTGGACCTAGAGACTATGTCCATGAGGCATACAGTAGGGAGACCTACCTCAAAGCATATGGGCCTCCATTGGAAGCCATGTCTGGGCAAAAGTACTGGCAGAGAGTTGATTTGCCTCAACCACTACCACCTCCAATCAGAGCCATGCCTGGTAGACCCAAGTTAAAGAAAAGAAAAAAGAGGCCGGTGAATAGGGAAGCAACAAGAATCCCAAGCACCCAAAAGGCCAAAAAGAACAAACAATTGTGGTCATTGTAGTCAACTAGGGCAGGCTCGACCCTGAACAAGTCCAAAATGGGACTTGAAACAGGGCCTCATTTTTGGAGGGGCCCCAAATTTTATTTTATTTTCGAAAAAAAGAAAATTTATGTAAGTAAAGTCATGTTATTTCTGGCTTTCTCCCTAAACCACTTGACTTACTCTCTCTCTCCTTACCTCTTTCTCTCTCTATCAGACTTTCCTTAGTCCTTACCTTCTTTTAGTGAGAGTTTGAGTAAATGCCTCGTTAAATATTAACAATGAAGAGGCTATCTATAGCCTTTACAACAGTAGCTAGGTACAAGTGTACAACAAGAAGCTAGCTTAAACAGAAGCTAAATTAAGTAGAGAGATAAGCGTATAGCTACAGCTAGCAATAGGATTAAGGAGAGGAAGGAGAGGTTGAAGAGAGAGAAAATATCAGTAACTTTCAACTGTGTGTTTTATTGACTAAAAGCAAAGTATTATGTGAGGTTTCTTATTTTGCTTAGTTTACTTGTGCTTTTTCATTCACATATACTTCGAAAAAACCATAATACTTTGCCTAGTTCACTTTTGTTTTATTTTCATATTAATTTTTGTTAATACCTAATTATTCGAGTTAAATAGGCGAATTTCCTTTAAATTATAAATATTTTTTAAATAATTATGCCTTTGAAATTTTTATATAGGGGCCCCATTTTTAAACGTCGGCATAGGGCCTCCATGTTGTTCGGGCCGGGACTGAACTAGGGCATAACAAGAAGACTTGTTCAAAAGCCCCTAAGTTTCTTGTTGCTGTAAAGGGAACAGGTGCATGCCACTTTTGGACACAGCATGGATAAAGGAGCAAAGAAAGAAGAAGGAGGCAAGGGTGAGAAATGTATTCTTCTTCCCCTATATTGATCCTAATCTAACTTAATTGTGCAAATTTACTAACATAAACCCTATTTTGTGTAGCTAAATCCCAGTGGTGAAGGGACTTCAAGCCAACCAACTACAACTACCCAAGACCCTTCTCAACAAGCAAGCTGCTCAACCATGACTATGGCTTCGAAGCTGCCTACCAAGAAAAAGAAGAATGCTTAGGTTTTTAGGAGCTGTTAGTTAGAGTTCTAGGGTCTTTGAAAAATATTGCTTATGTCAGTTTTTGTCTTGAACAATTTGGTTACGTTAGTTGAAGTGTTGAACAATTTGCATTTGTGAGTTTATGTAATGAATGTGCAAGGAAGTTGTGTAAGGCTTCCTGTATTTGAGTTCATATGCAATTAATGGGATTTTGTTTCAAGAACTTGCTTTTTTTATTGAATATTGCAATTGATCGTCAAAGGAGATAAAATTTCATGTAATAAGTTTTAATTCCATTGCAAAAGAACATTGTTGTACAATGATTGTACCATTACAACCACCCTTAACCACCCTTCATTGACTTACCTAAAACAGAATTACAACAAATGCAACAACAACAAATAGTGAACCAAACACCTCCTTTGTCCACGCAAATCATCAACTTCATTCTTGTGTGCATTGGCTTCAGTTTGCATCAGTTTCTTGCACAAGATCAATTGATTTATCACATCTCTCTTCCACTCTGTCTGATCCTCATCAATCCACCTAAACTAACCACTCTCCCTTCTACTTGTTCCTTGTTCCCACAACTTGCAAGTCATGAATCTTCGCCCTGGGTTGTCAGTGGTCCGGAATTCCACAATTGCATTTTTGGTGGTTTTGGGAAGAAATTTGAGACATTATATGCCTATAATAATGAAGATAAATGAAGACCAAAGCAAGTATTATGCTAAAGAAGACCATAGATGCCCCAATTTCGGCTCAATTTACCAAAATATTCAATAATCAAGAAATGCCAAAATTGAGAAAGAACCCTAACCTACAAAATTGGGTTGAGAAATCATACCTTTTGCAGTTGCGGAATCTCCAATTTCTCCTTTGATTGAGGTCAAATTTCCCAGAAAATGGCAAGCCCTAACTTGATTTAGGTTTTCATCAAAAAATTTTGGGATTTTAGAGGGATTGGAAGCAAAGTTGGGGTTTTAATGAAGAGGAAATGAAAAATCGAGGGTTTTGGGGATAAAAGGGGGGAAACTAAACATAAATCAGTTATGTGCCCTCCACCCCCCGCCGGATTCTTCACCTGAGATGAGTTAAGGTGGTGATTTTTAGCAAGTTGGAAAGTTTAAGGTGGTCAAATTGAAAAAAAAAAAGCCATAAGATGATAAAGTGTAAAACAACCTATTTATAAGTTGGTAAAAATCAAAACTTTTTTTTTATGCTTTATCCTAGGGGTTAGTTGTTACACTTAAAAACCCAAAACTCATGCATGTTGCAAGACCCAACCCATTAAAATCCCCATACCATTTACGCGCACGCCAAAGTTGTATTGGGCCATGGGCATGCTACATCTACTTGCAACTCTCCCAACTTCGGAGCAGGCTTGCAAAATCTCTACCTGTTCACCAAATTCATGATTTCTCAACTTTTTCTCCACTTCACTCACTCTTGACTTTTACTCCATTTGGCTGACCTCCCCTCTCACATTTTCCCGGTTCTTATTGGAGAGAAATCCAGGCAGCCCTAAATCTTCATCAATTCTTCCAAATTCTTGCCTTCTAAATGAATCACACTTGATGAAGTAAATAGTGAGGTTTAAATTGCCTCAGAATTTCAATCAAAAGATGCCCATTTAAGTGAGTGATCTACAATGGTATAAGATCTTGAAAAAGGGCAAATCTTGGTAATTCGTTTTGTTGATCACAAAATTGTACCATTTCATCGATCAACTTGGGTCTTTACTCTTTAGTGAAAATTTCAAGTCTTGCGTTGTGATCTCCAAAAGGGGTTTTTCCCTTGTAAATTTCAACTTGGGTTTTTCTTGTAAAATTGTTAAATTGCAGCAGGAGCAGCAAGAGGAGAGAGAGAAAGAAGTGGGAATTCAATGGCGACATTACCAAATTCAATGGAAAATAAAGCAAGTCCAGCTCCAAGATTTCCTCCGGCACTAATTGTGCAGCAGCAGCAGCAGCAGATGGGTGGTGGTGGTGCAACGCCGAATTCGAATTCGAATTCGAATCAGAAATCGAATTCCCCGCAATTGAGTACACCGCCCGGGCCGCCTGTATTCAGCTCGCCGTTGCGGCCGGCTGCGGTCCCGTTTCGAACATCTCCTGCTTCTCCTCAACCTGTTGCAGTTGCAGTTGCTTTCCCCCCACCTATTACAACCACTCCTCCTTCTTCTACTTTACCCCCTTCTTCCCCTCCCACTTTTTCTCACAACACCTCTTTTGACTTCAATTCTCTTTCCCCCCTCAACTCTCTTTCTCCCCTTGTTCAATTCTCTGCTCATAAGGTGATTCATTCAATCCCTCTTTTTTCTTTTGTTTAGTATTCATTGATTGAATTAGGTGCATTGTAATCGTTTCGTTGGATCGAGTTGTCTATTGCTCTCATGTGTTTAACATGTCCTGCATTTTGTATTCATTGATTGAATTGTGTGCTTGTAATTGTTTCGTTGGATCGAGTTGTTTATTGCTCTCATGTGTTCGACATGTTCTACATTTTGAAGTTTTTTTATGTGTGTTTTGGGGGGTCATTGATCCTATATTGAACATATTATGCCAATGCTTTGTTCTTGGTTGTTTGCTGAGTTTTAGCAGTGTGTTGCTTCATTGGTTTGGACAGATATTGAAGCAGAAAAAGCAAGCAAATGTGCCGAGTTTGGGGTTTGGGGCATTGGTGTCGTCTGGGAGAGAGATTGCTCAAGGTCCTCAAGTAATTCAGCGTGATCCTCATCGTTGCCAAAGTTGTGGGGCTTATCCCAATCCATATTGTAATATTTTACCCGTTTCAGGGCAGTGGCAATGTGTTGTTTGTCGTAAATTGAATGGGAGTGATGGTGAGTATGTAGCATCGAGCAAGGAAGAGCTTCGTAGCTTTCCTGAATTATCCTCTTTGATGGTTGATTATGTCCAAAGTGGAAGTCGATTGTCGGGTTTTGTTCCTGTTTCAGATCCAAGAACGTCTGCTCCCATTGTTCTTGTCATTGACGAATGTTTAGATGAACCGCACCTTCAGCATTTGCAGAGTTCTCTTCATGCTTTTGTGGATTCGCTCCCCCCAACTATAAGAATTGGAATTGTTTCGTATGGTCGAACTGTATCTGTATATGATTTTTCTGAGGACTCTACTGCATCTGCTGATGTCCTTCCTGGGGATAAGTCACCTAGTGAGGAGAGTTTAAGATCATTGATTTATGGGACAGGTGTGTACTTGTCTCCAATGCATGCTTCACTTCCTGTAGCACATGCCATCTTCTCCTCATTCAGGCCCTACAAGGCAAGCATCCCAGAGACTGCAAGAGATCGCTGCCTGGGTACTGCAGTAGAAGTTGCCCTGGCGATAATCCAAGGGCCATCTGCTGCTGATTTGTCCCGAGGGGTGGTTAAGAGGCCGGGGGGCAAGAGCAGGTTAATTGTTTGTGCTGCTGGACCCAATACTTTTGGTCCTGGATCAGTTCCTCATTCCTTTAGTCACCCAAACTATCCTTATCTTGAGAGAACTGCAATGAAGTGGATGGAACATTTGGGTCAGGAGGCTCATAGACAGCATACAGTTGTAGATATTTTATGTGCCGGTTTTTGCCCTGTAAGAGTTCCTGTGTTGCAACCCCTCTCAAGAGCCTCAGGTGGTGTATTTATACTTCATGACGACTTTGGAGAGGTGTTTGGTGTAAACATGCAGAGGGCATCAAGTAGGGCCGCAGGCTCCCATGGTTTTCTGGAGATACGCGTTCCTGAAGATATTCTTGTCACACAAGTTGTTGGTCCTGGTGAGGAAGCTCACTCGGATTCACCGGAAAATTTTAAGAATGATGCCTCTCTTTCTGTTCAGATGCTAAGTGTGGAGGAAACACAAAGCTTCTCAATTTTTATGGAAACCAAAAGAGACATTAAAACTGAACATGTATTTTTCCAATTTGCCATGCAATATTCAAATGTTTATATTACTGATATCACTAGGGTTATTACAGTGAGATTGCCTGCTGTTGATAGTGTGTCAGCCTATCTCGACAGTGTTCAAGATGATGTGGCTGCGGTTCTTATTGCCAAAAAGACTCTGCTGCGAGCTAAAAACGCTTCCGAGGCAATAAACATGCGTTTGACAATAGATGAAAGATTGAAAGATATAACTTCAAAGTTTGGTTCACAAGTTCCAAAAACTAAGCTCTATAAGTTTCCGAAGGAGCTTTCATCCTTGCCGGAATACTTGTTCCATCTTAGAAGAGGTCCATTGCTTGGGAGCATTGTTGGTCATGAAGATGAGAGATCTGTGTTAAGAAACCTATTTCTAGATGCTTCTTTTGATCTTTCTTTGCGAATGGTGGCGCCTCGATGTTTGATGCATCGGGAGGGGGGGACCTTTGAAGAGCTTCCAGCTTATGATCTGGCAATGCAGTCAGATACTGCTGTTGTCCTAGATCATGGTACAGACATCTTCATCTGGCTGGTAAGCTTTTTACTTTCTTCACTGCCGCTTCCTTGTCTAATAGAGATTCTTACAAGTAGCTGTATGATAATCTCTTGAGAGGCTTGCTTAGCATAACTTCTGCCATCATCTATACATCTTGTTATAATCCCCACGTTTTCTTTTGATGCTCCTAGTTGGAATCTTTTGAAGTGACAAAAAAAGTCAAACTAGGAGCATCCAAAGGGAAAAGGTGTACTAGGTTTTTTGGTGGTCAAGATAATGATTGTAGGATAAGTATATACTACAGATGGACTTAGATACCTAATATAGATGTAATGAAAGCATGTCTACTTTGTTCAAAAATTGTTCCTTTTGGTGGAATTTCTGGAGGACTTCCATTATATAGGAATCGATAAGAGGCAATAAATTTTCCAGGAGCTAGGATGTGATATTGACATATGTGCATGTGCATATCTGTTGTGTGTGTGTATGTATGTTTGTGCTCATGCATGCTTTTGATGAATACACCAAAGGCATGTCACTCATATATGAAGAGAGGAAGTATATTCATGATTTCACCTTTAATGTCCAAAAAGAAGAAAAAAAAAGGTGTGCTTGTACTGAAGCTGGAGTTCAGTGACCAACTTTAGAAAACCTAAGCCTTAACACGATTAATATAAAACTTAGACACCTGGCAGGACAAAGCTAAGCCCTGATAAACTTATCAACTTCTTTCTCACCTCATACACTACCAATTTTCCAAGGAACTAGCTTCCACATTTCGATAATGCATCTGTAATATACCGATCATTCACATTACAAGTACATGGTTTGGTAATTCTAAGAGCCAGCTAATTTGCCATTGTTGTTATGCTTGCTTCATAGTGGCTTATATTTTACATTTTGTTTTTCCAAAAGGGGTTTATGGCTTATGCCAATTCAGATAGTTGTTCTAGGTTCTTTGTGGTCAAGGGTAAGTGTATCTTCTACTTAAATTTTTCTATAATAGTTGTAGGATAAGTAAGCGGAAACACCTTGGATACCTAATGCAGATGTAATAAGAGCATGTGAGTTTATGCCACATCAATAATTGGTCATTTTGGTGGAATTTCTAGAAACGTGCATTATATATGAAACAAGAGAGGCAAGAAAAAAATGCTGTTAAAATGCTATGAAATTTCTAGTTTTCCAGGATCTAGGTTGCTATCTTGATATTTGTGCACACATATATATTTGTTGTTGTCCATGCTCACTCTCGTGTGTCCATGTTTTCGTTTGGGATACGGGTGTTTTTGGCCCAAGTGTATCTTGTTTTTACCACGAATTATTTTCCCTGGCAAACAACCATTGTAGTTTTGCCAGTATATGTTTGTGCGCATCAATGCTTTTGATGAATACGCTTGAGGGCATGTCACCGATACACGAAGAAGGTATATATTTATGTCACCTGCAATGTCCAAGAATGACAAGGGATTCTTATAATGAAGCTTAGGAGTTGGGACACCAACTTTACGAAAGCCTTATCAAAAGAAGTACGAGAAAACTTGGATAGGTGACATGGCCAGACTAAGCCCTGTAAAAACCCATCAACTTCTGTTGTACCTCATACACCACCGAATTTCTGAAGGAAGTAGCCTCCACATTTCGGCCATGCAATTATTTTTTAATGTATTCGTCCACATCACAAGCACACTGATGATTCTTGGAGCCAGCTAATCTGCCATTGCCTTTAACCTGTTGTTCATGCTTGCGTAATAGTGGCTTATACCATGAGTTCTTTTTTTCTTTCTTGTTTATACGTTGATTAATGGAAAGTGAATGTATCGAGTTTAGAGTAGGTAGCCAGAACCAATGATTTGTGGTGTTCAGGAATACTACCTTAAAAGTTTGCTTCGTGTTATAGGAAAATATAAATGAATTAAAGCGAGTATTGATAGGTAGAATCGAGAAGTGATAAATATACTTGCTACTTCTTCTGATTCAAAATATTGTTCGTTTTAGCATTGTTCACACTTGTTAAGAAATTAGTTAAAGTGTAACTTAAATCGCCTTGGTATTGTAAACATATAATATTGTGTTAATAATATGAAATGACCCATAATGTTGAATCAATATCTAGAAGTGGCATTTTATATCGCATTAGTGATGTAGAATGACTTATATTTTGGATAAAAAGAAATTTGGTAAAACAATTCAAGACTTGCTTGGTATCACTAACCAGATTTCCAGCATTTGGTCTTTAGACTTCAACAACCGTATGAGATTAATTGCATAATGAACATAAAGACCATATATAAACTAGTTATATGAATATTGAAAAATTATTCTAGAAAACTGGATAGTACTTGTTCTACTTTCCAAAATCTTGTGTTTTGACTTTCAGAAATTGAAAACTCACAATGATAATGAACGACCTTTTTTATTTTGGGAGTACTATCTCTGTTTTTTTTTTTAACATTATTATATATCTTTTTTGGGAGGTTTAGGGGGTAACAATGTGAGGGGGAGTTCTTGGTGCTTTTCCATATTCCCTTCTGCTATTCATGCTTGCTGAATTCACTGCCTGCATATGACCTTTCAAGCCAGGGCCACAGGCTTCTCTCTATAATCGAATGATTTCTGTTCTCCTTATGTGTGATGGTTCTTGGTACATCTTCACATTATTTATTTTTATTCATGTCCTGCTGAATGCACTGCCTGCATATATAATGTCTTTTACTCGTATAATGTCTTGCAGCTGACTCTTCTTTATTCCATTCTAATGAAAGCATGTACTCTCATCCTTTTCAAAAGCTTTTCCTTCTAATACGTAGTTTTATTATTTATTTTCTTGTTAAAATTTGATTTGCAGGGTGCAGAGCTTGCTGTTCAAGAAGGAAACTGTGCTGCAGCCTTAGCAGCTTGCAGAACGCTAGCAGAGGAGCTTAGTGAATCAAGGTTTCCAGCTCCACGTATCCTTGCATTTAAGGTTACATTTTTTCCTTCTGCTTCTGCTTCTGCTGTTGAGCTCTTTACTGATATATTCTAGTATATCTCCCTCCCTCTAGGGAAGTAGTCAAATGCTAAAGATTTTTTATCCTTCACAGGAAGGGACCTCGCAAGCACGTTATTTTGTTTCTCGACTAATACCAGCTCACAAGGATCCAGCTTATGAACAGGTGGGTGCTCCCCCGCTATTTTTGTATTTGTTTGTTTGGTTCCTTTCACTCACTTATATTTTTCTTGCTCCTCTTAAAACCACCCTTTTAAATATAAATCAAAACGAGCAAATTATTGCCAAAAAAAATGAAGTTAGATGCTCTTTAAAGCCTTTTGAAATAAGGTAGTGGGTCTGATGTGCATGCCTCTGCCTTTCGCCTCACACATCGGTGCGGGAAACTCCTTGTGCCTGAGGATGCTTCATATTTGTTAAACTAAGGCTGTGAAACACACTGTTTTCTTTTTGGTCTTGATTAAATTCGCATGTAGGTATGGCAGTGTGATTTGTCTAATTGTTAAAATGGTGTCAATTAGCTTGGCCATATGCTTTTTTGAGTTTGTCCTTATAAGATGAAATATGTGATTTTATATTATTGAATATTGGCTGCAGGAAGCAAGATTCCCACAGCTACGAACATTGACTGTAGACCAGAGAGCTAAGTTGAAGAGCAGTTTCCTTCACTTTGACGATCCAAGCTTCTGTGAGTGGATGCGGAGTTTGAAACTTGTGCCACCAGAGCCAAGATAAGGGGTATCTTCAGTTTTGAACAGCCTAGTTAAATCTCAGAGAAGAGGCCGGAACTTAGGGTTTTTTTTATTGGACATTTGCTCTTCTTTTTCCTTCTTTTGATGGATACCCGTTATTCCTTTTTGTTACTTGGACACATACAGTAGAGTCCCGCGGTTTAGAGTAGTGCAGTTTGCAGCAGAAGCAGTGAACTGCCCGACAATCCATATTCTGCTGATACTTCTGTTTTCTGTGATCTGGGCTGGGTACGCACAGAAAGACCCTTACCCCTTCACTCTCTCCCCTTTCTCTGTTCTTTTAGAGAGCCATTCTTTAAACTTTTTGCAACTTCAAAATTTGTTAAGACTATGTTGAGAACAATAAAGTTACTTTGGCTTCGCCCCGTAAATGAGGATAATTTAATAGCCTTGCTCCTGAAGTGTGTGGCTCTGAATGACTTGGTACACAATGTGCTATTATGATGACTTCCGCACACAAGGGAAAAAGGAGAGACGAGGATTGAGAAGATTCCAAGAGAGTTTGTGTGACTGAGTACCCATATTATTCATGTAGCCATTTTTGTCTGATGGTGTATGAAAACTAGATTTGTCGAATGGGGTGAGGTGGATCTCAACTCGCATGGGTTGGCTAGGTTGGTTATTAGGTAATACTTTCTCCGTTTTAGTTTGTAAAAATTCGAAGTTCCAAATCGATTGTAACATTACTTGCTTTTTTGGCTTTTGTTTCTTTTCTTTCTTCTCGGCATATGGACCACCTGTTTTATCTTCTTTTTTGGCTTTTATCACATGGTGTACTCAATTTCTGAAAATCTCAAAGCATCTGAAGTTGTAAATCCCTTTGGTGCCCTAGAATTTGATGATGTCAATTTCAGAAGTTTCTTTGTTGTATTGAGTAGTGAATCAAACTTCATGATCTCACCCCCTTCTTTTTTGCTCCTCGGCTTTTCTAGTTGTCTAAGAGCTGTTCTATGTGTATTATCGGATATCCTCGAAATTAGAGAGGATTAAAAGTCAAAACTACTTAGTTTTGTGCCTAAAGATGTAAAATTTGCAAGAGCACAAGTTCTAATTAGAATTGAGGTTTTATCTGGTTCTTAGCAATTAAGGTTTTTTTTTTCCAAAATGTGACTTCTAATTTGAATCAAATTATAGGTAGTTTATCTCAATATTTATGCAATTAATAATAATGCAACTAGTGTGTAGCTCGGGTAATGCCCCGAGTCTTTACTTGGAATAATACTTCTATGTTTTGAACTTATACTTATTTCAGATTAGTTTGTTTTATATATTTATGTCCAAGTCTCTTCAGATAGTAAAATTTCTACTTAATAGTTTCTTCATATAGTAAAATTTCATATTTCTGTGGAGTAAAGAAAATATATAATAGTTCCTTCAGATATTAAAATTTCTACTTTACAACTTATTTGTTGCATGTTCGATCTAACTATACAAAATTTTGTAGTACATATTTCTTGTTAAGCATATGTCAATATACCATGACATGTTTCTAGTGAATGAAGAATTTCACATGGTAACATATACTTTATTAGGAACACCTTTTAATATATTAGTGTAGATGTCAATTGAAAGCCTTAACTTGAAAATACGTTTGATTTTGAAACCTCAATTTGCTAAGAACCTTAATTAACATAATTGAAACAAAAATCTCCCCTTGAAGGCTGAAATTGATCACTCTTTACCCCCCAAAGGGCCAAAGTGCAAAAATTAGCCCTAAGCATGTAGTTCAAATTATGAAGATCAACTTGAAGGAAGAAGCAAATTGTTCTTGAAGTATGATGAAGGCATAAAATGCAGTATAATTAAGGGGGAGTTCCAAGCAAATTGTGTTTAGAGTATGAAGGACGTAGTAAAGCCTAATGATCAAGGGGGGACGTTGCAAGGAAATGGGAAAAAAAACGAGACTAGTCCCCACTTGGTAGAAAGTTGGACGATTTCCATTTATGGGTACCAAAACAAATAATTAAAAAAAAAATTATAGTAAAATCAACAAAAATTTAAGAATAAAGCTCGTGATATTAACAAATGTAGTCAAACCCAAGTTTTCTTCAATATAACTATGAAAATACTAATAGCCAATATTAGTTTCGAACAGCTATAACGTATTCTTAACTGTTATAGGTTATAATAGAGGATTTCAGGAACAAACTTGGAGGCAAATAGATGGTTGAAAAGTGGGTAAGAAAAGTGAGTATTAGTGTATGTTACTTATAATGTTACAAATTTTGAGTTTCTCAGTTTCAAAATTTAACAGGTGTGTCCAAAATCATATGTAGTCAACTACTCCCTCAGTTCCACAAAGATTTGAAAACTTGTTGGAACACATAGTTTAAGGTGATAAGTTTTAATGTGGTTATCAAATGTTATTTTATTTAAAAGTAGATATGATAGGAGTTGTTGGAGTATTCTTTTTATCAAAGTAGAGAGAATGTTTGAGTATTTTTTATTGATAGAGATTGAAGAATGTGGATCAAAGGGAGTTAGAAAAACTAATACTCCCTCGGTCTTAGAAAGATCTGAACAATTGTTGCGACACGTAGTTTAAATTGATAAGTTGTTGTGTGGTTATCAAATGTTATTTTATCAAAAATAGATGTGATAGGATTTTGGTGGAGTATTTTTTTATTGAAGGGGAGAGAAAGTTGGGTATTGGCCAAAGGGGTGTAAGAAAATTAATTTAGTAATAGTAGGACCATGCCAAAAATAAAAGTGTTCAAACTAATTTGATACAAAAAAAAATGGAAAGTGGTCATACTACCTCCGTTTCATATTAATAGTTACACTTACACTTTTCACGCAGGCCGATGCATTACTTTGAGCCTTTATATCTCTAATTTTGTATTTGTAAAAAAATATAAAAAGTCGATATTCTAAAACTACATATCAAGACGAATCAAACAAGACCCCACATTACTATATTTTCTCTTAACCATAATTCACAAAAATGATAGTCAAAGGGAATTTGTGAATAATGTCAAAAGTGAAAGTGTAACTATTAATATGAAACAGATGTAGTATTATTTTGGAACGAATGGAGTATAATACTAGTGGACCATGCCGAAAGTGTTGTTAAAAAGTAGTGTTTAGATTATATTGGGACGGATGGAGTACATTTTTTGTAGTCATATATGAAGAGTAAAGTCCTTCCAATTGAAGTCCATTCAAGTGACCCTATATTTTGCTAAACACCTTATCTAGACTCTTTGCATTTGCTGTTTGCATCCGAAATTGGTGCGGAGAAAACATGCCTACCTTAAATCTTTTCACAAATATCCCAGTGGATGCCATAGTCGCCTCAGATATTCTCAAGGATGCTACTAAAGCTGTTTCTAAGACCATTGGAAAACCCGAATCTGTAATTCATATGAAACTAATTCATTCAACTTATTTTGTCCTTTTCATTTGATATTTCATTAATGGGTTGTGATGTATACTACTTTTTTGTTTTTGAAGTATGTGATGGTGCTGATAAATGGAGGAGTTCCAATTGCATTTGCGGGGACTGAAGAAGCAGCTGCATATGGAGAATTAATCTCCATTGGTGGACTTGGCCCCACTGTTAATGCCAAATTAAGTTCACTTATTGCAGAAATTCTCCAAACTAAGCTATCTATTGACAGCTCCAGATTCTACATTAAATTTTATGATGTGCAGGTAATTTCTTTATAAAATCCATTGTTTTGTACTATGCACAACTCATTAAAAGATATGCAATACTGTTTTTGTTAATCTATAGAAAAGAAATATCCAAGGGTATACAGAAAAGAGCACACCTTTTTTTCTGGAGTTGGATTGGGATATTGAGGTTTTAACTTTTGGGTAGTGAAATGTTATTTCAATAAGTGGCACACGCTACGGAATTGGATTGTTGTTGGCTGGGCTGAACTAAACTGAACTGAATGAAGCTGAACTCATTCGAATACAACCCTTACATTAGACAAAAAAAAATTAGAGCATTTAATTTGGTTTTTTGGATGTAACAAACACTTACATTTTAAACTCCCTTCGAATTTAATGGTCTCTTTTATGTCTATGTTCTGTGACCATTAATGAACATTTGTCTTTCCAAGTCAAAACACCTTATTTGGTCTGTGAATAGCTTGGAACTTGTTTTGGTTTGAAAGTTACACACAGCACTTACAAGAAGAATATGTTGTCAGCAATACATGTCTTTCTAGGAAATTTAGCTAGTTTTGACTGAACTGATGCACCTATGTGCTTTGGTCATACTTGAGAATGCTCCTAAATAATATCATCCTAGTTTAAATTGCATATGATGGAAATGAATAAAGAAGAGGAACTGCAAGTCTGCAACGGAGGGCGATGGGGTTAGACACCCTAGATAATATCATCCAAGTTTAAAAAGCATATGTTGGAACTGCAGTGGAGGGCGAGGTTGGGGCAGGGGGTGGTTGGGGAGGTGGTCACAGCTCTTAAACTCAACTGTCAAATAGGTACGACAAAGAGATTTTACTTCCTCTGTCCGTTGCCCTAAAATGGATCTCAATAATATTATTCTTGATGCTTCATGCCCCCCAATTCCATCTGTCATTTATCTTGACATTTTAGTTCTCCTAGCATTGACCACCTCTTGCTTCTTGTCTTCTTGAGATTTCCCTTTAAAATATATTTAGACGATTGTTTTGTGGTCAGTGTTTCTTACTTGGCTGATGTATCCTTGACTATTTAATCATGTGGAAGGGCAAACCTGAAAGACCGGAAGGGGTTAACTCCAGGGGTTCAACTTCATTTTACTACTATCTGATAGTTTATTGTGTATTTTGCTGACTTTCGGTACTCTTGTTTCATTGCAGCGATCTTTTTTCGGATTCAATGGTTCCACATTTTGAGCTCCTCGCTGTTACATTCTGGCAACACTAGTCTAGCTCTTTGTAGGAATTTGGGTTTTGCCATACGAAATCACACTAGTTTGTATGTAGTTGCTACTTTTTGTGCTGGTTCAATGTTACAGAAAATCTATTCTCTTTGCCCAAGTGCGTTAGCCATATTCTCTCTTGGAGAATACCTTTTTGGCTAACAGTTTGTGCATAACACCCATACCAAAATGACTAAATTGCCTTCTCACTCTCCTCAAGCTAGTACTCTCTTGTCTAAAGGTCACTACATGGAACAGTTTCTGGGTCATTTATCCTGCATTAGGTATATTATAGAAGTTTAGAGCTTTTGTTTCTCGTCTTTGCTATGCAGTAGGACATGATGCCAATTTATTGAGATGATATAAACACCAGAGTTTTGTGTAGATAAGTCGAGGTTCATGCTTTCCAAATCAAGTCATCTTAAGCTGAGAGCTGTATTTTCCAAAAGTAGTTCATTAGCTACAAAAACCAACACTCTCAGGGTGCACTTTCTTCCCCTTAACTTTGCCGAAGCGTGTATTACAAAAGCAGTTTACAGCTTACAAATTCATTTACATTCTGTAAGACTGTATATGAGTCTCCGAATGAGCAGCCTTTTAGGAAGGTCCCCCTCTACCTATGCGCAGGGACTCGGCACTCGGGCTAAAGCCAACTCTTGCACCGAAGAGATGGTCTCGAGGCCATTTACAATTAACTCTACAAAAAAAAATCTATTACAAACCTCATTTTCTGTTAAGGTGTTAATCCACATGTGAGCTTGTCCCACATTGAAGAAAAAGAGAAAGAGTGACTAACATATAAGCTTAATGGGCTACTCCTCCTATTGCCAATTGGTTTTAGGATGGAACCTCATCTAGGCTTGTGTGTGGTCACTCTCTTCTCCAATGTGGGCCTGTGTGTGCAGGTCCAATGATGAATCTATCATGGTATTAGAGCAGGACGATCCTGGCCCATTGTTGTTCCCACATAGGGAGGGCTCATGGCCTAGGGCCTAATCCTAAAAGGGGCCCAATCCTCTAGGTTTAAAAATAGTACCAGAAAAAAGAAAAAAGGAAAAATTGCTGAAACAGTTATACGCGTGAGGAGTTATCGAGAAACACGCAGCACGCTTCACCAAAACAACTTCTCATCTTCTTCCGTTTTCTCTCTTAACTCTATTTCCAAGATTCAAATTAAAATCTTCTTTTAACTTTCTCTAACCACCATTAAACTTGTGGAAAATTTCCATATTTCCCAAAATATAGTTGTTAACCTTATCATAAATATGGCAAATGGGATTTATTTTCTGCAATTTAAATGGGGAAAAATTGCATTTGTTTAATGCATTACTCATAAGTTCTAGTCTCAATCAATTGAAGATATTAAGAGATTTTGAAATTAAAAATATAAGGGTTTTGGAAAACAATTTGCTGTCGAGATTGTCGAAGCAGTCGAGATAGTGTTTTTGTTGGGGACTTGGGTTTGCTCTGCGCCTCTGCGGCTCTACCGATGGTGGTCCGGTCGGTCCGTGGTTAATTGTTGCCGACTTGACGGAGCTTCGCAATTCGCTGCTGCCTGCCGGATTTCTTAGTACATTGGTCAAGGTGTTGTCATTTCATTCTCTATTTCTCTAATTTTCTTGTAATATGATTATATGATTTGAGTGTTTGATTTATTTTTTTTGTGTGCAAATATGTTGCCTAAAAAATCAAATGAGGAGCAGGTTGAGCAGAAGGATGCTATGGAGAAGAATGTCATGTCAATGGCTCGTGAGATTGAAAGGCTTCGAGCAGAAAAGCTGAGCATGAATAGGAGAGGTCATGGACTTGGTAACGAGCTAAACATCTTTAGTATTATTCCTAAAATTATTAGCAAACAATACAAACACGCTTAGTAGGAGAGGTCATGGACTAGGTGAAATTGTTGTGAAGTTCATTTAGCTCGACTCTTCCCTCTATGGCACTGTAGCATGAAACAAGTTTAGTATGCTTCATGTTTTGGTTAAGAGTACACTAGAAAATCTGACTGTACATTGATTCAACTTAATGCTTGCTGTTCGTTCCTTGTTCAGTGGTAGGAAATAGACAGTTATTATTTGTTTTTTTTTTGGCTCATGTTTGGCAACTAAACTTCAACATATTTGATGTCATTGTTTATGTCTTACTCTTCTTGGTACATTGGTCAACTGAACTTCAACATATTTGATTTCTTAGTACATTGGTCAAGGTGTTGTCATTTCATTAATGATTTTGCATCTCAGAATGCTCGTAGAACTCGTTTTTTTATGACTTTTTTATATCATGTAATAAATGTGGTATATGAGTTGCTTGAACAATTTTTTTTTGGGTAAATTTATTAATAAAATTGCATTCGCTTAAACGAGTTTATTTTAATAGAGCTACGATCATATTTTTGATTTGTTCTATTATAAATTGCAATTTTTAAAGGGGCCCCAATCTACTATTTTGCCTTGGGCCCCAAAAAGATCAGGACCGGGCCTGTTGCCCCATGTAGGGGTGTTATTTCAGATGGGCTCACATGTGAGGGGGGAGTGTTAAGGTGTTAACCCACATGTGAGCTTGTCCCACATTGAAGAAAAAGAGAAAGAGTGACTAACATATAAGCTTAATGGGCTACTCCTCCTATTGCCAATTGGTTTTAGGATAGAACCTCATCTGAGCTTGTGTGTGGTCACTCTCTTCTCCAATGTGGGTCTGTATGTACAAGTCCAATGATGAATTTGTCATTTTCTTATGTTTCTTACAACTATTTGAGGACTGGGAAATATTTAATTTATTCCAAGCACAGTGATGCCAAGATAACAGTTGTATTTCCGTTGATCAACCAAATAACATTTCACACTTCTTAAGAAGAAATGTTGCACCAAGCTATCATATATATAGTGGTGTCAGAAACAGATCTGACCGCTGGGTCAACCTGATATTGACCTGACTTGAACCTGGTTCGACCTGTGAGGGTCAGTCTCCAGACCTGACCGAAACCTGACATGGGATTACCCAGACCTGACCGGCACCCGACAAGATCATATTCTGACCTGACCACACAGACCTGCATTCAAACCCGAACATGACTGTAACCCAACCAGATATTAACATAAAACCCGACTAGACCCAGTAAATATCAGGTTCAACCCGATTTGTTTATGATCGATCCGAATTCAACTATAATTCATGTTAACTAGATAAAATAAGATCTGCCTTATTTGACCAATTTTTCAAACCAACCAATTTGGACGACTAAACCCCACAAAATTATTAAAATTCAATTATTGTAAATTATTTTTACTAAAACTAAATTGGACAAAAATTGAGTTGAACTTGACATATTTTAATTAAAAATCGAACTTAACTCAACCAAAATTATTTTGTAACCAAACTAATTTATTATTATCTAGATCAAATTGTACTCGAATTCACAAGTCGATTATTTTTACTTTGATTTTTTTATTAAACTTATTATTATAAATTATGATTAATAACTTATGACTTGACCGAATGATTTTCAACCAAATAACTACAAGTCTACAACTACACTATGTCACTATTATATTATAAGGTTGATATATGTGAATGTTTTGCAAAGGTAAAAGGTAACATGAAATTACGATTAGTTAACCATTAACTGATCTCGAACATGTCCAGCTCAGCTCGAGAATGGTTGAGGTTCGGCTCGGCTCGAGCTCGAAAGGTTCAATTCCAAGCTTGGCTTAAGGCTCGGCTCAAAAGCAAAGATTTTCAAATATTTTAAAAAATCCAGCATAACTTTTATTCATCAGGCTTTTGATAAAAAATACAGCCCAACATAATTTTGCCAAACTTTAAACTATGGAAATCAAATAGTTAGGCCCACTGAATATACTATGTAATCCCCAATATTTTTATGAATTTTATAAATATATTTTAATATATAGTTATTTATATTTTAATATATATTAGCATTTTAATGATTTCATATTTCAAAGGTTGACCATTTTGAAAGTCAAAGAAATTATTTTAAGGATTTAAGGAAGTTGTTTTGTTAGGCATGCTTTGAAAAATGTTTGAAATACTAATTGGATTTGGAAAAGAAATTTAAATGGGCTTGAGGAACCCAAATACTAATCCTAGTGATGTTAGGAGTTCAATCATCAATCCTATTCATCACCAAACTCTATTTGAAGCCCAATTATCTTTTTCCCTAAGCCCACAAAAGGGAAACTATAAATACCCATAAACCCCAAATATTTTACCCACACAAAAACTTTCTCACTCCTCCCTCACACTCAAAACCGGCGGTGCTTTGTTCCTCTCCTTCTTCACGATTTTCTTCCTCCTTCTCCCTTTCTTCTTTTTCAAGAAACACTTTCTTCTTCACCAAGAAATACCACAACTCCTCAATCACCACCACCACCGCCGACCTGTTGCTGCCGCCAGTGCTGCTGTGCTGTTTCTGGCGCCTTGTCTCCTTGTTTATTTGATTCGTTGGTTAAATTCTTTTCTTCCTCCTCAAGTTTTAATTAAAGATCATGTTTTTATGTTTTATTTTAGTACTAATCATGATTAATGACTTTAATTTACTGTTTTAATGATTAATCTTGGATAATATATGTTATGTATTAAAAGAATAAAATTTCAGATTTGATTATTAATTTTAGATTGAGTTTTAATTATCAAAGCATGAATTTTTAGGGTGTTAAATATTGAAAAATCATAGTAGCATGTTATAAACTATGAGATTAATTTAAATTATGAATTTAAGCATGGTTAAGTGTGTTTAAAGAGAGTTTTAAAATTTTATAAGTTGCTGGAATTTTAGAAAGGGCATTAATAGTGGAGTTTTATGGATTTTAATGACTAGTATAGTAGTACTATGCTAGGTAAAATAAGTAGTTGGAGTTTTAATGGTAAAAACAACTTTTAAATATTTTTAAAGAGGATTTAAAGTATTTTAAAGTTGCTGGAATTTAATTGGAGTATTGACTTTAAATTATATTGGTTGTTTAAGGCGGAGATTTTTCAGTAGACGACTTTTAAAGTGATTAACGGTGGCCTATCAGTTTGTTTATACAAGGTACGTACATACCAATGTGTTATGTGAGTTAGTATCATGATTTTAGGAAGGAAAAGTTGTAGTATCATGTATAGGAACTTTGTAAGTTCATATATGATTTCTATTATGATTGGATTTTACATGTTTTATGCCTGTGTGCAAACATGTTGATTATAAGATTGTATTATGAGTTGAATATCCTGTTTGTATGGAATATTGATGCAAGCATGTTGGTTGGGAACTTTATTTATTAATTCACATGGGGGAATTAATATAATTATTGAGTTGGATCATGTTCAATCGTGTGTTCTCTTATATTATTATTTTCACTACTCTATGAGGACTGTGGGCCTTATTTGGTAAGTTGATAATTTATGCCTTTGAAAGGTAAGATTGGTTGTTGGTTAGGTTCAACAAATAAGAAAGATTGGAATAAAAGGAAGTACTCTTGGATTTGTAAGTTGTGTGATCACTTATTAAATCCTAAGATTAAAAGAAGTTCAGTTGTGAATGTTTGATTTGATATTTATGTGTTACGTGTGTGTCATAATAAGTAATAAATTGTAAATCACGTAAAGTGTAACTTGGATAGTAATAAACTTTAGACTGGTGCACGTCTGAAGTTGGACAATCAGGAGTTGGGGTACATGGTGAGCTTGCCATGGCTTTTTCTAGGAATTGGATTGATCACCGTTCCTATTTTTTATTCAAAGGTTCCTCGATATCGCATGTCATTATGGAATACGGAGTCGCGCCCGTATTTCATCTTCATAGGTGAAGGCTGGTTTTTAGTTAGACAACTCGGTCCAATAACTATTCCATTAAAGTGATAAAAAGATGATTAAAGTTTAGTTCAGTAGAAGTTATCTGCATAATGTTATATTGCTATATTATTATTTATCCATGCTTATTATTTCTTAGTATCATGTTATGAATGTTTATGTATTGTTATGTAGTACTCAGCTTTGCTGATTACGTGCTTTGTTTGTGTATGTGATCATGGCTTTGCCTTATTGATCCTGTGATGACCCATTTTGGTGAGCAGATTCTTTAGAGCATTGACATCTACATGTGTGCAGATGTTAAATCATTGGGAATCTGGGAATGGAGAGCTTGTGTAACAAATTATTTTATCTATTGCTTTAGTAGGAACATATTATATTAAGTTTGGTTTTGAAGTTGACATTTATAGTGTGTTGGTTTTAAGTACTTTGTTGGTTTATTATATTTAAAGTATGAAGTTTAGTTATATATATTTTCCGCTGCAAAATTCTGAATAAGTCGATACGTTATCACACGGGCGATAATGCTTTGATGATTCTCCATGGTTTATATTGAAAAGGTATTTTGGAAGAGGGAGAATTATCGGGGTGTTACAAAGTGGTATCAGAGCTTTAAGTTATTTTCAAAACTTTTAGGCGCCTAACTAACTTACTAGTTATTTGAATAAACTCTTAGAATTGCTCCTACTTCTTCGTTTTGAAAAACGTTATTACCTTAAATTGGGAATAAGAATATATTGTTTGAATTTTTTTAAGGTCCGAATTTTTTTTTAATTATATTGTCCGAATTTTTTTTAAGTCGAAATTCGTTTTTCGAATTATACGTTGGTTCGATTTTTTTTTTTTTTTTTTTTTAGTATGTCCGAATTTTTTTTTTTTTCGGAACTAATAGGCGAGTTTCTTTTTATATAGTTTGATACTTTTATTATTTTTGTTATCTGAAAATTATAATTAGTATCTGCATTATTTTATTACCTTTAAAGTTTTATTTGCTGTATTGTGAGGATGGGTGGTATAGGAAGGGCATATAGGATAGAAATATTATATGCCTGCATTGAATACATGTTATTATTTTTTTCCCTGCTAACTATTTATAATTATTTTTCTTCCCTGCTAACTGGTTATATTTTTCTTCCCTGCTAATTGTTACATTCTTGTGCCTATGATGTAAATGACAACATTTTATTGTTATTGTTGGGAATTGCGTACAGGGAGAGTACTAAATATATTATTGAATATATTTATTTGTTGTAGATCCTTAATCATGTCTGCCAGAGTAGGAAGTTACCAAAATCCCATTGTAATAAGTGATGATGAAGGTGACGATAATAATGTACCTGTCAATGATAATAACTATACCAGTCTAGAGTGGATTATGCGTAAAATATTAAGATCAGAGGTGGCCAGTGATGATGAGCTCATTGTGGAGTTCGACCGTGCTAGGGGTCAGACCAGACTAGACATTTACCATGCATCCTTCAGGTATGAAACTGATTCAGAGGCAGAGGATGAAGAGCCTCAACCTACAAGGAGATCTAAAAGACAAAAGAGATACGTCGAATATTATGATGAGGACATAGATGAGTTTGAAGATGAGATCTTCGTGCTTGCACGATACAAGGAATCTAAGGACAAGAATGATAATGTGGTACCTTAGGTTACTATTTATATATTTACGATTAGAGAAAACAATATAGTATAATAATATAATAATTTTGGATAGTTGGCCAACAGTGATTAGAGCTGTTTTATAGTACCATTGTTTTAGGAAAATATAATGTTATAGTAACAATTATTTAATAATACCCTTTTGGAGGAATAAAAGTTAATTATTTATTTATATGAGTGAGCAAGAATTTATTCTGGGCACGTGTTGGGAATCTTTTATTATTTAAATTTTATTATGTGATTAAATTCTTGTTTGTTCTACTTATGTATTCTGATGTGAATATTTTCTTCATGGATGATTATGTGGTTACTAGAGAACATTTTATGTTGTACTTGGAACTGTTTGAGAAATTATTTGTTGATGCGATCTTGGTTGATCAAATTAAATGTTGCCTTCTTAGATTGACACATAAGCTATATTGAAACCTAAAGTAGAGTTATATTACTTTCAGGTCACGAAGTAGGATGGCTAACAACAACGACCTAACTGATGCTATTCGCCTCTTGGCGGAAAAATTGACTCAGGAGAGAGCTGAGCGTCTTGATACTGCTGGGGACATGTTTGAAAGGCTAGCTAAGGTTAAGCCACCATACTATAAGGGGCAAGCTGATCGTACCTTTCTAGAAAATTGGATTAGGGAGTTTGATAAACTTTTTGGGGCTGTGAACTGTCCTGAGAATATGAGAGTGGGTCAGGCTGTGTTGTACCTTAAGGATGAGGCTGATTTATGGTGGAGGGAGAATGGAGCTAGACTGAGTGCTGTGGAAGGATTCGATTGGAATGCTTTTGTGATTGCCTTGAGAGGGAAGTTTTACCCTGCGTTTATGAGGAAGCAGAAGGCCCAGGAATTCATTAACCTTAGGATGGGTAGTATGACCATCTCTGAGTACTACAGTAAATTCATAGCACTGTCGAGGTTTGCACCTGAGGTTGTAGCTACTGAGGAATTGAAGGCTCAAAGGTTTGAGCAAGGGCTGACTGATGAGATACAGTTGGGGTTAGGAGGTGAGACCTTTACATCCCTAGATATTGTGTATGGGAGAGCCGCCCACATTTATGGACTCCAGTCGAGGCGGGATAAAAAAGAATGCTGTGGTAGGTGAGAAAAGAAAGGACTTTAATGCTGGGGGAAACCAGGGGAATTTCAAGAAAAACAGGAATGGTAATGGGAATTTCCAAGGAAGGAACAACCAGGATAACCGCAATAGGGGTCGAGCTGAAAGAGTGTATCACTGCAAGAAGTGTAGCAACAACCACCCTGGTAGAGACTGTAAGGGAGACCCAGTGACTTGTAACTACTGTCAGAAGAAGGGCTATAGGGAGTATGAGTGCTTTGCTAAGCAAAAGAAAGAGCAAAATGGCAATGGGGGTAGTAACCAAGTGAGGTCTGGATTTAACCAGTCAGGAAATCAGGGTTCGAAACCTGCAGGGGCACAGAACAATCAAGGGAGCTATAACAAGCCTGCTGGTGAGAGTAACCAGAACAAGACTCCGGGCAAACTGTTCGTGATGAGTCGCAATGAAGCTGAACGATCTGCCAACGTAGTGTCTGGTACTTTTTCTATTAACTTCGTGCTAGTAAAAGCATTATTTGATTCGGGGGCGACTTATTCTTTTGTTTCGTCGTCTGTTATCAAAAGTCTGGGGTTAGTAGATTTTGAGGTGATTGATTTGCCTGTTAGTATACCTACTGGTGAGACCATAAGGTGTACCAAGTTGTTCAGAAATTTGCCTCTGGAGATAGGAGACTATGTTTTTCCTTCTGATTTGATAGAGTTTAATCTGGGAGACCTAGATGTAACTCTGGGGATGGATTGGCTAAGTTTATACAAGGCCAAGATAGATTGTGAAGTTCAGAAAGTAGCTTTAAGGAACCCTTTGGGTAAGCTGACTTCGTATAGACGTTTTGGGAAGTCCAAGAACTTTGGGGTTATTTCCGCAATGCAAGTAAAGAAGTTGATGAAGAAGGGGTGTGAGTTATATTTCTGTAGTGTGAAAGATGTGAGTAAAGAAGCTGGGGTAAATATTGAGGATGTTCCAATTGTGAATGAGTTTATGGATGTGTTTCCGAGTGAGATTTCGAGTATGCCGCCTGTTAGAGCTGTTGAGTTCACCATAGACTTAGTTCCTGGAACTGCACCTATATCTAAAGCACCCTATAGAATGGCACCTCCGGAGATGAGTGAGTTGAAGACGCAGTTGCAAGAATTGTTCGATAAGGGTTATATTAGACCTAGTGCATCACCTTGGGGAGCTCCTGTGTTGTTTGTTAAGAAGAAAGATGGGAGTATGAGGTTGTGTATCGATTATAGGGAATTGAATAACGTAACCATCAAGAACAAGTATCCTTTGCCTAGGATAGATGACCTATTCGATCAATTGAATGGAGCGAGGGTGTTCTCAAAGATTGATTTGCGTTCGGGGTATCACCAGTTGAGGGTAGCAGATAAGGATATACCTAAGACTGCATTTAGGACTTGTTATGGTCACTATGAGTTTACTGTAATGCCTTTTGGGTTAACCAATGCACCTGCCATATTTATGGACTTAATGAATAGGATTTTCCATGAGTTCTTAGATAAGCTCGTGGTTGTATTCATTGATGATATTCTGATCTATTCGAAGAATGAAAAAGAGCATGATGAGCACTTGATGATCATATTGTAGACGCTTAGGAAGAATCAATTGTATGCCAAGTTCTCTAAGTGTGAGTTTCGTTTGGAGAATGTAGCATTTTTGGGTCACTATGTGTCTAAGGAAGGAGTCTCTGTAGATCCTGCTAAGATTCAAGCTGTGAGTGAGTGGCCAACTCCGAAGAATGTGTCTGATATTCGAAGTTTCCTAGGTCTAGCTGGCTATTACAGAAGATTTGTGAGAGATTTCTCGAAGATAGTGAGACCCATGACTAATTTGATGAAAAAGGAGTCAAAATTCGAGTGGAGTGAGAAGTGTGAGGAAGCTTTTCAAATTTTAAAAGAATGTTTGACCTCCGCACCTGTTTTGACCCTGCCTGATGGGAATGAGGGATTTGAGGTGTATAGTGATGCTTCGAAGAATGGTATGGGATGTGTGTTACAACAGAATGGGAAGGTGATTGCGTATGCGTCGCGTCAGTTGAAACCTTATGAGGCTAATTACCCTACCCATGATCTAGAGTTAGCTGCTATTGTGTTCGCTTTGAAGATTTGGAGACACTACCTGTATGGGGTAACCTGTAAGATCTTTACCGATCATAAAAGTTTGAAGTACATTTTCACCCAGAAAGACCTCAATATGAGGCAGAGGAGGTGGTTAGAGTTGATAAAGGATTATGACTTAGACGTCCAATATCATGAGGGGAAAGCAAATGTGGTTGCTGATGCGTTGAGTAGAAAGTCAAGTCATAGCATGAATGCCTTGATAGTTCCTGGGGAGTTGTGTCGAGATATGCAAAGACTTAACCTAGAAATCTTGAACCCTGGGGAGATCGAGGCAAGATTGAGTGCTTTATCGTTGGGGTTGTCAATTTTCGACGAGATCAAAGAGGGTCAATTTGGGGATGAGCACCTAGAGAAGATTAAGGAAAAGATGCACTACTACAAAAAACACCTAAGGCAACACCCCTATCGCGTCGTGTGTATATAATGTGCGAGGCATAAAGCTATTGTGTCGCATTATTTTATAATGTTTGACGCGATAGGGTGTGGAAAAATTTTAAAACGCCATATTGTATCGCCTCTAATATAATATGTGACGCATAAAGTTATCGTGTCGGCTTATATGTTATGTTTGACGCGATAGACATGGGCTATTGCATCCCTTCTAAATAACCAGGTGATGCATAAAGTTATTGCGTCACCCCTAAGATAATAAGGGACGCGTAAGAGATCATGCATCATGTATTATATAGGAAGCGACGCGATAGGCAACATACCTATCGCGTCACTTGTTTGAAATATGCGATACGTAAAGCTATTGTGTCAAGTTTATATCAACCTTTGATGCAATAGAGGCTGATTTATAAGTAGACCTGGTTATTGGGCGGGTCGGGTCGGATCAGTGCGGGTCGGAAGAGGGTCGGGTCATAAGAGGGTTGCCTCATAAAGGGTCGGTAGCGGGTCGGGCCAAATGGGTAGTGGGCCGATAATGGGCGGGCCGGCAAACGAGCAAGAAAAACAAGGAACAAAGAGAGCCAAAAGTGAGTATAAATGAATGCGAATCCGAATATGTAATTGTTTTTACAAAACCTTTTTTATTTTTCAAAATTATTGGGTTTCTTTGTTGGCCCTATAATGGCCCTGTCTAATAATGACCCTGTCCAATATAGCCCTGTCCAATAAAAACCCTATAAATTTGACCCTAACCCTCTAGCCATTGGGCTACCCTGTCCAATAACCAGGTCTATTTATAAGTAGTTGAAAATTTTGTAAATGACCTATTGCATCGCCTCTAATATAACAAGCGATGCATCAGAATTATGCCTCACACATTACATACAAAGGGATGCGTTAGGACTTAGGTATTTCAATAGTTTCATCAATCTATGCGTCTCCTCTTACAAAGGTCATCTAGCACTTTCTCTCTCTGTCCTTTCTTTTATTTCTTCCAAGTTTCTCACACCTCTTTCTCTCTTTTCCCCCTCTTATTATTCAACCTCAAAACCCTAAAACTAGTTTACTCATTCAAACTCCAACCATGCGAATCCATCCTCACTCCGGTGAATACCCTTCTCACTCTGCAATTTCCTATGGCGATCATGCTGGTATGACATCTTGCTCGTCGCCATTCTTACTCTTCTCTCCTCGATGATACGAGCATTGACAATATGGAGGGAAGGGGGAAAAGTCAGAGCAGGGAAGTCAATGAAGAGATAGTCAATGAAGAGAAGGGGATAGAAATGACCTCAGCAAAAGGAAGAGAGAATGAGAATAATACTGACCCACCTGATGAGCTGGCCAACTGAATTCCTTGATTTCAGCAGAGATGTTGGAGCTTCTAGAAGGAATCTTTCTGTTAATTTAGGCCAGTACAATGCATCTAGCTAGATAGCTGTATTTTCTCTTTGCCACTGAATTTGTAAAAAACTCTATAAATAGGCTGAGGATGTAAGAAGGAGATCCATGAATGAAATTAGAAATTCCCTCTTCTCATTTCTCTCTCTAAAAATATCTCTTGAAAATACTCAGCTAAGTCTCTCAAGGTTTCCTTTCTTTCTGGTGGATTATCTTCGAGCTAGCTATACATGACCTTCATTCCTAATTTTAGGAATCTGGTCAGTTTAATACTATATGGAATTCCCAGATTGTATCATTGGTATCAGAGCCACCTGATCCTTGGCAGCAATGGTGCAGACTAAGAGCTCCAAGAACACGGAGTCTTCAACTTCAGAGGAGAATTGCAACACTGAGATTCAGAAATTGGAGGTAAACCTGAAAACTCTCTTAGAAGAACAGAACCAGAAAATGTTAGAAAATAGCAACCTTAATAGCTTAAACATTAATAAAAACACAAGATCAATAGCTGAACTTAATGAGTTAATTCTGGGGCTATCTCTTCAAATCACTAAATTGGTGTCAAATGAGGAAGGGATGGGAGATAAGTCTGTCACCAACCATGGACTGCAAAATGGGAACCAATACCAATATTCCACTAGACTCACTAAGATCGAATTTCCAAAATTCAGTGGGGATGATCTAAAATCATGGTTGTATAAATGCACTCAATTCTTTGAAATCGATGCTGTAAGTGATTCACAGAAGGTAAAACTAGCTGCCCTTCACTTAGAAGGAAAAGCTCTGTTGTGGCACCAAAATCACATGAAGGGAAAACCCTGTCCAACATGGGCACAATATGTTACAGATATCACCAGTAGATTTGGTGAACTCTATGATGACCCCATGGCTGATTTAAAGGCCCTCAAACAGCTGGGTACTGTACAGGAGTATCATGATTCATTTGATGCTCTAGTAAGCAGACTGAACTTATCTAATGAGTATATGTTGAGCTGTTATTTGGGAGGATTGGAGGAAGAATTGGAGTTAGCAGTCAGGATGTTTAAGCCATCTTCTATACAACAGGCCCATTGTCTAGCTAAGCTACAAGAAGCAGCACACAAAGCCAAAAAAACCAAGCCAACAACAAAAACCTTACCCCCTCTGCTACCTAACCCCACAAAACCACCTCAAACACCCTACCAGAGCTGGAAGGGAGGTACACCTTCCAGTAACATTTCCAGGCCATCCCTACCCAACCGAAGAACCCTCACCCCAGCGGAAATGAGTGAAAAAAGAGCTAAGAACTTATGTTTCTGGTGTGATGAGAAGTATGAGCCAGGGCATAGATGTAAAGGGAAGAAACCTCAACTATTCCACTTAGAAGTAGAAGAAGAGGAGGAAGAAGTGATGGAGGAGGAAGATATGCAGTGTGCCCAAATTTCAGTTCAGGCTATAGAAGGGGCCACCACCTTTAAAACCATGAGGGTGATGGGACACCATGGCAAGAGAGCTCTCCACATCTTGCTGGATAGTGGGAGTACCCACAACTTTATAGATGCAGCTGTAGCTTTGAAATTAGACTGCAAGGTAGAAAAGGTGGCACCTATGTGGGTGAAAGTGGCTAATGGTGGACAATTGAAGTGTGACACCATCATCAGACAATTTACTTGGAAGATGTAGGGGTGCTTATTTACTGCAGATGTGTTGTTGTTGCCCCTGAGTGGGAGTGATGTGGTGTTGGGTATCTAGTGGTTCACTACACTAGGGCCTATCCTGTGGGATTTCCACAACCTGACCATGGAGTTTAAGTACCAGGGAAGGAAGATCAAGTTGAGGGGAGCTACCACTAAGAAACTGAAAAACATCCATTCAGGACAATTGGGGAAGCTCATGGAGAAGGCAGGAGAGCTGTCCATGTTACAAGTAATCCCTGGAGGAGAAAGCTGGAAAGCTCACTTGTGCCACATGGAAGCTGCAACAATCTCAGAACCCCCCCACCCTGACATTCAGCAGTTGCTAGATACCAATTCTCAGGTATTTTCTACCCCACAAGGGCTTCCTCCTAGTAGACCTGGGTATAATCACCAAATTCCTCTCAAATCTGGTACCAATGCCATAAACATCAGACCTTACAGATACCCATCTACCCATAAAACTGTCATAGAAGAACTAGTTGAAGAGTTGATAGAACAAGGGGTAGTAAGGGACATCACTAGCCCATTTGCTGCTCCAGTAGTACTGGTGAAGAAGAAGGATGGAAGCTGGAGGATGTGTGTGGATTATAGGGCACTTAATAAAGCCACCATCAAAGACAAGTTCCCTATACCCATTATAGAAGAGTTGTTAGATGAGCTTAAGGGCACCCAATTTTTATCTAAAATTAACCTTAAATCTGGATACCACCTTATTAAAATGCATTCCCATGACATGCACAAAACAGCCTTCAAAACCCACTTTGGCCATTATGAGTACCTAGTGATGCCTTTTGGCCTCACTAATGCCCCCTCCACATTCCAATCCTTGATGAACCATGTCTTTAAATCCTATTTAAGAAAATTTGTGTTGGTTTTCTTTGATGACATTTTGGTGTATAGTCCTTCTTGGCAGGAACACATCTCTCACTTGCAGGTAGTCTTGGAGACAATGCAGCAGAACTCCCTACATGCCAATCTCAAGAAATGTTCATTTGGAGCCCCCCAGGTCAACTACTTGGGACACATTATCTCTCGGGCTGGTGTTACTACAGAACCTGAGAAGATACAGGCTATTTTGGACTGGCCACCACCTAAAACCCTCAAACAACTTAGGGGTTTTTTGGGGTTGACTGGTTACTACAGAAGATTTGTAAGGGATTATGCCAAATTATGCAGACCCCTCACTCAGTTTCTGAAAAAGGATGCTTTTCAGTGGAGCTTGGAAGCTGCCCAGGCCTTTGCACACCTTAAACAAGCTATGAGCTCTCCACCAGTTCTAGCCCTCCCAGATTTCCAAAAACCCTTCTTGATTGAGACTGATGCCTCTGGAGTGGGCATAGGGGCTGTCCTAATGCAAGGGGGGCATCCCATTGCTTATATTAGCAAAGCATTGGCAGAGAAAAATCTACATCTCTCGGCATATGAGAGGGAGTTGTTGGCTGTGGTCTATGCAGTAAAGAAGTGGCAACACTATTTGATGCTTCAACCATTCACTATTAAAACTGATCAGCAAAGTTTAAAACATTTGCTGGATCATAAGATAGCCACTCCTTTTCAGCAAAAGTGGCTATCTAAGTTAGCTGGGTTGGACTATGTTATTGAGTATAAAAGTGGAATTGAAAACAAGGTGGCTGATGCCTTGTCAAGACTCCCTAGCACTCAACTCATGAATCTAGTAGTCACTGGCATTCAATCTGATCTACTCACTTTGTTACAGCAGCACTAGCAGGAAGATCCTAATCTACAACAACTCATCCAGGAATTACAAGCTAACCCAAATTCTCACCCTCATTTCAAGTGGGAACAGGGTCAGTTAACTAGAAAAGGGAGGCTAGTGCTTGGATACAACCCTGAGCTGAAGGACAAAATTCTGCAATGGTTGCATAACTCTTCCACAAGTGGTCACTCTGGAGTGGAAGCCACCACTCACAGAGTTATAACTCTCTTCTATTGGGCTGGTCTCAAGAGGCACATTTCTGATTACATTAAGCAGTGCTCAGTATGTCAAAGATGCAAATATGACACTAATGCATCACCTGGTCTATTACAACCACTACCAATTCCTGAGGGAGTATGGGAAGAAGTCACCATGGACTTCATTGAGGGCCTTCCTAGGTCTATGGGCAAGGACGTGATCATGGTAGTGATTGATAAGCTAAGTAAGTATGCCCACTTCTTAGCCTTGCCTCACCCCTTTACTGCTCTAAAGGTAGCTCAGGCCTACCTAGATCATGTGTATAAGCTACATGGGTTTCCTAAGGTCATCATTTCTGACAGAGACAAAATTTTCATAAGCCATTTATGGGCTGAATTCATGAAGTTACAAGGTATTCAGCACAACTTGTCTACTGCCTATCATCCCCAGACAGATGGACAGTCAGAAGTCCTTAATAGGTGTGTGGAAACCTACCTAAGATGCATGAGTAGTGACAAACCTGGAGAGTGGGCCAGATGGTTACCATTGGCAGAATTCTAGTACAATACTACCTACCATTCTGCAATTAAGACTACCCCGTTTCAGATTGTCTATGGACAGGCCCCTCCTATTCATAGGCCCTATCTTGCTGGCTTGAGCAACGTAGACACAGTGGATAGAAGTCTCATTCAGAGGGAGCAGACCATCACCTTGCTCAAACATCACTTAGCTCGAGCTAAGAACAGAATGAAACAGATGGCAGATAGAAGAAGAAGTGACAGGGAGTTTATACTGGGAGATTGGGTGTATCTCAAGCTCCAACCTTATAGACAACAATCTGTGGAGCACAGACCCCACCAAAAACTAGCAGCTCGCTATTTTGGCCCTTATCCTATCACCCACAGAGTTGGGAAGGTTGCTTACACCCTCCAATTACCCCCAAGCTCCAAAATCCACCCAACATTCCATGTCTCCTAGCTTAAACTACATCATGGATTACCACCTACCCAACCTGGCATTCCACCCCCTTCTTCTGAACCTACCACCACCCATCATTCCCTCAAGCTGTTAGACAAAAGGACAATCAAACATCATAACCATGCAGTAGTCCAATGGTTGATCCAGTGGACCAACTCCACCCCTGAGGAAGCCACCTGGGAAGTAGCTGCTGATATTGAGGAACAATTTCCTACCTTTGATCCTTGGGGTCAAGGATCTTTTCAAGCAGGGGGCATTGATACGAGCAATGACAATATGGAGGGAAGGGGGGAAAGTCAGAGCAGGGAAGTAAATGAAGAGATAGTCAATGAAGAGAAGGGGATAGAAATGACCTCAGCAATAGGAAGAGAGAATGAGAATAATACTGACCCACCTGATGAGCTGGCCAACTGAATTCCTTGATTTCAGCAGAGATGTTGGAGCTTCTAGAAGGAATCATTCTGTTAATTTAGGCCAGTACAATGCATCTAGCTAGATAGCTGTATTTTCTCTTTGCCACTGAATTTGTAAGAAACTCTATAAATAGGCTGAGGATGTAAGAAGGAGATCCATGAATGAAATTACAAATTCCCTCTTCTCATTTCTCTCTCTAAAAATATCTCTTGAAAATACTCAGCTAAGTCTCTCAAGGTTTCCTTTCTTTCTGGTGGATTATCTTCGAGCTAGCTATACCTTACCTTCATTCCTAATTTTAGGAATCTGGTCAGTTTAATACTATCTGGAATTCCCAGATTGTATCATTCATGTTATGGACTGCTCCCAGGGAAAGGATCCCACATCGACCGTATGGGAGGTTGGTGTGTGGTTTATATAGGACAATGGGCTCTCCTTCTCTTGAGCTAGCTTTTGGGAAGTGCATTCCTATTGTCCTATAACAATGGTATCAGAGCCAAACCTCGGAGTGGTGGCCCACGGAGTGGTAGCCTGGAACCAGCCAGCCGTGACCAACGAGGATGCTGGTCCTTATGGGGGGACAAATGTTATGGGCTTCTCCCAGGGAAAGGATCCCACATCGACCGTATGGGAGGTTGGTGTGTGGTTTATATAGGACAATGGACTCTCCTTCTCTTGAGCTAGCTTTTGGGAAGTGCATTCCTATTGTCCTATAACACTCGATCTCAAGGTACGGTTTCTTCACTCAACTAACTCTATGTTGTTATTGTCGATTTCACCTAGAATTTCTGCGTAAAATTTCGCATTTTGCATTCAGAAGTTGAAATTAAGAGTTTCTAATTCAATTTCGCTGGTAAATATTTAAATGGAAATTTGAAAAAAAATAATTAAGGATTTCAATTTCGGATTAGGAGCGAAGAAATTAAGGTTCATTAATGGCTCGAAGTGTTTCACGGTCGCCATCGTAGCCGTCATAGCCGAAAAGATCGCAGCCGTTCTCCTCACATCCGGTGACTCTAACCACCCCTAATTTTGCATCGTTTTTCGTAATTTAGTTGTGCTAAATTATTTGCTTTCTGTTTACTTTTAAGTAATTAAGAATTATTAGTATAATTTCCACTAAATTAATGGTGCTTATTATTTTTGGGTAATTGGTTTGATGCAATAATAGGTCTAGAAGCTATTTTACTTGTGATGTTTTTTTTTTGGTGTTTGCGGTGATCCAGAACTTTGGCAAATCACTTCACTTATGGGTTTAGTATGAGAATGATTATCTCTTGTGGAAAGGGCTTGAATGGGTGTGTCAGTAGGTGTTGAATGCTAATGGAGATTATGTATAGAATCTAGGGGTTATACAATAATGGTTAGAACTCATGATGTTATCTTTTTCCATATGCAAATACTTACCCCATTGCCTACTGCATCTTCTGCTTTGGTTTAGGTTGCTAGGAAAATTCGAACATCGAGGAGATATTTGATCTGTATCATTGTATATATATAATCCAATTGCATCTTCTGATGTCTGTTTGGACAAGATAATAATAGTATATGTTCAAGCTTAAATTTGTTGTACTCTTGTTTGGTCCATCTTAATTAGTCAAATGTGGCTTTTATAATCAGGTGTTATTTGGAGAATTGAACAGCATCTCATTTACCCTTAATCCTAACGTCAAATCAGAAAACAGGATAATTCAGCGTGATTGGTCATTTCACTAAAGCTTCTTGATAATTGTCACATGAGATGCATTTGATTGCATTGACTGTGTGTTCACAATTTCAATAGTGTTGCATAAATTCTGCAGTAGCATGTATAGTGATACGCTCAAGTTATACGGTGTTTATATTATATTTTGGGTGCTTTTTGCTAAGGGTCTTGATCATAATTGTTAACGTTTGCGTTTTATTTAGCTCTTAGCGGAAGTTCGGAATTTTGTATATTAATTATAGTTAAAGTTGTAAGTTCCGAGCTCCTAGAAGCATTAGTGTTTGGAACGACTCAACATCGTTATACTTGCCAAGCGTCGCCACATGTTCCAATCAAGCATCGCCGCAAGCCGTAGCCTAGCATAGCACCAAGCCTACCGAGCAGCCAGCATCATCGCCCATCATCGTAAGCCCAGCAAGCAAGCCTGCCCAGCTCTCGTGCGCGCTCATCGCCAAGCAGCACCTAGCCCATCACAGCCGCACCAAGCTCTCGTGCGCGCAGCAAGCAGCATCAACGCTGGTCGCACCTCGCGACCCATGCCAGCCCAGCGCGCGCTCGAAGCAAGCCTGCCCAGCACAGCCGCTCACGACTCGCGAGAATCATCGCACCTCGCGACTCCCCTGCCTTCGCGACTCGCGAGGATTGGCGCGACTCGCGACCCTTTGCCCAGCCATTTTGTGCGGGAAGACAGAGTACTCGTCGCGACTCGCGATCAGTGTCGCGACTCGCGACGCTTTAGTCGGTTCAGCGGCCACGTTTTGTGCGGGGTTTAAAAGCTCCCAAAAAACCTATTTTTGACACGAGAGACGACGGAGAGGATGAAGAGGAGAGCTGAAATGTAGGGGTTGGAGCAGCAAGTTTGAGGAGAGAGAGAGGATACTCCTCTCTTCATCTTTCCTTCTTCATGCTCCTCTTTCCATCTTTCCTTCTTCATTCCTCTTTGTTTTTCATTTCTTTGTTCTTCATTTCCTAGTTTTAGCTTTCATTTCTTAGTTTAGTTTTTAGGGATTTCAACTATGGATTTGGTTTATGCTATCGGATTGTAGCTTGAACTGTTCTTGAAGAAGATTTACATGAAGCTGCAACCGTTATTGTGAGATCTTTCCTCTCTTTCTATTTTCCTTGATTATGGTTCAATTTCTATGCTTGTGATCTATGATTATTGCATAATTATGCTAGGAACGTTACTAGTTTGATTGTGTAATTAATCTAATGCTAGGTTTAAGAATAGAATCGGATTGTTTTAGTCTTTTATCAATTGGTAGCAAACTAGGGAGTAACTTAGATGCAGATCGTCTTGGTTATTTCTTAGGGAAATTGAATCAACTGTTGAATGTTTATCGCGTGTATGACATTAGCAAGTCTATTGATTCTCTGTGTTTATTGCTGCTATTGGATTGAACTTAGACGCTGATCGGACTAGGTTATCCTTTAGTTAGGGTTTTATAGTCACGCTGATCGTGCTATTCAACTAAGAATAAGGAGAATGCGAGATTAATTCTCAACAATAGATAATTATGGAAATAATTAGAGTTGAGGTTCAATGATCGATAATGAATTGAAGTGGATGTTAATCGGATTCAAGATCTTTCCATATTGATTTCTCATTTTATTTAATTATGCTAGTTAATTTTAGTTTGTTTATAATCTACTTGAAACCCCCCTTATTAATAGGTTTCTCGGTCCTTAGCTTAATCCAGGTATTGGATCACGCTAAATATAAAACTCGTCCCTGTTTCCCTATGATTACGACCCCTACTTCCATTATACTTGCTTAGTGTGCATGAGAGTAGGAGAAATTTATCTTTGGTTGGGTGTACACGGCAAACACCCACCATATAGCTTAGATTTAAAGACTTTTTGAGTCGTTATTGGTGGAAAGAAGCTAAAGTTATTTTTTGGAGCTTCTAGAAGATGGACTTGTATGTTAGAAGGGTGATTAATGCAACTTGGGGGTTCAAAATAAGGGATATTATAGTTGCATGAAGTCTATTTTACAAAGTTAGAGTTGGTAGTGTGTATTCTCATGGTATTATCCTCTTTTTCTTGTGGGTGCAGGGTGGGGGTTGCTGTTGAATGCTTGAAGTTGAGGTTCATAGATAGGATTTGACATTTTTTTCATCTTCAAAGTTTCTTTCGAATCTATGCTGAGTCAAGTTGTGTTTTGAGCATTGTTTTGGTCACATGGTTTCTTGTTAATGGACAGATTACATATACATATATACTTGTTCAGCTCTTCTGTTTACATCTTGGCCTGCCATAATCACTTTTTTTAATTTGTTGTGAGCATGCCCACAATGGTATGATCACTTATATCAATAGTTGTGCTCAACTTGTGTGAACATGTATTCATTCTGTCCCTTTTATGTTGACTGGATGGGTGTGTGCTATGCGCATTATCGGCTTCAAAAAAGTATTACTACGTACTATATTTAAATAATTGTCACATATACTATACTGTTTTGGTATATTAGAAAAGTATTTGTCACAATCCCAATAATATGAATATATCATACCATTGAGGATGAATGAGGGTGGGGATGACAGCTATGGTGAAGGTTTTCTAGTAAACATGCTTGGATTGATGTCTTGTATAATTTTTTTATGAAGATTAGACTAAATTGGACTCAAAACCCAAGTCATGGCTTGCATTTTTTATTCATATTTTCATACCGAGTTGCTCTTGTCCATCATGTTTTTTACAGGTATTGTGCAAAACTTCATAAGCTTATTTTGCAAAACATGGCAACATTAAAGATACGAAGACCTGAAGTTTAGAACTTTTTGTTTAGTGATTTAGATTTCTTAAAGATCATTGTAGGTATTTTGGAGTCAGAACAATAATATATATACTTTGTATTATTGTATTTAGTACATTATTACTCTATGTATGTGATCTTTTGGATCCAGTGATTGAATAAATCAGAGGCGATAGATATTTTGAAATGTATATTTTTAATTAGTAAGTGTCATTTAGATGATATTGAATCTCCAAGAAAAACAAAATTAAATTAAATAAAACAAAATAAATTAAAAAAGGGTGTCATGCGTCGCTTGTAATATAGCAAGTGATGTGTTAGGCTGAAAACAATTCTCATGCATAACTAACCTAATGCGTCGCCTATTATATAAAAAGTGACATGTTAGCTTACCTAAAGTGTCGCCTATTACAGAATAGGCGATACATTAGGTTACCTAACGCATCGCCTATATACAATAGACGATGCGCTAACTTACCTAACACGTCGCCTATTATATTATAGGCGACGCATTAAGTAAATTTTTATTTTTTGAAACAAGGCTATCGCATCGCTTCTCACAATTAAGACGACGCGTAAACCTACCTATTGTGTCGCCTAGGAAGCGACACGTTAGGTGCTCACCTATCGTGTCGGCACCTACGGTGTCAGGCCAAATTAGACGCGATAGGTCATTTAGAGGCGACGCGATAGGGTTTTTTTGTAGTAGTGATGGGCCAAGGTAAGGAAGGAGATTTTAAGATCCATGATGATGGTAGTCTGAGGTTCAAGGGGAGGTGGTGTGTACCACAAAAATGTGATGACCTTAAGAGACGCCTTATGGATGAGAGCCATAATACACCGTACTCTGTGCACCCTGGGGGTGAAAAAGCTGTATAAGGACCTTAAGCAGATCTATTGTTGTCCAAACATGAAGCGTGAGATTGCCGAGTTCGTGTCTAAGTGTCTAACCTGTCAGAAAGTCAAAATAGATCATAAGCGACCCATGGGGAAGGTTCAATCCTTAGAGGTTCCGAGATGGAAGTGGGATTCCATATCGATGGATTTTGTGACTGCTTTGCCTAGAACAAGGAATGGCAATGATACTATTTGGGTTATTGTGGACCGTCTGACGAAGTCGGCCGTGTTCATTCCAATCAAAGAGACATGGAAGAAGAAGCAACTTGCGAAGACGTATGTTAAGCATGTAGTGAGATTGCATGAGGTTCCAATTGATATTATTTCAGATCGTGATTCGAGATTCCTCTCGAAATTTTGGCAAAAGGTCCAGTTAAATCTTGGGACAACGTTGAAAATGAGTACTGCCTTTCACCCTGCGACTGATGGTCAGACTGAGAGGACTAACCAAACTATGGAAGATATGTTGAGAGCCTATGCTATTGATTTTCAAGGTAGTTGGGAAGACCAATTATATTTGATTGAGTTTTCATACAACAATAGTTATCATGCGAGTATTAAAATGGCACCTTTCGAGGCATTATATGGAAGAAAATGTAGAAGTTCCATTTGCTGGAATGATTTTAGTGAGAACATAGTATTGGGGACAGAGTTCATTGAGGAGAATGTCAAGAATGTGAAGTTGATTCAGGCTAGAATTCAAGCTGCCCAAGATAGGCAAAAGAGTTATGCCGATTTAAAGCGAAGGGAAGATGAGTTCGAAGTGGGTGATAAAGTGTTTCTGAAAGTATCACCAACTAAAGGTGTGATGAGATTTGGGAAAAAGGGCAAATTGAGTGCCAAATATGTAGGTCCATATGATATTCTACAAAGAATTGGGAAGTTAGCTTATAGGTTGGCTTTACCAATGGAGATCGAAGAGATGCACGATGTATTTCATATTTCCCAACTCAAGCGTTACATCCCTGACGAGCGTCATGTCTTGGAGCCTGAGAGGATCCAGATTGATAGTAGCCTCACATATGAGGAAAGACCTGTGAAAATTCTTGATAAAAAGGTGGGTAGTACACGCAATAAGGATGTCAATATCGTGAAAGTGCTTTGGTCGAACCATGAGTCCGAAGAGGCAACGTGGGAAGCTGAAGCTGAAATGAAGAAGAAGTATCCAGATTTATTCCTTGAGGTGAGTTACGAGGGCGTAACTCGTTTTCTTCAAGGGGGGTAGAATGCGATAGAATTTCGCACTTTTTACCTATTTTTATGGTATTTTTATGCATTTTATGCTTATTTTGGCGATTTGCACATGTTTGGTGCAAAATAAATAGATTCTCCGCATAAGAAAAGGGTGTTCATTAGTAACACAAGTGTTTTAAGTTGGCAAAAGAGTGCACATGAGTGGCACAAGTATTTCTCCAATAGGGGTTGAGTTGAAAAACTTTTGAAAAGGTGTGAGTTTTCGTGTCAAGTTTCGGGACGAAACTTCTTTTAAGAGGGGTAGACTGTAATCCCCCGTATTTTCATGAATTTTATAAATATATTTTAATATATAGTTATTTATATTTTAATATATATTAGCATTTTAATGATTTCATATTTCAAAGGTTGACCATTTTGAAAGTCAAAGAAATTATTTTAAGGATTTAAGGAAGTTGTTTTGTTAGGCATGCTTTGAAAAATGTTTGAAATACTAATTGGATTTGGAAAAGAAATTTAAATGGGCTTGAGGAACCCAAATACTAATCCTAGTGATGTTAGGAGTTCAATCATCAATCATATTCATCACCAAACTCTATTTGAAGCCCAATTATCTTTTTCCCTAAGCCCACAAAAGGGAAAGTATAAATACCCATAAACCCCAAATATTTTACCCACACAAAAACTTTCTCTCTCCTCCCTCACACTCAAAACCGACGGTGCTTTGTTCCTCTCCTTCTTCACGATTTTCTTCCTCCTCCCTTTCTTCTTTTTCAAGAAATACTTTCTTCTTCACCAAGAAACACCACAACTCCTCAATCACCACCACCACCGCCGACCTGTTGCTGCCGCCAGTGCTGCTGTGCTGTTTCCGGTGCCATGTCTCCTTGTTTCTTTGATTCGTTGGTTAAATTCTTTTCTTCCTCCTCAAGTTTTAATTAAAGATCATGTTTTTATGTTTTATTTTAGTACTAATCATGATTAATGACTTTAATTTACTGTTTTAATGATCAATCTTGGATAATATATGTTATGTATTAAAAGAATAAAATTTCAGATTTGATTATTAATTTTAGATTGAGTTTTAATTATCAAAGCATGACTTTTTAGGGTTTTAAATATTGGAAAATCATAGTACGTAGCATGTTATAAACTATGAGATTAATTTAAATTATGAATTTAAACATGGTTAAGTATGTTTAAAGAGAGTTTAAAAATTTTATAAGTTGCTGGAATTTTGGAAAGGGCATTAATAGTGGAGTTTTATGGATTTTAATGACTAGTATAGTAGTACTATGCTAAGTAAAATAAGTAGTTGGAGTTTTAATGGTAAAAACAACTTTTAAATATTTTTAAAGAGGATTTAAAGTATTTTAAAGTTGCTGGAATTTAATTAGAGTATTGACTTTAAATTATATTGGTTGTTTTAGGCGGATATTTTTCATTAGGCGACTTTTAAAGTGATTAACGGTGGCCTATCAGTTTGTTTATACAAGGTACGTACATACCAATGTGTTATGTGAGTTAGTATCATGATTTTAGGAAGGAAAAGTTGTAGTATCATGTATAGGAACTTTGTAAGTTCATATATGATTTCTATTATGATTGGATTTTACATGTTTTATGCCTGTGTGCAAACATGTTGATTATAAGATTGTATTATGAGTTGAATATCCTGTTTGTATGGAATATTGATGCAAGCATGTTGGTTGGGAACTTTATTTATTAATTCACATGGGGGAATTAATATAATTATTGAGTTGGATCATGTTCAATCGTGTGTTCTCTTATATTATTATTTTCACTACTCTATGAGGACTGTGGGCCTTATTTGGTAAGTTGATAATTTATGCCTTTGAAAGGTAAGATTGGTTGTTGGCTAGGTTCAACAAATAAGAAAGATTGGAATAAAAGGAAGTACTCTTGGATTTGTAAGTTGTGTGATCACTTATTAAATCCTAAGATTAAAAGAAGTTCAGTTGTGAATGTTTGATTTGATATTTATGTGTTACTTGTGTGTCATAATAAGTAATAAATTGTAAATCACGTAAAGTGTAACTTGGATAGTAATAAACTTTAGACTGGTGCACGTCTGAAGTTGGACAATCAGGAGTTGGGGTACATGGTGAGCGTGCCATGGCTTTTTCTGGGAATTGGATTGATCATCGTTCCTATTTTTTATTCAAAGGTTCCTCGATATCGCATGTCATTATGGAATACAGAGTCGCGCTCGTATTTCATCTTCATAGGTGAAGGCTGGTTTTTAGTTAGACAACTCGGTCCAATAACTATTCCATTAAAGTGATAAAAAGATGATTAAAGTGTAGTTCAGTAGAAGTTATCTGCAGAATGTTATATTGTTATTTTATTATTTATCCCTGCTTATTATTTCTTAGTATCATGTTAGGAATGTTTATGTATTGTTATGTAGTACTCAGCTTTGTTAATTACGTGCTTTGTTTGTGTATGTGATCATGGTTTTGTCTTATTGATCCTGTGATGACCCATTTCGGTTAGCAGATTCTTTAGAGCATTGACATCTACAGGTGTGCAGATGTTGCATCATTGGGAATCTGGGAATGGAGAGCTTGTGTAACAAACTGTTTTATCTATTGCTTTAGTAGGAACATATTATATTAAGTTTGGTTTTGAAGTAGACATTTATAGTGTGTTGGTTTTAAGTACTTTGTTGGTTTATTATATTTAAAGTATGAAGTTAGTTATATATATTTTCCGCTGCAAAATTCTGAATAAGCCGATACGTTATCACACGGGCGATAATGCTTTGATGATTCTCCATGTTTTATATTGAAAAGGTATTTTGGAAAAGGGAGAATTATCGGGGTGTTACATACTAGGCCCAAATTCCATTTGTTATATGACCAATGTTATTCGTGTGCCTTTTAAATACACCCTCTTCATTCCTTTCTTTGCTTTCTCAACGATGTGGGACGTAAGAAAACTCCAACAACAAACAAAACTCGCCAGAATAACGTTGGACTTCACAATCAATTTGTTGCAATTTTTTTTAATTTGTTATATACTGTATTAATTTGCTGTAACAAACAAAACCCACTGAAGTATAGTGCTGCGCCATGCACCTTTTGTAATGTCTTCTCATTTTATTTTGACAGTTGTAATGTCTTTAATGTTTATATATATAATTTTGAAATGATTAAATTAGTTAATTGAACAAATGAAAGACTTCATAAATAGTCCAATAATATAATTAAGATATAATCTAACATGAAGTATTTTGAAAGGTAGGAAGTTTTTATAGAGAAAATAAGGTTGTTATTTACCTTCTATGCCGATGTGGGACATTAAATCTTACATAAAAATTATCTAAAATGGTTTCGAGCTTGTTCACGAACTCTCGAGCCGAACTTAAGGAGCCCCAGGCTCGGCTCGTTTACGTCTCGAGCCGATCCCGAACTCGAGTCGAGACTTCTCGAGCCGATCCCGACTATGTTAGATGCGGTGATTAGGGATTAGTTTAATGCTAACATGTTATTGTGTTAACTTTGTAATATCATTAATATGTTATCACTTTACCAATTATCTATCAATTAGTATTTTTGCACTTAGTAACAATTAACAACTAACAAGTTAGTGAATTACTAAGTTAGTAGGTATAAGTGAGTAACTGACTAAGTGCTAAGTTACTATATGGTTATTAACAAGTTATTCTGCCATAAGTACTTATTAACTTATTGGCTTATGGTAGATTAACCTTGTTAACAATTAACTTCTTGATTTTGATTTTTAAGAAGTTAGGATTTTAGAAAGAATCGAAAAAATTGGGATTTTAGTAAGATAAACTTGTAACCGAATGTTCACACAAGTTGATTTGACTTAATCATTTGATGATTCTTCATTAGTAACTTTACGTATATTGTTTAATTATATACTCTGTTGGAGTAACACATAAATGCAATAAGCCATTAGCCAATAATCTAAATCTTAGTTTAGTAACTTAACTCATTTATATAAACTGTTGTTATGTTTATTATTATTGTACAACATAAGAACCCTCGTTATAATCACTTAGGCCTCATATGAATCGTAGTTATAAACATATGATTGTCATTTGTTATAGTATTATAACATATCAAGAGTCGTTATATTAATTTCTAATCAATAGACAAATCAAGAGTCGTTATATTAAAAACTAATCAATAGAGTATTAGATTGGTTTTACCATTATTTTGATAAATTTTATACTAAAATGATTAAACATATTGATAAAATAGTTTGTTTATACTTTATCATATATATATATATAGTCACAACATAATACATATATACCGCGTTATGTTTGTTATTATTATTGCTATTATTAGCATTGTTGCTACTATTATTATTAGTATTTATATTGTTATTGTTATTGTTAGTATTCTTGTTCTTATTTGTATTACTATTGCTATTGTTAGCATTGTTACTATTACTGTTATTATTTGTATTATTATTATCAGCATCATCGCTTTATGTTTATTATTATTATTATTATTATTATTCTCATTATCATCATAGATATTTACAAACTTATATATCAATCATAATGCTTATAATAATAAATCATTTATATAAAGCTTGGAATTGATCGTCTACTCGTTATTATTGTCGTTGGTTATAATATACTCCCTCCGGTCTTTATTAGTTTACCCCTTTTGACTTTTGACACTATTCACATACATGACTTTGACTATCTCTTGTGATTTGTACTTAAGGAAAAATATAGTCATGTGAGATCTTGTTAGATTCATCTCAATGTGTAGTATCCAAATATCAGCTTTTTGTAATTTTTGCTTATTGATAATTAGAGATATTAAGGTTCAAATTAGTGTATCGGCAAATGTGCTCCATAGAAAGGGGTATACTAATAAAGACCAGAGGGAGTATAATATTAGAACATATGAATAGTCGTTCTACTCCTTTACTCATTAGAGTGGTTTTACGCAGTTGATTAATCGAAATAAGAGTTGACTAAGAGAATACACTAAACATCACGGTAAACAATATAGTGTTTTTATTAGTTTTTCGTTATCATCCATCTATTTATGGCACACACACATATGTATATATATGTCGATCTTAATACTTCTAATAATATGATTCGTTTACAAAATCCATAACAAAATCAAGATGACCCGACCAGGAGTTAACCGAAGTTGAATTGGCGTTCAATAGCGAATGGACCTGATGCTTCACAATGATCGAACTATGGTCATTAGTAATTCAACCCGAGTACACTTGACTCAACCCAAGTGTACATGAAACCCAAATACGACATGCGCAAAACCGGTAAAAAAATGTCCACATGCGATCATACCCGGGAATGGATCGACTTGTAATTGGAACGCTCAGACATGTCCGGCACCCGGCAATCCCATGATTCAAATGTGATCGACCCAGTTGAACAAAACCTGACCAATCACAACCTGGGACACTGACTGTCAAAATCCTGACCTGTCCGGGTCTGACCTGGTTTGCCGTGGGTATACCCAGAACCTGTTTGAGAACCTGTTTTGACACCACTACATATATATGTTGTAGTCGTGTAGATGAAAACGTGCCTTAAAAGTTGAATAGCTACTACCAAATACTCGTTATGATAAAGAAGTTTCAAAGTTAAGTGGTTTGACAAAATAAAATTTAGTTAGATCGTTCGACACAAGACTAACTAGCTTTAAGTAGAATGTTACATCTGAATAGTCCGTAATCTAACAGTCATATTTTTTATGTAAAAAATACCCTGTTACAGAGTTGGATTTCGTTAATTATTTGTGAAAATATAATTAGGGCTAAAACTTATCCATTCTCATTATACCATCACAATATATACTTCCTCCGTTCTGTAATAAGTGAAACACTTTCCTCATAAAGCTCTCACATAAAAGAGAGAAGTGTTTCACTTATTTTAGAACGGAAGAAGTATAATACAAGAGCTTTTGGGAAACCTACAAGGAATAGGAAAACTACTATATATACAACTCTATCAAACTATACATAATTATCTTAACACCCTTCCTCAAGTTGGAGCATGGGAAGGTTCAAGAATGCCCAACTTGGACAACAAAAATTCAAATTGTAACTTCCCAAGTGCCGTTGTGAAAATATTTGCCAGTTGAACTGAAGTAGACATGTAGCAATAAGACCTTCAGTGATTGCGTCACGCACAAAGTGGCAATCAGCCTCTATATGCTTTGTGCGTTCATGAAAGACAGGATTTTTAGCAAGATGAAGAGCAGACTGACCATCACAGAAAAGACGAATAGATTTGGAATGATGCACACCCAAACTCAATAGAAGACCATTTAACCACTTGAGCTCACAAGTAATAGCTGCCATAGAACGAGATTCTTCCTCTGCAGATGAACGAGAAACAATATGTTGCTTCTTAGTCTTCCAAGAGATAGGAGAATGCCCCAAGAAGACAATCCAGCCAGGCAAGGATCGCCTAGTGTTCGGACAAGCTGCCCAATTAGAATCACACCATCCCTGAAGAGATAAATCACTATCAGCACGTAATAAGATACCTTGGCCCAAAGTCCCTTTCAGATATCGAACAACACACAATGCGGCTTCCCAATGATCATGTCGAGGCTCTAACATGAACTAAGACAAGATATGAACTACATAAGCTAGATCATGATGGGTTACCGCCAAATAAATTAGACGACCGACGAGTCACCTCTAGGCCGCGACATCATCAAGAATCGGACCATCAGCGTGAGCAAGCCTGTGATTTTGCTGTATGGGAAACGCACTAGGCTTGGTGGCCAACGAGCCTGCTTCCAAAATAATATCCAATGTATATTAACATTGACACAAAAAAAAAGACCGACGAACTCTGAGCAACCTCAATGCCAAGAAAGTATTTAAGAGGACCAAGATCCTTTATCTTCAAGCAATCACTTAGATTAGCCTTAAAAACAGTATGAGCAGCGGAATTATTCCCAAAAATGATAAGATCATCAACATACACCAAAACATTAAAAGAGAGTAATCGGAGTAAGACTACAAGAAGCCATACCCTTTTAAGGCAGCTACTAATTTTGCGAACCAGCACTCGGGAGCCTGTTATAAACCATGTAAAGACTTACAAAGAGGACACACCAATTTGGGATTAGAGCACTCAAAACCTGGAGGAAGTTTCATATACACCTCTTTATCAAGATCACCATGAAGAAAATCGTTACGAACATTCATTTGATGAAGTTCCCAATTTTTAGAAGTTGCAATAGCAAGAAAGGCCCGAACAGTAGTCATCTTGGCAACAAGAGCAAAAGTTTCATTAATCAACCCCAGCCTCCTGATGATTACCCAAAACGACAAGGCGAGACTTGAGTCATTCCACAGACCCATCAGACAGATATTTAGTGTGGTAAACCCATTGACTCCCCAAAGCACGTTTTCCTGGCGGAAGCTCCTCCAAAGTCAAGTGTCAAATTCTTACAAAGCACGAATTTCATCCTGCATAGATGCCTTCCAAGTGGCATCTCTCATAGCCTCCTTAAATGATCGAGGATCACTAGTAGCAACAACAACAACATCAACAAACTTACGGTAATTCATAGAAAAATTGGTACAATTTATATAGTGAGCTATAAGATAAGGACTACCTGAGGGAGACAAAAGAAACGAAGTGTTGGATCTTGAGAAACAACTGCATGGGTGACATAATCGCGCAACAAAACAAATGGGAATTTATCCCGTTTACCACAGCCCAAATTATCAGAGGGCGAAGAAGGAGAGACAGGCTTGACCAGGGGAAACCGGATCAGGGAGAGATGTGTTGGGCTCATCAGGCAAGCTCAATGAGTCATCAGAGAGAAAGGTGTGCCTGAGTGAGGAGAAACAGGTGGGGCAGTATTTTGGGAGGGAGAGGAGATAATAGATGGGCCAGTCTGGTGAGGGAAATTTGGAGAAGGGCTAGGCACGAGATTTTGAGAGGAGGGAGGTTTGGGCTTGGGCGCGAGAATTTGAGAGGAGGGAGTTGTGGGGTACGGTTGGGGGCAGGAGGAGAAGAGGAGTGGGAAATATGCGGGCTCAGGCCAGATTTGGAGGGAGAGGGAGTTGGAGATGGATTGGGCGGATTTTGAGAAGAAGGGAAAGGAGTTTCCGGGATGTGGACTTGGTAAGGGGAGATAATGGATTTTCAGAAAAATTAGGATGAATAGGAGCCTCATCCAAGGGAACTATGGTATGAGGGTCAATGTTTACATCTTCTGAGTGCATAAAACGGAATACTTCCTCAAAAAATTTCACATCTCTAGAGACAAACTATTCTTTAAGGTCAAGATCAAATAATCTCCAACCCTTCTTCCCAAACGGATACATTGATAGGCTAATTGTTATACTTAAGCTTTTGAATTTAGGGATGATAAATACTTGAGGAGAGGTAATGATTGTTGATAGTTTACTTAATTGTCTTATAGACAATGTCAAGAAGAGTGACCCACTACTCTGTAAGTACGTAGTTAGGTTGAGAATTAGATAGTTCTTTTAGTGGGTTTGTAAACCAAGAGTGTTGTCTTTTAGTTGTTAGGCTCTTAGTATATTGAAGTATTAGAGATCAATACGTAACTAAGTTGCTAATGGGGTTTTTGACGAACTTTTCTCATCTATTACTGTCATTTTTCCTAGGACTATCCATGTTTATGACATTGAACTTCTCTGGTAGTTACTTTTAATTCTGTTTTACAAGACATCCTGCTAATCATATTAATTGGTAGAGCGATAGTATTTAAATCATACACCCGGATGTACCATGTGCATGGTACACCCAAGAGTGATTTTTGCTCATTTGCTCATTTGCTCATTTGAAATTCTCCTTTTTAGTACATTTTGCTCATTTGAATTATTTCAGATAAGCAATGAGTAAAAAATAGCTTTGTGTGTACCATACTTACGGTATCTCCAGGTGTATGATAAAATTTGTAATATCAAGCTTGAATATACAAAAAGGCAAGATATTCCATGAAATCAAGCGGAACGATTTATTTTGGAAATTTATACTATTTTGTTATATTATGCAGGATATATAATGAATTGGAGTTGATGCTAACAGTCAATATTTTGAAATGACTGATCTTGTCTTGGGTTTGTATATCCAGAAGTATTCATGGAAAAAAGAAGTGAGGATATGATGTAGAATAGTTCGATATCTAATGTGTGCTTAATAATTGTTTTGTATTAATATAACCATTGATGTCTCTGTAGCAAAGCAACAAAACAATCTTGTGTACTTGGAATTCATAGGATACAATATTATAGAAAAAAGGTGTAACGAAATTTCCTCCAAATACAACATTAACTAGATAAGGACTAGTTGCTAAGGGAGATTGTGAATATTAATTACTAAAGCTAAGAGAACCTCAATACTAAGACCTTTTAATATCAACAATTATAAAATTATTCTGCCACACCTTTTTTGAAGGAATGTGCTATATTTTTCATACACAAACTATTATTATAAAATTTCAAGCACTAAAACTCTCTTGAAAGTATGTGTATCTTGAAACCTATGTATTTCTTAATACAACCTTTGATTCTTAAAAAAAATTCCAAATAAAACAATAAGCTAACACAAATTATACACTGAATCCATATCATCTAGATAAGTACAAGAATTAGAGTAAAAAAATTTAACAGGATGGCATGTGTACGTGAACAAATGTAAAGCTATAAGAATTATATCCCTTTTATTGAGCGGATTTGAAAAGCCATGAAAGATGGGTTAGAAGAGGGAGAAGAGCGAGAATTCTAAAATTTTAAAGCCTTAAAAGAAGAATGGAGGAGGGAGTAAGGGGGTTTGAGAGATAGGGAACAAGAGGAGGGGAAGGGGAGGGGAAGGGGAGAAAATATAGGGATGAGGATAGGGAGAGGGAGAGAGAGAGAGAGATAAGAGGGAGGAAGAGAATGAGAATATTGTTAGTATGGTCAGTGCAAAATGGTAATTCAGGATGATATAGAGAGAACTTCTTGGAGATTAACTAAATTTGAAAAATCATTAAAAGTTGGTGTGAGGGAGATAGAGAGAGGGGGAGAGGAAAAGAGAGGTGGGAGCAATTAGTAGTTCAGTTTATCAAAAATTACTACAAATTAATAGCCATGAGATGGGGGAGGGAGGGAGGAGCAAGAGATGATTACTTTAAAGTGATTTTCTATGATTTGCACAACTATAAAAGGAGTGAGATAGATAGAGAAAGAAAGAGAAAGAGTTTTTACCAATTATTTAATTATTTTCTTTTCAAATGATCCACCATCACTCCAATCCAAATATCACTACTTAATCACAATATTGATTACTATTAAGCATAAATTACACTCGGCAAAACCACGATAAAAAAAACAATATTCAACGCTCAAAATTACAATATCCTGGAATATAAGTAGGAATCAGAATTAAAATATTTTATTACTCTTTCATACATGAAACCACCTACTTTTTCCTCCATTAATGTTATCGGAAAAGAATTCCAAATAGACTTATATTATATTCATAATGATTTTTATTCAAAAGAAAATAATGATAAAAAAGACTGGTTCTTTGAATGTTTTGATCAAATTGCCAGAAATCATATTAGACTAGAATGGATTTCTGACACAGGATTGACCCAGGGTTGGACGGATTTAGGACCGTCTCGATTAATTATATAGCGAAAGGGGGACCGTCGGCGTTTTTTGGCTTGGATACCAGGATTTTACCCAGGACTGGACGAGTTTAGCACCGTCTTTTAGCACCGTCTCGACTGTATTTCAGATTAATTATATAGCAAAAGGGGAACAATATTTTAGGTAATTAATCTTTGTTAAAAATTTAATAATTTTTTGAATATAAGATTATTGAAATTTGTATCTGAATTTAAAAAGATGGTTTATCAATATCAGATTAATAAGTAGATGAAATCAGTTTTAAAAAATGAACAAATATTGAAATCAATAATATTGAAACGCAGATATGAATAATAACTTACTTTGATTGAACTTGAATGAACTTTTACAAGGATTGAGTAATATGAGTAATAAATATTTTTGAGCGTAAGGCTTTTGTACAGGATTTTTGATTTCGCTAAAACTTGCTATGAAGTATTTGCTCTATGAAAAACTTGCTCTTCTACCGAGCTACATTCTCCTATTTATATTACATGTTCTTTAGATTTATCTGAGATATGTTAGATAAGTATCACAGTTTGAAATAGATAAGTAGTACTGCTTTGAGTTTGCTTCAGCACCTGAACACTGCATCTTTGTATTTTTCTTTGATTGATAATTTTGTCTTGATGTGGAAGGATATGTTTCCTTTGCTGGTGATCCTTGGAGTGAAATTGATGTAGTACATGGAATTTTGGCATTTTCTGCCTTTTGTTTTTAATGTGATTGAAGTTTTTGTTGTCTTGTTCATTTGTGTGATGCACCGAGTAACTTCAGGTGTGTTTATCAGATATTTAGGTGGTATACTTGATATTTGATGTTGATGAGTCATCATTTGAATACCTGCACTGAAAACGTTAGTAAAATATGTCCCTTATTTTTGCCTAAGTGATAATCACTTAGCGGGATCTTTTATTTCTATTGCCCTAATTTTTGCTAGGAAGATCCTGCGAGCTATTATTTATTTTTTTTGAATAATTTGAAAAGGAAAACTTTTTACTCATTGTAAATAAGGATCTTGGGCACAAGGTCCTCCGAATGGGTCGCCAGGTGAGGAATGGACTGATGAGCCGGATGAATCGTTTGAATTTCGGATTAAGAGTTGAGTTTGCCTTTTGAGAAGTTTGATTTCTTTTTTGAGTAATTCAATTTCGGACTCTTGAATTTCTGGCTTCTTTGTCTCCTGTTCTTTTCGTGGAGTAGGAGGCTTTGGAATATCTTTGATTACTTTAATAAGTTGATTGTCTGCAACCATTTGATCTTGGACTGTTTTTAATGAGCAAAATTTGTCAATGGTAAATTTTTCCCACCACTTAATCTTGAATTCACGCACCAAAGACATGGGGAGTGGTGCTGGGTACCATTGAATAATGTTATAGGACCAACACATTATCCATAAGACATTGAACTCTTTATGAAATAAGAATTTTGTGGAATATGGAGTGTTGGTTTGTACATGTGTGGAGAAGAACTCATAGGACCTTTTGACTTCTATCGGCCAGATATGTTGAGAGCTTCCAAAGTAGAGCCATCATTCATAAAACCATATGGGGAAATTATTTGGACATTGAGGACAAATGCTGAAGAACCATGAGTGATTGAATGCTCTGAATAATAATGCTCGAAACCATGCCATCTGATAATCGATGTAATTATATTCTAGTGATTGAAAAGGGACTGGAAATTCTTTAGGAACATAAGCAGATACCCATTCTGTCTGTGGGATGATCTTCTTGTAATAAGCTGTGAAATTACCCTTTTCAGTATGCTCAATTTCAACAGACTTGGTGTCAGCAAGTATGAATTCATAAAACCTCTGAGTTTTATAAGATGTTTCAGGTCGGTATTGACAATACATTGGAAAAAGAGAATTAGTGAATTTAATAAGTTCAGGAATTTGAGAAGTTTCTCTAAAACGGGTAAGGAGCATGTGTTCTTTATGAGGTCTGGTGATGTATTTGTGGATTTCGGAATTTGAAGATGGGGAATTTTGAGTAGTTGGTTTTGAGTTTGAATTTTGAGAAGGATATTTGACTGCTTGAGAATAAGATAAAGGTGGAAAATCGGAAAATGCGTCAAGCTTATTTGATGAAGATGTTTTCTCACTTGATGGGGGGAGCTTATGAAATCTCATCACATAATCTTCTAGTTTTTGAATACCTTTGCGTTTATCAGATTCTTGATTCATTTTGTTTCCTGTAATAATTGAACTCAATTATTATTATTACCTTTTCCTTGTAAAAAATCTCTAGTTAAAAAATCAGGAAGAGAATTATTTTCTCCTTTTATGAATTCTATTTGAAAATCAAAAACTGATAATATAGCTTACCATCTGGCGAAAATTTGTTTTGAAATAATATTTTGAACATCCTTTTGTAATATTTCTTTTGCTGATTTGCAATCTATTCTTAGTAAAAAGGTTTTGTTATAAAGATCATCTTGAAATTTTGAAATACAAAGAACAATAGATAAAATCTCTTTTTTAATTAGTGAGTAATTTTTTTGAGAACCTAGCCATAGACCTGAATGAAATCTGACTATTTGCTCATTTTTATTTTCAGGTAATTTCTGTTTAAGAATGCCTCCGTAGCCTATGTTAGATGCATCTGTTTTCTACTATCAAGAATTCAATGGGATTTGGGAGACCTAAACATGGAAGAGACTTGACTTTTTCTTTTAACGTTTGTATTATATGTGTATGTTTGGATGACAGCGGGAGGATTTTTTCGTAATCTTTTGTAAAGACATGAACAATATTGTCTTAAGTTAGGGAAAAAAATCTGAAATATAGTTAAGACATCCTAAAAATCTTTGTAGTTGATTTTTGTCTTTAATTTCATCTGGAAACTTGTCCGCAAATTCTATGGCTCTATTAATAGGTTTTATAGTGCCTTGGAAAATATCATGTCCTAAAAACCGTATTTTAGTTTGAAATAATTTCATCTTAGGAAATGAGACAACTAAACCATTCTTTTTAATAACATGTAAGAAAGTATTAAGGTGTTTGAAATGTCGATCTAAGGTATCTGAAAATATTAGGACATCATCAATATAGACTATAATATTTTGAGTATAAGGATTAAAAATATCATTCATAATATTTTGAAATTCAGATGGAGCATTTTTTAAGCCAAAAGGCATTACATTCCATTCATACTGCCCAAAAGGAACATTAAAGGCAGTTGTATATCTATCTTTTTCTTCTATTTGAATTTGCCAAAATCCACTTCTCATATCAAATTTTGAGAAGATTTTTGCATTATACAGACGACTTAATAAATCCTTTTTATTAGGGATTGGGTACCTAATCCATTCTAAGACTTTATTAAGAGGCTTATAATTAATTACTAATCTAGGAACTTCTCTTTCCTTTTCTGCTTGATTCATAACATAAAAAGCAGCACAACTCCAAGGAGATTTAGATGGTCTGATTATTTTTTTATCTAATAATGTTTGAATTTCTTTTTTACAAAATTCTAACATTTCTTGATTCATTTGAATAGGTCTTGCATTGCCTTAGTAGGAATAGCTTAATCTGAAAATTCTTTTTTCATAAGGAAGTGAAACCATACGTTTTTTTCCTTTCACAAAACGCATTAGGAATATCTGCACAAACTTCTTCTTTAAATTCTTGTTCTAAATCACATATTTTCCTTTGAATATAAGGGTTTTTTAATTGTTATTCTATTTTTAAGTATGATATTTCTTGTTGTAAAAGAGATATTTGAGATTCCTTATTAGTTATTGTATTTACTTGTTGAAATATAGATGAGGATTGTAATATAACTAAATCTTTTTGATATACTGGGGCAAGAAATTGAAAAGATATTTTCTTTCCCATAATATTAGTATGAACACCAGTACGATCAACTGAAAAAGGATAAAATTGAGTAATAAAAGGAGTACCAAGTATTATTTTATTATTTATATCTTTTACTAAAATGAATGTATTTTTAAAACAATAACCTTGATTACAAATATATGCATTTGAAAGTTTATATTTTATTTTTAATGGTTCACCATTAGCACTATGTAGTTTTTCTGTTGTTTTTTCGTAAAAGATGCTAGGAATTAGTCCTTCCCTTATACAATTTTGATCAGCTCCAGTATCCAGTAAGGCTATAGTATTTAAGTGAAAGTCATTACCTATTTTAAGTGAAATGAGAATATACCATTTTTAAAAGTTTATTCTATCGATAACATTTATGTGATCATCATTAGGGTCTTGAGATGAAATTTGAATAGGAGGTAAGTTTGAAGTAGAAGGTTGATCCCTTTGATTATTATTTGATTCTAATAAAGTTATTCTAGTTTGAAGTTCTAGGTCTTTAGTCTTGAATTCCAATAATTGTTCTTTCATCTCTTTTACTTGTGATTTAAGGGTATAAACTTCAGTTTGTAAATCTTTAGTTGTAATTTATTTGAAAATATTAGGAGTTGGATATTGGTCAAATATTTTTGATAATGTGACTGGTTCAGTTCTAGTGGGATTTTCTTCTTTGCAAATAATATCTTTTAGCTTTAAAAGGTATTCTTTTTTGATATCTATGCTATTAATCTTGTCTATAAGTTCAAATAAAAATTCTTTCTCGTTATTATTTTTTGTAATAAGCTGGATAGAAGGAATAGTGATAATGTCTACATATTTTTTAGGTATATATAGTCCAGTTTTGAAAATTAATCGGAAAAGATATCTTCTTTGCAAATAATATCTTTTAGCTTTAAAATGTATTCTTTTTTTATATCTGTGTTATTAATCTTGTCTATAAGTTCAGATAAAAATTCTTTTTCGTTATTATTTTTTGTAATAACCTGGATAGAAGGAATAGTGATAGCCATGATCATAAAGCAATATAATTTTAATCCATAAAACAGTTAAGTAGATGCATATAAACGGGACCAACGGGACCACCCTTACCGGGACCACCTTTTCTCCTCTTAACGACTAACCAACGGATTTAACAAGGGCTGACCAACGTTTGACCAACACTTAGTGCAACTTCTTAATTACTAAACTCACAAAATTATATACTATATGATATAGGTAACTTTTAGTGAAAAGTAGTAACACTAGATAGTTAAACTAAACTTAATACATATAAAGCTAATAGATTTCCTTTTTAAATAAACAAAACATAAATTATCCTAATAAAATATAGTAGAATATATCATGAATAACAAAGTTTCATAACTTATACGTATTATATGAACATGTAAGTTCATTAAATTAGCTAAAAAACGAGAAACACTAGATGACGAAATAATTAAATAAGTAACTAATATTGGAAATAATTAAAAAGTAGTTTTTAGGAAAATAGATCTTTTGAAATTACACAAATATTATTACAACATCCTTTTCGACAAAATGGGGCTGACTCTTTTGAACAACATGAAGTTGACTCATTATCAGATTCTATTTGAAGTAGATTATCTTCAATATGGTCAGTGAGGTTATGGTCTGAGGAATTTTCTAATAAACATAAGGCTAAATTTTTTTGTTGAAGGTCTGAATCATGACCACATAATTCATTGACCTTTTGCTTTAAGTCACATTCGTTAGCGTTATGACCTACCCGACCACACTTATAGCAATAAATTGGCTTTTTGGGATCTATAGTTTTCTTTGGTGGTCTTGTGGGTTTTTAAAAGTCTTTTTATAGTATGGGTCATTGTTTGAAGGTTTTCTATTTGGTCTAAAGGTTTCTCTAAATCTTTTCCTATTAATAGTAGAAGGAGGTTGAATTTTAGGTAGACCAAATGCAGCACAAAAACTGCCTAATTCTCTACGTCGTTCTCTTTTTTCTGATGAATATTTACTTTGAATTGCTAACTCTTGACATAAAGCAATTGCTTCTTTTTTGACAATAGAAAATATTTGTACATAAGTCATACTATCATATGGAATTTCATCTCGACCTGCACTCACTCTTAGTTTAAGGAATATTCTCTTCTAAAAATATTACTAAGGAATACATCTTTATACCAACGATAATCATCAAGTGTAGGACATCTAAGATTAGTGAGAACAACTTGGTTTGTTGACATTTCTGCTTTAGGATTTCCAATAAAATGCATAACAATCATATTAATAAGAATCGAACTTCCGTCTAGAGCTTGTTGTTCATTTTCTATTTTGACATGATTAAGTATTTGAACTTTTGTTTCTATATTAATACTATTGTCCGATCAATTTCTTAATTGACCAATAAAACCAGTTGTGAGAAAATCTATAATAGTATGTTCATGACAATTCTTTGATCTATAAGTAGTAATAGCCATCGTCATTTCAGATAGGACATTTAATATTTCATATTCTGATTTTCCATCGACATTCCATTCATAGACTGCAGTTCCATCATATTGTGAGTCTCCAAATTTATGTCCTTCTTCATATTGAATATCTGGTGGAGTGGGTCTAGTATAATAATTTCTAGTAGAAACATTTTTCCAAGAACTGTTTTTATTTTATTAATTTCATTTTCTTCATCATCAAAATTGATTATTTTATTTGAATTGTATTTGTCTAAAACATTAATATTATTTGTTGATTTAGAAGTACCTAAGCTAGATAATTTCTCTTCAATCTAACTAATTAAAGGAGTTGTTTTTTCAGGTAAATTAAGAGATTTTTGACGATATATGGGAATACTTGAACTATTAATATGTGGAGTAGCTATGTCAAAGGGGAATTTTGTTTCCTTTTTATTTATAGATAAGGTTCCTAGTTTTGATGTAATGTCTTCAATTTCAAGAGATTTTTTTGGACTCTAGCTGTGTAGATAACATTTCTATTTGTCTTGAAATAGTAGTGAAAAGCTGATTTGAATAATTATTTTGGTGATATAATTTTTAATGTCACCTAAATTAGTAATGGAGGAGTTATCATCTTATCTTCCTTTTTTAAAAGGGGTCATAACAAAATATCCCTCATTATTATTAACTTGTATTTTAGTTAAGGGAGGATGAATAGATTTAACTATACTTCCATCTTTTCAAGTCCAACCTTGAATTAAACTACTTGTCATATTTATTTGATTTTTATTGAATGGATAAAATATATTATTTTTTATGGTATATGTAGAGAACCATGTGAAAAAAGGAATATTAATTTCTAATTTTTTTCATGTCAGAAATTCATTCTAGTCTAATATGATTTCTGGCAATTTGATCAAAACATCCAAAGAACCAGTCTTTTTTATCATTATTTTCTTTTGAATAAAAATCATTATGAATATAATCTAAGTCTATTTGGAATTCTTTTCCGATAACATTAATGGAGGAAAAAGTAGGTGGTTTCATGGCTGAAGAAGTAGGTGAGTTTGAATTAGTTGAAGATTCTTCTACTGGTTCAGGTATTGGGTTTTTATAGCAGAACAATTTTTAGAAGTAGACGTTCGATGATTATCAAATGAGTTCTCTTCGTATGAAGGTCGAGCATTTTCATAAGAAGTTGATGGTCTAGCTCTTTTAAAATTAATGCCGAATCTTATTATTACTTGACCATCAGGTTCTTCTATAATTTGATCAATTTTCTTTTGGGCAATATTTCTAGGAGAAGGATTATAGTGAATTAAAAATTGTTTAGGAATAGTGATTTCATTTCATTTTGATTTTTTAGAAGTAAAGGTAGCAGCACTTTTAGTTTCGACTTTTAATAAAATAGCAGTTTCATCTATAGTGGGATGAAGTAAACATTTTGGATTTAGTTGAGAAGATAATAGTCTAAAATATACACGGTAAATTAATGCGAAATTTTTAACATATTCCCTAAATTGTGCAGTTGAATTATTTGAAAGGTGGACATCTAAAACTAAAGTGTCCAGTATCCATGGATCGGTTAAGTCTACTGTAAAATTTGGACAATAATTAAAATAAATTAGACCATTACAAATATTAGTTTGAATCATAGCTAAAAGAGAATCTTTATAGCCAACTAAGCGGTTATCTCTTAGAGCTATATATATTGGACAATCAAGACCTTCTCTAGAAAGAGGTTTTAAAGCTATTTGAATCATACCAAAATGAATATATCTATATGTTTTTAAATATTTATCTATGGATGTCTTATTAAGTAATTTAATACTTTGAAATTCTTAATTTAAACATGTAATTTCTTCGTGGTGCTTAATAGAAAAAGCAGTTTCAAAGTCAAGTTTCCCTATTTGATAAAATGTATCTATATGTTTTTAGGTATAGTCCAGTTTTGAAAATTAATCGAAAATGATATCTCTTTACTATGTACTATGTTTGAGTTATCACTATCATGTGAGAACAACTTTCTACAAAAAGTAGCCATGATCATAAAGCAATATAATTTTAATGCATAAAGTAGTTGAGTAGATGCATATAAATGGGACCAACGGGACCACCTTTTCTCCTCTTAACAGCTGACCAACGTCTGACAAACACTTTGTGCAACTTCTTAATTACTAAACTCACAATATTATATACTATATGATATAGGTAACTTTTAGTGAAAATTAGTAACACTATATAGTTAAACTAAGCTTAATACATATAAAGCTAATAGATTTCCTTTTAAATAAACAAAACATAAATTATCCTAATAAAATATAGTAGCATATATCATGAAAAACAAAGTTTCATAAGTTATACGTATCATATGAACATGTAAGTTCATTAAATTAGCTAAAAAATGAAAAACACTAGATGACAAAATAAAAACCCAATTTTTTATTTTTAGCACAATTAGTAGTACTTGTAATAGTATTTAGACTATTTTTGACTCTAATATCGGCAAATCCAGGATTGACCCACGGATGGACGGGTTTAGGACCGTCTCGATTGTGTTTTAGAATAATTATATAGCGAAAGGGGGACAATATTTTAACTGAAATACAAGTTAATAATAATGAAAGATCTTTTGTTATGGCCCCTTTCAAAAAAGGAAGAGAATATGACAACTCCTCCATTACTAATTTAGATGATATAATCTTTTAATGTCACCTAAATTAGTAATGGAGGAGTTATAATACAAGTTAATAATAATGAAGGATCTTTTGTTATTGCCCCTTTTAAAAAAGGAAGAGAAGATGATAACTCCTCCATTACTAATTTAGGTGACATTAAAAAAATTATATCACTAAAATAATTATTCAAATCAGCTTCTCACTACTATTTCAAGACAAATAGAAATGTTATCTACACAGTTAGAGTCCAAAAAATCTCTTGAAATTGAAGACATTACATCAAAACTAGCTAGGAACATTATCTATAAATAAAAAGGAAACAAAATTTCCCTTTGACATAGCTACTCCACATATTAATACTTCAAGTATTCCCATATAAGTATCGTCAAAAATCTCTTAATTTACCTGGAACAAAAAACTCCTTTAATTAGTACGATTGAAGAGAAATTATCTAGCTTAGGTACTTCTAAATCAACAAATAATATTAATGTTTTAGACAAATACAATTCAAATAAAATAATCAATTCTGATAATGAAGAAAATAAAATTAATAAAATAAACAACAGTTCTTGGAAAAATGTTTCTACTAGAAATTATTATACTAGACCCACTCCACCAGATATTCAATATGAAGAACGACATAAATTTAGAGACTCACAATATGATGGAACTGCAGTCTATGAATGGAATGTCGATGAAAAATCAGAATATGAAATATTAATTATCCTATCTGAAATTACTATGGCTATTACTACTTATAGATCAAAGAATTGTCATGAACATACTATTATAGATTTTCTTACAACTGGTTTTATTGGTCAATTAGGAAATTGGTGGGACAATATATAGTATTAATATTGAAACAAAAGTTCAAATACTTAATCATGTCAAAATAGAAAATGAACAACAAGCTCTAGACGGAAGTTCAATTCTTATTAATATAAATGCATTTTATTGGAAATCCTAAAGAAGAAATGTCAACAAACTAAGTAGTTCTCACTAATCTTAGATGTCCTACACTTGATGATTATCGTTGGTATAAATATGTATTCCTTAGTAATATTTTTACACGAGGTGATTGCAATCAATCTTTTTGGAAAGAAAGATTTATATCCGGTCTCCCGTCTTTATTTTCTCAAAGAATATTACTAAAACTAAGAGAGAGTGCAAGTCAAGATGAAATTCCATATGATAGTATTACTTATGGACAAATATTTTCTTTTGTCAAAAAAGAAGCAATTGCTTTATGTCAAGAGTTAGCAATTCAAATTAAATATTCATCAGAAAAAAAAAAGAGACATAGAGTAGAATTAGGTAGTTTTTGTGCTGCATTTGGTCTACCTAAAATTCAACCTCCTTCTACTATTAATAGGAAAAGAATTAGAGAAACCCTTTAGACCAAATAGACAACCTTCAAACAATGACCCATACTATAAAAAGGCTTTTAAAAAACCCACAAGACCACCAAAGAAAACTATAGATTCCAAAAAGCCAATTTATTGCTATAAGTGTGGTCGGGTAGGTCATAAGGCTAACGAATGTGACTTAAAGCAAAAGGTCAATGAATTATGTGGTCATGATTAATATAAGACCTTCAACAAAAAAATGTAGCCTTATGTTTATTAGAAAATTCCTGAGACAATAACCTCACTGACCATAGTGAAAATAATCTACTTCAAATAGAATATGATAATGAGTCAACTTCATGTTGTTCAAAAGAGTCATCCCCATTTTGTCAAAAAGGATGTTGTAATAATATTTGTGTAATTTCAAAAGATCTATTTTCCTAAAAACTACTTTTTAATTATTTTCCAATATTATTTACTTATTTAATTATTTCAGATGCAGATAACTCTCTCATCTTCTAGTTCCAAAGAAAAAACCATAAACTTATATTCCACACAGAAAGGAAAAACTCATAGGCAAGGAATCCAAGACTTACTCAAAAAAATTCCCCTACCACACAAAAATTATCAATAAACCTCACTCAAACAGCCAAAACCCATACTTTTCCTACAGTACATAAAATAATTTCCAAGCTCTTCATAATTGAATAAATCATCCAGACTTATCAGCTTCCAACATATATGCAAGAAATCATTATCAACAAAGTGAAACAAGAAAATTTCAACAAATGGTACATCGACTTCCTAACATCAGATGCAATATCCCCCTATAGCATCTGGCACACATGGGGACGGACAATACTACTATTTGCATATTATCAAACCGGAGGCTTTTTCATCTCCACAAGAGACCTTCAGAAGACTGATCCATATTTTCATACATGGAAATATGGTTTGGTAAGGAAGTTCTACGAAATAACAGAGCCTGGGTAAGAGTTTTTTAAAGAATTCACAAAATTCCAGCAATATATATTTTCAATAATACTTCCTCCGTTTCTAAATAAGTGCAACATAGAGAAGTGGCACACAGACCAAGGTATCTAGAGAGAGAAAGTCGGGGACCACACTTAAAAAAGAATTAGACAACTTAATTAAATATTTACACTAATTACCCAACAACTTTATAACCCCAACACCTCTCACATGTCATCCACCACAACGCCGCCACCACTGACCACCGCCATCACCACCGGAAAACCTCTTCCCCCTCCCCCACCCCTGCACACCGAAAAATCCCCCTCCCCTACCTCTGGTCACAGGAAACCACCCCCTTTCCCCTCCCCTCCACTCCACAGCCCAACCACCAACAACAATTACCATTACCACCACCGACATCTTCAGCCTCTCCCCACCACCGCGCGCCACAATTGCCAACAATCACGACCTTCGAGCTTCGAAAGTTTGCAATCGGAACCCTAAATCTAACACCACTACGAGCTTCGAGCCAACACCACTGCGAGCCATCAAGAAATCGAACTATAATCTAACTTGACCGTCGAATTTTTGAAATCAAACACCTAAACCTCTTACCTCCAGATCTACAAAGATGGAGAAAGGAGTGATGGAGGAGGCGAGAGAAGGCGATGAGGAGAAGTTGGAGGAAACGAAGGAGAGGAGTGAGAAGGGTGTGGTGGTGTTGGGTCGCATCTGGTGGCGTGGTGGTGTCGAGGTTGTAGTGGTGGTTCCGAGTCGCATCCGGTGGCGTGATGGTGTTGGGTCGCATCCGGTGGCGTGATGGTGTTGGGTCGCATCTCGGTGGCGTGATGGTGCTTGGGTCGCATCCGGTTGCATGGTGTCGAGTTAATAGTGGCGGTGTTGGGTCGCATCTGGTGTGGAGTTGGTAGTGGTGGTGGTTAGGGATGGCAATGGGTCGGGTCTGGGTCGGGTCCACTCAGACCCAGACCCAGACCCGTTTATTTTTTACAGACCCAGTGGGTCTAGATTTTTCAGACCCAGACCAAGACCTGCTAGGTCTAGCTGGTCCATGGGTCCTAACTGGGTCCTTCTTAGTTTTTAGTTTTCATCACATTTTTGAATCTATGTAATTAAAAAATTTCGCACAAATATATATATATATATATATATATATATATATATATATATATATATATATATATATATATATATATATATATATATATCACGCATCCATGAGTAAAGCATTATCTAAACAAAATTTTTAAATTTAACTCATAAAATCTTAAAATGTTACAACTTACAAAGTTACAAGTCTTAGATGGAGTTACAACACTAACGAGTTCACAAAATCACAACCCATAAAACCTTAGAGTTTAGGTATAATTTTTTTTTTTAATATGTAAATGGGTCTGCGGGTCGGGTCTGGGTCTGACATATGTGGACCCGGACCCAGACCCGACCCATGCTCTTCGGGACCCAGACCCGACCCGGACCCGTTGGGTCTAAAATTTATGGACCCATACCCTTATAAATGGGTCGAGTCCTAGTGGGTCTGGGGCGGGTCCAGGACCCATTGCCATCTCTAGTGGTGGTGTCGGGTTTGTGGTGCTGCTGGTGTCGGGTCGGTGGGTTGAGTTGAGAAGAGGGGTGGGTTGAGGAGAGGAGAGAGAGGAGTGGGTTGAGTTGAGAAGAGGGGTGGTGGATTTGGTTGAGGAGAGGAGAGAGAGGGGTGGTGGCTGAGAGAGAGTGGTGGCTTGGATTGAGGAGAGGAGAGAGAGGGGTGGTGGTTGAGAGAGAGTGGTGGCTTGGATTGAGGAGAGGAGAGAGAGGGGTGGCTTAATGATGTTTAGGTTGGTAGATGATAAATTAATTAAGTTGTTGGTGGAAATAAGTAATGGCACTTCTGTAAATAATAAGGAAAAAAAACTTTCCATTTTGAGCTATGTTGCACTTAATATGACATTTCCTAAAATGGGAAATGTTGCACTTATTTAGAAACGGAGGAAGTATATTTCATTCAAAGATCAAAATGGATATATGAAGAGACCATCTTTGCCAATGTAGAAATGGTGAACGGCAAGATCAAACCAGCTAACTATTTCATACTGATTAATATAATAAAATGTAATAATTACACCAGTGATCCAGCCATCATACATCCCACTCAAGCAAGAGCATATGGTTTTTTCAACATCATCCGAAAAATTGAAGATCTGATCAGACGATCTAAAGAAGATCAGTTACTATTATTCATTATGGAAATACAACTGTTGCTTTCCCTACATGGCTACAACAATATTTTATTACTGGCGTCAATTATTCTGAACCATTGGATCCATACATATCTCAAGTCAAATCTGGAAGATTTCAATCTCAAGAAGGCAAAACTCTATTTTTCAAACTACTAGAAAAAAGCCCGCATGATCTTCTTGGCAAAAATTAGGGCAATAAAAATAAAAGATCCCGCTAAGTGATTATCACTTAGGCAAAAATAAGGGACATATTTTACTAACGTTTTCAATGCAGGTATTCAGACGATGACTCATCAACATCAAATATCATGTATACTACCTGAATATCTGGTGAATACGCCTGAAGTTACTCGGTGCATCACACAAATGAACAAGACAACAAAACGTCCAATCACATTAAAAACAAAAGGGAGTATACCAAAATTCCATGTACTACATCAATTTCACTCCGAGGATCACCAGCAAAGGAAATATATCCTTGCACATCAAGACAAAATTCTCAATCAAAGAAAAATACAAAGATGCAGTGTTCAGATGCTGAAGCAAACTCAAAGCAGTATTACTTATCTATTTCAAACGGTGATACTTATCTGACATATCTCAGATAAATCCAAGGCACATGTAATATAAATAGGAGAATGTAGCTCGGTAGAAGAGCAAATTTTTAGGAAAGCAAGTTTTTCATAGAGCAAATATTTCATAGCAAGTTTTAGCGAAATCAAAAATCCTGTACAAAAGCCTTACGCTAAAAAATAGTTACTACTCATATTACTCAATCCTTGTAAAGGTTCATTCAAGTTCAATCAAAGTAAGTTACTATTCATATATGCGTCTCAATATTATTGTTTTTAATATCTGTTCAAATTTTCAAAACTAATTTTTCAAATAATTTTAACAGTCTTGTTTTCATCAAAATTATTAATTTCTTTTTAACGAGATTAATTACCTACCAGACGGTCCCCCTTTCGCTATATACTTAATCTAAAACACAATCGAGACGGTCCTAAACCCGTCCAGTCCTGGGTTTATGATGTGTATGCGACGTGCTTAGTCTCTCTTAAAAAAGAAGGTTGCAAAGTACTCCTAGTTCTGTTAGGAGTCTTGGTAGTTTTCCTAATTCTAGTAGGAATAAGACTCTTGAAATCCTAATCCTAGTAGGATTAGAACTCCTAATTCTGTTAGGAGTATTAAAGTTTAGTTTGTTCATAATTCTAATTGAGTTAGAAGTCCAAATCCTAGTTTGATTAGGATTTCTAATTGGAGTAGAATTATAGTTAGAATTCTAGTAGTAGTAGAAGTCCAAATCCTAGTTTGATTAGGATTCCTGCTTGGGAGAGGTTTTACTTGTTTTAAGCTTGTTAGGTTTCTAATTCTATTAGGATTATAATATGCTTATAGTTGGATTGTAATTAGGACTATTGTTGCTTATTTTTATCCTAGATAGGCGTGTGGTATATCTAATAGGATTATGATTAAGTTTGTTGATTTTTATCTTTCTTAGTTCTAGTACTATTAGGTTTTCTTTTAAGTACTATATATTGTATGCGTGGAATTCATTAATGATATATTGGAAATCCTAAAGAAGAAATGTCAACAAACCAAGTAGTTCTCACTAATCCTAGATGTCCAACACTTGATGATTATCGTTGGTATAAATATGTATTCCTTAGTAATATTTTTAGACGAGGTGATTGCAATCAATATTTTTGGAAAGAAAGATTTATATCCGGTCTCCCGTCTTTATTTTCTCAAAGAATATTCCTAAAACTAAGAGAGAGTGCGGGTCAAGATGAAATTCCATATGATAGTATGACTTATGGACAAATATTTTATCAGAAATTCAAGAGTTAGCAATTCAAAGTAAATATTCATCAGAAAAAAGAGAAAGACGTAGAGAATTAGGTAGTTTTTGTGTTGCATTTGGTCTACCTAAAATTCAACCTCCTTCTACTATTAATAGGAAAAGATTTAGAGAAACCTATAGACCAAATAGACAACCTTCAAACAATGACCCATACTTCAAAAAGACTTTTAAAAAACCCACAAGACCACCAAAGAATACTATAGATGCCAAAAAGCCAATTTATTGCTATAAGTGTAGTCGGATGGGTCATAAGGCTAACGAATGTGACTTAAAGCAAAAGGTCAATGAATTATGTGGTCATAATTCAGACCTGGAACAAAAAAATTTAGCCTTATGTTTATTAGAAAATTCCTCAGACCATAACCTCAATGACCATAGTGAAAATAATCTACTTCAAATAGAATCTGATAATGAGTCAACTTCATGTTGTTCAAAAGAGTCAGCCCCATTTTGTCGAAAAGGATGTTGTAATAATATTTGTGTAATTTCAAAAGATCTATTTTCCTAAAAACTACTTTTTAATTATTTTCCAATATTACTTACTTATTTAATTATTTCAGATGCAGAAAACTCTACCATTTTCTAGTTCCAAAGAAAAAACCAAAAACTTATATTCCACACAGAAAGGAAAAATTCATAGGCAAGGAATCCAAGACTTACTCAAAAAACTTTCCCCTACCACACAAAAATTATCAATAAACCTCACTCAAACAGCTAAAACCCATAATTTACCTACAGTACATAAAACAATTTCCAAACTCTTCATAATTGTATTAATCATCCGGATTTATCAGCTTGCAACAGATATGCAAGAAATCATTATCAATGCTTCCAACAGATATGCAAGAAATCATTATCAACAAAATGAAACAAGAAAATTTCAACAAATGGTACATCGACTTCCTAACATCAGAAACTATATCCCCCAATAGCATCTGGCGAACATGGGGACGGTCAATACTACTTGTAGACACATAATCGTGGTCTTAATTGGTCCGACCCAAGGGGAGAGCAGCCCGAAGAGCCATCCCAAAACTATTTCAAAAAGTGTTGAAGTCCTATTTTAAAGCCCACTTAATTATTCATTGATAATTAAGAATATTTTGAGCCCAATACTTTAAAAAGCCCAATTAAATATTTAATAATAATTAATTATTTTATTTAAATAAAATAAATATTCTCAAAGATATTTTTTATAATAAAATCGGATTTTATCCCGGAAAATCAAATTTTCGGAGTTAAAAGATCAAAGAAAATCTTTAAAACGTGTTTTTATCAAAAAAATTGTCAAAACGTGTCAACAGCAAGGCAGTGCGCTGAGCGCGCCAACGTGTGCTGAGCGCACCACCTTGTGCTAAGCGCAGAGCCCTGCGCCGAGCACACGTGTCCTGCCACATAAGCGCGCGCCTAGCGCTCAGTAGTGTGTTGAGCGCATGTGTCATGCCACGTAGACTTATGTGTCATATAGAGTCCTGCGCCAAGCGCAGTTCTCCGTGCGAAACGCATCTTTTTCTTTCTTATATTTTTCAAAGCGCGTACCACGTGTACGCTTTCTACTGGGCATGCCGCGTCAGGCGCGCCAATCTGCGCTTGACACATGGAGTTGCGCGTGACACGTTAGACTGCGCCTGGCGCAGCTGGCGCGTGAAGCGCAGTTCCGTTTTCCCTATAAATAGGCTTCGATTTTCCGAATTAAACACGGATTTTTCCACACATAACATTCGACTTTTATATTACGAATACACTTACGAACCTCTCTAGAAAATACATATTCTCTCTACAAAACACATACAAACACATTCAAATCTTTCACACATTCATACTTTCAGGCTTCACGATTGCTCGTCCCGAAGGTTGTCAATCTCGCAGACTCAAGCCATGGTATAATCCTGAGGGGCCTTGAATAAATTCCTATTTTTATAGTGAAGTTACTAACCATTTATTTCATAATGTAGATCTTTGGTATAAAATCATTCTACTGTATATTCTAATCCTTCTTTCTCGTTTTATTTATTTTCATACATTATTATATGTTTGCCTGATTGTTCTATACATATTATATGATTGTCTTATGCATGATTTAATATTTTTATCTCCCACATGTTATTTTAGTTAATCAAGACCTAAAAAACTGATCTAACATTAATCAGATTAATTTGGACAAACCTGTTAGGTTCCCTGTAATTTGATTGCATAATAACATATCACTAAAAAAATAATATTTTTATGTGTTTCCCGAACCAACCTAGACTAAATATTTTTAGGGTGCATGAAAATATTTTTTGGTTATTCTATTGCTTAAAAATTGACATGAATCGATATTTAGTAGAGGCTAGCAATGGGCGAATGTGGTTCATTATGACCGTATTCGTACCCTCACCCCCGAACTCAATCTTTGGTTCATTTTCAGCATCTATGGAGTCAGGATGGGGAAATCTACATTGGATAAATCCCTAAGATGTCCCTACAGTTTTCAATATCCAATTAGGTTTATGATTCTTCATTTAAAGACTTGTTGGCGACCTCAAAATAATTTTCAATAAACCTTAACAATGGGGTAGTCAAATACGTACTCACACCGCGTAGACGAAATAAAAACACGCCTACAATTTGGCGACTTCACTGGGGAGGATTTTAAAAAAAATTAATTTTTTTAAATGAGTGGGGGAAACTTGAAAAATACGATTCATTCTCTTTTTATGCCTTTGAATAATATATTGTTTTGCATATGCATGGCTATTGTTCAGCCACCATAAGGACAATCTACCTTGCCTCATTAGCACATGTTCTATGTGTGAGGTCACCCCCGGGGGGTTTGCGCTTTGTCCTTCCAAAAAGCTTCCTGAGCGATAGTGTTGGATCTTAGTTATAAGCAAACTTATCCAACCATGGCATTGTTCTCTTGTTCATGACTTGAGAACTGGAGTGCGTCATACACATGGCCACCTCTTTAAGCAGAGGTACGAAGCGTGGGATCAATCTCTTAGTCATGAACCCTTTTCAGCCTTAACCTAAAACTGACCATGGTTTCAAACATAGAACTTGACTTTAGGTTGAGAACTTTGCATACTACTTATTTACTTGTGCATCTTTGTGTTTGAATGTATTTAATTGATTCATATCATACGTTTCTAGTTAAAAGCCATAAAACGAGTTAAATGCAAAAAAAAAAAATCATAAAACAAGTTCTTGAAGCTCCAGCGTGTCGCGCACCATATTTGCGTGTGACGCAGCCCTACCACGGCTAGCTTACTGCGTGTCACGCTACTTCTCGCGTCCTGCACACGTTTGAGCTGGCGTGTCGCATCTCCCTCTGCGTTCCACGCATAGATTTCAGTCCCATATTTTCCTATTCTATACTGTTGTGTTGGCTGCCAAGTTTTTTAGGATATGCTTCCATTGATTTTCCTCCTACGGTCAAAATAAGGGACATATTTTACTAACGTTTTCAATGCAGGTATTCAAACAATGATTCATTAAGATCAAATATCAGGTATACCACCTGAATATCTGGTGAATACACCAGAAGTTACTCGGTGCATCACACAAGTGAACAAGACAATAAAAACTTCAATCACATTAAAAACAAAAGGCAGAAAACGCCAAAATTCCATGTACTACATCAATTTCACTCCGAGGATCACCAGCAAAGGAAACATATCCTTACACATCAAGACAAAATTCTCAATCAAAGAAAAATACAAAGATGCAGTGTCCAGGTGCTGAAACAAACTCAAAGCAGTACTACTTATCTATTTCAAACGGTGATACTTATCTGACATATCTCAGATAAATCCAAGGCACATGTAATATAAATAGGAGAATGTAGTTCGGTAGAAGAGAATGTTTTTAGGAAAGCAAGTTTTTTATAGAGCAAATATTTCCTAGCAAGTTTTAGCGAAATCAAAAATCCTGTACAAAAGCCTTACGCTCAAAAATAGTTATTACACATATTACTCATATTACTCAATCCTTTAAAAGTTCATTCAAGTTCAATAAAAGTAAGTTATTATTCATATCTGCGTTTCAATATTATTGATTTCAATATCTGTTCATATTTTTAAAACTGATTTCATCTACTTATTAATCTGATATTGATAAACTATCTTTTCAAATTCAGATACAAATTTCAATAATCTTATTTTCAAAAAATTATTAAATTTTTAACGAAGATTAATTACCTAAAATATTGTTCCTCTTTTGCTATATAATTAATCTGAAACACAGTCGAGACGGTGCTAAAAGACGGTGCTAAACTCGTCCAGTCCTGGATAAAATCCTGGTATCAGAGCCCCCTTTCGCTATATAATTAATCTAAAACGAAATCGAGACGGTCCTAAACCTCTAGACCATCAACTTCTTATGAAAATGCTCGACCTTCATATAAGAAAACTCATTTGATAATTCTCGAACGTCTACTTCTAAAAAAAATTATCTTAGGAAATGATTTCTTATCGTTATATGTTACAATTGATGTTTTATGCTAGCATTGATGGCCATATAATGATAAGAAATCATTTTTTTAGGAATCCTTTTTGTATCTCTCAGAAAAAGTAATGAGCAGATTGACACATCTCACGAGCTTAAAACTAGCATATCTTATATAATCATCGAAGCCTTAAAATTCCTATGGTAATTCTTAGCGTTTGTGGATCATTTACTCTTAGACAAGCATGTCAAATCACATACTCTAAGAATAAGAACAAACTTTTCAACGGGAGATATGACATTCCCTATCATTACTGATATATATATTACTATGTTTTTAGAAAAACCAAGGAAGAAATATATACGAGAATCATTAACTATCAGTAGCATTATTGTTCTTGATATGTCATTCCCTATCATTACTGATACATATTGCCTTAAGATAACATTCTAAACTGCCCATCATTCTTCTGATCAGACTTTGATTATCATATTATATTATGTGTGTCGTTTTCAATTATTAAATCTTAAGTACATTGTCCTTTTCTTTTCTTCAATTCTAAGTCGTTACTCCCTAATTGAAATTGGATAAACCATACATTTCTCTAATTTATATATTTTTTCCCATGGTCATTTTTTAATAATGGCTTACTTTATAAGTAATTTAATTTAGCTACACTACTTTCGATACCTTTACTTAATAACCAATATTATCAAACACACTATATACAATTCAAAAGCCTCACCCACAAACATTTAAATAATTTAACTTCACATGGAGTATTCTTGGGTTATCATTATGTATTCTCAAAAAAAAATTACGTATCGCACACATAACGCCTCACTTAACATTCTCATAATAAAAGATACGAATCGAGAGTTCATACGTTCAACATCTTAATAAAATATCTTGCACTTAATGTTATAATACAATTATTTTTATTTCAACATATTAGTTAAGCTGTTCAAGGGTAATGCTCGCGTTAGTGTGCGGTGTAACTAGTTACAGAAAAAGTATCCACGACAATATTACGCAATACCAACACCAATATGAATAAGATATAGCAAAAATTGATTTAATCAGTCCCAACTATGGGCACCCTGACAAAAACAATCCCAACTTTAATTTAATATTGTTCAGTCCCAACTTTTAGGGGTGTTTCCCAATAGTAGTCCTAGCAGGTTGCTAACCTGTTGTAGCAGGTAACTTGCTAAAAAAAAAATTCTATGTTCTTCCTCTTCTTTCCTACCTCCTTCCTTCACTGCTTCCTCCTCCTCTCCCCTGCCACCCCACTACGAGCTACCTTTCAATGGGAAACACTGACTAGGCTCTCCGAAGCTAGGCTTCAACATTCTATCTGCATTCCTATGAACCCCATGGTTGATGATGTTTCCAGAAAACCACCAGCATTTAGTGGTTATGAATGTCGCACAACCCTGGCACCACCATTGAAAAGCGCATAATCAGGCCTTCCGTGGCCCGCTGCGTGTTTCTCAACCCAATATCCCCAACATCTTCACCTCTCCTCAACTCATCATACACTCTGACCAAGCCATCTTTTGTCACTTGTCAGCATGAAATTTTTTTTTACGAAAACACACTCTTTATACAACCACCATCATCCATCAACCATACCTAATTCACAACAATCACAAGTTCATAACTCTAATTCCACAAGTCTAAAAAAATACGTCTCAAAAACTTCGAATAATAATCAATTACCACAAAATGAAAATAGAATCAACAAACTAAGTTTAAAATTAGCTCACTAACAATTAAACAAATTATTTCATCCTCAGTAAAAAAAATAAAAAACTCTTCCTGGGTCTCTGCATTTCTTGTTTTATCTTGTGAATATGTATCACATTTTCAGTTTACTTCCTCTGTACAATAAATTGTTACAATTCAGAGGAAGAAATGAAGCTTTAAGAACACCAGAAATTTATCCCTCATTGCTCTCGTTTCTTGAGCTCAGAAGCTAAAACTAATTCAACTGAAAATGGAGAGAACTTACAACCTAAGGAAAACTAATTGTCTAAATAAAAATGACTGAAAACTAAAGTGAGGTATTTATACTTCACATTTATTACATAGAAAAATAATGAAAGAAAAGGAGAGGGTTAATCTGAGCTGGCATTCTGTTAACCAGTTTGTTGCTGCTGTTTTCTGTTGTTTGTTGAGCTGCTCCTCTCTTCATTACTTGTTCCAATATATTCAACACCCCCCCCTTCAAACTAGGCTAGGTGTCAACCATGCCAAGTTTGTCAAGGAGATGATTGAATTGTTGAGAAGGAAGTATTTTAGTGAATACATCAGCAATCTAAGAAGCAGTGGGAAGATATGTAATTTGCAGCAACCCTTCCAAAATCTTATCCCTTGTGAAGTGCACATCAATCTCTATGTGTTTTGTCCGTTCATGGTGAACAGGATTCTTGGCAATGTGTATGGAGCTTTGATTATCACAATGCAAAGTTACAGGCTTCAATTTAGAAATTCCAAGCTCTTCAAGTAACCTTACAAGCCAAGTTACTTCAGCTGCAGCTGCAGACATAGCTCTGTATTCTGCTTCTGATGAACTTTTGGATACAATGCTCTGCTTTTTGGACTTCCAACTTACTGGTGACTTACCTAATAGCAATACATAACCTGAAATTGACCTTCTGGAGTCTAAGCAGGCACCCTAATCAGAGTCAGAGTATGCTTGAAGTGTTAATTGATCAGTAGCATGGAGCAAAATCCCTTGACCAATGGTAGAAGCCACATACATAAGCACATGTTGTAAAGCTTGATAATAAGGAATTCTAGGAGCTTGTAAAAACTGACTTAAGTGCTGCACTGTATAGGATAAATCAGGTCTTGTATGAGTTAAAAAGTTTAGCTTCCCAACTAAACATCTATACTTAGTTGGATCATCATACAAGTCACCCTCATTAGCAGACAACTTAAGATTTATAGGCAATGGAGTAGCTACTGCCTTTGTATTATCAATCCCAGCAGTGAATAATAACTCCTTGGTGAACTTCTTTTGAGTAAGTGAAATTCCAGAATCAAGATACCCAATTTCAAGTCCCAAGAAATAGCTTAACTTTCCCAGGTCTTTAATACTGAAAACAGCATCAAGGTGAGCTTTTATGTCTTCAATGGTGAACAAATCATCTCCTGTGATGATGATATCATCAACATACACAGCCAAAATAGTGATATGACCAGAAGTGTGTTTAATAAAAAGGGAATAGTCATTTTTGGACTGAGTAAACCCTTTCTGTAGAAGCTCCCCTACAAGCTTGGCAACCATTGCCTAGAAGCTTGTTTCAAGCCATATAAAGACTTGACAAGCTTGCAAACTTTGTTCAAAGGGTTTGCAACACCTTTTGGAACTTGCATATAGACCTCCTCTGTTAAATCTCCATGCAAAAACGCATTGTTCACATCTAATTGAAACAAATCCCAACCCTTACAAGCAGCCAAAGCAAGCAAGCATCTTACTGTGGTCATTTTAATCACAGGGGAGAATGTTTCATCATAGTCTATGCCCCCTCTTTGATTGTATCCCTTAGCTACAAGTCTAGCTTTAAATCTTTCGACTGAACCATCAGATTTAAGCTTAATCTGGTAAACCCATTTACATCCTATGGGCTTTTTAGAGGGAGGAAGATCAACAAGAATCCATGTACGATTATGTTGGAGAGCTGAAATTTCTTTATACATGGATGTAACCCATCTGGGATCAGCAACAGCCTCTTGATAAGAAACAGTATCTATTAATTATTCTGTGACTGAAATAGCAACAGCATGCTGAGGAGGTAAATCTGAAAAGGCTACTAAACTGCACCATGTAGAAGGAGTGGATGCAGTGTGACAAACATAATCAGAAAAATGAGAGGGAGGATTGATTGATCTTGAACTTCTTCTAAGAGGGAGAGAAGAACTAATATCAACTATGTGATCAGGTTCAAGTGAAGGGGAAGAGAGATTTGGAGAATTAGGAAGAGAAGAAGAAGGTGTAGGAATAAGAGGATTACTAGCAATAGACAACTGAGAAGGAGGAGAGGAAGGTGATTGAGGCTCAGAAATGTCATAAGTTTCAGGAAGGAACTGAAAAATATCAGGAATATCAATGAAAGAAAGGGGATTATATTCTGTAGAAATGGGTAAGAAAAATTGAAAAGAGGAATCATTTGTGGAGGAAGAAAAATGGAATGGAAAATGTTGCTCATGGAAAATCACATCTCTAGAAACTGTGATTTGTAAGGTATGCAAATTAAGGACTTTATAGGCCTTTTGATTAGGTGGATATCCCAAGAAAACATGAGGGACAACTTTAGGTTCAAATTTTGATATGTGTTGTCTAGGAGTGGACACAAAACACAAAGAACCAAAAGCTCTAAGGTGATCAAGGGAAGGTGGATGACCAAACAATTTCTCATATGGGCTTACATGATTAAGAACATGTAAAGGCATCCTGTTTATTAGGTGTACAACACATAAAACAGCTTCTCCCCAAAACTGCACTGGAAGTTTTGCCTGAAAAAATAATGCTTTAGACACTTCTAAAAGGTGTCTATGTTTGCGCTCCACAACTCCATTTTGTTGAGGAGTGTCAACACAGCTCCTATGATTCACAATTCCATGTGTTAGATAGAATTGCTTAAGTTTACCTTCACACAATTCAGGAGCATTATCAGTTCTTACAATTTTCACAACAGCTTGAAATTGAGTAACAATGTATTGTATGAACTGAGGAAAAATATCAATGACATCAGATTTATGATGTAAGAGAAAAATCCAAGTCATTGGAGTAAAATCATCAACTATCGTCAGGAAGAATCTACAATTATTGTGAGTAGCTATTTTGTAAGCACCCCAAACATCCATATGAAGCAAATGAAAAGCAGCATTAGAAGTGGTTGTACTAGGTGAGAAAGGAAACCAAGTTTGTCTAGCTGCAGGGCAGATCTGACATACACTATCTAGTGTTGTTTTAGGATCAAACATAGGTAACATGTAATGCAGCTGACTAACAGGCAAATGACCTAGCCTTATGTGCCACAATTTGGCCTTATTCACAGCATCATTATGTACAACAATATTAGTTAAAACATCAGAAGAACCTGAACTTGCACTTGAAGCTATTATAGAAGAGTCCAAGTAGTAGAGCCCATGCTGAAGTTTACCAAGAAGCATTGGGCCCTGTATAGAACAAATATCATCAGTGAAAGTGGCAGAACACTTCATATCCTGGCATAGCTTTGCTATAGAAATTAAGTTGAACATAAATTCTGGTACATAAAGTACTTTTTGCAGAACAACACCATTTTTCAGATTGATATTACCAACATGTGTTACTTGAACTTGTTTGCCATTTGGAATGGTAATGTTCTTATCAGTAGTGTTTAACTTGTAATGATTATCAAACAAGGATAGATCATAACACATATGATCACTAGCCCCACTATCCACTATCCAATTTGCATTTAAAGTGGAAGTAAGACAGAAGTTACCTGCCATATGTGCTGTAGAATTGGAAGTGTTTCCAGGTTGTGTATCCATCTTGTGCTGATTCATGAACTGCACAAAAAGTTGATACTGATCTGTGGAGGATGTGCTACTGTCAACTGGTGAATTCTGATCATTATGCTCCTCAAGATGAGCAACAGCAGCTTTCTTATTTCCTCTGTCATTCTTGAAGTAGTTGGCTGGATAACCAACGATTTTATAGCATTTCTGTTTGGTGTGACCAGACATGTGACAATGGTCACAAAAATAGTTGTTCCATCTTCTATATTCACCTCCACCAGAGTTTTGTTTCTCAAAATTGTTCCCTCCAGAGAACCTGTTTTTGTCATTATCAAAATTGTTCCCTCCAGAGAACCTGCTTTTGTCATAATAATCACCAAATCTTCTTTTGACTGCAAATGTCATATTCTCTTCTGTTGTAGTATGAACATGTGACAACTGTTTATGATTCTCCTCTTGCATCAAGAGTCTATAGGCTTGAGAAATAGCAGGTAGTGGAGACATCATCAAGATGCTCCCTCTAATCACCTCATATCCATCATTGAGTCTCATTAAAAACTCCATCAAACGCATGTCTTGTTGTGATTTCAATAACTTCCTAGTGATGCCACAGCTACAACTCTTACACTCACAGATAGGAATAGGTTCAATGGAATCTAATTGATCCCACAACATCTTCATCTTAGTGTAATAACTAGATATACTATCCTGACCTTGTTTCACATCATGTAATGCTTGTTTAAGAGAAAACAACTGTGTGCCAGATGATTGGCCATACCTTTCCTCAAGGTTAGTCCAGATTTCATATGCTGTACTAAAATATAACACACTTCTAGCAATGTTTTGGTCTAAAACTCCAAGCAACCATGAAATTAGCATGTTATTACACCTCTCCCAAGCTTTAAACAAAGCATCATCAGGATTTGGTTTAGAAATCGTTCCATCAACAAATCCGAGTTTATTTTTAGCTGACAAGCTAATTATCATTGAACGCTTCCAATCAGTGTAACTACTTCCATTAAATTGAAGTGAAATCAGTTTCATTCCTGGATTGTCTGATGGATGTATGTAATAAGGAGAGGTAGGATTTTGTGAAGCATCAGTTACAGTTGAGGTTGTCATTTTGCAGAAATTTGTGATTACTTTCAGTTGAATTAGATGAATATCAATGAAGAAATCTGGAAGACTTCAAAAATTGACGATTTGAATGATGAAAAATCAAAGAAACGATGACGAAGATGACGATTATGAAGAAATCAGCGACAATCTCCAGATTAAACAATCAAAATCAAAAAACACTTCAATCAACAATTGATTGAGAGAGCGTATTAAAATCGCAAGAAGAATTCACAGAAAAAGATCGAAGAATTCAAACAACAATCGACTGAAAAAGCGTATTAAAAACGCAAGAAGAATTCAGCGGAAGATCGAAGAAGATTGAGAGAATACCTCTGAATTTTCGATTTCAGAATGAAGAATGAATGACGATTAAACTTCCAGATTCTTACCTGGAAGCTCTGATACCATGTTACAATTCAGAGGAAGAAATGAAGCTTTAAGAACACCAGAAATTTATCCCTCATTGCTCTCGTTTCTTGAGCTCGGGAGCTAAAACTAATTCAACTGAAAATGGAGAGAACTTACAACCTAAGGAAAACTAATTGTCTAAATAAAAATGACTGAAAACTAAAGTGAGGTATTTATACTTCACATTTATTACATAGAAAAATAATGAAAGAAAAGGAGAAGGTTAATCTGAGCTGGCATTCTGTTAACCAGTTTGTTGCTGCTGTTTTCTGTTGTTTGTTGAGCTGCTCCTCTCTTCATTACTTGTTCCAATATATTCAACATAAATAAATAAGCAACGACACCATGCAAATTCATTCAAGAAATACACTAGAATAAAAAAAATTATACAAGGCTCCTACTTTATAGTAGTTCATAAACTAAGTTCAGAATTTTCTTCATTCAACAAATCAACCAAAACAAACTAACTTATACAATCATCTTAATTCTCAACAAACCATGAAAAATACAAGAGAAAAAGGATTACCCAGAGTCGAAGAGGTAGAGATTAGAGAGCAGGAAATGAGGGAGGGGAGGGGAGGTGGGCGCGGAGGGGTTATGGGGCGGTAGGGAAGGGGGATGCCTGGCGGGGGTGGCAGGGGAGGAAGAAGGGAGGAGAGAGAAAGAGGATGAAGAAGATAAGAAATTAAAACAGCAAAAAAAAATTTAAAAAAATACATTTTTTAACCTCCCATATAGGTTACTGGTTAACCTGACCGCTCTTGTAAAACACCCATCAAAGTTGGGACTAGTCAATATTAAATTAAAATTGGGTCTGTTTTTGTCAGGAGAGCCATAGTTGGGACTGACTAAATCAATTTTTCCTAAGATATATGTCTAACTTGCAAATTACTCCCTCTAGTTTTTATTAGTTTACCCACTTCTTTTGTTCTATTTTTGGAACGGTCTCACCAATCGTTTATTATTGTCTTTATCTTCTCACTCTATTTTTCTTGGCCCGCAACATTAACTTCAATACAAATATACAATATGCCAATTAATTAATGCTTTCTCGTCTTTCCTTCTATGACCACATACATATTTCTCCTAAAACTCTGTGTATAAAGAAGTGGGTAAACTAATAAAAAACAGAGGGTGTATTATTAGATGGTGTAACCTTTCTAATGTTAATACTAATACTAATTCATCAACTTCTCCCACTACTACATGAACCAACTTTTTCAAAAGACTAGTCAGCTCATATTGTTAATTATTGCCCAAAAAAGAAAATTATACAAAGGTCCAAATGTTTCTTTTATTATTTTCTACGAGAGCTTTCCAGTATGGAGTAGAAAGCAAGCAAAAGAAAAGAGGGTGGCAAAATCACCAACTTTCCACATTTTTGCTATCTTCAAGCTAAGCATATATGCCAATGCAACAAAATAGTACAAACTATCCAACCAAATTTGTAGCATAAAATTTAATTTTCTTAAGCTAGTACCAGAATCTACATATACATTCTTAAAATATATGGTTCTATGTTTAGCATTTCTTCATCTGCACATCTTCGATAGTTGCATTGGCTAAGGAATCATCAGTCTTTATTACATACAATCTCACTGAGTATATATATAATCTAGATATCCTCGCTATTCATGTTCCTGGATACTCTGCTGAGTTAGCCACTATTTTCAGTTTACATATGAGTGAGTGAGTGAGTGTGCAACTTAGAGTGTCTACATTATTACTTGAGGAGACATGGAAGCTAGTATAAACGGTGGGAAATTTTCGAATGTGAGGCTTCTTTATTTCTATTTTCTGGCCCTTTCATTTACGTATTGTGGTAAGTGTTAAATTTCACTATTATTTAATACCTTTATACCCCTGTTCCTTATAATTTGCCCCATTGTTCTGCTTTCGGGTGTCTTTAAAAGATAGTCAATCTGCCACGTATTACAAACGATCATTAGAGTTTATGACTTTAATCCCACATTTATTATATTTGGTACCACTAATTTTGTCTCTTAACAACTCCATTTAAGGAATTTTTTTTTAAAAAGCAACTTAGCCTAATATAACAAGCAACGTAAAGATCTACATAAAAAAACAACAAAAGGAAGACAATGTGTCAGATTAAGGCCCTGTTTGGCACTAGCGTTTGAGGTAGCAGTTAGCGGTTGGACAAGATTAAAACGCTACTTAAGAAAATTATGAGTGTTTGGTAAGGTAGTGGTTGAAGTAGCGGGTAGCAGTTGAAGTAGATTATGAGTAGCGGTTGTGGAAAGTTACTGGAAAGCCCTAATTGGAAATCAATTGTCAAGGCCATAGTTTTAAATCTGCTAAGGCACTAACCAGATCTTTTTATTATATTATGAAATATTCTTGTTGTGGTTTTGTTTTACAAAAAAATTATCGTTGATGTTGTTCAAATTGTATTTTAACTTGAATATTAGGAATTCATTAGTCTTTTTTTTTTGAGGTACAACATAGAGTCAGGGCATCTTCTCTCAAGGGAAAAAGGAATTCATTAATACTATAGAGTTAGAATTACTCTAAAATTATCAGGAGTATATTATGTTATAATTTATGACTTTGCACCATAATTATCAAAATGCATTATCTCCCATCAAAAAGTTGAGGTTGATAAAATTGTCATTTTATTGTGATTAAAAGGTTTTAACAGTACATTTTCTTAATATTTTGCATAAAGTAGATAAAAATATAGGGTGACCTGCATAATTGGAGCTTGAGTTTTAATTATCTGTGTAAATAAATTACTATAGTGTTTTGTACTGTGTCTTTTGCATAGCACACACTACATGTTCCTAATTTGATTTTACTTCTTTATCTGTTCACAGATGCAAGAAGATCTCTGTTACTATCTAAAGAGCCCTCACATCCTAAAAATCAAGACATAAAACACTTGACAATTTTGGACATGGCAAAGAACTTGAATATGCTAGTAGATGTATCAATAAAAGATTCATCAAATACTGAGTCTTTTGTCAGCTCCCCATTTACTTTACCACCTTATGATTCCTTAGCTCCAATCCCTTTAACTGACAATAACAATTCCCCTCCATTTTGTGTATACCCACCTCCCAATCCACAATCCCCTGCCACCACTTCCCCAAGCCCATTTGACTATAGTCCAACACCACCCTCAAGCCCAACTGAAAGCATACCTACCCCTAACACACCAGAAATATATCCGAGCCCACCTATCATCACTCCTGGGCCTCCAGAGTCCTTTCCTAGCCCACCAATTATCACTCCTGGGCCTCCAGAGTCCTTTCCTAGCCCACCAATTATCACTCCTGGGTCTCCAGAGTATGTTACAAGCCCGCCTTTCGACGAACCAAGTCCGCCTTATTATGAACCAAGCCCACCAAGTGGTGACATTCCTAGCCCACCAGAAGATGTACCATCTCCAATAGGTTTTGAGCCAAGTCCACCAGTTTTTGAACCACCTGTAGTATATCCACCACCAACAACACCACCACCATCTAGAAGCAGGGGACATGGATCAGGTAGTGTTTGGTGTGTTGCAAAACCATCAGTACCTGACCCAATTATTCAAGAGGCTATGAATTATGCTTGTGCATCTGGTGCTGATTGTGATCCTTTACAAACAAATGGACAATGTTATCAACCTAACACAATTTTAGCACATGCTTCATATGCCTTCAATAGTTATTGGCAAAGGACTAAAGTTGCTGGGGGAACTTGTTCTTTTGGAGGGATTGCCATTCTGGTTACTGTAGATCCAAGTAAGTTTACTTTTAGTCCCTCTGTTCTTATTCGTTGTTCGTAGTTGCTTTATTTTTTACGTTCTTTGATGGACATTTTATCCTATTAATATTTTTTAGTATTGAAAAAATGATATATTGAACATATACATTAGAACATATCTAACAAATTTTCACACGATGTTTTCAACTCTACAATGGTGACAAACAATAGTAAAAATTAGGGTTCTATGACCTACTTGTTATGTTTTTGAAAATTAAATAGGAATTAAGGGAGTATGTAATTGTTATAATTATTCAAATCGACATTTTTTATTGCCAAAATTTGCGTTTTTATAATTTTTTATTCAAATTCAAAATTAGTCAATTCCCTCCTATTATTACACACACTAATTGATTAATGGTTAAATTCTTTTTCACATCTTTGATCCAATATATTTTATATTTGAAAAACATATTTGATCCAATATTACTTTTAAGCTATTTGCAGTGAAACATAAGTCTAGCTTCTATTTTTTTTTTTTTTGATAATTTCAATTGTATTTCATTAAAATTCAAGAGATCAAAGACCTCTACTCAAAACAAGGTATCCACTCATAAGAGAGGATTTTTATAGTGTGTAACACACCCTGTAGACAGGAGTTCCTTAACCTCCGTCAAAAGAATACAATGATACCATAGATAATGGCGAAAATGGGGGGAGTCAAGATAAGCATACATACAACTAAAAAAAGCCAGCTAGGCATAGACGCCCATTACAATGCTGGGCTTTACAGACCACTTGAGTCTAGAATTCAAAGCCAAGCCACAAAGTTATCACGGCGAGCAAGTCCCTGCTTTGCGAGGGCATCCGCCACTTGATTTGATGACCTTCCTTGTAGACTATATTGATATCCATCTCTTTATTGCACGACGATCTAATGAAATTGAGTTGGAAACCAAGATTCCAAGGACCACCCTTTTCCTCATTACACCAAGCCACTGCATTAGCCGAGTCCGACTCTATAACGAATTTTGAATTTTTGAGAGCGGCATTAGCCCATGTGATTGATAAGGCCCTATGGATTGCAAGGACTTCAACACTGTTTATCTCCATGGGCGGTATTGGGGTGGAGAATACACATATGAAATGCCCCATATGATTTCGAAGCACGCCACCAATCGCTGCTTTATTGAGGTTGGAATTGTAAGAAGCATCTACATTCCATTTTAGAAGATCGCAGTTCGGGGCCACCCAAATAGCCGCCAATGGATCAGGCGTCTTTGGAGGCTGCATCACACCACCTCCCCACTGTAAACATTTTGGGCTTCGTTGTATATCAGGAGGCGAGTATGGGAATACATCAACCCATCCAGAAATCCACCAACCCAGCCTTAATTGATTTAAATCACAAACACATGAAGGAGGGGATGATATCTTTTCAAAGATGCGAGAATTACGTTCTTTCCATATCGACCATAGGATTATGAAGAACATAGCCAACTAAACTTTCTTGAAGAAAGGAGATTTTATGGGGATATCCATTGATTATATGCGTCACGCAAGGTATCAGGGAAGCACCAACTGATATTCCATATTCCAAGCCACCAATTCCAAATATGGGAAGCAAATGGGCAGTGAAGAAATAAGTGATTATGATGCTCAGAGGATGAATTACAAAGCCCACATAAATCTTCACTTGGGGGTATGATTCCAAGAGAAGCCAGTTTGCTTTTGGTATTTGTTCGGCCCAAGAGTGAAGTCCAGACAAAGATCTCTATACGGTGCGGCACAAGGCCGACCCAAATGCCTTTGATTGCATCAATTTGAGGAGGGAAGGTTGCTTTCGCCAATTCGAGAGAAAAGGATTTTGCTGTGAATTTGCCAGATTTGTGATAAGTCCAAATGAGGGAGTCTTGCTTCCCAGGCGCAAGAAAGACCTGTTTTAGCAACTGCAATAATCTTTCTTTTTCTTCTATATCACGAGGCCTAAGTTCGCGGGCCCAAGTGAAGGACCAGGCCCAGTTCAGGCCGTCCCAGAATCCAACTGAAGCAACTGGTGATGGATCTAGCTTCTATTATAAACGGTTATGAATACCTCTTGTCCTCCTCCATTTCTTTTTAAGTGACTTGTTTTCTTTATTTGGAAATATCACAATGAGTGACCCACAATTCAAAATGGATAAAATAAACTTCCACTTATTTACAAAATTGCCACCTCTTATTTACAATATTGAATATTTTCACCTATTTTTACTTTATTCACTTAATATCCCCTTAACCATGTGGTCCCAACTTTCTCTCTCTACACTCTTTTGTGTTGCCTCTCTCTCTCTCTCAGTCACTTAAAAAGAAACGGAGGAGGAAGTACATTGATTACCTAGGTTATCCTTTTTCTTTTGAGAACTCCCATGAGTTTCTTTATTTTTCTTTTCAGCAGTATGGACATAATAAGAGTTATAAGTACTTTCTTCATTTTCTTGTCCTTTGTTCTAGTACCAAACAATACTCTGAAAAGAAAAAGAAAAATTTCAAGTAGCACATTACATTACTATAACGGCAATATATGCTCAAATCATTGAAGATGATAAAGGTAAAAACAAAAAAGAATAAATGTATATAGCTAACCTTTCTTTTTCATAACTTCGCAAGTGATCGATGTTTAGCAACACATGTTAATTTGTGTTCTCTAATATTTTTTTTCAATTAAAGTATAAAGTAGTGTGAAACAATGAAAGAGATAAAATGTTGAGGAAGAACCCAATGCTTCCATTAAGCAGTAGGGCAACGTTATATATACTTGTTTACAAGACTAAACTAACTCCTACATTATAGGTAACAAATCAACTAAAATATCTCCCAAATATTATCCTACCATAACTACTATATACAGAATCAATCAACAATATTAAGAATATTTGACTAATATTCTCAATATTCTTTCACTCCCCCTCAAGTTGGAGCACTTGGTAAACCAAGTCCCAACTTGCCCTCTAAATAACGGAATGTCTCGCCTCCGAGTGCCTTAGTAAATAGATCCGCTATTTGCTCCTTGCTCCGAACATGTGACGTGATGATCGACTTGTCTACCATGTATTGCCGTATGAAATGGCAATCTATTTCAATATGCTTAGTTCGATCATGAAATACGGGATTCTTTGCAATGTGTAATGCCGCTTGGTTATCGCAAAATAGTTGCATTGGCTGAGTATGAAACACACCCAATGACGCAAGAAATGCTCGTAGCCAAATTAATTCACTAGTGACTGCGGACATGGCTTTGTACTCTGCCTCCGCCGTGGACTTGGACACGGTTGCCTGCTTTTTTGTTTTCCATGAGACCGGTGTATTCCCGAGTGCCACAAAATAACCACCGACCGATCTCCTTGTAAGTGGACAACTTGAATAATCTGAGTCGCAATAACCCCGTAGCTGCAAGTCACAGTTTTTATCAATAATTATTCCCTTGCTCGGATTCATCTTAATGTACCGCACCACTCTTAATGCCGCGTCCCAATGTTCCTTTCGGGGCTCGTGAACGAATTGCGAAAGGATGTGAACTGCGTACACAAGATCAGGCCTTGTGATCGTCAGGTATACTAGCTGCCCAACGAGTCTTCTGTATTTCATAACATCGTTCAAGACATTCCCTCTCGCCAAACCCAATTCATGGCGCTGCTGCATCGGAGTGTGAACTGGTTTGGCTCCTTTCATTCCCGCCTCATCAATAATTCCCAAGGCATATTTGCGCTGATTTAGGAACAATCCGTTCCTTCCCTGATCAACTTCTATCCCAAGGAAAAACTTAAGTTTCCCCAGCTCCTTTACTCCAAACATGGAGTGCAAAAAGGATTTAAAAACGATACACGCAGAATTGTTGTTGCTCACAACAACCATATCGTCAACGTAGACCAAGACTCCAATGAAAACTTCATCTTTATTGTATGTAAATAGAGAATAATCAGCCAATGATTGAATAAAACCATACCTCTTTAACGAATTTGTCAATTTTGCAAACCAATTCCGAGAGGCTTGTTTCAATCCGTATAATGACTTGAGTAGCTTACATGTCTTGTTCGTTCCACTGACATCAAAGCCTTGTGGAATTTTCATATAGACCTCTTCCTCTAAATCTCCATGCAAAAATGCGTTGTTCACATCCAACTGTTCAATTAACCATTTCTTTGCAACTGCTACTGCTAATAAACACCTCACACTCGTCATTTTCGCAACCGGTGCATAAGTGTCATGATAATCTACTCCTTCTACTTGAGTGAAGCCTTGAGCTACTAGTCTAGCCTTGTATCGCTCTATGCTTCCGTCCGCCTTGTATTTGACCTTGTACACCCATTTGCATCCAATGGGTTTCTTTCCTTGTGGCAAATCAACCACCTTCCAAGTTCCATTACTCTCAAGCGCATCGATCTCCCTTTTCATGGCCTCTCGCCAATGCTTGTCTTTTGCCGCTTCATGGTAATACTTTGGCTCCTTTATCTCATCAATTTTTGCCATGTATAACCTGTGAGAGTTAGTGAAACAATTGCTAATAACATAGTTAACCATACGATAACGAGTACCTGTCCGTTCGAGCGGTGATTGGATTGAGCGAGCATCGTCGATGGAGTTTATAATTCTCGTGGATTTGCAGTAATAATCTCGCTTCCAAGCTAATTCAAAACGCTCTCGAGCACCCCTGCCCATCCTTTCTGTTTCGAGACCTTCCTGCGCGCTTAGATCGATCCTACTTGTCTCGCCTTTGTTTGGGGTACCCGGATCAGTGTCGCTATGTTCTGGTATAGTACTACCGTTAGTAGTGGGTGCAGGAACGCAAGTAGTTTCAATCTCATTACATTCACTTGTACTCCCTCTTACTGCGACCACTTCATGCTCTCCTGTACTCTCATGCGTAATTTCCTCTTCCCAGGTGTTCATGCCCAAGGAGTTGTCATGATGATGAAGGTTATTTGAAGTACTATGATTTGGCGGATTATGGCTAGTACTAGTATTAGGATTACTATTATTATTAATATCACCAATTTTATCATAAGGAAAAACATGTTCATAAAAAGTAACATCCCTTGAAACAAAAACTTTCTTATCTCTTAAATCATATACCTTCCATCCTTTCTTGTTGTGAGGATATCCTATAAACATGCACCGTTTCCCGCGCTCATCGAACTTGTCTCGGGGTTTATCGTTATTATGAACATAGCAAAGGCAGCCTAGGATTTTAATCCCACTCAAATCGGGTTTCTCATTATAAAGTAACTCATACGGAGTCCGTCCCTCAAGTAAACGAGTGAGTGTACGGTTAATAAGATAAGCAGCCGTCATAGCACATTCTCCCCAAAATTGTAAAGGCAAATTAGCTTGGAATCATAAAGCTCTTGCTTTCTCTAAAATGTGTCGATGTTTCCGCTCGATCCTGCCATTTTGTTGAGGTGTATCAGTATTACTAGTCCGGAAAATTATCCCTTTTTCCTCATAATAATATTTCATGGGTCCAGATAATAACTCCGTTCCATTGTCACTTTGGATGACTTTCACTTCCTTATTAAATTAAGTTCTCACCATTTGACAAAAAACTCTCAACAATTCACCTGCCTCACTTTTTTCTTTCATCAAATATACCCACACCGCTCTACTATAGTCATCGACAATGGTTAAAAAATAACGAGCCCTCGATAGACTAGCAACACGATATTTACCCCATATATCACAATGAATAAGTCCAAACAAAACATCGCATCTCTTTTTATTCAAACCAAAAACCAAACGTTTGTGTTTTGCGCGACAACAAGGATCGCAAACATAACTGGAATCCAAAACTAAATTGCCATTAATTAAAAGGGAAAAACGAGACAAAATGTTATTAGACGGATGTCCTAACCGCTTGTGCCAAAGACAAGCATCCTCCTGTTTTACAGTCTTTGCTACGGTCTCCTTCTTCAATCCACGAAAAATGTATACTCCATCTTGTTTTTCACTCGTCCCAATCACCGTCCGCATAGACCGGTCCTGCATTACACAATGATCAGAATGAAATGTTATTAAACAATTTGTTTCTATTATCAATTGCTGAACGGAAATTAGGTTGCAAGTTAATGACGGAACAAACAAGACATCTTTTAACACAAAGTTTTCCCCAAGTCTGACTTCTCCATGTTCACGAGCCGCTATGCTTCGTCCATCTGGGAGTCCTACCATCGACTTCCCTTCTGTTCGGACGTTAATTAAACACTCTCGTGTACCCGTCATATGATGAGAGCAACCACTATCAATTAGCCATTCACGATCAATTGTAACATTCATACCTGACTGCTTTTCTGTACCTTCAGCGCTTGGGGTGAGCAACGATCGAAGCTTAACAATCTCATCTTCTGTGAATGGAATGTTGACAGTCTTGTTCTCGCCTTCCTTCGATGGTGTTCCAACTGCATTAGCACGGTGATGACTGGATTGGCCACGGTCATTACCACGGCCTCCTCCTCTTGTTCCAATGCCTCTGCCTCCCCTGCGTCCTCGACCCCTGCCACGAGCTCGAATGGTTTCGTATCCGTGTTTCTCGTAGCAAGTGTTCTCCGTGTGGTAGTATTTTTCGCAGTGGGTACATTGGAGTGGTTCGTCCTCCTTGTATTCTGTTCGACTGAATCCACCACGAGTGCTCCTATTCGAATCATTACTCCTGACTGCCATGGCTGCCTCGTTCTTCTCCTCTGTGTTCTGTGTGACAGCCACATGCCTTTCTTCCCTAAGAACTAGAGCATAAGCCCTAGATAATGTGGTAATTGGATCCTCCATCAAAAGAGTAGTGCGCAAGTTTCCGTATAATCTCCGGTCAAGGCCCATCAAGAATTGATGGACTTTTTCTTCTTCGCGTTCTTTGGCTAAAGACGTTGCTGCTCCGCAAGTACATGTCGAAGCCTTGCTATAATTGGCGAGTTCATCCCATATCGCCTTCAAACGAGTATAATACTCAACGACAGATTCTCGCCCTTGTTTGCATTCGCTAAGGTCACCCCTTAATTGGTGCACCCTGGGAGCGTTTCCAGCCGTATAGCGATCTCGTAATTTGGCCCAAATTTCTGCTACAGGCGCCATAAAGGCAATACTTGCGTGTAGTTTCGTATCTATTACATTCCGAAGCCATGCTTTCAACATGGCATTACATTGTTTCCAAGCCACCATTTCTAAGTTATATTCTCCTTCATCTCCCTTCGGTTGTGTGAATGTTCCTTCTACAATCACTAATTTGTTTTTCGCATCAAGACCGTTCTTGACTGCTTCCGCCCATAATTCATAGTTTTCACCATTAAAAATGATTTGTGTGAGTAATAAACTGGGATTATGTGATGGGTGGAGATAGAGAGGGGAGCTCATAGGAATAGATTTCATTTTTTTGTTATTATTAGGTAGTGCTGTATTTTCCCCACTCATTGATTGGATCGAAAAAAATGCTCTGGTACCATGTGAAACAATGAAAGAGATAAAATGTTGAGGAAGAACCCAATGCTTCCATTAAGCAGTAGGGCAACGTTATATATACTTGTTTACAAGGCTAAACTAACTCCTACATTATAGGTAACAAATCAACTAAAATATCTCCCAAATATTATCCTACCATAACTACTATATACAGAATCAATCAACAATATTAAGAATATTTGACTAATATTCTCAATATTCTTTCAATCAATCAAGTTGTTTTTCTTGTTTGGTTCAAGAGTTGTAATCCATGAGATCTAACTCTATTTCATATTAAAGCTAAGGATTTCAATGTTCACTATAAACGAAGATGAATTTGCACCAATCATCAATATATATATATAAAGGAGGAACTTTTCAGGAGCATAGGAAGCTCCTCAAGATTTCGAGGCCATAGAGCGCGCCACGTAGGATTGTCACGTCATTAAATTTAATTTTATCTTTTACAAAAAGAGTTCTACATAGATTTAAATAAGTTTTAGATAAGCAAAAATTAGAGTTTGATTTTGAATGAACAACCTAAATTATCATATTATGTAAAATGCGTATAACTTTTGCTACGTAATTCGGAATATTACGATTTTTGTACCATTGGAGCGCACTCGAAATATGCTTCGAAATAACATCCATTTACAATATAGTTATGCAACTTATGAAATAGAGTGTGCCACGTAGGATTGCCATGTCATCATTTCAATTTTTTATTTTTATTAAAAAAATAGAGTTGTACACATGTATAAGGAATTTTGGATAAATGAATATTATTTATTATTATAATAATAATTAAATAATAATAATTAGATTTATAATAATAATAATAATATTTATAATAATAATAATAACAATAATAATAAAAATAATAATAACAAATTGAACTGAAATTAACTGAACTGAAATTAAATTAATTGAAATTAACCGAACTGATGTGAAATTAAATTAACTGAAATGAACTGAAATTAACTGAACTAAACTGAAATGAACTGAAAATAAGTCCAAAAGAACAGGACTTTTATCTTAGAAAAGTTGGCAAAAGCTAAGATAAAAGAAAAGGGTTGATGTTTATCGCAAAGAAGTATGCTTATCTTAGAGTGCCTCAAATAATTATGACCTATCGTATAGCTATTTATGTTTTCCGATCAAACTTCAGACTTATCAATATAATGTTGAGTTTTGATGTGGAGCAGAAAACTTCCTTTTCCACCTATAATATTTAGTTCCAATCGACCCAATTTCAAGAGTTATGGAAAGGCATCAACGTTCCATATACAATATAGTTTTACAACTTATGGAAAAAAATTTATTTAGATGAAACAATAACGTATTATTTATTCTTTATTTTAAATACATATAAAAATAACTATAAAAATAGCGTATTATATGTGACAATATCAATAATATCTTTCAAAATCATACTTTTAAAAATTGAATTATATAAAGATAAAAAAATACACATCTGTAATCTTGAACCTATAGCATACTATGGTGGCATTACATGAAGATTCAAATGAAAATTTGTCAACGACATTGCAGAGGTATTATGCAATTGACTTATTATATTATTCCTAGAATATGTATTGTATACATAATTATTTATGTTTGTCTTTTCCATATATCTATACGTCAACACATGTATAAGGAGTTTTGGATAAATAAATATTTTTTATTATTATAATAATATTTAAATAATAATAATTAGATTTATAATAATAATAATATTTATAATAATAATAATAACAATAATAATAACAATAATAATAAAAAACTGAACTGAAATTAACTGAACTGAAATTAAATTAACTGAAATTAACCAAACTGATCTGAAATTAAATTAACTGAAATGAACTGAAATTAAATGAACTAAACTGAAATGAACTGAAAATAAGTCCAAAAGAACAGGACTTTTATCTTAGAAAAGTTGGCAAAAGCTAAGATAAAAGAAAAGGGTTGATGTTTATCGCAAAGAAGTATACTTATCTTAGAGTGCCTCAAATAATTATGACCTATCGTATAGCTATTTATGTTTTCCGATCAAACTTCAGACTTATCAATATAATGTTGAGTTTTGATGTGGAGCAGAAAACTTCCTTTTCCACCTATAATATTTAGTTCCAATCGACCCAATTTCAAGAGTTATGGAAAGGCATCAACGTTCCATATACAATATAGTTTTACAACTTATGTAAAAAAATTTATTTAGATGAAACAATAACGTATTATTTATTCTTTATTTTAAATACATATTAAAATAACTATAAAAATAGCGTATTAAATGTGACAATATCAATAATATCTTTCAAAATCATACTTTTAAAAATTGAATTATATAAAGATAAAAAAATACACATCTGTAATCTTGAACCTATAGCATACTATGGTGGCATTACATGAAGATTCAAATGAAAATTTGTCAACGACATTGCAGAGGTATTATGCAATTGACTTATTATATTATTCCTAGAATATTTATTGAATACATAATTATTTATGTTTGTCTTTTCCATATATCTATACGTCAGATCTTATTCTTTTTTCCATAAACTTAATTCTACTAAAACTAATTGGAAAAACAAGGTTCACATTTCTAGACTTTTTGGGTCATGGATCATAAAAAAGGGGAAAGTTTGATATCTTGATATGGTCATGATTGATGCAGAGGTTTTTTTTTTCTCTTGAATAATATTTTCGATTATTAGTAGTGGTTAGTTTTATATTTAATTAAATTTATCCATGATACCATCATTATGATCAAGTTTTTTGGCTTTCCCATCTTCCATTGTATATGCGTTATGTGCTATATTAAAAGTTGAAGTTGAGGCTGACACTCATGTATTTCTCTATTCTTTCTGTCCTACATCTATTAAATTATTACCCTCTACTTTCTTAAAAAACCATTCGAGTATTTTTCATGTTAAAACCGTGTTAGCTATTGTTAGTCATACCAATTATTAAAAAATATAAAATTTATACATCGCAATAACAAATCTAGAAATTAGAGTATAATGACAAATACTTTATCCGTTCTTTTTCTACTACAACAATGGGTTTGGGCATAGTTTTTAAGGAAATGAAGAAAATGGGTAGTTTAGCATAGAGGTACCCCTTTAATTAAATAGAGTAGGATAAGTAAATCCTTAATAAAGTAAATGCAACTTTATAAGACAACTTGAATAACTAATGATGGTTTTATTAACATAAAGTAAAGACAATATTGTCAAGTATAGTTGTTTTATTTTTACCAAAAGTAGAATGGTCCCAATAGATGAAACTACCCAAAGTGGTAATTGTTGCAGTGAAAAAGAACGGAAGAAGTATGTAAATACAATGGTGTTGAAAAATCTCATTTCATTAGCAACACAAAATCAACAATGTTAACAAAAAATTTGCAAAAAAATAAAATAAACAACAACCCGTGCAATGCACGGGCTTCAAAACTAGTAACTGTATATAATTATATTTTCGATGTTCCATAAATAAAGTTGCGAAAATGTTTAGTAATGTTAATGATGTTACAATTTCCATAGGTATATCTTTGAAAAAAAAAATAGTAACATATCAATGTTATTATGTAATATGTATTGTCCACAATTATGAGAGGCAAACTTGAAATGCTTTGAGATTAATCATTAACCCCACATTACATGCAAAATTATGTAATAATTAATATCATGATCAATAATATAATTTAATGAAATTACTTTTTCATGTACTTGCAGGTTCACAAGGATGTCATTTTGACAGTGTTTAATCAGCAGAAGCGCAGATGTAATTGTGATCCAACTTCACCTCACTACATCAAACAACATATAACAAGGTTCTTTTTTGAGAAAAATAATGAATCAATACAAATTAGAATTTTCAAAGGCTTCAATGCTTCATAAGCATCCTTTCCCATGGAATGTGGAAACGGGTATAAGTTTTGTACTTAAAAGTAGATTCAAGAGGAACGTTTTGTAGCCATTGAATTACTAAATATTTCTTATTTTCAGTAACAATTATGAAAGAAAATTAGGACATATTTTCATGTATATTTTATTTACGGGGATAAAAGCTAGTAAAATATACATATTGTAAATTGTAATGATATGCTTCCTTAGTACAAAGGATATATTTTCAGTTTCCATGTATGCAACTTTGAGCAACAAAAATATCTTTAGATTCTGTAGAGCAATTTTTTATATAAAAGAGCGATTACTTTTTTAAAATATATATTGGGATGAATCTAACAAAATTACAAACAAATATGCTTTTCTTTACATGTAGATAATATAAGATTGATAAAAGTAGACTGGGAGAATATATAGTGACTACAAAAAAAATGATAAATATAGAAAAGGATGAAACAACTTGATATATCTTTCTCAATTATGGTCCATTTGTATGTTATCTATTATAGAAGATCGTCTAACACGAAATGAGTCTTTAGTGACTGAGATAACTGACGTCAGCAACTAAAACAGTACATAGAGACACAATATTAAGTTATGTGGTTTAGCTGTTGTGAGCTGCTATGAGAGTTTTGGATGATTGACAGCTCAGCTCAACCCTCTTATTTCCTGTTATTGAGTTTGTTAGAGATGTAAAAAGTTAGTTACAAGTTTGTTAGAACAGTAGTTATATATATATACCACATTATAGCTTTGTAATAGTCAGATTTTGGAGAAATAATATTTCACTTTCTTTCTTTAATTTTACGCTCTAAATTTCTCCCTAGATTTTCTCTGTAATTCATAGCTGATTGAATTCACATGGTACCAGAGCTAAAAAGGTTGAAGGATTAATCAATACATTGATTGAAGATCAGAATCTTCAGCATTTTCTTCAGTTCATCTGATTTTTCATCTTCCTGTTGAACTTAGCTAAATTTCCTTATAATCTTTGAAATTTCCTCTGAAATTTTCTGCAATGGAAGAAGTTTCTTCTGGACAACAGAATTCAACCAATTCTACTCCAATTGGTTATGCTGATCAATATTTCCAAGGTTCTGGAGATCATCCAGAACAATAACTTGGATCTCACAAGTTTAATGGAAATAATTTTCTCAGCTGGAATCGTGTGATTCGTATGGCTCTTGGAGCAAAAAAAAGTTGTGTTTTATTGATGGATCAAGCAAGAGACCTGTTGTTGATGATCCAAATTTACAGAAGTGGATCAGGAATGATTATATGGTTCAATCATGGATCATAAATTCCATAGATAAGATAATTTCTGAAGGATTTTTGCTACAACAATCTGCATGCCAACTATATGAAGAAATTCTTGAGAGGTATGGACAATTAAACGCTCCTCAGTTGTTTGAATCACATCAGAAATTAACTTCAATTCAACAAGATTCATCTTCTATAGTTGAATATTATTCTCAATTGAAGAGAGTTTGGGATGAAATCCAACTGTTAGAGGCATTTCCAGACTGTGAATGTGGAGCATTGAGTAATTGTTCTTGTGGATTACTTAGGAAAGTTCTTGCTGCTGATCAAAAACAAAAACTCATTCAATTTTTTGCTGGTTTGAATCTTGATTATGCTTCATCTAAGACTAATATTCTGAGCATGGATCCATTACCTACAGTGAATAAAGCTTATTATATTATGTTGCAAGTAGAGAAACAGAATAAGCTTAGTGAAAAACAGCAAGTTTCTTCTCAAATTGGTGCTTTTGCATCTATGAAGCAAATTATTCATCCATCTCCTTCTTATAACACTGGTGTTAAGAGAGATTTTAAGAAGTTCAAGGCAGAAAAACATGATAGAAAGTGTACTCATTGCAAGAAGCTAAGACTGGTCACACTATTGATCATTGTTAGTTTCAAATTGAATGGAGTCATTCCTAACTGGTTCATTATTATGAGAAGTAAACAACCTGGAGGTTCAAGAATGGCAGCAAATGTTTGTGAAATGTCTACTGATGATTTTGTAGCTGATAATCCATTAGAGTTTGAGACTCAGCCCTCTAAGCAAGAAGCTAAAGTAGATTCATCATTGGTGAATGTTGTGTATAAGGAGATGATGAAGAATCAATCTGCAATTGGAGAGAGCTCTTCTCATTCTATCAACTTTGCAAGTACTATATCATTGTTTCTAATGCTGAAACTTTGCATTCTTCATACAGTCACCTGGATTGGATTGTGGATATAAGTGCAACGGATCATATGATCTGTGATAAATTAATATTCCTTGATTTAAGGTCTTATCTCAACCTACACTAGTGGAAAAAAAGCCCATCGGATCCGGTCAAAATCGGGCTTACATATCCGGTTTTGGTCCGGAGCGGTTGGCAAAAGTCAACTGCTCCTGTTGAAAACCAACATGTAATACTAGAAGTTTCATACTATATAAACTTGCACTGGAAAATTACGAAATTATACAAGCTCTAGATTTGTAAAATTTACAGAGAAGATACCCAATAACCAACATGTAATATAATTTTCAGAGGAGATACCCAATATTGTAAGCTCTAAAATTTATACAAACTTGCATTGGAAAATTACGAAATTATACAAACAGAGCTATTCAAAAAAACGTACAATAAAGATTTGTAAAATTATAAACAAGCGAAAATTACAAATTAAATAAACTAAATATACAAAAACGAAAGCCTAGCTAAAAAAAACAGATCTAGAATTACAAACGAAAATTGTGAGTCTAATAACAAAGAAATAACGAAATAAGTTTGTCCATATATCTAGAATTACAAATGAAAATAAAAAAAAACTCAGATCTGGTGAACGACAACGAAAAACCTCAAACGCGTTGAACGACGAACGAAAAACCTCAAACGCCTTGAACGACGAGCGAAGATTGACAGAGAAGAGGCGAGCGACGAACGATGGTGAACGACGAGCGATGGTGAGGGATGAACGACGAACGAATTCGAAGATTGTAAATCGCCTCCAAGAAGAATCGACGAATTGCGACAGCGGATGAGTGAGGGATGAACGACGAACAAATTCGAAGATTGTGAATGTGGGGGGGAAATGAATCGCGATGGCGGATGAGTGAGAGAGAGAGGCAGGGGATGGAAGATGATGAGAGAGAGAGAGACAGGGGAGGGAAGATGAGAGAACCAGAGAAGCGTGGGGGGGTTAGGGTTTAGAATGGGGTAAGAGAGGCGGAATGGGGGGTTTTATTCGTGGGTTAGGTTTTATTCGTGGGCTAGGATTTATTCGTGGGATTTTGAGAAAAAATGGTTGATTAACCGATCCCGTCATGCGAATCGGATCAGTTAACAGAAAACGGATCAGTTTTCTGTTAACTGATCCGGTTCACTCAAGGACCGGATCCTTTAGTCAGCCCAAGTTTCCATCCCAAATTTTCGGGGATTTACGAATCCGGTTTTGCCATAACCGGATATGTTATCTTGTGACATATAGCATTTTTTCCACTAGTGCTATTAAAATTGGTTTACCAAATGGTAAACTCAAATTGGTAACACATATTGGTTATGTCCCTCTCACACCTAACATTCATATTTCAAATGTGTTTTTGCTTCCAGACTTCAAACATAATCTCCTCTCTATTGGCAGATTGTTAGATGAACATCATTTGCTAGCTAAATTCACTCCTAATTCCTGCATTTTTCAGGACCTTACAACTAGCCAAGTCAAGGCAGTTGCAATCAGTAAAGCTGGCTTAAACAAGTTTCAATATGATTTCTCTACATCATGTTCAACATCTGTTCAATTGAGTACTGCTTTACATGCTCAAACTTCTTTACCTTCATAAGTTGTTTGTCATTCTAGACTAGGGCATCCCTTTGTTCATAAGATGAATAAAATGAAATCCTTGTTTGATCGTAACATTTCCTGTTCTTTTGATTGTGAAGCTTGTGTGTTTGCTAAGATGCATAAATTTCCTTTTCCTATATCTGAATCTCATGCTACTGCTCCTTTTCATTTGCTACATGTAGATTTATGGGGCCCTTATAGACAATCTTCTTTGACTGGTGCTACTTATTTCCTTACTCTTTTGGATGATCACACTAGAGTAACATGGCCACATTTTGTTCATTCTAAAACAAAAGTTCCTATTATTCTTTCTCACTTCCTAGCTTACATTGAAAATCAGTTTGGCATGCATTTGAAAATGATTAGGAGTGATAATGGGACAGAGATTATCCAGCATTCTTGTGCTCAATTGTTTGCTAACAAAGGCATTGTTCATCAAAAAAGCCTTTCTGGCACTCCCCAACAAAATGGGAGAGTGGAAAGGAAACATAGGCATTTGTTGGACACTGCTAGAGCTATTAGATTACATGCTCATTTACCCTATAGTGAATCCTGATGTGAGTCCAGACTATTATGATGATATTCCCATATTTTCTACTCCTTAATTCATCTTCTCTTCCTACTTCATCATCTCACATATCTTCTCCTTCTCTTCCACATCCAAATTCACCTATTATTTCTTCTCCTTCTACTGAGTTCACAGAATCAGAACCTTCTGAACACTCTATTGTTCCTATTACATCACCTACACTTCACCCTCCTATTATTCCTAGAAGATCTACTAGCTAGGCGCATACAACCACATGCTAAACTAGTTGATTTCATTGTTAATTTACCTACTATTCATCATAACTCCACTCCTTCCTCATTTGAAACAACTTCTCATAGTTTTTCTGTTTCTTCTTCTCCTATTTTTTCCACCTATACTGAAGAGCATCTTGCTAGTCTTGCTACTATTCTTTCTACTGATGAGCCTGCAAACTATAAACAAGCTAGTAAAGATCACAAGTGGATTGAGGCTATGATATTAGCCTTAGAACACAATGAAATTGGGATCCTTTTCCCTTACCTGGAGGCAAAAGAGCCATAGGATGTAAACGGGTTTTTAAGACCAAGTTTAATCCTGATGGATCAGTATAAAGATGTAAAGCACGTTTGGTTGCAAGCTGATACGCTCAAGTTATACGATGTTCTTGTGGCATTTTAGGTGCACATTGCTAAGGGATTTGTTCGTAATTGTTAAGGTTTGCATATAAATCATCCTTAGCGGAAGTTCGGAGTTTTGCGATATAAGTTGTGTTAATGTCATGCATTCCGAGCTTCCAAGGTGAAATGCATTTGAGCCGAGCATCGCAAGCCACAAGCTCGCCAAGCCAAGCCCAAGCCTCGCCCATCCAGCAGCACACGCAAGCATGCCCAGCACCACGTCTGCCCAGCAAGCTCTACCGCAAGCCTTGCGCGCGCCCAGCAGCCTCGCATCGCCAGCATTGCCCAGCTCGCACAGCCCAGTGCTCATCGCAGCAGAAGGCCCGCCCGGCACGCATGTCGCGACTCGCGACAAGGCTCGCGACTCGCGAGCCCCCGCCCTCGCACCTCGCGAGGATTGGCGCGACTCGCGACGGCCTTTGCCAAAAAATGTGTGCGGTTTGGCAGTGCGATCTTCGCGACTCGCGATCAGTGGCGCGACTCGCGACGCTTAAGTCGGCTTGGGGCCACGATTTTGTGCGGGGTTTAAATGCTTCCTAAAACCTAATTTTTGAGGGAGACGAAGAGGAGTACGAAGAGGAGAGTTGAAATGTAGACCTTGGAGTGGCAAGCTTGAGGGGAGAGAGAGGATACTCCTCTCCTCATCCTTCCTTCTTCATGATTCTCTTTTCATCTTTCCTTCTTCATTTCTCTTTGTTCTTCATTTCTTATTTCTTTGTTTTTCATTTCCTAGTTTTAGTTTTCATTTATTAGTTTAGTTTTTAGGGATTTCAATGTTGGATTTGGTTTTTGCTATCGGATTGTAGCTTGAACTGTTCTTGAAGAAATTAACATGAAGCTTCAACCGTTATTGTGAGATCTTTCCTCTCTTTCTCTTTTCCTTGATTATGGTTCAATTTCTATGCTTGTGATTTATGATTATTGCATAATTATGCTAGGAACGTTACTAGTTTGATTGTGTAGTTAATCTAATGCTAGATTTAAGAATAGAATCGGATTGTTTTATTCTTTTATCAATTGGTAGCAAACTAGGGAGTAATTTAGATGCTGATCATCTTGGTTATTTTTTAGGGAAATTGAATCAACTGTTGAATGTTTATCGCGTGTATGACATTAGCAGGTCTATTGGTTCTCTGTGTTTATTGCTGCTATTGGATTGAACTTAGACGCAGATCGGACTAGGTTATCCTTTTGTTAGGGTTTTATAGTCACGCTGATCGTGCTATTCAACTAAGAATAAGGAGAATGCGAGATTAATTCTCAACAATAGATAATTATGGAAATAATTAGAGTGGAGGTTCGAGGATCGATAATGAATTGAAGTGGATGTTAATCGGATTCAAGATCTTTCCATAATTGATTTCTCATTTTATTTACTTGCTAGTTAGTTTTAGTTTGTTTATAATATACTTGAAAGTTGAAACCCCCCTTTGTAATTAGGTTTCTCGGCCCTTAGCTTAATCTAGGTTTCGAATCACGCTGAGTACTAAACTCGTCCCTGTTTCCCTGTGGATACGACCCCTACTTCCACTATACTACCTTAGTGTAGAAGAGAGTAGGAGAAATTTTATCTTTGGCCGGGTACGGTGCACACAACGACACATCCGCGCCCGCCCAAATTTTGGCGCCGTTGCCGGGGAAACGGTGTTACTTGTTTGTATTTAGCGTGATTTTTGGATGGTATTGCTTGTGCTCTTTGTTTTTGGTTGGCCACTCTCTTGGGGATGGTTGATTGAAGCTGTTGACGGTTTATTGCTTGGTTATTGTCTAGCTTTAAATATTGATATTAATGGTCATGACTTGGATTAGCTAGGAGTACTACTAGTTGATGTTTGTTGTCGACTTAATGCTAGGTTTTGGATATAATCTGATGTTATATGCTCAACCATGTTGTAGTAAGCTAGATACTAACAATGCATTGCAAGAGTCCTTCTCAATCAATTTTGCAGGTACTTGAAGTGGAGATTGACATGGAACCACCATTGTCACACATGGAGCACAACCTAATGATTGAGCTTAAGGTATTAAGTCGAGCTAACGACTTTAACCAACAGCGCTTCTCGGGAGGCAACCCGAGACCCCTTCTTATTTTCTTTCTTTTCCTTTATTTCTTATCAAATTTCCGCCACCAAAATAAACTTTCTTTCACCCACTGCCCACCCACTCAAAAGAACCACAACAAATCTTAATCCACTTTGAGCCCAAGTCCACAGAAGAAAACCCGTTGGGAGGAGTTCAATAGCTAGGAGTTGGTAACACTAGAGGAGTGAGATTGTTGTATCTTTTCGATCTCTTGAGCTAGGTGCAAATCTCAAAAATTTAAAACTTTTGAATTTGCCATTTGTTTGAGTGATTTGAGGGAGAGGGTTGTGAGTTGATTTCGGAGATTTGAGATGGTGTTGTTAAGAAATTTGAGTTTGACGGATTGTATGTCATGAGTTTTGAGCATTCGATCTTCGATTTACCCGATTTTCGATTTTCTCCCCCCATTTTTCTGTTTACTTTTTCTACTAATTGTCGACACATTGAGGACAATGTGTAGTTTAAGTAGGGGGGAGGGTATTCTCATTCTCATGTATCTATGTTGTATTTATGTTGTATTTATTTCAATTTGAAATAAAAAAAAATGAAAAAAAATGAAAATGAAAAAATATAAAAAAAAAAACAATGAAAATGAATCCCGCTGAGTTGAAAACCCGCAAGGGCGGGCGACTCGGGCAAAAATGGGGGCCCGGATAGGTTGAAAACCCGAAAGGGCAACCTATGCAAAAAAGTGGCTTATATTGAGCGGGTAAGATGGTGAGATGAAAAAAGAAATGTGAGAAGCTAGGATGAAAACCCGAAAGGGCTCCTAGGCAAAATGAGAGATTAAGAGAGAATTATGTATTTTGAAGACTCATTTGCCGGAGATTTGTTTTGGCTTTCACTTTCTTTTGGTTGATTGTTTTTGGGAGTAAGCATGGAATTTATCCCTTTTTGTCTTTGTTCCATGGCTTGCTTATATAGGTTGGTTGTAATAGTAGTAGTAGTTCATCTTTTGAGGTTTTAGGCGAGTTGTCATTTTGATTGTGGCGTTGGAGTGAGTTCAATTCCATTGAGATCCTTCAGGATTTGAGCTCACATTTTGGTTGTCGTTTGGTGATTATTGTTGTCGCGTCTGTATTTCTGATTGTAGCTTGAATCTAAGTGTGAGGGGAGTCATTATCCTTTACGTTTAGGTTTTGAGCGTATTTTGTTAAGATGTGATGATGATGATGTAGTTGATGGGGAGTGTAGGTTGGTTTCGATAGCTTGGGCGATGATTTAATTGGTATTTCTCATTTTTGAGTTTACTCGAGGTCGAGTAAAGTTCAAGTGTGGGGGTATTTGATACGCTCAAGTTATACGATGTTCTTGTGGCATTTTAGGTGCACATTGCTAAGGGATTTGTTCGTAATTGTTAAGGTTTGCATATAAATCATCCTTAGCGGAAGTTCGGAGTTTTGCGATATAAGTTGTGTTAATGTCATGCATTCCGAGCTTCCAAGGTGAAATGCATTTGAGCCGAGCATCGCAAGCCACAAGCTCGCCAAGCCAAGCCCAAGCCTCGCCCATCCAGCAGCACACGCAAGCATGCCCAGCACCACGTCTGCCCAGCAAGCTCTACCGCAAGCCTTGCGCGCGCCCAGCAGCCTCGCATCGCCAGCATTGCCCAGCTCGCACAGCCCAGTGCTCATCGCAGCAAGCAGCCCAACGGCACGCATGTCGCGACTCGCGACAAGGCTCGCGACTCGCGAGCCCTGCCCTCGCACCTCGCGAGGATTGGCGCGACTCGCGACAGCCTTTGCCAGCAAATGTGTGCGGTTTGGCAGTGCGATCTTCGCGACTCGCAATCAGTGGCGCGACTCGCGACGCTTAAGTCGGCTTGGGGCCACGATTTTGTGCGGGGTTTAAATGCTTCCTAAAACCTAATTTTTGAGGGAGACGAAGAGGAGTACGAAGAGGAGAGCTGAAATGTAGACCTTGGAGTGGCAAGCTTGAGGGGAGAGAGAGGATACTCCTCTCCTCATCCTTCCTTCTTCATGATTCTCTTTTCATCTTTCCTTCTTCATTTCTCTTTGTTCTTCATTTCTTATTTCTTTGTTTTTCATTTCCTAGTTTTAGTTTTCATTTCTTAGTTTAGTTTTTAGGGATTTCAATGTTGGATTTGGTTTTTGCTATCAGATTGTAGCTTGAACTGTTCTTGAAGAAATTAACATGAAGCTTCAACCGTTATTGTGAGATCTTTCCTCTCTTTCTCTTTTCCTTGATTATGGTTCAATTTCTATGCTTGTGATTTATGATTATTGCATAATTATGCTAGGAACGTTACTAGTTTGATTGTGTAGTTAATCTAATGCTAGATTTAAGAATAGAATCGGATTGTTTTATTCTTTTATCAATTGGTAGCAAACTAGGGAGTAATTTAGATGCTGATCATCTTGGTTATTTTTTAGGGAAATTGAATCAACTGTTGAATGTTTATCGTGTGTATGACATTAGCAGGTCTATTGGTTCTCTGTGTTTATTGCTGCTATTGGATTGAACTTAGACGCAGATCGGACTAGGTTATCCTTTAGTTAGGGTTTTATAGTCACGCTGATCGTGCTATTCAACTAAGAATAAGGAGAATGCGAGATTAATTCTCAACAATAGATAATTATGGAAATAATTAGAGTGGAGGTTCGAGGATCGATAATGAATTGAAGTGGATGTTAATCAGATTCAAGATCTTTCCATAATTGATTTCTCATTTTATTTACTTGCTAGTTAGTTTTAGTTTGTTTATAATATACTTGAAACCCCCCCTTTGTAATTAGGTTTCTCGGCCCTTAGCTTAATCTAGGTTTCGAATCACGCTGAGTACTAAACTCGTCCCTGTTTCCCTGTGGATACGACCCCTACTTCCACTATACTACCTTGGTGTAGAAGAGAGTAGGAGAAATTTTATCTTTGGCCGGGTGCGGTGCACACAACGACACATCCGCGCCCGCCCACTAGCACTAGTAGAATAAATGTTAATTGCCCGCCCATTAGATTGCGTGAGAATTAAAAAAAGCGTAAAAAAAGAACCTATTGCTGCTGTTCCTAAAGAAACCCGCAGCAATAGACTAAAATATTATATTTATTTTACAGTTTTTTCACCATATACCCCTGACAAATTTTTTTTTGCACCATATACCCTTTCAACTTTCCAAATTCACTATATACCCTCCACTTTTCAAAAAATACATCCACTTACCCTTTTGACTAACGGTGTTAGACTTCCGTTAGTCATTAGGCCCTAATCCTCCCCTAACCCTAATTAACTAACCTAAATCAAACCCTAATCCTAACCCTAACCCTAATTTAATAAACTAACCCTAACCACCCCTCTCCCACCCCTTACCCCCACCGCCCCACCACCCCCTCACCACCACCCCCTCACCAACACCACCCCATCACCACCACCACCCCCTCACCACCACCCCGTCACCACCACCACCCCCACCCCGTCACCACCACCACCCCCCCCCCACGCCTTTGACCCCCCTCCTCCTCCCCTTCATCCGCCGACCCACCTCCCCTCCCCCCTCCCCTGCCGTCGCCTCGTCCCCTTCCCCGGCCGACCCCCCTCCCTTCCCCCCGCAATCTCATCGTGCTTGCCGCCTAGAAAATCGACGAGCTTGCTGCCCACAAATGAAACTCAAACCACGTGCTTCTGCGCCCGGAAAATAGACGCCCCACCTGCCCGCATTATCGAACTTCGAACTTGGAGCCCAGAAAATCGACGCCCCACTAAATTCAAGCCCGAGAAAATTGACGCCCCACTAAATTCGAGCCCGGAAAATCGAAGCCCCACCAAATTCGAGCCCGAAAAATCGACGCCCTACCAAATTCGAGCCTGGGGATGCGAGGGGCGGGGGGGAGGGTGCGGGGGTGGGGGAGGGGGGCAGGGGGAAGGGGGAGGGGGGGGGCATGGGGAGGGAATGGGGGTGTTGGGGAGGGCGGTGGTGGGGATGGGGGCGATTGGGGTGGTGGTGCAATGGGGGAAAGGGTAAGGGGTGGGGGTGAGGGTGGGGTGATTAGGGTTAGGGTTAGGGTTAGGTATTAGATTAGGGGTTAGGGTTAGGGTTAGGGGTAGATTTATGTTAGTTAATTAGGGTTAGAGAGGGGTTTAGGGGTTAATGACTAACGGAGTTTAACGCCGTTAGTCATTGAGGGTAAGTCAATGTATTTTTTGAACGGTAGGGGGTATATGGTGAATTTCAATAGTTGAAAGGGTATATGGTGCAAAAAAAATTTTGTCAGGGGTATATATTGTGAAATAACCGATTATTTTATCTATTCCTGCGGTTTTTTTAGAAACCGCAGCAATATATCGTGTCAACATATAAATAAACCCTAGGGTTTCCTCTAACTTCTAACGCCACTCAAACCCATTTTCACGCCTCTCTTCACTCTTATTTTTCACGCTCCTCCTCTCATTTTTCACGCCTCTCCTCTCTCATCCCCTCATCCCTGCTCTCCTTCTTCAGATTTGGTGGGCCCTCATCCCTCCTCTCCTCTCATTTTTCACGCCGTCATTGTTGGTCGTCGTTGTTGGCCCTCAAAGTCGTGCGTCGAGATCTTGCTGCGATGGTTCGTGGTTCACTTAATCGCCAGTGCCTTTTCCGGTGCTTCGTGGTTTAATTGATGCATCTCCCTCCCTCCTTCGCTCACTTCCAACCGTCACCTTTCCTTCCCTCATTCACTCGGCTCCAACCGTCGTCGCCTTCAGACTTCGAGGATTCAGATCTTATGATTTGCTGCCTGAAACAATCACCGAAGGAAAAACGACATTATTCTTCGCGAGATCTTCGTCGCGAGTGGGTAACGTGGATGTCGAACACCTGAATGATTTGGTTGAGTTTCGACTGTGGTGGTTCGTGGATCTCCCTCCTCTCATCTCATTTTTAGTTCTGATTATTTGTAATTAGAGTAATTCTTGTTTGGTTTCTCCGGCGAAAGGCGTGAAGGTCGCGTTGTTTGTTTGTAATCCAGAGTTCATTTCTTTTTAATTTTTTCTCCTTTGCATTTTATTTTTTTATTTTTTATACTTTTTAATAAGGGATTGTAAAAATATCATTTTTATTCAATATATGAATTCAAGTTGCAATAAATATTGGCCCAAAACCTCATTAATTGATCTTTACGGTGCTTCCTCTCTATCAATTAGATCTTTTTTTATCCATAGACATAGAAAAAGTATCTAGGCATATTTTGACTTCTATTAATATGAAGTTTCTTTCTTTGCTACAGCTCAAAGAAATCATCGTTTTGGACGATGTATTTGTAGCGAGCCTTTTTTTTAGTATTTACTAGAAAATTTTGTCTTCCTTTTTCTTTCTATAGTGGAGATAGCCGCACGTAAGGACATATCACTGCCATATTATTAAAAGCTTGTGGTAAGAATGGGTTTCCTTCGTCAGTTGTTATTTTTTGTGTTGCTTTAGAGAACTAGTACAAGATTTTAATTCTAAAAATTATGAATTTTTTTTCACCTGCACCTATTGCTGCGGGTTTGCCCCACAACCGCATCAATAGGGTCAATAGGGTTTCCTATTGCTGCGGTTTTGAAACCGCAACAATAGAAAAACCTATTGTTGCGCCTTGATTTGCGGTGGCGCGAAAAACGCAGCAGCCAGCAATATGCCTCTAAAAGACCGCAGTAATACAAGAATATTCTACTAGTGTAGGGGTGATAGGCAAATTGAAGGCAAAGACTTCAAGCACACATTCAGTCATGTTGCTAAGTTCAGCACTCTGAGGATTTTAATGGCTTTAGCTGCTGCTCACAACCTGGAGTTGCATCAATTAGACATTAATAATGTTTTTCTTCATGGTTACATTGATGAAGAGCTTTACATGCAACCTACTCAAGGGTATACCAAGGCTCTTCCTGGTCAAGTTTTCAAATTAAAGAGGTCTTTGTATGGATTGAGACAAGCCTCTAGACAATTGAACTTAGAATTGACCAATTTTTTTAAAAATTTCGGTTTTACACAGTATAAGCTGGATTATTCTATGTTTACTCTTCACCAAGGCTCAGAGTTTACAGTGGTAGTTGCATATGTTGTTGATTTGTTGCTGGCTGGAAATAATTTGGCAGTCATTCAATCTGTCAAAGATAAACTTCATCAGGCTTTCACTATTGAGGACCTTGGTCATCTTAGATACTTCCTTGGCATTGAACTATCTAGGGATTCATATGGTATTCTTCTCAATCAAAGGAAATATATCCTTGATTTGCTAAAAAATTGCTCCATGGAAAGTTGTTCTCCAGCTACCTTTCCTCTTATTAAGGGCTTGAAGCTTAGCATTTATGATGGTGAAAAACTTTCAGATCCAGAATCTTATAGAAGGATTATTGGCAAACTTCTTTATTTGAACATGACCTGACCTGACATTAGCTATGTTGTTCAACAACTTAGTCAATTTCTTTCAGATCCTAGGGTGCCTCATTTTTTAGCTGCTTAGCATGTTCTCAAGTATCTCAAAGGCACTCTTCATCATGGTCTGTTTTATTCTTCTTCAAATGATTTGTAATTAGTTGCATACTGTGATGCAGATTGGGGTACTTGTCATTACTCTCGCAGATCTTTGACTGGTTATTGCATATTTCTTGGATCTTCTCTTATTTCTTGGAAAACCGAGAAACAAAAAGTAGTCTCTAAAAGTTATATTGAAGTTGAATACAAAAACATGAGCCATACTACAAGTGAGTTGGTTTGGTTAGTTGGTCTTCTCATTGCAAGGTTTTCCTACTCTTCCTATTACACTGTATTTTGATGCTAAACACATTGCTGCTAATGCAGAGTTTCATGGTAAGACTAAACATCTCAAAATTAATTGTCATTATGTTAGAGAAAATGTACAATATGGTTTTATACAAACTCAGCATGTCAGCTCTCAAATGCAAATTGCTGACATTATGACAAATGCTCTTTGTTCAGTTCAACATAGATTTCTCACCGTCAAGCTTGGAATAGTTGTTTCTGATTGGCATTCCAGCTTGAGGAGGGGGTATTAAGTTATATGGTTTAGCTGTTGTGCGCTGCTATGAGAGTTTTGGATGATTGACAGCTCAGCTCAACCCTCTTATTTCATGTTATTGAGTTTGTTAGAGATGTAAAAAGTTAGTTACAAGTTTGTTAGAACAGTAATTGTATATATACCACAATATAGCTTTGTAATAGTCAGTTTTTGGAGAAATAAGATTTCACTTTCTTTCTTCAATTTTACTCTCTAAATTTCTCCCTAGATTTTCTCTGTAATTCAATCTAGATGATTGAATTCACACACGGAAATAAGGAGAGATGCAATCAATTACGAAAAGAAACACATTGGTGAGCTATGAAAAATTCGAAAAACACAAGATCCAACATAAATACTTATGAAAACGTACTTTATCTCATAGATTCAACGTCCGATTATAGTAAAAATTTTAAGAAAATTCAAAAGAGCTACTATATGCGTCAGCGGAGGATCAATTTTCCGACAACGACAAAAAAAAAGTTGCATTCAGATACAAATTAGGTTCGATTAAATCTATTATAAACCAAGAACATCAGCACGTACATGTACTAAAGAATAGACGGACGTGTAAACGTTGATGAATTGAGTTTCTCAAAATCCAAGTTTTTTTTGTAAAACTGAAAAACTGATAAGTGCTCTTTCTTTACGAAATTAATTACCAATTCGCATATATTATTCTCAGTTTGTGTATTTGTTAAATTCATTAACAACTTTTAGTAAAGAATTTGAGAAAGAAAATAAGTTTAAAATTGATTATATATGATTCTGAACTTAGTTCTCAGTTTATGAATTTGTGAATTTATGAGAATATAACGAGTTATGACTAATAATAATCATCTTCCGGTTTATAAATATGAGTTATTAGGTTATACAATTTGTTTGTTAGTATATGACAATCTTTTTTCTATTTATATGAATGAAATATATGTTTATGAAATAGCATCAACTAATGAGAATATGTTTATGAAATTTTATTAACTAATGAGAGCCATCTTTTAGTTTATGGAAATACATTAGTAGTTTATCAAATTTGTTTACTAGTGGATGAGATCTCGTATATTAATTATGAATTATAAAAATGTTGCATATATTTAGGAAATTTTATTATCACCTAATGAGAATTATCTTACAATAATGGAGATGAGTTATCAATCTATGAAATTTTGTCTATCAGTTGTATGAGAATTAGTCAATTACAAATCAGTTTATATGAATGAGTTAGCAGCTATGAAATTTTACTATCAACTTATGAGACTATGAGAGTCATCTTTCACTTTATTTAAATGAGTTTATCAGTTTATGAAATTTCATTATCAGCTTATGAGAATCATCGTCGTTTAATTTATTTTATAAATGAACTATCAATTTATGAAATTTCATTATTAGCTTATGATAATCATCTTTCAGTTTAGAAAAATGAGTTATTAGTTTATGAAATTTGTTTATCGGTGTATGAGAATCGTATATCAGTTTATTTTAATGTTTTTATCAGTTTATGAAATTTTATTATGAGCTTATGAGAATCATCTTTCAGATTATAAAATTGAGTTATTAGTTTATAAAATTTGTTTATCAGTGTATGAGAATCATATATCATTTTATTCTAATGTTTTATCAGTTTATGAAATTTCATTATTAGCTTGTGAGAATCATCTTTCAGTTTATCAAAATGAGTTATCAGTTTATGAAAATTATTTATTAGTGTAGAATCACATAATAGTTCATATGAATGAATTATATGTTTATGAATTTTTTTCTTTTGTTTATGATAATCATCTTTTATATTATGAAAATGACTTATCAATTAATCGAACTTGTTTATGAATCATATACCAGTTTATATGAATGAATAATTTGTTCATGAAATTTATTTATTAGTTTATGAGAATTATATTCAAATGAGCTATCAGTTTATTATTTTTCTTTATCAGTGTAATGAGAATCATATTTCAGTTTATAAGAATGACATATATGTTAATTAATATTTTATTAGTTTATGAGAACCATCTTTCATTGAAAGAAACTGAGCTAGTATGAGCTTATGAAACTTTCTTATTAGTGTAGGGAGAATCATATTAATGAATTCTAATGTGAAAATTCTTTATCAAGTTATGAAACTTCTTTACCAACCTATGTAAAAGAGTTATCACATCAATTCGACCATGGTTAGGAGGCTAGACACTTTAAAAGTGGGGGGAAGCATAAGGAGATCTCCTTTCTCATAGTGCCCCTAGTGGGAATTAAATTCTCAACCCCGGACCTTATTTAAGCTGGAAAGATCTCTCATTTGCTACAATTTTATTAGACTAAACTTAGCTGGGTACATGCCCTGTTTGGCAATTAGCGGGTAGCTGTTAGCTTATTGTATTAGCTAATTTGAGTAATTGATTGTATTAGTTGTTTGTGTAAAGGTGTTTGGTAAGTAGTTGTCAGTTGATTGCTATATAATTTTGTAAAATGACGATCAAGGACATGTGCATAATTCATTGTTGTACTTTTTATTGTTTATTAATGTAATTTTCAAAAAATTTAGGACATAAATTTAATTTTTCCTGCTCATCTCCAAACCTCTAATGTCAAAAAAAACTCTTACCCCCTAGTTTTTTTCAAAAAGAGTTTTTTGGACTCTATCAACTACTTCCTCTGTTTTTTTTAGTTGCAACATGTGCCTTTTCACATTTACCGATACACTTATTTGAACGTTAATATCTCATATTGGGTGTAAGTAAAAATTATAAAAAATTGATATTTGGAATCATCGCATTGAGACGAATTTACAAGACCCCACTTGACTATGTTTTATCTTATATAATGGTACGAGATTACTTAACAAAGTTGGTTGATGTTGGAACTCAAGGTGACACTCAAGAAGGGGGGTGTTGAATTGAGTGGCTAAATCTAATCGATTTTCGCAAAACACCTTTATGGCACAGTGCCGTACACTGTGTTATTCACTCGTAAAATCTCCGATTGATGTTTTTGCTCAAACGAAACTTAATCAAACACTAAAACAATTATATCAAATAATAAAACACAGAAATTTAACGTGGTTCAATCTCACCTCTGAGATCTACGTCCACACAAACTACTCTTTTATTTTTTGAATCGTAAAATATCAAACTCTCGATACAATTCGATTCCCCCACTACTAACCCTAGTAGTGCTCCCCAACACTTAACTCTAAGTGTTGCAACTCTCTATAATATGAAAGATTACAGAAAGAAAAGATCATCAAAGGCGTGCTTCTTATTCAAGCAAATTAGAGGACAATTACAAACGTTGTTTAGTTTCCTAATCTGACTAGAACTCTGTGATATACTCCTACTCTGTGCCTTAGGAAACTGTTTTCAGCTCTTAATATCTCCGATGTTTTCTCTCTGAAAACGTAAGTTATGAAACTGAATTACAATCCCTTATATGCTTCTTGACTGACCGAAAACCCTTCAGAAAAATATACTTATCTTTTACTCTATAAATTAAGGGATAAAACTTTTTCCTTATTAAAAACAAATTTTATCTTTCATAAAAACTGATTTTTCTTTTCAATTCTTATAAGATAAGAATTCTCCGATATTAACTAGTAATTATCTTTATAGAAAACTTATTATCACAATTAGTTTTTTCTCTATCTTTGTTTTCCTTGTTAAAACTCATTTTGTCTTCAAAACTCTTTTATCAATCGGTTTTTCACAATCCTTTTCCAAATCGGTTTTTATTAAAACTTGTTTTCGAAAATCTTTTGTTTTCGAAAATCTTTTTCTTTCAAAAATCTTTTTCCTTTTATATAGATATATAAAATTAACATAATTATTTATTTCCTTAACTCTAAGAAAATAATAATTATCCTAATTTTATATTTCTATATTTGGCACATAATATATCATCTAGTTCTAGCATATTACATTTTGCATATAGTAACTAAACTTGGAATTCAATATAAACTTGAACTTCAATCTTGATTCTTCACTTCTTCACAGTCTTCATTTATTTATTCCTTTCTCAACCATATGTCACAAACTTTCATACTATAACAAATTATATTAAATTTCATCATCAAAACTTAACATTCACATGCACAACAGTTGATGAATAGTGCCAAAAAGCAAATGTTGCAACTAAAAAAAACAGAGGTAGTATTAAAAAACTCTCTTTACTAAATACTCAAATTAATAAGTTCAAATCTCTAATTTTACCCTAAACTTCTCTTTACCGAACAACACAACAATCTTTGACAAGTTGAGGAGATGCTTCAAGTCGGTAATCTTAACTACGAAGCTTTGTCCTGTTGCGGTCCATTCCAGAGAAATCATGATAAGGTAGAGTGAGTGAGTGTCTGTAGAGTGAGTGAGTGTCTGTAGAGTGATACTCCAAGTCTCCAATTGCTTGGCACGAATCCACTAACGACAACGTTGCTTTCGATCTGTGGACCCATCTTTGCTAAAACGAAGGAAACATTTGGTGCTGACGTGGGTAACCATTTCCAGCTGGATTTTGCTTTGCTGATTACGCAAATGCCCCGTAACGGAATCTCCATATTATATCCGCATTTTCTCTTCGACTCTATCAAAAGGTTACGTAAACCCAAGTAATAAGTATCATTAGCCAATAGACATTAGTATAGTTCACTGTCATTCATATTCAAACTTTGTCCATGATTCATTTTTTTTTATAAAAAGATTTTTTGCTAAAATTTTTTACTAGATCTTTTTATACTTTTTCTAGATTAGTACTGCTCATTGCTCAAATATTGATAACTACTCGTATATGTGCTTTTAAACTGATTTAATGGAATTTTAGTTATGTTGACTTGTTGAGTTTAGTCCAGATCAGTTTATTATTATTTTCAATACTTTTATTATCATCCTTATCATTATTCTTAATATTTCAAATTAAATTTTAAAGTTTTTTAAAATATTTAAGTAAGTTTTTTTTTTTTGACGGGAAAATTTAAGCCATTTATTCATTCAACAAGTTCATATCAAGTAATACAACATGTTCTACTTCCTTGGGGTATTCCTCAAGCCACACTAGCATCTCCGAGAGCTCCCTACAATATCTAGCAAGATTATGAGCTACACTATTTCCACCTCTCTTAACAAAAGAAAAAACACACATATTACAACTTTTACTTAGATCCAAAATGTCACTCGTAATCTTCTTAAACATAGTAGCTTCATGAACACCTTTCTTCACGAGGGAGAACAGCTTCATATTATCAGTTTCCACCTCCAAGTCTCGAAAACCAGCTTCAAGAGTGATAGTTAGAGCATGCCGCAACACCAATGCTTCAGCTATTTCATCTATCGCATCATAACATGTGAGTGGAATTTTTAGGATAGCTTCAACCTCTTTTTTTTGAAAGAAATGCTCCAACCTCCCCTGCTGCCATCTACCATTCTCAATCAGCTCACTAACATACCTGAATGCATTTCTTCTCACACCCTGCAGCCCACGAACCTTGTAATCCGGAAGGGTTAGAACCCACGGGTCCTCCCAGACTTGTGTTGAATTTCCATCACCAACCACCCTCGTCAACCCCTTTGATATCACACTTCTTGCCTTTAAAATTGACTTCCATATAAAGCTTGCTTGTGGGCTCTCCTTTGCTTCCATGAAGGGAGAATATGGGAAATATTTACCTTTCAAAACCTTCGCCACAAGGGACTCCCCATTGGTAAGTATGCGCCATCCTTGCTTCGCCAACAATGCATCATTGAACATTTTTCATATTGCGAAACCACAAGCCTCCATCTCTCTTAGCACCGTACAACTTCTCCCACGCTACCCAAGCAACTCTCCGGTCATCGCCTTTTTGGCCGCAAAAAAACTTCCTACAAGCATTTTCAATAGCATTAAGAATCCCATGAGGCAATGCAAAGCATTCCATAGCGTGAGATGGAATCGCTTATGCTATAGATTTGATCAACACTTCACGACCTGCTTGAGAAAGGTATTTTGATTTCCATCCTTTCAACTTTTCCCAAACTCTATCCTGAATAATCTGAAAAATCTTCTTCCTTGAGCTTCCTATGTATGTAGGCAACCTAATATATTTGTCATGTCCCTCGACAGCCTTAAAGGATAACTTCGTCTGAAGCAAATTTCTCTTTGCAAGCTCTACATTTCGACTAAAAGAGACTTCGGATTTTTCCATATTCAGTTTATGTTCGGAAGCAGCTTCATAAATAGAAAGAACCTCCAACACTTTCTCAACTTCTTCCTCACTAGCACGAACAAACAACAAACTACTGTCTGCAAAAAATAGGTGACTTATAGGCTCAACTCTTCTACGTATCTTCACCCCATGAATCATCTTCTTTTCTTCTGCATCTCTCAACAGCACCGACAAACCCTCAGCACACATAATGAATAATAAAGGAGATAGAGGGTCTCCTTGTCTGAGCCCTCTACTGGAGGTGAAAGATTTAGAGGGTTGACCATTCACCAAAACCGAAAAAGAAGCAGATGACACACAACGCATTATGTTAGCAACATATTTTTCTGGAAATCCCAGTTTGAGCATCATTTGTTCCATGAACAACCATTCAACTCTATCGTATGCCTTGCTCATGTCTAACATGAGACCCAAACCCCCTTTCTACCCTTTTTCTTCTTTCAGAGATAGTGAAAACACTCATAAGCCACCAAAATATTATCAGTAATCAGTCGACCAGGGACAAATCCACTTTGAGACTCATGAATGATAGTGGGGAGAACTTTTTTTAGACGGTTTTCAATCGCTTTTGAAACAATTTTATAGACAACATTGCACATGCTAATGGGCCTATAATCAACGGGAGACTCACATTTTTTCCTTTTCGGAATAAACATAACATGAGTTTGATTGAAAGCACCAATATCACCTCCACTGTTAAGGACCTTGAGCGCCGTCTTAATAACATCCTCCCCAACTATACTCCAAAACTTTTGATAAAATATTGCAGACATGCCATCGGAACCCGGGGCCTTTGTTGGATGCATTTGGGCCAAAGCTTCTTTTATTTCCTCCCCGCAATAAGGGGCACTAAGCATCTCATACATCTCCTCCGTTACCACCTTAGCAACTTTGTCAAGCACTGGTCCCGGATCAATGTTGAAGCTAGACGTAAACATCCCCTCATAGAAGCTAGCAATAACTTTCGATATTTGAGCCTCATCATCAAAAGCGTTGCCTGCTTCATCCTGAATAGACTCAATCTGATTCCTCCTGGTTCGCTGTTTTGCCTTTGCGTGGAAAAAAATGTGTTCTTGTCACCACTTTTTAGCCATTCTTGTCTACTCCATTGTTTCCAGTACAACTCTTCTCGAACTTCAAGTTCATTTAATTAGGTCATCTATTGCCTTCATCTGTGCTATATTATCATCTGTTTGACTCTTTCTCATCGGCTCATCCATTCGGGTCTTACAAGCTTTATACTCCTTCACAAAGTCTCCGAAAGTTTCCTTGCTCCAAGCACCCAGCTGTCGCGTTGTTTGACTGATTTTTGTGGACAGCACCCCACTCGCACCCCATGTATTTTTTATGATCTCCCCACAATTTTCGTCCCGGATCCACATTTCTTCAAATCTGTAAATTTTCTTTCTTTTTTGCTTTGTAGTAGCCGCTATCTTTTTCTTCATACACAAGAGTATAGAAAGATGGTCTGAGCGCCTCTTTGTAAGAAGAGTAACAAAGGATCCTTGGAACACATCTTTCCGGGCTTGATTGGCGAAAAACCTATCAAGTCTTTCTTGGATATTATCATCACCCCCTCTATTGTTATTCCAAGTATACTCGTATCCCACAAAGCCAAGATCAAGAAAACCACATTCATCCACCGCTTCTTGGAGATAAGAAGCCTCAAGTAAGTTCTTTAATTGTTATTGATCTTTTAATTATTATCATTTTACTTATTATACATTATTATACTCATTTCATTAATATTACTATCGACATTTTTATTTTTTTCTTTTACTTATTAGATATTGCTATCATACTCATTAATATAATTATTATTTTACCAATTTAAATTTGTTTGTGAATTGGGCAGAAAAATATAATGTTTTAATATTAATACGAGTAAAATACATTCTTCAACCAAAAAAATTATCTTCAACTTTTAATTGTTCTAAATTTCCTAATAATCTTCTTCCATATGATAAAAAAGCTTTCATATTCTAATAAGATACAAAAATGGATGGTAGAAGTGATTTTTTTATTGTATTCATATATTTTTAACAGCATAAGATATACTATTAAATAAAAATATTATTGTTATTATTATTATTATTATTATTATTATTATTATTATTATTATTATTATTATTATCATTATAATTATTATTATTATTAATAGTAGCATTAGTATTATTATTATCATTATATAATTATTTGATTAATATAATAATTATTAATAGTGATGTAATTATGGAGTGATTATTATTTTTTATTAATATTATTAATTACTATTATTGTAGGCGTGATTTTATTTCGCCTACGCGGGATGAGCGCGTATTTGACTACCTCACTGTAAAGGGTTTATTGAAAACGTTTTTGAAGTCGCCAATAAGTTTTTAAAGGAAGACTCATAAACCTAATTGGATATTGGGAAATCATAGGGACAAATTAGGGACTTATCTAATGTAGACTTTTCCGTCATGACTCCATTAATGGTCAATTAACCATAGATTAAGTTCGGGGGTGAGGGTACGAACACGGACATAATGAACCACGTTCGCCCATTGCTGGCCTCCACTTAATATCGATTCATGTCAAGTTTTATGCAAAAGAATAACCAGATAATATTTTCATACACCCTAAAAATAATTTAGTCTAGGTTGGTTCATGAAACACATAAAACACTATTTTTTAGTGATATGTTATTAAATAATCAAAATTACAAGGTCCCTAACAGGTTGTCCAAATTATCTGATTAATATTAGAATAATTTTTTAGGCCTTGATTAGCAATAACAACATGTGGGGTGATGAACATGCAAGCAGAACAATCATAGAAAATATATAGTAATAAAAAGAAGGAAAGAAGGTTAGAATGTACAAAGGAACGATTTTTATATTATAGATCTACATCATGAAAGAAATCGTTAGTAACTTCAATAAAAATTCAAGGACTCTCAGGAGTATACCGTGGCTTGGGTCTAAGAGAATAACGACCTTCGAGAAGAACAATCGTGAAGCCTGAAAATATGAACATGTATGTATGTATGTATGTATGTACGTACGTATGTATGTACGTATGTATGTATGTATGTGTGTATGTATGTATGTATGTATGTATGTATGTATGTATGTATGTATGTATGTATGTATGTATGTATGTATGTATGTATGTATGTATGTATGTATGTATGTATGTATGTATGTATGTATGTATGTGTTTATGTGTTTGTTTGTGTTTGAAGATACGAAAGTATGAGAGAATTTGTAAGTGGAAAGTTCGTGAAAGTGTATTCGTAAAAGTGTATATTCGAAGTGTGTTTTAATTCGGAAAACCACGACTTATTTATAAGAAATATTGAAAAAAGATAAAAAAAAAGTTAAATGCGCGTCACGCAGGGAGTGCGCTAGGCGCACGTCTCTGCTTGACGCACAGAGCCA